>CM056199.1:6250499-6850499 GCA_029692085.1 Gymnothorax javanicus | reverse complement strand
ATGTTTGAAACATAATTGACATTATTAAGTCATATTCAGAGATTATTCAAAAGTATTTGGATACAAACTAGAAAAACAAGTTTATGATAAAGCTGCAAGCAGCGTTGGACGGGTCCTCGCCCACCCGCGCACGTCGATGCGGGGGCGAGACGTGTTCGGGTGCCGACGAGCATTCTAAACCGTCGGACAGCGCGAGACTGAGTAAAATGTTATATCTTGAGTTGAGTGCAAACCCCTTTACTGAAAGAGATTTTTCTTTTGTAAAATGGAGTTATGAACCATGCGACCTGGTCAAAGTTTCTTTAGCAGATTTTATCACTCTTGTGTCTTGTGGAATCTTCCCCCATTCATGAACTTAGTGAAGGGAGATGACCCATGTGATCCTGCTGCCACCCGGTGGTCAGAAAGTGAAGCACCACAAAGAAAAACACTCAAAAGGAATAATAATAAACAAATTAATAAATGGTTCTTCCACGTAAATCCTAGACAGCTGAAATTTTGGGAGGATGTCCACTGAACACAGACAAAACTTTCATACGCTGCAACCTATGGTGAATTCATAAGTCCGTCACTCTATATTTTTCAAAATATGAAAATTCATAACATGTCAATATCTCAGGAAATTTTAGTTGAAATGGTACTATCCTTGGCAAATAGTTTCATGATATAGAGCTTATGAAGTATACCAAAGGACATGTAGATACGTGAAACGGTGTGTCCACAGCAAGAAAGTATAGATTACAGAACAGTGTACCATGTACATAAATTTTTTTTTTTCCAAAAAGTCTTCAATAAATTTTCTCCAAAACAAGTGAAACGTTAGATGATGGTACCGGAATGACGTCTGAATTTTTTCATAATTTTAAGAGATTGCGACAGGCCGTGGTGATTGCGAAAGTCTGATTTGAGTGTATTTAGGTGGCGCTAGAGAGCCATTTTGTCTCTTTGGTGGAGAATTTTCACATTATAAAAATGTTTGTAGCCACTTTGAATTAATTGCAAAATTTGTTTCGTTTCTGAGCATGTTTAAGGGGTGAAATTTAGGTTGGAAATCGCGTACGCATAGAAAAAAAGCAGTGATGGTGACTGCGAACTCCTACTTTGACGCCTCATAAAATCCAAACCATTCGAGTAATGACAAAGTTGTTCCAGTAGTTTTCATCGGCAGAGTGTGCCTTGTCATCTATTAGCATTTGGGGCCGATATGATGAACGCCCTTAAAGGAGTTCGCGTTTGTTCGAGGGCAAATTTTGGCCAAATTTAGGGGCGAATGGCAATTTTGATATGCAAATTGCGGACTTCCTGTTCGATTTAGGTCGGGGAGTTGACTGTTAATTTTTAAGTCTTGATGAATATGAACAATGTAGTTGTGGTTCCATCTCTCTATGACTTTCCTACCGGTCGTGGTGGCCATATAAGTGCCATTTTTATGTTTCTGGGTGGCGCTAGAGAGCCATTTTGGCACTAATGGGGATAATTTTAACGTTTTATAAAATTTTTCGCCAGACATGAGGTGTGTGCCAAATTTGGTGAGTTTTTGAGCATGTTTAGGGGGTCAAATTTAAGCTCAAAGAGGCGTAAGAAGAAAGAAAAAAGAAAGAAAGAAAGAAAGAAAGAAAGAATAATAAACAGTACAAGAACAATAGGGTCCTTGCCCAGGCCTTGCAGGCCTAGAGGCTCGGACCCTAAATATGGCATCTATCTATGAAAATGAGAGGCATCTCATTACGTACCATGGAGAACATCAAAGCAATGGTGATCTCTGGTGACGGAGAGGCAATAATTGCATTCAAATTGTCGCAAAAATTTTTCCAGCTCGCGCGAACAGCGCGCTCGCATTACATATATGTCCCTATCAACTCTCACATTAAACCCACGCCCCTCACATGATATTGTGACAAGATATTTCATGAATAATGTGTATTATGCTTCCAAGCACGGGAAGGCAGATAGTCAGCTTAGGAGATTTTCTGTCCAGCACTCCTAGCATCCTGGGCAGAACCCTGGATTGATCCCTCTTCCCTTAAAATAATGAATTAATTAGATGATGTTTTTGATCTAGGAGTCTAAGGAGGTTTTAAGGGCTTCTCAATTATTCTAAATGGCAAGAACAATGTGCTGAAAATAATGTGAGTCATTCAGCCAACAGTTTTTAAGAAAAGCCTGTTAATTACAGTGACTGACAATAGCCCAAAGTTTCAGGGTCAAATGGGGTAGACGTACAACTGGAAGTTCAAGATTAACATAACATAACATAACATAACATGAATGGCGAGAACAGGCCGTTCAGCCCAACTACGCTCGCCAGTTTTTTATACTATTGTGAATATATCCCTTCAGATACTCAATGACTCAATGGTATCTAGCTTTAAGTCAAGCCTACTCTTGAAAACCCCAAGGTCTCTGCCTCAACAATATGGTCAGGCAAGCTATTCCACATCGAAATTATTACTCTTTGGGTGAAGAAATATTTCCGAATATCAGTGCTAAATTTACCTTTGGTCAACTTCCATTTGTGACCCCGAGTTCTACTAACAACACTTGGTCGAAGGAATCCTACATAATTCACTTTGTTAATCCCTTTAACATATTTAAAGACCTCAATCAAATCACCCCTTAGTCTCCTTTTCCTAAGACTAAAGAGATAAAGGATCTTCAGCCTCTTCTCATAGCTTTCATCTTTTATACCTGGAATTAGCTTAGTGGCTCTTCTCTGAACTTTCTCCAGAGCCTCTATATCTTTCTTAAAGTATGGTCCCCAGAACTGCACACAATACTCCAGATGTGGTCTGACAAATGTATTGTACAAAAGAAGCATCACCTCCTTAGATTTGTACTCAATACTTTTGGCAATGTATCCAGCATCCGATTGGCTTTTTTAACTGCTACGGCACAATAGCTAGAGCCTGTGAGGGTTTGGTCAACAATCACTCCCAGATCTTTCTCGTGTGGAGCACATTCCAGTTTTAAACCTCCCATGAAGTAATCCCGTCTAATGTTTTTATTACCTACATGTACAACTTTACATTTCACTACATTAAATTTCATTTGCCACATTTCTGCCCAATTCTGGATTCTATCCAAATCATCCTGAATCACTTTAATGGACTCCAAACTATTTGCCAAACCCCCCAATTTAGTATCATCTGCAAATTTAACTAATCTGCTCTCAATATTCCTATCAAGGTCATTAATGTAGATGAGGAACAGCAGGGGTCCCAACACCGATCCCTGGGGGACGCCACTCCTCACCATACCTAGCTCAGATGAGATACCATTGACCACCACTCTTTGTGTTCTGTCCTGTAACCAGTTTTGAATCCACTCCAGAATACCTCCTGTAACTCCAATGGAGCTCATTTTAAAAATTAGTCTCTTATGCGGTACTGTATCAAATGCTTTCTGAAAATCCAAGTATATGATGTCATAAGCCCTGCTCTGGTCATAAGTCTTGGTGGCCTCCTCAAAAAATTCCAGAAGGTTTGTCAGGTATGACCTTCCCTTACGAAACCATGTTGGCTATCCCTCAAGATACTGTTACGTTCAAGGAAAAAGTCCAGCTCATCTTTTATGATAGATTCCAATATTTTGCACGCAATGCAAGTTAAACTGACTGGCCTGTAATTTCCTGGCTCAGTACGGTACCCTTGCTTATATATTGGTATTATATTGCCCTGTTTCCAATCATTTGGTATTTCTCCAGTTTCTAAAGACCGTCTGAAGATGGCGGATGGCGGCTTAAAGATGATCTCACCAACTTCCCTGAGCACTCTAGGATATAAGCCATCAGGACCCGCCGCCTTATCTGCCTTCAGTTTATGCAACTTGTCTAATACTTCGTTATCCCTAACCTCAATTTCCACTAAATAATCTTGAGCATTTAACATGCCCTCTGGCCGAATAAAGACCCACTCTGAGGTAAAATTCTCAACAAAGTAACTGTTTAAGGCATCCGCAATATCCTTGTTATCATATAGCAGCGATCCATTTTTATTCTTTATGCACTTAACCTGCTCTTTGACTTTCCTTTTTCTGCTACAGTACTGAAAGAAGCGCTTAGGGTTAGTTTTTGCCCCCTCTGCTATTTGTCTTTCATACAGTCTTCTAGCATTCCTCAGCTCTTTTTTGACCACAGCCCGCATTTTACAGTATTCAGCCTTAGTGTTCTCATTGTTATCCTTTATGTACATCTTATAAAGATTCCTCTTTTCCCTCAAAATCCTACGAATACTTTTGGTCATCCACTGAGGATTCTGCTTTTTCAGCTTACTTTTGGACACCTTTGGAATGAATTCGTATTGTGAATCAAGTAAAACCCCCTTAAATCTTTCCCACATTTTTCCCACATTTACAGACTCACAGTCCAGGAGTGTCTCCCATTTTATTTCACTTAGATATGAGCGCATCCTGCCAAAGTTTGCTCGCCTAAAATTGAAAATTTTTGTTTTTGAATACACCTTTTTAACTTAACTTTTAAGATTCATCTCATTGCCTTAGTGCCACTGAGACCAATCAGAGGAGCAACAGCTCAGAGACTGACGACGGCAAACAGGCAGCATCTACATCATACAGCCACATTTAAAGGCAGCATCTGCCACTGACATCCATTCAAAATGGATGCTTCCACCCATCTGCAATACTGGTGTCTATAATACTGTGAGTTCACCACCTTTTTGAAATCACCTACGTAAGCATAGACTATTGGGTCATTCCATGTCAAATGTCTGAATTTCAGTAAAACTTCCCACTAGACAATCTCAGATTTGGCTGAAAAATTTCCACCGGGTGCATTCACCTCGGAATAGGATAAATCCAAAATTTTAGCTCTCAACTCCTAATAGTTGAGAATAGTATGAAATAAAGCATTTTGTTGAGTTTGAGCTTTCTATCATTAACTATGTGCATTTTATAAAATAATGTTTGAATATGCATTTGATGCCATTAAATGCGGTGTGTCCACAAAAATACCATATTTTGAGAAAATAAAGCAGAACACCATCACAAATTTTGGATATGTTAATAACAGGTATCCAATCTTTCTAAAACAGTCAATTTGATGTTGGTGGATGGTGTCTTTTTTGGTATAAAATGTTAAAAAAAGGGCACAATTTTCTTTTTTTTTTCATTTTCAAGCCTTAATATTTTCTAGATTATTCATAAGAGAGGGGCAGTTTAGAATACAAAATACACACCATATATGGGAAGCTGTATGTGCAATACCAAATACCTGTCTTTGAAATCAGGCAGTCCTTCAAATATGCTACCGCAGAGCGCAGAGTATAGTTTGAGCAACTTTAAGCACCCAGAAATATACGATGAACTAAAGGGACACATTCATAAGTCCATATTAGTTATAGTAGCAGATTTTCACCCCTGAAAATCTGAAGGACTTGGCTGAAATACTTTTCTTGATATAGCCATGTGAAAGTGGCTCCTCAGAAATTGCTGTTCAAAGAGGGCCGGAACTTGGTTGCAAAAATACTTCATGACAAAACCATTAGGAGTTGAGAGCTAAAATTTTGGATTTCTCCCGAGGTGAATGTACCCGCTGGAAGTTCTTCAGCCAAATCTGAGATGGTAAGTGGGAGCCATTCGAACATTTGACATGGAATGACCCTGTTCTGCATCGCACATACAGCAGCATGTACAGTAAACCTGCTTACAAGGTCTGTTCTATTTCAATACTAAAGGCAAAATTAAAAAGTAATAAATTCTCCCACAAAAACTGAATGAACCACAAGTTGCTACATTTGTCAGGCTACTAAAAATGCTACAATAAGCCTGACCGGATGACTTCACAGTAACACAAAAGCAAGGCAGACTGCTAGAGGACCACACCCAGTATTTAGCAACATTTACTCATTACCTGGATATGCAGGCAAGACCATCTTCTACGAGCTCTCACAAAGACACTTCCTTCAGAGCGAGAAACCAAGAGAGAGCAGAGTAGTAGTGGGAGCAAAGCTCGCCGAAACAAGTAAGAGATATGGGAAAACCTTCCTACCAATATCTTTTGGTGTAACAGTAATGTCATGCTGATTACACCGGAACTGGAACCAATTTATGCCAATTTCATGCCCCATACAACAATTTAAAGCTGGATTAGAAAGGAATATGAAGAGAGCAGAAGTTCCAAATTTCAACTCAACCAGACATATGTTTCAGAAGAACACCACCGTGAAGCATTACTCTTTTAAAGAGAAAATCTGCCGTAAATACAGTTTGTGGCCCACTCCTTCATTATGGCAACCATATTTTTACCCAAGGTAACACTGCTGTTCAAGTTCACTTTCATGCAAAGATTCACCCTTCTTTTCAAAACGCATTTAAACAGGCTAAATTTGGAATTAATTACAGACATTCAAACGGATACACCCAAATGGGCAAATCTCCCTTCCCTGCCAGATAGCAGTGGTTTCACCGAGCAACCTTAGTGTCACAACACAGTTAGGGATCAACAGATAAAGCAGTCAAAGTTTGAGTTCAATCAAAATGCGACGCGTAGACCCCATCCAGGCGAAAGTAAAAATGAAAACATTTTCTGTGTTCCTGTGCTCACACTGTGTCATCATACAGCTGGGCTCATCATTCTACCAAGGCATGCAGATACGCCAAGAAAGAGCTGGTGCCTTTCCGACACCAGAATATCTTTAGAGAGGAGACGGTCGTTTGAGAGCCGTTTCAAAACTTTCATGGAACTGATGTTTTCCATCTTGAGAGAACACAACTCCAAAGCCAGGGGCAGAGAGAACCAGAGAGAGATGTTATGTAGAGGTTGACATTGAGACTGATGAGCAGTTAATCACCTCCCTGACACTGAGACTTCAGAAGACCTTAAATCACATGAAGCACCACTTCCTTCTTCAGACAACAATCAAATTAGAGCCCTAACATGAGCCTAATTAATCATTTCCTTGAAAAAGTAAAAACTCTTTCCCCAAACATGACAGCGTTCCCCTTGTGCCCATGATGGGCTGTTATTAAACTTCACCATTTTCTAAGTAACAACGCACCATTTTAACTGCCAAAACCAACCATTCATAGTCTCAAAATGCACCATTTTAACTGCCGAAACAAACCATCCATAGTCTCAAAATGCACTATTTTCACTGCTAAGGAGAATCACATTTAGGGTTACAATGGAATGTGCTCACTCTAAAAATGTAGGCCTGGTTTTATCAGTGAAAACGCACCGGCTCTCAGGTCAACCCTGGTGCCAGCAAGTTCCATCATTCAAGTTGACAACACAAATATTAAGAAAAAACTCTGTCCACGATGCTAACTGCTGCCGCACCCCTCGTGTCAGTCAATCCTGAAAGCCAATAACAGGGGATCAAAAACTTCAGCTGCAAGCAAAGATCTTACCGATCAGCCCCTCCGTGCAGATGTAGACGCCAGCACAAAATACTGAAGTTTAATTGCTAAATAATTCCGTAATTGAATTTCCAAATGAGACAAGCGTCTTGCTTCATTGAAATAAATTTTCCAGTCTCTGTGACACAAATCCTGAGTTAAAGAGCCTTAAATAGGGTCGTGTATAACAGGCAAGGATAGGGTTTATTTGGCATCAGCATCGATAGGTCAGAGATGAGGAATGACTAATGAGGAAGGGGACAGAGGAAGATTGGTCAGGCCGACGCTTATTACAGTGACAGACAGGAAAACCGCCAAGCAGGTGACAAACACCTATTACACCAGGCAGAAAGGGGAGGGACTGACGGACTGAGGTACAGGAGGGTGCGACTGACAGACATGGTGACACATCAGCATCCGAACAGGAAAAAGCCAGCGTAACTGTGGGAGTTACACCTGAGTCATACGCAGCCTGATAGTGCGCATTCCTGAAGGCCGTGAAAAACGCCTCCTAACTCAGTGTCTTACAGCGGCACCAGGGCAGGCAGGGACCCTGAGGAGGCCCAGAGAGAGGTGCGCATAAAAAGTCGGGGTGGGAGAGGCGAACAGATGGAAGACAGGGGGAGTGCGGGGAGCCTTATTACATCCCAGCTCCAGTTAAACTGTGACTAACCCTGATGCAGGTTTCCAAGGCTAAAGTGGAGTTCTGACCACTTATCTGCCTCCAGTCATGAGGCACTCAGCTGCAGTTCAGGGCGATGGAAAGCGATTCAGCACAGCAATTTATCGTAAAGGAGTCTGTTCCACTGAAATCACCACACAATAAACATATTATACCAAGAAACATGCATTTGCCAGTTCACATAAGGATAAATTTTTGTCAGTATAACCCAATGTAGGTTATGAAACTAAATAAATAAATAAACTAGATTTTATCAGAGGGTGTCTTGAAAGATAACGACTCGCGAGTTACCTTTGTCATGTGGATCACTTTTTGGACACCGGACTTCAGCTGAAACCAGGTCCCCAGCAAAATCAATGCAAACTGAAAAACGGGTCCCAGGAAGTGGTCGTAAGGTCACAGTGCATTCGCACGCTCAACATTCACACCGTTAGTGATTCCCGCGGATCCCCGAGTCGTTTCTTAGGTCATTTACAAATGCTGTGGAATATCATTACAAGACTGAAACGGCTTCAGTGATCGCCTGCTGGATTTGAGCAACCATTTTCCTTCAGGTCCGTTTACCTCAGACTGTCTGAAAAACTGAGTGATTTCACTGACGCCTCAATTCAGAGCAGCTCAGTGTTGATTTAATCGAGGAGGGATTTAATCTCAGGGCTACAGTGGGGTAAGGACCACAGACCCGCTCCCAGTCAAACTCTTGCCATGCCTCACAACTGCATTACAGCGTAGAGAAAACCTTCACACCTCCTGCTGTCAAACAGTTTACAAACGGATCGCTTTCGGCCGGTTACGCCAACAGCCTTATTTGTCCTGAGTGTGACCCGGGGCCACTGAGCCGATCACTACAGTCCAGTGCGTTCAACACTGTTCTGCTCATTCACATTCAAACAGCCACTGAAGAAAATCCTTTATAAATAGAGAGGCAGAGGGAAGTAAACGGAGGGGAGAGCCTAAAAACAGTCGGCACAAACACAGGAGGAGCGGGTAAGCCTAAAAACAGTCGGCACAAACACAGGTGGAGCGGGTAAGCCTGTTGTGCAGAGAGAACGTGGGCACAAGCCATCGCCATTGCGGTTTCTGGCTCCTCGGTTGTTCCTGCAGATGGTACCCACCGTGGCGTTCGTTAAACATAGACGAGGCGTTGACAGGCACAGGGATCAGGCCGCACTGGTGTAACAGCAAAGCAAACCTGAGCTGTTCCCTCAAACACACACACACAGGCCCTGAGAGTCATTCCATGTCAAATCAGCCAATATTGAGGTGCCTTGTACATGACACCTCTCAGATTTTGCTCTAACTTTGTCCAAAAATACTTAATGGTACCAAACAAAAGAATCCCAAGTTTCATGTCAGTATCTCTGATGGTTTTCGCGTGAAATTTTCTTGAAATTTGGGTAAAACGCCCCTTTGTAGCTCCCGCCGCCAACCGGGCGCGGGAGCTATGATATCGGGCTCCGTCCATGCGTGTGTGCGTGCGTTTGTCCGTCAACACATTTTGCTTTATCTCATTAACTGTTTCAGTTACAGGCTCCTAATTTTCACTGGACATGCATCTCGCAAAGACCTACAAGTAAGGGCTGCACGATAAACGGAATCGCGATGATCGCAAGCGTAATAAAAGTAACTGCCACTGTGAGGCAGACAGACAAGCTTGCTTATTACCTTTTCTATGACACATACCTAATGCGGTCATCTGAAATGCTTCCGGGAGGAAAACTGTAATTTGAAGTCCGCTAATTACCAGCGAGGTTGGACAGCCTCTATCGCCTTGGCATAATTAGCTTACCTTAAATCAATTCCCGTGTACTTTGCCTAACCTGCAATCATTTCTTCAGCCAACTGACTGATCAAAACCAAAATGTGGCCAATAATGATTAAGAAGAGATAATGAGAAGCAGACAGACCTAACCAGGCTGCCCTGTTTGATTGAATGTCAATAATCTGAATAAATGGCAAACCTCAGAATTCCACCTCATAGAATTTTTACATATCAATAAAAAGATTAATTAAAAATAAACCATTTTAAGATGACCTTGGTTTTTAAGAGTTTCAAAATATACACGAAGTGGAAAAATTTTGTAAAGCAAATCGAACGTGAAAGTGAGAGAAATTATTTTCGCATTGCACGTAATAGACAAATGCAGCGAAGACTTGGCAAACACATTCAGGCAAACGCAAATTAGGAGCATTTTTTATTTGATAATTGAACAAGATTTGAAATAAAGTAATTAATCCCTGTTTATTTTGGTTGCTTTTGAGCGTCTAAATAGCCTAAAGTGAAGGTGGAAAACATTTTGTTTAAAAGCGTGTCGAGCGTGGCGATGTAGACATTATTGCATTATGCACATAGCGCTTGAACAAATGTAAAACCAGAAATAATCTCGCAAACACATTCAGGTAAATTACATGCTGAACAAAGCAAAGTTAAGGTCTGCAAAATCATCATCCTCTACCCGCCAATTGCTCTCACTCCCTTCCCAATTACTTTCCTCAATTTGCAATCAAACAGTGGATTCGCTCAATTAACGACTTAAATTGGGAGACAGTCTTGATTTATTTGAATACGTTTTGTTTGTTACATTTTGAAATTTAAATGACCATGAAACATGACAGATTTGCCTGAATCTGTTTGCTAGATTATTTCTAGTTTTACATTCGGCTGCGCTGCGTGCAAATGCGTTAAAAATTTACATGTGACGATACGCTTAAACAAAATGTTTTACGCCTTCAAGCTGCTTTCACACCGGACAAGAAACGAATTTTTCGCACGACAAATTACATTCAAAGTCAATGCAAAGACGCGAATACACGCAACGCGCAACGCGTGTATTGCGTCTTTTGAATTTGAATGTAATCTGTCGTCTGAAAAAAAAAAAAATCAGTGTGAAAGCGCCTTCACTGTCGGCTAATTAGACGCTCAAAAGTAACCGAAGCTATGAATCAAGAGCTATGAATTACTCTATTTTACAAAACCCAAAACCAGTGAAGTTGGCACGTTATGTAAATCGTAGATAAAAACAGAATAAAATGATTTGCAAATCCTTTTCAACTTATATTCAATTGAATACACTGCAAAGACAAGATGTTTAATGTTCAAACTGAGAAACTTTTTTTTTTTTTTGCAAATAATCATTAACTTAGAATTTAAAGGCAGCAACACATTGCAAAAAAGTTGGCACAGGGGCCTTTTTTACCACTGTGTTACATCACCTTTCCTTTTAACGACACTCAGTAAACGTTTGGGAACTGAGGAGACCAATTTTTGAAGCTTTTCAGGTGGAACTCTTTCCCATTCTTGCTTGATGTACAGCTTAAGTTGTTCAACAGTCCGGGGTCTCCGTTGTCGTATTTTACGCTTCATAATCGCCACACATTTTCAATGGGAGACAGGTCTGGACTACAGGCAGGCCAGTCTAGTACCGCACTCTTTTACTACGGAGCCATGCTGTTGTAACACGTGCAGAATGTGGCTTGGCATTGTCTTGCTGAAATAAGCAGGGGCGTCCATGAAAAAAAGCGTTGCTCGGATGGCAACATATGTTGCTCCAAAACCTGTATGTACCTTTCAGCATTAATGGTGCCTTCACATATGTGTAAGTTGCCCATGCCTTGGGCACTAATACACCCCCATACCATCACAGATGCGGCTTTTGAACTTTGCGCCTATAACAGTCCGGATGGTTCTTTTCCTCTTTGGTCCGGAGGACCACGGCGTCCACAGTTTCCAAAAACAATTTGAAATGTGGACTCGTCAGACCACAGAACACTTTTCCACTTTGCATCAGTCCATCTTAGATGAGCTTGGGCCCAGCCGAAGCCCGGGCGTTTCTGGGTGCTGTTGATAAATGGCTTTTTAAGCTTTGCATTGTAGAGTTTTAACTTGCACTTGCAGATGTAGCGACGAACTGTAGTTACTGACAGTGGTTTTCTGAAGTGTTCCTGAGCCCATGTGGTGATGTCCTTTACACACTGATGTCGGTTTTGATGCAGTACCGCCTGAGGATCGAAGGTCACGGGCATTCAATGTTGCTTTTCGGCCTTGTCACTTCGTGCAGTGATTTCTCCAGATTCTCTGAACCTTTGGGCGATATTACGGACCGTAGATGATGAAATCCCTAAATTTCTTGCAATAGCTAGTTGAGGAATGTTGTTTTTAAACTGTTAGACAATCAGCTCACGCATTTGTTCACTAAGTGGTGACCCTCGCCCCCATCCTTGTTTGTGAATGACTGAGCATTTCAGGAAGCTGCTTTTATACCCAATCATGGCACCCACCTGTTCCCAATTAGCCCGTTCACCTGTGGGATGTTCCAAATAAGTGTTTGATGAGCATTCCTCAACTCTCTCAGTCTTTTTTGCCACTTGTGCCAGCTTTTTTGAAACATGTTGCAGGCATCAAATTCCAAATGAGCTAATATTTGCAAAAAATTACAAAGTTTACCTGTTCGAACATTAAGTAACTTGTCTTTGCAGTGTATTCAATTGAATATAGGTTGAAAAGGATTTGCAAATCATTGTATTCTGTTTTTATTTACGATTTACACGACGTGCCAACTTCACTGGTTTTGGGTTTTGTAAATTAATCTTGTTCAATTATCAAATAAAAAACGCAACAAATTTGCGGCACAGATTCGCCTGAACTTGTTTGCCAAGTCTTCCCTGTATTTGTCTCTTGTGTGCAATGCGAAAATATAATTTCTCCCACTTTCACGCTCGAGATGCTTCACAAAATGTTTTCCACTTCGTGTATGTTTTGAAACGCTTAAAAATCAGGGCCATCTAAAAATGATTTTTAAGAAATCGTTTTAATGATATGTAAAAATTCTACGAGGTGGAATTCAGAGGTCTGCTATTTATTCATATTATTAACATTCTTTCAATCTAACACGGCAGCCTGGTTAGGTCCGTCTGCTTCTCATTATCTCTTCTTAACCAGAATGTGGCCAATATTGATTTTGATTGGTCACTTGGCTGAATAAATGGCTTGACTGCAGGTTAGGCAAAGTACAGGGGAATTGATTTAAGGTAAACTAATTATGCCAAGGCGATGGAGGCTGTCCAACCTCGCTGGTAATTAGCGGACTTCAAATCACAGTCTTCTTCCCGGAAGCATTTCAAATGATCGCATTAGGTATGTGTCATAGAAAAGGTAATAAGTAAGCTCGTCTGTCTGCCTCATAGTGGCAGTTACTTTTATTACGCTCACGATAGTCTCGATTCCGTTTATCGTGCAGCCTGGCTACAAATGACGTGCATAAAGGTGACCTGGCCTATTTTTCAAGGTTATTGGCCTAAAAATATCACCAAAAACGTCGACTATTTGCTTTATCTTATCAACATTTTCAGTTACAGGCTCCTAATTAGTTCCCACCGCTCGAGTGGCACGAGAGCTATGGTATCGGGCTCCGTGCGTGCGTCAACAAAAACTTTGACATTTTGTTTATCTTAATGGCGGAAGCTTCTGGGACCGACAGTGCCCTATATTTGACTTAGGTGAATTGGTCATTTCGTCTTGTAGCATTTTGGAAGGACCATAACTTCACATAATAGAGACAGGAAGCTGAAATTCGATGTGCTGGTGCATTCTGGCCCATATATCAGGATTCTGCAGGCAGAATCACCATGAGACAGAGGGGTGAGAGAAGGGCCCCCAAAATCCTAATTTTTTTTTAAGACGGCAAGTGATTTTTCACTTTTTGGGGGTCCCTAGGATTCAGTTCCTGCAGAATCCTGATATATGGGCCAGAATGCACCAGCACATCAAATTTCAGCTTCCAGTCTCTATTATGTGAGAAGTTATGGTCCTTCTAAAATGCTACAAAATGAAATGACCAATTTACATAAGTCAAAAAGGGGCGTTTCACCCAAATTTCAAGAAACTTTCACACGAAAACCGTCAGATACTAACATGAAACTTGGGATTCTTTTCTTTGGTACCATAAAGTATTTTTGGACAAAGTTTGGGCAAAATCTGAGAGGTGTCATGCACAAGGGTGGCTGAGTTGACATGGAATGACCCCTGGGCTGTTCCCTCAAACACACACACAGGCCCTGAGCTGTTCCCTCAAACACACACACACAGGCCCTGAGCTGTTCCCTCAAACACACACACGTAGGCCACGAGCTGTTCCCTCAAACACACACGCAGGCCCCGAGCTGTTCCCTCAAACACACACGCAGGCCCCGAGCTGTTCCCTCAAACACACACGCAGGCTCTGAGCTGTTCACGCAAACACACACGCAGGCCCTGAGCTGTTCACGCAAACACAGACTCAGGCCCTAAGCTGTTCCCTCAAACACACACGCAGGCCCCGACCTGTTCCCTCAAACACACACACAGGCCATGAGCTGTTCCCTCAAACACACACACAGGCCATGAGCTGTTCCCTCAAACACACACGCAGGCCCCCAGCTGTTCCCTCAAACACACACGCAGGCCCCGAGCTGTTCCCTCAAACACACACGCAGGCCCCCAGCTGTTCCCTCAAACACACACGCAGGCCCTGAGCTGTTCCCTCAAACACACACGCAGGCCCTGAGCCGTTCCCTCAAACACACACACGAAGGCCCTGAGCTGTTCCCTCAAACACACACACAGGCCCCGAGCTGTTCCTTCAAACACACACATGCAGGCCCTGAGCTGTTCCCTCAAACACACATGCAGGCCCCGAGCTGTTCCCCTCAAACACACACACACAGGCCCTGAGCTGTTCCCTCAAACACACACTGCAGACCCCGAGCTGTTCCCCTCAAACACACACACACAGGCCCTGAGCTGTTCCCTCAAACACACACGCAGGCCCTGAGCTGTTCCCTCAAACACACACAGGCCCTGAGCTGTTCCCTCAAACACACACACACAGGCCCTGAGCTGTTCCCTCAAACACACACGCAGGCCCCGAGCTGTTCCTTCAAACACACACATGCAGGCCCTGAGCTGTTCCCTCAAACACACCGCCCTGTTCCCTCAAACACACACGCGGGCCCGAACTGTTCCCTCAAACACACACGCAGGGGGCCAGCTGTTCCCAAACACACAAGGCCCACTGTTCCCTCAAACACACACACACAGACCCTGAGCTGTTCCCTCAAACACACACGCACAGGCCCTGAGCTGTTCCCTCAAACACACACAAACACACACACAGGCCCTGAGCTGTTCCCTCAAACACACACACAGGCCCTCAAACACACACACACACACACACACAGGCCCTGAGCTGTTCCCTCAAACACACACACAGGCCCTGAGCTGTTCCCTCAAACACACACACAGGCCCTGAGCTGTTCCCTCAAACACACACACAGGCCCTGAGCTGTTCCCTCAAACACACACACACACAGGCCCTGAGCTGTTCCCTCAAACACACACAGAGGCCCTGAGCTGTTCTCTCAAACACACATACAGGCCCTGAGCTGCTCCTTCAAACACACACGCTCTGATGTGAATCGAGATCAGGTTGTAAATACCCCCTGGTCTGTGTTATAGTATATGCTATTAAATAATATGTATACAACACACTTCAATTTTAGACTTTAAGTAACTTACACATACAATGATCAGTTGCACTGGAACTGATGAATTTTCCAGCTGGTTAAATGCCGAGGCAGCGACTATTAAAAAGCCAGTTTGTACAATTTCACATCGTTATGGAGGGGCATTTTAACATTTACTGATTTTGAATTGTGATTTTCTATATGAACCAAAAAAAAAAGATTGACTAGTTTTATGCATATATTAATGCTGTAATTTTTCTGGTTTATTTGCAGGTTATTTGTGGAGATCCCACCTGGGATGCCATAATTATCGCAATTACAATCTCAGATGTCCTTTGTTATTGATTTTTCATTTTTTCCCTTAGTTTTTAAATATGTACTTGCTTGAAGGGATTTAAAGTGATTTATAATCACTTTAAAAAAATCTTAAAAGGTACATTTCAGTACCTTATGACCATTCCTACCAAGAAATGATAACACTTTTGATAAGGGAACACTTCCCTGTCAGGTATATTGCCTTGATTTTGGCATCGAATGGTGTCACCAAAAATACGTAGTGTCCACAACGGTACGCTGTCAAGTATTTCTGTAAAGCCTTGGCCAAGTGGGATTATCCCATCTAGGTTGAATAATGCTCCTAAAATGAGGTTTATATTTTGTAAAATCAATTCAAGATATGGGTCCTTTTGTGGTACACAAATGAATTTAAATATTTTTTGTCGTGTCTGCAACGGTGTGTAGTGTCCACAACGTATTCCCCCACATCCTCTAACACTTCATCAACCACTCTTCAAATGAATATATTCATATAATATGATTATTAAAAGTTAAAACTAGAGTAATTAGCCAAAGACAGAACTAATGCACACCCACTGAAGACAGGGTGTTCAAAAAGTGCATTCTAAGGTGAGAATTTCAGCTGTTGATATTGCATTGAACAGAGGTTATAAAAAACAATATTTTAGGTATGCGTCACTAATGTATGAAAAAAAAAATTGTTTTTATTATATTGTTTTTATACTATGATAAAAGGTGTGCATTTAACACGTTTTATTGAATAAAACTTGTTTTTTTCAAGACATTTTAGTCTTATTGCTGTAGTGCCCGCAACCTCACAAAATGGATCTCGGATATGCGTACACTTGAGGCCATAGAACTCTTAAGTATTTGTGACTAGTCCATGAAATTTGAAGCACTTATCAGAGGCATACCATAATTAATGAAAATAATACAAAATGTAAAATTAGATGCATTTCAATTTTTACCCCCAGTGCCCCTAAAGGTGCAACCTGATCTTCATTCGTATCTATGCACCCAACCACAGACTTCCAGCAAACTGCAGTAACCAGGCGAGCCAGGGTGTGGATCACTCAGCACAGCCGCTAACACCAGATAAACTGCACCCGCTGACGTCTGCAGTCAAAGCCCAGGCCCACTGCTCAGCTTAAATCTCATGGACAACCCGATATCAATCACGGAGGCTGCATTTGCGCGTCTAATCGGCCTACTGGCCGATCCACCAGCAACCAGCCACTGCATCATACCACAAACTGGCAGCTGAAAACAAGGAACAAACAGCAATTTAATCAAAGTGACATAAACACAAACACACTGAATGAAGGTTTCCGGTGAACCAGTTCAACCCGTTCTACACCTCCGTCCTACATTCCCTCCTCGTATGGGTGGCTCAGACATCTTCAGCTCGTTCCTGACGCTTCCTTCGCCAGCCCCCCGCTGCCCACGCACACAGCTGTCTTCCTCCTAAATCCCATCTGCAGATTCCCTCTCCCCGAGCGCCAGCCGGCCCGCTCACCTCCACCTGCCCGGCCAACTTCACCCAGTCTACACAATCTCAGAACATTAGCTCACGTTGCCACGGAAACAGAGAGAACGAGCGTAACCCGCTTCCAAGTCGCTTTTTGCAATTTTCTTCCCGCCGCTCCTGAGCACAAAAACAGAAAAAAAAAAGAGGTTCTCACCGCTGACGAGGCGGGACGTGTTCACACCGCCCACCCTTCCCGCCCCCGAAGCAGCCTCCGCTCTGAGCGAGTGACACCACAGTCCTCTCCCTCCGCTCTGAGCAAGTGACGCCACGGTCCTCTCCCTCCGCTCTCAACGAGTGACGCCACAGTCCTCTCCCTCCGCTCTGGCGAGTGACTTCTGAGTCCTCTCCCTCCGCTCTGAGCGAGTGACGCCCTGAGTCCTCTCCCTCCGCTCTGAGCAAGTGACGCCCACGGTCCTCTCCCTCCGCTCTCAACGAGTGACGCCACAGTCCTCTCCCTCCGCTCTGAGCAAGTGACGCCACGGTCCTCTCCCTCCGCTCTCAACGAGTGACGCCACAGTCCTCTCCCTCCGCTCTGAGCGAGTGACTTCACAGTCCTCTCCCTCCGCTCTGGGCGAGTGACGCCACAGTCCTCTCCCTCCGCTCTGAGCAAGTGACACCACAGTCCTCTCCCTCCGCTCTGAGCAAGTGACACCACAGTCCTCTCCCTCCGCTCTGAGCGAGCGACACCACAGTCCTCTCCCTCCGCTCTGAGCGAGCGACACCACAGTCCTCTCCCTCCGCTCTCAACGAGTGACACCACAGTCCTCTCCCTCCGCTCTCAACGAGTGACACCACAGTCCTCTCCCTCCGCTCTGAGCGAGTGACACCACAGTCCTCTCCCTCCGCTCTCAACAGTGACACCACAGTCCTCTCCCTCCGCTCTGAATGGTGACACCACAGTCCTCTCCCTCCGCTCTGGCGAGTGACACCACAGTCCTCTCCCTCCGCTCTCAACGAGTGACACCACAGTCCTCTCCCTCCGCTCTGAATGAGTGACACCACAGTCCTCTCCCTCCGCTCTGAATGAGTGACACCACAGTCCTCTCCCTCCGCTCTCAGCGAGTGACGCCACAGTCCTCTCCCTCCGCTCTCAACGAGTGACACCACAGTCCTCTCCCTCCGCTCTGAATGAGTGACACCACAGACCTCTCCCTCCGCTCTGAGCGAGTGACGCCACAGTCCTCTCCCTCCGCTCTGAGCGAGTGACACCACAGTCCTCTCCCTCTGCTCTCAACGAGTGACACCACAGTCCTCTCCCTCCGCTCTGAATGCGAGTGACACCAGTCCTCTCTCAGCGAGAGCCACTATCTGACATGTTTAAGCTCGAAGGTGTGACATAGTCAGGTTACTCCTGTTTTTCAAGGGAACGGCTGAACAAGAAAGCACGAGGACAGAGGACGGAAGTAAGGGGGGGGGCCCTCCCGGTTGCCATGACGATGTTGCCATGGAGACCTGTCCCACCATGCTGCCTTGCTATGCTAACCTACGCTGCCCTCTTGCCACTCCTCCAAGCAAATAAACCCTGTTCCACCACTGCAACCAGGAAAAAAAAAAAAAAAAAAAAAAAAAACTACTAACCACTCTGCTGGACTGATTATACACAAACACACACACACACACACACACACACACACAGAAACACTGAGGAAGCAGAGGAACACGGGGGGGAAAAAAAACCCATCCTCGAACACACACACACACACACACACACACACCCCCCTCCCCCCCAAAACAGATTATTTGCCAACATGAAAAAACCAGCAACACAACAATCCAAAAATGACACTCGAGGCTCATACAGCTATTAAATTACTCACATGGGGCCAAATATGAATGGTTGATTCAATATAGAAATTCACAGTCCCTGTCCTGTTTGCTCCAACACCTAACAGACATTTAAAGTTGTCTGCTTTTAAAAAAAAACAAACTCACCTAGGTAGTAGTAGTAGTAAGGCATAACTAACCGTTTCCCAACGGCGCAGCCAAATGCCGGTCAGATAAGACCGGTGAGAAAGGTCAAACTTTCCGGGCATTTCTTCAGAATTACATCGGATTGTGTGACACATAAACGCAGAATCATCCCTTTCTGATGAGGGCCAACTTCACATTCCATCAGAATAGTTTGACCACTCGAAGCAAATGACATCATGTTCCAGAAAAATCCTTTGTTTACAATCATTCGCACACGGCAAACACTGCGTATTCATGACAACCAGTTTCGTTTTCGCTCATCGTCACTCGAAAAACATTGATCAAAATGATGGAGAGTGACATTGAAATGTTATTAGTCATGGAGCTTTCTTAGGAGGCATCATGAGGATCTGTAGGACATCACGCTTCCTTAGGAGGCATCATGAGGATCTGTTGGACATCACGCTTCCTTAGGAGGCATCATGAGGATCTGTTGGACATCACGCTTCCTTAGGAGGCATCATGAGGATCTGTTGGACACCATGCTTTCTTAGGAGGCATCATGAGGATCTGTTGGACATCATTACAAAAATATTTCAATGTATTTTTTTGTGCGGCAGCATTTTTCCTGAGCCATTTTGTCCTCTCATGGGCCAGTGGGGAAATAGTTAAACGCAGCTTGGGTAAGAGGGTAGGGGCAATTCCGCCAATTAGTAAACCTGTAAGAGGAATTTTCAAGATAGTGCTACACATCTCTGTAATACATCATTTTAAAGGTTTACAGCCCTATTTTTCAAAACCAATGAGAAAACCTGGGTAGAAGATATACATAATATAAATATCAGTGTTTTTTAAAGATGGAATAAAGGAGTCCAGATATCCCTGATTGATGCATATTTAAATACAACCCAATTCTGAAATAGCTGGGACAAAGTGTAAATTGTGAATGAAATCAAAACGCAGTGACTTTCAAATCACACCAGCCAGTATTTTATTCACAATAGAACAGAGATAACATAGCAAATGTTGAAACTGAAAAATTTTACAAGTTTATCGACAAAATGAGCTCATTTAAAATTTGATGGCTGCTACAGGTCTCAAAAAAGTTGGGACAGGGGCCTGTTTACCATAGTGTAGCATCTCCTCTTCTTTTTAACACAGAGTGGAGGCATCTGGGCATTTAGGAGACAAGTTTCTTGAGATTAGCCATTGGAATTTGATCCCACTCTTGATTAATACAGGTGCTGGAGAGTTTTGGGTCTCCTTTGATGGACTTTTCGTTTAATTATGCACCAAATGTTCTCAACTGGTGAAAGATCAGGACTGCAGGCAGGCCAGTTCAGCACACGGACTCTTCTACTACGAAGCCATGCTGTTGTAATAGCTGCACTATGTGGTTTTGCATTGTCCTGCTGAAATACACAAGGCCTTCCCTGGAATAGATGTCGTCTGGAGGGGAGCATATGTTGCTCTAAAACCTTTATATACCTTTCAGCAGTCATGGTGCTTTTTAAAACATGCAAGTGTCCCACACCATATGCACTAATGCATCCCCATACCATCAGAGATGCTGGCTTTTGAACTGAACCCTGATAACAGGAGGGGTGGTCTTTCTCCTCTTTAGCCCGGAGGACAGGACGCCCATGATTTCCAACAAGAATGCCAAATTTGGACACGTCTGACCACGGGACACTTTGCTACAGTGCATTTTAAATGAGCCTTGGCCCACAGAACACGGCAGGGCTTCTGGATCATGCTCAACAATGGCTTCCTTTTTGCATGATAGCGTTTTAGGTGGCATCTGTGCATGGCACGGCGGACTGTGCTTACAGACAGTGGTTTCTTGAAGTATTCCTGGGCCCATTAACTAATGTCAATCACAGAATCATGCTGGTGAGGGCCCAAAGATCATGGGCATCCAGTAAAGGTCTTCGGCCTTGTCCCTTATGCACAGAGATTTTTCCAGTTTCTCTGAATCTTTTGATGATGTTATACACCGTCAATGATGAGACCTTCAAAGCCTTTGCAATTTGATGTTGAATAACATTGTTTTTTAAAGTATTCCACAATTTTTTTTAAACGAGCCTTCACAGGTTGGAGAGCCTCTGGCCATCTTTACTTCTGAGAGACTCAGCCTCTAAGACATCCCTTTTATAGCCAATCATGTTACACACCTGATGCCAGTTAACTTAATTACTTGCCAAATGTTCTTTCAGCTGATTCTCATATATTAATAGCTTTTTCAGCCCTCTTTTGCCTGTGTCCCAACTTTTTTGAGACCTGTTGCAGCCAGAAAATTTGAAATAAGCTCATTTTGTGGGTAAAAATGTAAAATGTCTCAGTTTCAACGTTTGAAATGTTATGTATGTTCTATTGTAAACAACATATTGGCTCATGTGATCTGAAAGTCATTGCATTTTGATTTTATGAACAATTTACACTTCGTCCCAACTATTTCAGAATTGGGGTTGTAATAATAATAATAAGAAACAGATGAAGAACAATAATAAAAATCCCATCAAAAACAATGGGTTCCTCGCACCTTCCGTGCCAGAACCCGTTCCGGGCCCTAATAATCATTGAAACCTGTAATATATTCATTTTTATACATTTCCAAGTGTGCTGAATGTGAGCGAATTGAGCGATTGATTGACCAAGTAGTGAGTGACATTCGAGTCTCATCATAGCACTCCTTTCTAAGCTTCGCTTATCCAGAAGTAAAAATGCAGTTTTGCTGACTTAGATGCGCGTGATAAGGGTGCTCATGTAATAAGACTAGGTGCAACCTAGTATATGGCTGGGCCGCCAAGTGCTGTATGAGAATGTGCGCCCAAGAAAAGGGTGCTAAATGAAGCAAAGCTCATGCAATTATATGAAGTGCAAGTTTAGTAATGAGCTGGAGCTGATAAATTATTTACAAAGTGGGTGGGGAGAGCGGGAGAGTGTGAGAGAGAGAGTGATAAAGAGTGAGAGTGTGACAGTGAGAGTGTGAGTGAGGGAGTGGGAGTGAGTGAGAGTGAGAGAGTGAAAGTGTGAGAGCGTGGGAGTGTGAGTGAGTGTGAGAGTGGGAGTGAGTGAGTGAGAGTGTGAAAGAGGGAGGGAGTGGGAGTGAGTGTGAGTGAGGGAGTGGGAGAGTGAGTGAGGTAGTGGGAGTGGGAGGTGGGGGGGGTCTTGAGTAAGGAAAACATATCAAAAGCAAGTTATACATTTGAATAGACAAAGAGCTAGAGTAAGGGTAGCAGTTATTGATTTTGTGAATGTGAATTTGAGAAAGACAGCAGCAACAGACGTAGATAGCAGATAAAGAATGTATGTTCCTGAATTGTAATGAAACAAAGTTATTGTTACATTTGTGCAAACCAGGAACGTGATGTCGCTTTCGTGAACACATGGCAGTTCCGATATAGTGAGGGTGTAAGAACGAACTTCAAAGATTCCTTTTTTCCCCCCCATGTTTCGTATTTGGGCATGTTATGGAGAAAGAATCCACAGTTGTCTCGAGTAAAACCGCTTAAACATGTTCGAGTGAAGGAGCTGCCATGTGTTTACATAAAGCTTTATTTCATACTGGTGATCAATGCATATGGTTAACTTAACTATGTGACAAAAAAAATGAAATGCAATTAATTTTAATGAATTTACGACCTATTGAACGCTCTCGAAAAGACCTTGTATTAAACAGCAAGATCATGAGCATTGGCCGAGAAATAAGAAAGTTCATTCTAAAATTTTACTTCATTTTGTTTGATTTGGCTGAGAAACTGATGTGATTTCCACTAGTCCTTCATCAGAGGACTTACGGTCAGCAATTTTCCGGCAGAATTCCTCTCTGGACTTACTATCAGCAACAGTGTTGCTTTTTGCTGTTTTTTATATATTTACATTCTTCATAACTGTCCATAATGACGACCCACTCCTCCTGGGAGATTTTCTTTATTTTTTTTTTTTAAGATTTTATTAATCACCCAGCAACCACTTACATCCAACGAACAAGTGCATACATCAACCAACATGAAGGCACTAACATAAATCTCAATTATAATTTTCTAAGTGTCCACCTGAGTATGCGCATGCATAATCAGGCAGTCTTACAAGCATCCAACCAATGAGGGTGAAACTTCACATGGGTCTCCCATTAAGCCGCTGGCAGCGCCCCCTAGTGGCACGGGGGGGAGATAACCCAGTGTTACTGATCCTGGATCAGGGATAGTTTCCTCGGAGAAACATACAGAATGCAATCGGTCATTTTGTGAACGGAAATAGGATCAATTGCCGCATGAATCGCTTTTTTGTTGAGACCGCGTACAGTGTTGAAAGCACAAAACCGACATTAACAAAGAAAGATTACAACCACCGTTGTGGTACCAATTATCTCTGATTGCGAGTTGAGGGTTTGTTGAGCCGGCTCACTGAAACATAGCCTGTCTATGCGTGTCTCCCATTAAGCCGCTGGCGGCGCCCCCTGGTGCCGCGGGGAGAGAGAACCCGCAGCGTTACTGATTCTAGATCAGGGATAATGTCCTCAGGGAACTACAGCACGCAATCAGTCATTTTGTGAACGGTAATAGGGTCAATTGATGCATGAAACGCTTTTTTGTTGAGAGCGCCTACAGTGTTCAAAGCACAAAAAGGAGTTTAACAAAGAAAGATTACATCCACCGTTGTGGTACCAATTATCTCTGATTGCGAGTTCAGGGTTTGTTGAGCCAGCTCACGCAAATATAGCCTGTCTATGTTGAACTTGCTTCGTAGCATACCCCCCAGGAGATACGAGTGACAAACGCCCGGCCAGCCAGCCAGATAATCGTCGAAGTTCTTGCCCGCCGGCCGGCCAATCGCTGAAGTCAGTCGTCGGCCAACCAATCGTTGAAGTTCTTCCCCGCTGGCCGACCAATCGCTGAACTTCTTACCCGCCAGCCAGCCAATCATTGAACTTGATCATTCAGGCAGTTACTCACTCACTCACTCATTCAGCGACATTCGCGTTTATAGGGGCCTGGCCGCTATTGACGGCCAAGCCCAAAAATAAAACTGTCTACTACCAGTGACATTACCAAAATGCAGGTTAACAATCAATCTATTTCTGAGCGAGAATCGGGAAATTGATTGAATTAATTTACAGGGCAAAGTATTATGTATTCAAGAGGACAAACTGAATGTTTGATCCCAGTTGTGTTTGATACCAGCAGTTATTTGTTGACTTACCTTAATTATCAGCCAACTTGCCGAGGTTTGAATTTTTGTTTTGTTCATTATATGGAGATCAAGTTGGCTTAAAATTACATTCAGACCCTGTATGTCTGACACCAAAAAAAGTTTTTATATGTTATTGTAGCTTACCGGCCCTATGGGCCGATAAGCTATTGTCTTGGTGTGGTGTCCATCGTCCGGAACATTTTTTATCTTTTTTTTGGCCTGATGAATTTCCGTGTAAATTTGTAATAACATACTACTAGACCACATCTCCAGAAGTTTTTCTCGGATTTCTGATTGAATCATTTTTGTCCGTTTTATGGGCCCTTGAAATTTTGGCTCCAATGTTAAAGATAGGACTGAGAAATTTTTAAAAATTATTTCTCAAAAACGTGATAAATTTTTTTCTAAATCAGGCAATCAACTTACCTTGGTACTGTCAATGTACAGTGCGAGCACCATTTTGATTGAATCGACGGAAGTGGGTCTATTGGGGGCGCTATACTTTATGAATATGCAAGATGGCCTGTGGAGGCCAAATGGTTGCAGATAGAGATTAAGTTTGTACTATCGACGTATTGGAAGTCATATATGACCTATATTTTGGCAATATTAAATTTGACCACAGATGACTTTGAAAGGTCAAACTCGAGGTCAGGGAATATATTAACAATGTTAAAAGATATGACTTAAAATTTCAAAAAATTATTTTTCAAAAACTGTCAGATAACTTTTTTTCTAAATCTGGCAGTCAACTCACCTTGATACACTTTCTGAACAGTGCGAGTGCCATTTTGATTGAATTGACGGAGATGGGTCTAGTGAGGGTGCTGTACTTCAACATTGGGCCTTATGCAGAATGGGCCAAATCGCCTGTGGAAGCTAAATGGTTGCAGATGGAGATTAAGTTTGTGTTACTCACATATAGGAAGTAATATATGACCTATATTTTAGCTGTGTTAAAGTCGACCTCAGATGACCTTGAAAGGTCAAACTTGAGGTCATGGAAAATGTTACAACTTTCAAAGGTTTCTAGGCTTCAAAATATTGAAGATTGGGAACATATGTGCATTGAACACTTATAGGAAGTCATGTATGAACTTTCATTTGGTGGCCTTGAACTTGACCTTCGGCGACCTTCGAAGGTCAAACTTCACAGAGAAATTTCAATGACTTCTATCACCAAAACTATTACAGATAGAGCTTAGGTTTGTATTACGGGCATATAGAAAGTCATGTATGAAGTTTCATTTGGTGACATTGAACTTGACTTTCCGTGACCTTGAATGCCCAAACTTCACAGTGAAATTTCAATGACTTATATCAGCAAAATGGTAACATAGTTTCGGTTAGTATTGGAGATGTATCGGAAGTCATACATGAACTTTCATTTGGTGGCCTTGAACTTGACCTTTGGTGACCTTCGAAGGTCAAACTTCACAAAATGAAATTTCAATGACTTCTATTACCAAAACTATAACAGATAGAGCTTAGGTTTGTATTGTGGCCATATAGGAAGTCATGTATGAAGTCTCATTGGGTGACCTTGAACTTGACCTTCAGTGACCTTCAACGGCCAAACTATACAGTGAAATTTCAATGACTTATATCAGCAAAATCGTTACAGATTGAGTGTAGGCTTGTATTGAAGACGTATAGGAAGTCATGTACGAACTTTCATTTGGTGACCTTCATATTGACCTTCGAAGGTCAAACTTGACATAATACAATTACAATGACTTGTATTGCCAAAACGGTCACAGATGGAGTCTAGGTTTGTATTAGAGACTTACAGGAGGTCATATATGAACTTTCATTTGGTGACTTTCGTATTGACCTTCAAAGGTCAAATGTGACAGAGTGAAAATTCAATGACTTGTATCACTAAAACGGTCACAGATGGAGCCTAGGTTTGCGTTACTGACACCTAGGAAGTCACATATGAACTTTCATTTGGTGACACTCAACTTGACCGTCAGTGACCTTTGAGGGTCAAACTCGACAGAGAAATTATAATGACTTATATCACCAAAATGGTCGCAGATTGAGCCAAGGTTTGTATAGAGACATTTAGAAAGTCATATATGAAGTCCATTTGCTGACCACAACTTGACAGTCTGTGACCTTTAAAGTTCACAATTAACATATTGAATACATATTGACATATTATAATGACTTGTATCACCAAAACTGCTTCAGAGCTTAGGACTGTATTACAGAAGGTCTTATAAATGTATGTGAACTTTTATTTAGTGACCTTGACATTGATTTCCATTGATTCAAATGTCAAACTTCATATTCAATTTTCATAACTTGTATCATAGCTGTAAGACTGCTTGCAGGTAAGCTACAGGACCCTTGGTCCTATTTTTTAGTCACCTACTCATAAACCCACTTGTAGATGTTTGAATGGGGTATTTTGTTCATTAAGATATGATAAAGTTTAAAATGTGTTTGTTGGAGACTAGGAACCAGTTGATGTAAACTTACCTTCGGACCTTGTGCGTCCGACACCAAAAAAAGTTTGTTACTTTTTTTGTAACCTTACTCATAAACCTACTTGTAGAGGTTTGAAGTAGAAGGTATTTTGTTCATTTTATATGATAAAGTTTAAAAAATGTTTGTTAGAGATGAAGATCCAGTTGGATTTTACAATTACATTCAGCCGCTGTACGTCCGACACTAAAAAATGTACGTCTGACACTGTGTTTAGTGGTACATTACATGCTCACACTAAAAAGTATGGATTTCTTTATGTAATCTTGTTTGAGCATACTATCTTGGGGAATAAGTCATGGACTAATAGACCAGTTCGGTTTAAGGCTGGAAGTCCGCGCACGCATGCCCAATATAGCTGATATGGGGCAAAAGGAAATACAGTGGCTATTTGCTGCGTAGATGGGTGCATAAACCGGTATCATAAAGACGGGCACATAAGGTTTTTTCATGTTCCCAGTGGCAAGAGACAACGACAGACGTGGATTTGAGCTGTAAATCGGAAGAACTTTGTCCCGAATGATCACACTAGAGTCTGCAGTAGCCTATTCATTTTGTCAGGGCTTGCCCAACTTCGTTGACCCAAATAATGTTGGCTTCGCTCTGTGTTTCCCTACAAACAAAAGGATCTCACACCAACACAAGCTAAAAGGAAAGCGCGATCTGATGGGAGATATATAGTTAAGGTACTGGTTGATATTTTAAGTTATTTAAGTTGGCCCACTAATCGTCAAATAATTGTTTAATCTTTTGTTGTTTCAAGGTGTTATTGTTTTGCAGTGTCCAGTTTTTGTATCCATATTTTGAAAAGGGACTGGCTTTGTTCGATCCTATAGAGGCTATATACGACTTTAAGTAGATGTTAAACTCTACGCAAAAAAAAAAAAAAAATCAAGGCAAAGGGGGAATGTTAGTGCAATATGACGTTTTCAGTCTAGGTAAGCTCTGAGGGGCTCACATTACAGAACTTAACCCCTCAGAGCTAAGTGTAGGTGTGGTTTTCATTTTGCTGCTGGCAATAATAGTTTGGTTTCCTTGTGATTTCGATTTCATAATGACTTGCTATATATAGCCAACGAAGTGGCATTTGCTTGCCAGTTAGTTTTGCGGACGAGAAATAATGTCATTAACACCACTATGATTGGGTCCCACGCC
Source organism: Gymnothorax javanicus (assembly GCA_029692085.1). NCBI lineage: Eukaryota > Metazoa > Chordata > Actinopteri > Anguilliformes > Muraenidae > Gymnothorax > Gymnothorax javanicus. Next base: position 6,822,384 of record CM056199.1, on the reverse strand, counting down.
TTAAGTCAGCTGAATGGCTACAGTGTTCTTGCGACGAATTCGCATAGTTCAAAACAACCGGCAAGCACACATGATCCTAATTGCCTCTGAACATGGATAAGCGCGCAGGTACACATGTAAAATACAAGGCCTTATCATTACTGTTTGACTGAATGCTACACATTTGATTTCGGATTTTCACCTGTGCTGAAAATAACAATGTCGGGCGCCTCCGTGGCTCATCGGTCTGAGCGCGCGCACCATAAAGGCTGTGTCCTTCCCGCAGCGACCTGGGTTCAATCCCGGCTCAGGTCATTTGCTGCATGTCTTCCCCCATTCTTCTCCCAACATCCCTGTCTCTCTACACTGTATAACTGTCAAATAAAGGAAAAAATTCCCCCCCTAAAAAAAAAAAAAAAAAAAAAAATAACAATGTCAAGGACTTGCCTTGACAGTATCTTGCCGATATAGTCTCTCAAGTCTCTGTTGCGCTGAAGAAGTCAATGCTCTCAGTTTGTAGGAGGAAACTAGTAGAGCTTAGTCTAGCTATATCATCAGGGGGAAGAGAATTTCCAGCCTCCACTTTTTTCCGGCTTTTTATTTGCCAGAACGATTTTAAAAGGGGGGCGCCAATATGTTTTAGTGGAGTTTTATCAGTGAGAAAGGGGGTTTAGAATTTAACATTAATATTTCATATCACGAATGTATATGCTGCGCCTGCCCTAGCAACCCAGTGTGTCATCAGTGACATGACAGCCGCCGTTAACGACATGTAACTGACACGAATAGCAGCACTTGAAACTAAACTCTAAATTTCCTTAACTGGACGTACGCTTGTGTGTTTTCATATCCTAATGTTTCTCTGGGTACCCAAACATCCATCGATATTTGGAGTAGGTTGAATACAGAATTCTTAATCTCGCCATCCAGACACAAAATGTACGCTGCACACCCTAGAATGTTCCCGAACAAAAAATATACCTGTTTATCGTCCGAATCCACGCTGTAAACTGCCTTTTACCATGGGGAAAGCGAAAGAACTTATAATTCCCCACCTTTTAAATAGGATTTGTGCATTTTCTGCCCCACATAGTCTGCAAAGAGCATTCGCGCTCCAAATCTCGCTTTTTCACATCCTTAAACCAAAAGGGTCTATAATGGGAAAAGGTTTAAACACTTCACAGCTGGGCGATAAATGTATCGCGATAATTTTAAGCGCACTATAAGTAACTGCCACTATGGAGCAGACAAGCAAGGCTGCTTATTACCTTTTCTATACCTAATGCCGCGTGGAGCAAACATCAGAGGTCATTTGATATGTTTCCGGGAAGAAAAGTGCGATTTGAAGTCCGCTAATTACCAGCGAGGTTAGACAGCTTCCTTTACCTTGGCATAATTAACTTACCTTAAATCAATTCCTGTGTACTTTGCCTAACTTGCAATCAAGCCATTTATTCAGCCAGCTGACCAATCAAAATCAAGATGTGGCCTATAATGATTTAGAAGAGATAATGAGAAGCAGACGGACCTAACCAGGCTACGATGTAAGACTGAAAGAATGTCAACAAGTAGACATGGTCAACAACATCCCCTGTCAAAATGTCTTCTTTAAAGATACTATGAACAGAGGCTCCCAAAAATGCCACAAGGGCAATAACTGCGTGGAAAATAATCGTGTGCTTCTTATTTTCGAACTCTATCAGGGTCTTTCTGGTCTTAAGCTACACACCAAATTTGGTTGTCCTATCTCAAATAGTTTCTGAGAAAAGCTGTCCCCTTTAGAGATACCGTGGACAGAGTGCAAAAATACGGATCAAGGCCAATAACTCCGGAAAAAATAATCGCGCACATCTCATTTTCTAACTCCATCAAGGCCTTCATGGTCTCAAGCTACACACGAAATTTGGTTGTCCTATCTCTAATAGTTTCTGAGAAAAGCTGTCCCCTTTATCTCGGACGGACGGACACACGGACGGAGCTCAAACCTATATCCCCCTCCCACTTCGTGGCGGGGGATAATAATCTGAAAAAATAGCAGACCTCTGAATTCACCTCTCATTGCTGCATTTTTGCGTGTTATTAAAAAGATTTCTGAAAAATAAAATAATTTTAAGAGGGCCCTGGTATTTAAGCGTTAAAAAATATATGCGAAGTGGAAAACCTTTTGTAAAGCATATCAAACGTGAATGTGAGAAATTATTTTCGCATTGCACGCAATAGACAAATGCACCGAATTAATAATTGAACAGGACTAATTTGAAATAAAGTAATTCATAGCTCTTGATTTTGGTTACTTTTGAGCGTCTAAATAGCCTACAAAGAAGGTGGAAAACATTTTGTTTAAGCGTATAGAACGTGACATGTAAATTGTTAACGCATTCGCATACAGAGGCCGAATGTGAAACTAGAAATAATGTACCAAACGCATTCAGGCAACTGTCATGTTTCATGGCCATTAAAATTTCAAAATGCGACAAACAAAAATGATATCTAAATAAATTAGACTGCCAACCAATTTAAATTGATCATTGAGCGAATAAAGCGTTTGATTGCAAATTGAGCAAAGTAAATGGGAAGGGAGTGAAAACAATTGTTGAGTAGAGGATGATGATTTTGAATACCCTAACGTTGCTTGGTTCAGCACGCAATTTGCCTGAATGTGTTTGCTGGATTACTACATTTGGCCATTGTGTGCGAATGCGATAACAATTTACATGTCACGTTCAATATGCTTAAATGAAATGTTTTCCACCTTCACTGTAGGCTATTTAGATGCTCAAAAGTAACTAAAATCAAGAGCTATGAAATGCTTTGCTTCAAATTAATCTACTTCAATTATTAAATAAAAAAATGCTAAAAATGTGGAGCACAGATTTGCCTGAACGTGCTTGCCAAGTCTTCAGTGCATTTGTCCACTGCTTGCAATGCAAAAATAATTGCTCTCTCACATTCGATATGCTTCACCCAATGTTTTCCACTACGCATATATTTTTAAACACTTAAAAACCAGGGCCATCTTAACATGATTTTATTTTCAAGAAATCTTTTTTAATAATACATTAAAGTTTCACGATGAGAGGCGGAATTCAGAGGTCTGCTATTTATTCATATTATTAACATTCTTTCAATCAAACACAGCAGCCTGGTTAGGTCTGTCTGCTTCTCATTATCTCTTCTTAATCATTATTGGCCACATTTTGGTTTTGATTGGTCAGTTGGCTGAATAAATGGCTTGATTGCCAGTTAGGCAAAGTACACGGGAATTGATTTAAGGTAAGCTAATTATGCCAAGGCGATGGAGGCTGTCCAAACTCGCTGGTAATTAGCAGACTTCAAATTGCACTTTTCTTCCCGGAAGCATTTCAAATGGCCTCTGATGTTAGTTCAACACTAAATTAAAGGTATGTGGCATAGAAAAGGTGAAAATCAAGCTCGTCTGTCTGCCCCATATAGGCAGTTATTTTATTGCGCTTAAAAGTATCGCGATACATTTATCGCCCAGCCCTGTGACATGTCATAAGACATTTGTCTGAGTATGTCCGACACAAAGGTATTTTGAAGCAACATCTCCTACACTATGATGAGGAGCTATACCCCTGCATACCAGATGATTGCCATAACCAGGATGTGTAATCTACCCAAATGGCAGTCATCTCCTCACTTCACTGTGCTTTTAATTGACTTATGAAGTGTCTGAAATGTACGTCCGACACCACGGAACTGCCCTTAGGCTAACCTGTACTGCACACAAGGAATAGGGCCACCCAACTTTAACACCATTAAGTATGCACCAATGAGTCGCACTCCCAACAACAGCAGAGGTAAATGACCTGTAAACAGTGATGTGGAGAGGTGTTAACATGAGGGACAGAGTGAAAGAGCGAGGCCCAAGTAAAAAGAGATGTGGGAAAGCCTTCAGGCCACTCATCAGGTTATATAAATCCCATGGTGTCCATTTCCAGACAGGGAAGAGACCCGCAGCTGAGACCTTTCCCCCTCTCCAATCCCAGCCCACCCCCGTAGCCCAAAGAAACCCCTCCCAGCATAGGGTGGAAGTGTTTACTACAGCAAACGGTGCTGCCCGGTGGATCGTGTGTGTGTTAGTGGCACACAGGGTTTAGGTATGTTTGCCCACTCTGAACATTGACTGTATTCACATTTAAAGTACCAATCCCCGTTCAAATACAGGACCGAATAGTAATTATTTACAGTGTCAGAGCCTTGTACTGCAGGCAGCATCCCAGCCCAGCTATACGGTTCTCTTTATTTAAAATCAGGTCAAAAAACATTTAGGCAACCACAAACTTGCATTTCTACATCATAACTATAACCAAGCTGAAATATGGATATGCCAGCCAGATAACTCCAGACCGATCCAGTCCCATGACCCTTCCACACTTAAAACAGAAATGCAGCCTCCAGCGAGAGCAACTGCCATAAGAGAAGTCATTCAGTCCACCATTAACACAGGTCTTTCCAATGGTAAGGCTTTAGACATTATCAATGGCCCATCTCTTTCAGCATATAAATATTCTCTGTTGACCAAAGCAAATTACACTCTGTGATGGCGGAGACTGAAGTTTCCAACCGTGAGCATCAAACATTTGTACTCTGGTCACATTTGTTTTTAATCAAGTCCCCCATAATGCGTCTTCCTGTACCGCTATCGCCCTGCACGCGTTTGAGGGCTGTGTACATGAAACGCAGAGCTGTACGCTTAAAGCAACATGTTCAGCAATCTGAGGCCATAGCAATCTGAGGCCATTATCACTTTATCTCCCCGACGACGATAGTCGGGAGATACTATGGTTTGGTTCCGGGGCCGCTGCCGCCACAGAGATTTTCTGTTACGGGCTCTGGAAGCCACAATTATTACAGCAATTTCTCCACATTAAACACAGGCAAAGATATTGATTGGACAATGCTCAAGACCAATTTTCGTGAATTTCGGACGTCCAACATGGCTGCCGGCGGCCACTTTTTCCGAAATTTGGGGATCGGGGAGATACACGACTCAGTCCCAGTGGTGACGAGTTATGTAGTTCAACAATGCATGGAATCTGTGCGTGCGTCTCTAGAGCCCTTAAACTGATCAACTTCAGACTTGGCGCTTGTATAGCTCAGGTTCCAATGAAGTTGTTCAGCTGAGCAGTTCTCAAGAATTCAAGAAAGCTGCCAGAACCAATATCACTCCGGCAACAATGGAACAGACACAACACTATAGTATGCAAGCAGCAACTGAATGGGCACAACACAAGTTCCAAAAATGTACCTGAAATTTGTCAATTATTGCAACCAAAATCCCACACACAGGGGACAAATGAAGGAGTAAAGCACGAGTAAAAAGCCCCAGCAGTCTTCAGAACGCCCAAGTAATTACACTCCCTCATTCCTTGTGGAAACCCAGAGAATTTCAGCTAACGTCAGGGGCAACAACATCAGTTGAAAATGCAAAAAATTCTCGAATAGCTTAATAAAAAGTTCAAGGACAAGCCAGCTTGGCTGGGAGTGGAGAAAGTCATAAGTTCTCAGCTCTACTCTCCATTTCACCATCACCGGCTTCCACAAACTAACCTCAACTCTCCATTTCCTGTGCTTGCGCTAGCCAATCGCCACATTGCCATAGGCGCAGTCATATTCTGTATGGCGATGGTTTATTTAGTCCGTTTAGCCACTGTGGCAAAGCTAAAATCTACTGAAAAAATTTTTTTCAGCATTTCTTTGAGCAATAAACAAGGAAAAGCAAATGCACCTCCTTTTCGGAAGAGCGCATCCGAGTACACCTGACCTCACTGAGTATTTCCGAACATTTTGTCCAATCAGAAGAGCGCAGTATTTTTGTCTCATTAACACCATTTCCTCCACGGCATGCGACAAGTCCACGTGTGTGGATGAATGATCGAATATTTAGAAGTTATAACAGAAGATTGGGATAAGATATTACACAAAATAAAGTAATTTTATGCATACAAATTCTGCAAAACTACAACTTTAATTACAATGCCATACCTGTAAACCAGGGACGTGCGGTCAGGGTAGGCAGCAACTTCTTTTTTATCGCTAGATTTTGTAAACCTGTTTCCACGTACTATGCCTGATTGTCAATCAATCTATTTGACCTTTTTTCTGGTCAATTAAGCCTGTAATGATTAAGAGGTGATAGTGACAAAAAGATTAATTTACCTTTATACTTTGATTCAAAACTGGAAGGAAGTAAATCTTAATAATTAATTAGGAAAAAATCTCAACTCTCTCGGCAATTCCGTATATTGTTTTGATCTTTTGTTTATCGGATCATGAAAGAAGACTGAAAATAAACTCCCTATTTTTTAAAAATGGTATTAAAAAGTACGTGTTTGAGGGGGGAAATATTATCGTAAACATACTGACCACACATTGGACACCATAAGAAAGGTTTTAATATTTGTTAATGGCATTGCGTTAGCTTCCTCGAAGCAAATATGAACAAACTTGCTGTCTCATGAGCATTTTAAGTTCGATGCACTCAGCAATAATGTCGTGGATGGAACTGGCACGCTATTCTGCCATTTAGTCTTGTAAATTAGTTAATCAATCCTCAGATTGCTAATCAAGCAAAGTAATAGAGTTATCGTTTGTTTAACGGTGAGGATTCTGCCAACCCTAACTGACCCCCGACGGAACGTCACTGCTGTAAACAGGGCCTTCTGTAGACTTGAACAACGTGTATTCTTCATACTCATACGACGAGAGAGTAGTCATTATTATTACGTTCGATCATTGACAAGTCACTTCCTTCCTGTATGATTTTATTTTAATGTTAAATATTTTACAAAGGTAATGGTAAGCAAAAAATGCCTGTTAAAACTATATGATGATGCCCCTCTTGCATTTTTAATAATTTGCAAGTCTTAGGAATTTACCAGAAATTTTATGTGCAAACATGGCACACGTGTGGGAACTTTTGCATGAATGTCATGATGTCATGTCACGCGCCGTATTATGGACCCAGACCAACATTGTGGCTGCTTGTGGCTGAACAATTTTTTCTGACTTTAGTCACAGTGGCTACAGATATTTATTCTACTCTCCATTTCACCATCACCGGCTTCCACAAACTAAACTCTACTATCCATTTCACCATCACCGGCTTCCACAAACTAAACTCAACTCTCCATTTCACCATTACCGGCTTCCACAAACTAAACTCTACTCTCCATTTCACCATCACCGGCTTCCACAAACTAAACTCTACTCTCCATTTCACCATCACCGGCTTCCACAAACTAAACTCTACTCTCCATTTCACCATTGCCGGCTTCCACAAACTAAACAACAGGCTGAGCACTGCTCCACTCAGCACTTCCACTTAGGGTCAATAACAAAGAAAAATCAAAGATGAACGATTATCTCTAAAAGAAAGAGCCTAGTTCCTGGTCCCTCCTACTGACATATGACTAAAAATCCTTCATCACTTTAGGCAGTTGCTGAGCAACAGGGGCTTGTACATACAGAATGCAAAACAAAAAAAAAAAAAAAAATCAAACTACAACAAATACAACTGCTTGAAAGGTTTCTAACGTTACAGAATAGACCATCTAAATAGATCGTGATTCGCGATTACTACTTAAACTTGCAGTAACCTCTGAGGGAGACCAGAAAGACTACTTAACTTAGGCACCACAAACAATCTTACTCCAGGAGCACTGAGATGTAAAATAATGAACAAAAGTATTGGGCACAATTACATCCACTAGTTGGGCAAAGATTCTCCTAAAATCATGAAAGGAAAAAAAATTGAGAAATGTTCCACAAAGAGCCAAATACTATCAAAAAAAAGGAAAAAAAAAATCAATATTCAGTGGGATTATCCTGTGCCAAAATATAGGTGTACTATGTAGTTTCACAGTTTTACAAGATAATAGATTGTTGTAAGGACATTTAAAAACTCGCCATAGTCCTTCTGTAGTGTCTCACATACTCGTCTCCTCACGCAATTCCTGACGGTCTGATAATGTTGAGTGCAAGGCCTCCTCAACACCATCATCAGTATCAACCATCCATAACAAAACACTTTTTTTAATTCCCCTCTGGAATCTCTGGCGTGCCCTTAACAGCAACATTTAGATGGAAAAAAAAAAAAACAGGGTCATTCCACATCAAATCGTCCAGGGGGTGCCAGAAATTCTTTGAAAAAATTTGCAGGAGTAAATATTCACACAAAATGAAAAAATGCTAAATATTAGGGCCAGTATCTCAAATAGTTTAAGTTACAGCCCTTTGGAAATTTGAATAATGTTTCAAGTTTTTTGGCGAACCCATTTTCAGCTAACTTTGGCAACTTATTGCTCCAAATTGATTGCTCATACAAGGGTGAAATTAGGTATACTAACCATATTCATCCCCTAGAATCTGAAAATGGCCTTAGATTCTGTGTATCTTGATCCACTTTCGTATGGTAAAGCCTCAAAATCAGCCGAAAACACAAAATGCCCAAAAACGAGACCACATTTTATGACCCCTAACTCAGGAACTAAGCAAGATAAATGGCTAGAATTCATGTTTTATGATATGTCTCTGTAAATATGCAGTAATCCAAGTAATATCATTTGTTGAAGTTTTAATGAAATAATTTCCAAGTAACTTTTTCCGGATTGCCCCAAAATGCCCTTTTTTGCGGCAAAAAATTACTATGTCACCAGTTATTCATCTCTCTGAAATTTTTACTGTGCAATCTTACAAATGTGAACAATGTCTGACAAAAAAATTAGAATGATGTTCAGCTTACTTTTTTTGTAATGAATTTTTAAATTGTTCCAAAATTTTCATTACCTAAACGGGTATAGGCCTGCTGCTTTTTTGTGGTGAATGTTTCTGGGATCTGCAAAGTACCTTTGATTCTTCCCATAGCAAGTTAAAAACATTTTCTCATAATGACAACACACAGAATCAATCTGCGGAACACCAGACCGCCACTGCATTAAGGCAGTATCCTCACTTGAGAAAGTATCTAGTCCCAATAGTCCAGTTTTTCTTGTAAATTTCCTTGAATGACATGCATCATCTAAATGGATTCCAATACTGCACCAAGGCAAATTACTCCCCTCCATTTCAGTGCTCATGATGATCAAATAATCCCCAAGTGGGGCTGCCTCCTTTTATAGTGAACTATTATTGCGCAATTCAGTAATACACGTTTGGGCTCATTTAGGATTACTTCAGAAGCCTGTGATCAGTCAAGTCATGGCATGTTTGAGGCACCGATGTCATCCCCAAACAGTCATCCCCAACAAAAACAATGACACCAATGAAACTGCGGAATAAATCTGTGGAATCTAGCAAACACTGAAATATTCTGACAAGGCCTCTGTCATGTATTGTACTTTTAGATGGGGTATCATGTTAAAAAAAAAATTTTAATCAATGTTTTGTTTTATATTTAATATAGGCATGGGCAACGCTCTGCATAAACTCTAATGGAATGCGTAACAGCTGAACTGGGGCGGTAAACAAGCCTCAGAAAACTTATAAAAAAAATGATGTAAATACCATTTTCATAAAAAAGAACACCATGGTTTGATTAAAAGCAACCTTTTCAATAGGATACCCGCATTTCATACATGAACTCTGCCTATTACGGCCAATAACGCGATTTGAACAGAGCTATTATTCGCCCGTTGGATGAATTCGTGACCTCAATTTGCGCCCGTGTTTACAAACTTTCAAGTGCACGGCGTGGCAAAAATATCCATTTTGGAGGTAGATTTCAGACAGCCCACATGACGTGATATCCCAGCTACGGCCCTCATTGCCTTACAGCCATCTAATTTGAGAAATTACGAGTCTGTTCGTCCAGTCTAGACCTCCAGGGATGTGAAATTAGTTCGACAGAAGTTGTTGAAGTTCGCCGAGAGTTCGCCGTGACTTCTTCTCAACAATAGCAAGAAAGGTGAGTGTATTTTTACTGCAGACATACATAGTTAGTTGACAGAATATCCTGTGACCCTATTTGTGAAGTTTCAGTAAAATATACCAAGGAATAAACCAGCGCCAGGCTTCAAAACCTACCAGTGTTCTGACGAATTTTGCTACCTATGCCACCTCGCGAACACCGGTCACAAGATTCATTCACTTATACCCTTCAGTTCGAGACAGCGAGGATGGAAATATGAATAATCAATTAGGAAAAATTCTCGGCTCTCGGTAATTCTGTATATCGTTTAAACATTTTGTTAATCGGATTATGAAAGAAGACTGAAAATAAGCGCCCGCTTTTTGTTTGGGGTCTAAAAGCGCCGTATTTAAAGGAGAATAACATTGTATATTGATTAAGCATTGAACTCTGCGTAAGTCGAACTGTTTTAATATTTGTTGATGACATTGCTTCGCTTCCTGGAAGCAAGTACGCACAAATCTGCTGTCCTGTGAGCATTTCAGGTTCGATATACTGAGTAATTACGCCGCGCGGAAACCTAAACTGGCCCGTCATTCTGCGAATAGTCTTACTAAACTAGTTAATCGCCTGATTGCTAATCAAGCAAGGGAGGTTTCTGCCTCACCAAACTAACCTCCGACTGCACGCCACTGTGTTTTACTATGAATTGTTCACAGTCGCTCATTGAAACTATCATGGGAGGAGGGTATATGGACATTATAAAAACAGTGTAAAGTTTTTTTTTTTTTTCTCACCACGGGTTATTGAAGGGAAATTCGTTTTCCAAGGGGCAGTGGGAGGGCAAACAACTGCCGGCATCAGGTTTACTTCACTGCATTTTATACAGTAATGGGCGAAATCAGTAGGGACGTTAATGTTTGCCCTCCCACTGATAATTTTGACATTTTTGCAGGCCATTGATCCAAAAAAACTTCACAGGCAACCCATTCATACCATTTTTTTTTAATATCAATGCAAAACCTAATGTTTGTTGAACATAACTGGGAGAAATTCAATGCATTTTCCATTAAAAAAGGGCCTAGGGGCGCTGCTGTACTTCAGAAAAAATCGGGGTTGATGACTTTAGCATCAATTATTTCTGTTAGGGTACCCTAATGGATAATTTGGCCAGGTTTATTTCTGAGTAGACTGCATTTTCACAATGTGTTTTTGTAAATGCCCTCAGGCTTCACCCCCAATTTTCACAATGGGTTTTGTTGATAAATGCCTGGGAAATCAGCCATTTTTGGGACCCTGTGGCTCTGAGACCCTTTTCCTGTAAAGGCGTTGGACTTGTGGCAAACTCTTCATCTGTGTCTTCTGTACTTACCTGCAAAAAAATCATAAGAAAATAATAATAACTTTTTTTCAGCAACTCAAGAAATGTTGTCATTTTATTCATTTGTATTGCCCATGCCTATTTAATAGATAACAGCACTTGCAGCAGGCCTATACCCATTTAGTCAACGAAAAAATACACAATTTCGGAACATATTTTTTCAAAAATCATTCCAGGGTCTGGCCAAGCAGTTATGTCACTCCAATTTTGATGTTCATTGGGCTATAACTTTCCTAATTACAGATAACTTGTATAAACTTGAAATACATATTTCTAAAGGTTTTTACAAGTACTTTAACATGGTACACTCAATGGATTGTTAGAATAATTTTTAAATGTGAAATTAGCAAACATATGCTCGGTTACAGTACTACCAAAAGAAGACATCAGATTTGACAAGGTGTACACAAAGATGCATAACATACTGTTCTCATTACAAATTGGAGTCAACCTGGTTTCAATATTGCAATAAACCTATTAAACTATGTTCTCAGCAAAAATTGTAGCAAAATATGGAATTACTTAAATTTAATAGGGAAAAGAATATGGTTACGTCATTACAAGCTGTATTGGTTACATCACTACCGAACTAGATGTTCACGAGAAAAAGTAAGGTTTGCTTCAAGAAAAGAACTAAAAATACGCAACATAACATACTTTTATTATAAAAGAAACATTCTGTATCATAGATACACATTATTATTGCTTAAGTCAGTTATGACAGCAATCTATATGGTCATAATGCAACATCTTTTTAAGAGTTAAAACTCATTTTTTATTTGAATTTGGCAAAAATAGTTACAGATGCTGAAAAATATGAATAGTAAAGGGTATTGAATGTAGAAACAAGAAAATTTTATGTAGTTTTAGATATTTTATTGTTGAGATGAAAATTATGTGAAAAAAAAATTTCTGTGTCTGTAGTTTTCAAACTTCATGCACTTTAAATGGCTGTAATTTTTTTCACATCTTGTATTGAAAAAAACAAAGTTAGTTCCATAAACTAGACAGATTAAGCTACAAGATCAGCCCATTCACCATGTGTCACAAAGAAATATAATTTTCATCACACATGTTCACTTACACTGGGCCAGACCCAACAGAAAAAAGTAGGCTGTACATTATTCTGATTTTTTTGTCACACTGTTCACATTTATAAGATTGCACAGTAAAAATTTCAGAGAGATGAATAACTGGTGACCTGGTCATTTTTCGTCCCACAAAAGGGCATTTTGGGGCAAAACCGGATTCTAGCCTTTTATCTTACTTAGTTCTTGAGTTAGAGGTCATAAAATGTGGTCTCATTTTTGGGTGTTTTGTGTTTTCGGCTGATTTTGAGGCTTTACCATACAAAAGTGGATCAAGATACACAGAATCTAAGGCCATTTTCAGATTCTAAGGGATGAATATGGTTAGTAAACCCAATTTCAGCCTTGTATAAGCAATCAATTTGGAGCAATAAGTTGCTAAAGTTGGCTGAAAATGGGTTCGCCAAAAAAAACTCCAAATATTATTCAAATTTTGAAGGGCTATAACTTGAAATCTATTTGAGATACTGGCCTAATATTTGGCATTTTTTTATTTTGTGTGAATGTTTACTCGTGAATTTTTTCAAAAATTTTTGAGGAGGTGACCTGTAAAATTTCTCAAAATCTGGATGATCTGACATGGAATGACCCAACACTGAATATAAAGTAAAAAAAATCTACAGTGTCAAACTTTTGCGCTGTGCTGTACTGCTGTATGTATGCAACACTAGTTTCTTCAACTTGGGTCAACGTCAAAAGCAGGTTGTGATTCGCCAAGTTTATGCACGCAAAAGAGCATGATCAAGCTTCCATTCAAACATAAATCTCATACATGGGGACCATCTGGAAAGAGGACTAGAAATCTGCCCACAATAACCCCAAGTAGCTTTCCCTTATATTCTTTATTCAGCAATTTTATCAAATTACCTCAAAGCACAGAAAACAAACAGTACAGCAGCTCAGACAGACGATTCAGGAAGCAGAAGACACACAGTTACTCCATCTCAGAGGCTGCATTTGAGCCATCAGTTCTGTGGACAGTGTGCATTTATTTTCTCTCAAAGAAGAGACACCTTCAAAGGTGAGAGCGCGAGAGCAGAGGGAGAACCGATGGTAAGTTCTAAAGTGAGGGGGGCCCCGAGGTGGGAATCTACATTTCAAAGAGTGACGAGGAGGAGAGTCGACAAGCTTCTGAAGAAGACACTCTTCTCTCACTCCTCATCAGCTATTAATAACTCAGCGTGTATGAGAGAGGGGGTGGAGAACAAACTCTAACTAATAAAAGGAGGAAGGGAGAGCAAAGCACCAGACGAGCAGCCTGAACGACCGAAACGCAGAGAGTTAAGGTGCTCTGAGGGCTTCCTGAGAACACTGATCACTCAGCAGAGACGCCCACACAGCAACGTGACACAACACTGATGTCAGCTAAACTGCAAACATGTCACCATAGGCCCTTCCCTAGTTTTACCTGCGCGCATACACAAGTGCGCAGACGCACACACACACACACACACACACAAAAGGCTTCAATGAACCAACAAAATGGAGAGCACTGATAATCCGCCCAGCATTACTCTCACACCCAGCCCATCCAGAAAGGCTTGTTTTTAGAGAGAGAGAGAGAGAAACACCTGCTGTCGTAAGAGCAACATCCCCCTCGCATCAGTCAGGTCTGTTTTCAGAGAATGCTACAGGCAGGCATCAGGGTCAGATGTCAGATTAGATCAGCCAGTCAGAGCAGTTGTTGTGGGCAATTAAACTCATTTCATATGCAGTAGTGGATAGTGGGTGAGGAATAGTATGCATTAAGCAGTGCTGCAAGGGCACACTCCCCACCTGGTTGCAAAAAGGTTGCGCCAAGTTGCCCCAACTATGCATTTTTTTTCTGCACAAGGAACATGAAAATTCTGTCCGTCTGAATGGGTGAGGGGACTCTGATATCTTTTGTCAAAGAATGCCTCTCAGGCCTTCCAATACTGGAACGCTATGCTGTAAACTAGTTTATTATCGGATTGATAACTTAAGCTTCAAAAAGAAAGCTTGTTTCAAATAACAGTAAAAGTTCACAACGGCAGTCTCAAGTCTCTTTCGGACTTCACAGAATCAGAAGGCTATTTCATTCACCACTTCTAAATAACTGAGTGCAAAAGTGCTTCATTCTGGCTCTATGGCAAATCAAATTTATAACCAGGTGCTTCCATTGCATTTGGTGCTAAAAATCTTGGCTCTCATGCTTCTCAGCACAGTTTTTCCACTGAGTTTATGGTTCAGGTCAAAGTACTAACGGCTAACACATCCAAGATGCTAAAAGTTATAAACAAACCTTATTACCCAAACCCATTTAAAAAATTGGTGACTGAATGTTGAAAATCCTCTCACTGCACTGTAAACCAGTGTTTTAATCTTAGGCACTTGGCACTTCACTACAAAAATAATATCCAGCTCGTTTCCTGGCAGGACTAGGTAGTACAGTTCTTCAGCAGTGCTATGTTGGGACTTTAGTGGACTATATTTAACTCGTGAGAACCTGCCAAGACCAAGACGAACTTCACTCCCTTCGGGCGCATCCAACTGAAAACATACTGATAGAAATAGCGCACCACTGTTAAAAGACCACACAGTATGTATGTTCCAGCTGTTTACATGAGTTCACTGCAAGCTAAAACAACACCGAATACAAAAAAAAATCCCCGACCCGCAAATGAACTTGGATAGAAGTGATGTGCTATAGGGGCAATCACGGGCCACACCAACGGGTTTACTCGACAAACCCAGCAGACATGACCAACAGGGAATTCAAAGCACTGAGATTCAAAGACCATAATGTCCAATTCAATTCTGAAAAGTTAAAACAAGCTTCCACACTTCATTCCCACACGATACTGTCATGTTTACAGAATAAAGCTCGCGAACTAGTGTCAACACTGCTAAATTTGACAGAAAAAAATAATAAAACTAATCTGGCTGCAGTGTAACAACGATTGTTTCTTTCATATTAATGTTAGCGTTACATTTTGAAATTCCCAAGCTACACGAGTCCTTGGGCTCCTGACTGACATTTCCATGGTTACAAATAGGATTTCCCAGTTAGCGAGGAAGTTTCTGCAATATGGCCCCGGGCTTCTAAAGGTGACAAAGAGTAGTCGGTCAACAAGACAATCCCAACTTAGCAAGTTGGTGCTTCAACGATGCTCACAATTATCTGCTTCATACGATTATTGCCAAATATCTTCGAGTACATCTCTCAATAAGACAATTTTTATAGCTTAACCAGCAATCCGACGTTAACATGATGTTGATCTCGGACGCCACAAGCCATAAAAATGTAGTGGTGCCGTTGCACTACAAGGAGGCTAACGACAAAATTAGCTAGCTGACTGGTGAATTTTAGTTATGCCTACTTATCCGACAAAGTTAGCATATGAAATGTCAGCCAGGCTCAACAGGCAAATAACAGAGCCATTCTAACGTTACAGTAGCAGGACATATTTGCCTAGATAGCTAACGTGAGCTAATAGGCATTAAAGGAGGTAGGCTAACTGCACAGCGTTAGCCATCTCACTGGGTGTCAGAAGAGACAGCAGTGGCAACAGGAAACGCATAGTTTGCTAGCTAACGCAGCCAAACAACCGAGAACACGGCTCTCACATCACTTCGAAGATGACGACAAATAATGCGGTGTGTTAATCTGCGCTGATTGATAGGTCAACAATAAGAAAATTACTACATTCGCAAACAGAGTAAAACCAACGTAATTTCCAAGTTACTGAAGCTAACGTTAGCCAACTTAGCTAGCTGCAGCGGAGCTAGTCGCCAGACCGACGTGGCGAGCGTCTGACTTGTACAGTATTTCACTGCAGCCAACTATCCCCGCAACAACTTTGTAAAAATACCACATCGTAAAGCTAACCCTCGCTAGCCAGCCCTAGTGAGGTCATTCAATTAACAGGCCATTGCAATCTCTAAATCCAACAAGCTAGCTGTAGCTAGGTACCGTAACATTCATTAGCATGGCTAAGTAGCTAGAACCTAATTACTGTGCCAATGTGATAATCAATCGAGCGACCTGCAGGCAGCGACCCCTCATTTATATCGCGTAATACATGAATGATTCTTACCTGGTCGGACGAATGCTCATTGAGTTTTAACAATGGCGTCCGTGCTGACATTTCTTTAAATATCGAAAGGGAGGGGGCAATAAAATCAGAATCTGACGCGCATTTGTTTGCAGTATCAGTCTGGGGAAAAAGTTGAAAACCGCCAGCAATTATGCGATCAACAAGTTGAAATCTTCATTTGTATCTTGCTGATCGCCGTCCGGATATGATTGCCAGCGTGTAGGCTGCTAGCTGAAGTTATTTTCACCCTTCAGTGAAAGTTGACATCGCTGTCTTGCAATTACAAAAATACGGTAAGCCAGCTGAAGCCTAGCTCTGATTGCAAGACCGGATCGCCAGCTCAATCAGAGAAATGTAGGAGCTATTCATCAAGGGAACCTAATAAAATCAGCCCGTCGTGGTTATCGTTACATCCGGATGCTAAGTCTACGTATTAAGGGAGCCAGCTGTATGGATATTCCTGATTGAAGAAAACGAACTTGTTCCGCGTCCAATGAAACATAAAGCCAGCCAACAGTGTTTGAAATACGCCGAGCTAAGATAAAACGGAGTACATTTCCCGGTTGTTTTCAACTCGAGGCTGGAAATCCGGACTTCAGGCCAGCCCGAACGGGACTTGACCAGCCACTACCGAAGGAGTAATACCAGTCAGCTTCAGTTATGGCTAATTGCCCATTTATTCTCTCGTAAATTAAATGTGGAGAAATTAATTAATTTCACACGAAAATCCAGTATAGCCCAGCAGCAGGGCAGTAGTCCGAGACACAAAAAGACTCATAAACAAAAAGGAAACTCGATCAGGTGTCCTGGCTGAAGGCTAACAAGCTAGCGAAGGCTTGTTCCCCGAAAAATACGTTGTGCTCAATGTGCTGCAGTAATGAGGCGGAAGGGGCTGTGATTGGGTGTAATCCGACGTTTTTGCGCGCATCCGACACGATTTCTTCCCCCCAGTCTGCACAATGACCGAATGAGATCTGAATCGGCAAATCTTAGGATGCGGACGACGGGTTTTCTTAACGCTTCGAAAGAAACACTGCAGTTCAGAATCGTGATCTTCAGGCAGGCCAGCTGTATTCTGATGCAAGCGTCAGGAACATGGCTGCCGTTTTTTTTTTTTTTTTTTTGACCAAGAAGAGAGTGAGGGGAGGAGGGCGCACGTTCTATGATGTTTGTGACTGTTCCTCGGAAACTATTGGTTGCACTTGACCGACAGACTTTGTACAGAACTTCTGAATTAGCGCACACATGCGGATTTTTTCACCCCATTTCTATTATTTCAATCCCGAAATTTTATCAAGTTATTATTTTTAGAATGTTTTTAATGTTTATAAGGGATTATGTCAGATATGGCTACGCATATATAAGATCACGGTATTGATATAGGACAAATAATTTCTTATGGCAGAGCTAATAGCGCCCCCTTTTGGAAGATTTTCGGCACGTTTCCCTTTTTGGTAATCTTCAGCTCAGATGATAAACGAAAATGAGTGACTGCGCTTGATGAGTTTAAGGCCAGTTTGGATTTGCATTTTAAAATTGTATTGCAGTTAGGGATGGCAAAGTTGAAGCTTCGAAACGTGTCAAAGCATTCAAACCATTGTTTCGAAATGTTTTTGAAACATTTCAAAACTTGCGTGCTCAACATTGGCATCCACTGGCAGAAGTCATTGCAGCCATTAATTATTGTTGGTGCTGATGTGCCCCCTTTTTCACAAATTCAAAAAGTATTAATAGTTTTGACATGTGCACAATTAGTCACTTATTTAGTTTTTGTATGATATGACTATTTCTTATTGTACGGCACTGTTTGTTTATTCTGCCGTTAAATGTTCTCATTCATTCATTCATTGAGAATGATTGTATCAGGTCAACCTTTTATATATAAATGGACATGACAATTACAATTATTCTGATTCTGCCTAGTTGATATTGCACCTCATTGTCATTAAACACATCAAAAAAATTTGGTATAAAGATTTGGATTCATAAACATTTTGCTCAAAGATTTTTATTTAGAAATAATATATGCTGCACATTTTTTGGATTCAGCTGGCTTCTCTGCTTCTCTACCATCTGAAATTAAATTACAAGGTTAAGCAAAAAAAACAAGGAAACGAACAAACATGCTTTAACTTATTGACACATTTGAAAGAGCACCTGGCAAGCTTTAGAAAATCTATCTATCTATCTATCTTGTAAATAACTCTAGCAGAATCCTCGCAAAATCTCTCAAAACCACTCAACGCAACAAAACAGCTCAAACACCTGTTTTTTCCCGTGGCTTTTTACCTCTCACTGTGATAGCGACCACGTGACGTTTCGAAACATCTCTCGAACAGCTCAGAACCGGAAATGATACCATTTGTTCTCTTTGTATTATATTTTTATATCATGCCACTAAACTGAGCATTTTCCTGAATCATGGATATGTCATTTATTATGCATGTACTCTGTGATGCTTGTTGTTTTATGTTGGGTTTTCAGAAAGGTTATTGTGATGCTTGTTTTATGCTGGGTTTGTTGACATGTCTCTTGGGATGTCATGTGTCATTTCTGTTTTGTGTTGGGACTACAGATGGAAACTAGCTTTCTGCTAAATCTGGTGCACACATCTCCTCATTGTTAAATGAGTAATATAAGTGTACACTGTCCTTTTAAACTTAGTAAGTAAATAAAACGTTTTGAAACCGTTCGAACTTCGGTGTTGAAATTGTCATCTAATTGCAGTTGTGTTTGGAACTGAAAGCAGCATGTTCAAGGCTCTGAAGATGGAATATTTTGAACCTCTGGACTAAAAAGCACCGTTTAAAAGCAGAAACATTCATTAACATATCTCAACTATTCTGCCTTCCGCTCTTCCAACAGTCCTGTGGAGAAGCAATATGTGCATTGTGCGTATGGAAAAGCTCTTACCTTCATAATTAAACACAGTCATGAGTTTTACTGTTGATTTTATTAATTTATTTTTTTAACGATGAGACTTCACTGAGCATGTTAGTGATCTCCAATCAGGATCAGTCATGATTTTTCGCCAATTCATTTCTTCTATGAAGTTGGCAGTTAACCACTATCCTTCCTGGTTTTAATAAATTGTTGGACAGTTCATGACCCAGTTCCAGTGATTTCAGCAATCGCCTTTGCTGTTTTCTTTGCTGGTCAAGAATTTGCCCATCTTGAAACTCAGTAATATCTTTTCAACAACCATGAAATACGCCTCCCAACATGGTTAAGAAATGAGAAGTTACGCACTGAATGAGTCATGATTAAAAGAATTATTGCCAGGTAAAACATATTCATCACTGCAATAACAATTCAATCATTGGCTCTTGAGTATTTGCTTATTTAAATCCAAATGGCGTCATTTTTTTGGACAGGCAGTGTACTATAAAGCAAGGAATCTATGCGTGTGTGGATGTATGCGTGTCCTTTGTATATCTCAAGAGCCATTCATTCATTCGACTTGAAACTTGATATGTGTATGTCTGAGGACCCAAGGGAAGTGCATAGTTGATTTTGAAGTTGTTCGACTGAGCACTTCTCGAAAATGGAGAAAGCTGCAAGCACTAATACTGCTCAAGCAGCAATTGAACAGGTACTGCACAAGTATTACAAGTGTTAGCTCCTTAAATTGTTCCAGAGGAATTGTGCTTTTTCTCACTAATATACCTATAATTAGCGAGAAATTCACTGTATTTGTGATGGCCAAAGTACAGAGTGTAAGTAAAACAAACATAATGATGTTTTAGTGTAAAATTTTGTGGTTTGAAAATGTAATGTTATCATAAATATACGGTATACCTATAAATCACAACACTATAGTTAAGATTCCATTTCTCAGGCAATTTCTGTAACTAGTCATCTCTTTCGTATAATTGCTCATGAGGAATGATGAAACTATATTCCCTCAAATATGGCAGGGTTTCGCAGAAAGGTTCTGGACAAATTGTAATAATGTAATCATATACAGTACATGTATCTCTAGACCATATGCATATTTGCTTATCACAAATCTGGTGAAAGAAAAAAAATAATTTCATATATCTGCACCCACCAAAATACCAAACCAGAAACTCGCCACATTTAATTTTGTCTATACAGTAAAGCAGTTGAATCAGTGGACTTGGAAATATTCAATATTTACATATTTTATATTATACTTATGGACACACAAGAATGCTGTTGCATGTATTTAGATGTGAGATTAATTGACAGATATGAGGCAGAAGTTCAAACAACTTTGCAAAATTAAGGGCTGACTTACTGGTATTAGTATAACAGTTGTACTTTTAGTAATGTATGTTCTTTTTACATGGATAGTTCTCACACAAAAGCACAGTGAGCATCTAGTCTTTGTATTAGCATTAGTTTTTGCCATTGGAGAGTTTAGTTGGGAAGAGGGGAACCACTTGATTATCAGACTCCTGCCTGAATATGACTGAACATCTAAATAATAGCATGACAAAATTGAATTCCTAGTGCTTGATTTAATTGATTGTTGAATAGTGAATATTCATAAATATCTCTGTGAGGTACGATTTATCCAACACAAATATAACCATGCCTCACTTCCCCCTCCACCAAACACAGCCTGTTCACCGCACCAACATTTTTGCATTGATGAATATGGGAACAATACGCTTCATCTCAATTACATGTGGCAGGATAGTTTTCAATTAGTTTTTTTTTTTTTCTATATTATTCAACTTTCGTTGACCCTTTAAATTTCTTACTTGTCTTTTATGTGTTAGTTCATTGCATTCAACCCACAGCATTTAAACATTACATTTAAGCAGGTGGAATGATGAAAGAGTGGGTATCAAGAGCAGTGTATTTGCAAATGCATGATTTTCTAATTTAGATGAGTAGGCTTATAGGAAACTGCATTGCCTGGAGATATTTTAGCATTAAATTGTGATTAAAATTTTTTCTTAGTTATACTGGGTTGCGATAGTTGTGCATAAATACATATACAGCATAATTAGTCAGCATATTTGAGGCATATCTTGTTGCATCCATAAGGTTCAGTGGAGTGTGTTCATTCAGGACTGCAAGCCTGCAGTGTTGATTTCTTCTCTTGAGCCAAGTGCAGGGTCAAGGTGCTGATGTTGCATTTGTCACTTGCATTTATGGATTTAAACGCGTCCCAAACGGCCAATGCACGACTTGAAATTCCTAGGATTCCTCCAAATGAAAGTGGCAAGGAGAAGGCAATCATTTTAATGGATTCGACTATGGGTTTTGCATTGAAAACCTGATTAGGCCCTCATTTTGCTGGTAAAGTTCAAGTCCCAACACACACGTACACAAATGGTTAAATAGCGCCATTTAGGGACAGAATCCTGCATGGCATCGCTGTCCTTTTCCGAGCGAATTAACTGACTTTTCAGTTAGGCTACCCCTTTTCCACCGAGCTGGTTCCAGTGCTAGGTCGGAGCCAAAGCCGGAGTTAGCACCGGTTCTTTGCTTTTCCACAGCCAAAGCACCAGCTCCTGGCTCTCAAAACTGGTGCAAGAACAAGCACTAACTCCTTGCTGGTCTAGAGCCAAGCACCGATTACGTAGGGCGGGGTTATAGTGACCAACAAGACCAGCACGGTCGCGGAAGTATTTTGAGCTTTCTCAGTCGTTCTGCATGCAGTAAATATTGGGATATGCAAGCATCTGTCTTATATCTGCATGATGCGTTTATATTTACTTTTCTTATTCAGCTATTTTTTCTACGCCGCTAACCTCTATATTAAGCATTATGAATTTGAGTTAGCTGGCTAGCTCGGACGTTCGCGAATTATTTAAATTGCCATTAGCGAGCTCGATGGGCATTTCAAAACGAAACGACATTAGATCATTCAAACTTATGAAGCTGGAATAAAATATGACAGTTGCTCATTTATTTCTTACCTGTCGGCATCCTTGGGAAAAGGAAAGACGGATAGCGTGTTCCTATTATTACACCCTATTGCTGCACAAGGTTTCGGTATTTTTAACATGCACGGACAACAACGCAAGATACGGTACACATTGAATATTTGCGTCTTATTTTGCTGCTTTTTAAATATCTGATATAAACCCGGTGCAAGATCATAGCAATCTAATGGGCTATATTCCCTTTCCCTTCTAAAAACTATAGAACCGATAGAACGATAGACAATGATGGTATTACTGAGCATAGAAAGACAAGCATTGTTTCAGTTTTAAATGTTTATTCGTGGTTTCCCGCAGTCCATACTATATTTCTGTATTGCCAGATGTTACTTTTCTCCTGATCTTTTGGTTTTAAAATTACAGTGAGGTATTCGCGTGGCTCTGAGTTGGCTCCTCGGCGATGGAAAAGCAAACAGCTAGGTTCATAGGAGGTTCGTGGAATGAACCTAGTGAGCACTGGCACTAGCACCAGGTTCTTTTTGGTGGAAAAGGGGGAAGTGAGACCTGCAAGGGCCCAAATGGCGTAGCCAGAACTGATAATTGGGCGGGCACAGAATATCCCTTTAGCACAATTATTAGTCCTGACCTGTTTTCATTCATTTTTATTAATTTACAATGCATTCACTCCAAGAACACTTCACACCATCAGGTGTTGCTAGTTCTCCTTGATAAGGTAGGACCACAACCAATCATTTGGACGCGCAATACGGAGAATTTTAATCTGCATTATTCAAAATTGTGTAAAGGTGTTTCAAATATTTGTGTTTGATTTAATTCAAACAATCAAGTAGCGCAGGATAGATCGCCTGACGTGCGAAAAATGTCGCACGGAAGTCCCCGTGCAATTTACCTTTCAAGGCCCACATATGAGTAGGGGAAGCCATCAGAAAAGTTGTTTTGTTGATTTTTTCTGTCCTGGGAGTGGTAATAATTCCAAATCATCCTACATCTGAAAGAGGGCGGTGTTGTGCTTTAATACAAGGCAGCAGATCTTTGCTAACTCTCGCTTAACACTGATGAGAGGGTTTTGAAAAACAGATTTTGAGTGATTCACCGTGCCCCAGTGCTGGGGTAGAGTAAATCGGCTTTCAGGGCACAGTGAATCACTCCATTAACGCAAAGGGAACGCCACTAAATTTGCTTTAATCAGCTTTTATTTAACCTTCAAAGTAAACAAATATGCCATTTAGGCCAAATGACAGATCCTTTCCAATCATTCAATGATTCACATCAGGACACTGAGTCCAAAACCCTTAAATTCAAAAGTCAAATACCAATACTCAAATTCAAAAGTCATGTTTGTACTGCTGATAGTTCAATGCTTGAAGATGGGTGTCTGAGCAATAACATCTCATTTTTCCAGTGGACTTCATGAATGCGCACTGAGGCTGAAAGATACTCTCTAATTACTCAATCATCAAGTAAGACATTTATGAGCGATTTACAACAGGACATAGAGTCCAAAACACTTAATTTCAAAAGTTAATGCCAATACCTAATTTACAAGTCATGTTTGTACTGTCGATTGTTCAGTCCTTTAAGGGGGAGTCAGGCCAACAACACCTACGATTTCCAGTGGACCTCACGATTTCCTTGGCCACATTCTGCATAGTCCCAGAACTGACTATAGTTGTACTGAACATCACAATATCTTCCAATTCCCATGTTATTCTCTATTCAAACAGAATCTGGGCCCATGTGTTAAAGAATCCTACTGGGGTACAGTGAATCACCTTTCCAGTGATTCACAGTGTCCCGATTCAATGTGCCCCATGTGCTTTCATTACTTAAATTCGCCTCCCAAGGTCACATGTTGCTTTGGTTTCAAGAAAACACCCAAAGAATACTAAAGTGATGACGTCACGCTGGTGTCAGAAGTAAAATTTCCCATTCATTTTTCCCATAGATGTTTTTTTCAGTTCACTTTTGAAGCACTTTCCATTGTTTTCCGGCCTCCATCGATTTCAAGATTTTACGTTATATTTCTGAGTAACAAAAAATGTCATTTTTCTTGTCCAGAGTCAGCTATAATTTAAATAATTTTAATTTTTCGCCACCATGCTAATCCTATCTGTAGTCTAAAAACTACACGTCCCATGATCCTCCTGATTCCCGGGCAGAATGAGTTTAAAATGCATTGCAAATTACCTGCACCTTGCCAATTGCCATAGCTATGTGTTTGCTTAGCTTTGTGAGACTGTGAATTCGTCAGCCACTATACGCTCTACTTAGTTATATTTACTTGCTAGATATCAAGTTTTACAACTAGCGCCAATTTACTTTAATAGCCAAGCATCTTTGGTCATCGTTGTTTGGTTAAAAACTCGCTAGCTAGCGAACAAGCTAATCAGCTTTGTCAACGCGTAACTGACCAAGCTACGTAGCTAATTCAGGTCTGCTTGCTCATCTAACGCTAGTTAAGTGCCAAAATAATCGCAAATCATTGTTTTTAGCAATTAATATTCACCATGTGAGGCAAGCCGAGTGAGCAAACTGACTTTTAGCTGGCTAACTTAGCCAGCGAGCTAGTTTACCGACTTTGGTAGCTGACTAACGTCATATTCGATGGCAATATGTAAATACCAACTCGCAAAATGTTCCCGGCTCAATGCTAGCTAAGTAGCCAAATAATGGCTATTTACCATTTTTATTGACTTAACTGGCTCGGTATCTTGGCTAGCGATTTCGCTAGCTTAGCCATTTATAGTAGGTGAATTTTAATGCTAGCTAGCTTGCTAAATGACAGTAAGTGACATTAAACTAACAAATGGTGGACCCCTATGTGGCAACGGTAGCACAGGCATAGACAACAGTAATTTACAGCACTCATCGGCTACCTTCGTTGTACGTTGTGAACGTTTGCTGAAACTGAGGTACCCCATTGGCTGGGAACAAATCACGGGGTCCTTGCCCGCTTATGCAATGGATATGTAGTTCGCAGAAGTGGACTACAAACTGGACTACAAGTGCCAAAGCATATAATTTTCGGCAATAAACAACAAATTTTATGATATCATTTGTATCTGTATACCCCATAGGCTAATCTCGGAGCGAGGTGGCTCATAAAATTAATACGAGTTCGAGCAATGCCAGAAAGTGTCCAAACCCCATTATAAATTCCCATAGGGATTTTACTTCCGACACCAGAAGCTAAGTAGCTGTGACGTCATCACTTTAGTACTCTATTCAGTATTGTGACAAATATGTGCTCTAAATGCTGCATCATAATGGATTTATTACTTCCAGATGATCTATAAGATATGACACACGATCAGAAGCCATGGAAAATTACTTTACATGCATAAAAACATACTTTACCTTGTTTTTCTGTCAGAAGATCATCCAAACGAATTATCTAAACTTTCATAGATGGGTATTCTCCAAACACAAAAAAAAGATGATGTCATATCGGTGATTCCTTTTGTCAATTTTCCAAAAACAGCCCTGATTCACTGTGTCCCGGCTTCCCCTACATTGTTTTTCTGAACCGAATTTAGCCTATTATTGAGTTGCTCTTTAATTGTATCAAGAAGGAGGCTGTCTTTAATTGCCAGTGAATTATTTTCGTAATTGGAGAGCGTGTTGATGAAGGAAAAGGATTGAGGACAAGTCAGCAGTAGAAATTGTAAAGGGATGTTTTGTGCCCACTCAATTTTCACTTCAGGCTCTGTCATTGTTGGGGCCGATTGTAGAAATAGTTGTATGTGATGTTCAAAAGGTAAGAATAAAAATGGGTTTCACTAGCGACTTACGGCCTGTCTTAGGTATTGCACTTACGTGTGTCATTAGAAAAGATATTGCAACAGACTGCTGGTGTTTCTAAGAAAATGGGAGATCCTTTATTTGCTCCTTGTTTAACTATTGGTTTGGAAATAACGGTGGAATTTGTGTGGCCCTTATTGATGAACAAAATCACGATCACATTCTAAAATGCATTCATTATTCATTATTCATTCATTTAGTTCAGCAGTTTTGAAACGTGCAAGTACCTCCATGCCACATTACACAAAAA
This sequence comes from Gymnothorax javanicus, assembly GCA_029692085.1. Classification (NCBI taxonomy): domain Eukaryota; kingdom Metazoa; phylum Chordata; class Actinopteri; order Anguilliformes; family Muraenidae; genus Gymnothorax; species Gymnothorax javanicus. The sequence continues at coordinate 6,796,074 of CM056199.1, read as the reverse complement.
ACCTGTAATTTACCTGACCAGCTTGTAATAGTTGTATATACTGATAAATCATCTCATTTGAGTAAAATAAGTTAAAATGTTATGGTGATGGGTGAATTTGCTTGTTGTTTTGTTTTTTTGGGGTTTTTTTGCTTTTCCTTATCTTCTGCTCATTTGTCTTGGCAATAAGTCAGGATACTAGTCTCTGATTGGTTATGTATCACATTCAGCTGATCAGAGAATTGTGTGCTGTTTCATTATCATTTTTTCATACCTACAGCAATGTATTTTGGTTGTTGATTCTTTATCCCCTCTGACTTACTGTCCTCCATAATAAAACAGGGCAAGTCTCATATAATTTATATACATTTAGGGGTTCAAGCCCATAGGGCTGAAACCCTATTGTTTTTGTGCTGGTTTATTATTATTATTATTATTATTATTATTAGGGGTTCAAGCCCGTAGGGCAGAAACCCTATTGTTTTGGTGCTGGTTAGGGGTTCAAGCCCATAGGGCAGAAACCCTATTGTTTTTGTGCTGGTTTATTATTAGGGGTTCAAACCCGTAGGGCAGAAACCCTATTGTTTTTGTGCTGGTTAGGGGTTCAAGCCCTTAGGGCTGAAACCCTATTGTTTTTGTGCTGGTTTATCATTATTATTTCTTTCCTTCTTCAGAAATGTTTTCGCAAATTCCCGTGAGACGGTAAATGGTAGAGAGCTGAAATTTTGCACATTGGTTGGAAGTTGTGTGTAAATGCTGCCCAAGCCATTTACAACTCAGTCGGCCTGATGGGGGCGCTATAATTCAAGAAAAACAGTTTTTCACTTTAAACGTCATAACTCCTACACTGTAAGTTTGATTCACACAAAACTTTGTACAGACATTCTTTGGTTCAAACTCTCCAACTTTCGTTCAAGGACCCCAAGGTCCGCCGTATTGGATTTTCCGCCATTTTCAATTTTTTGAAAAACACATTTTTGACATCTCCTCCTAGGCCGTAAGTCCGATTCCTTCGAAATTTGCTGTGGATCATCATTGGACCAAGCACATCGAAGATTGCATAAGGCTTGTTGAACTCTCATTTCGTTTTCAAGATATTGACCAATGAACTTCAGCAGGGGCGTGGGTTAGCACATAAATGGACAAAAGTCAACAACCATTGGGCCACTCATCACGAAACACGCACAATATGTCCATGTAAATTGCAGAAACATACCTTGACAGTTCTATGCAAATCGGCCCATAGGGGGCTCTATAAATGCAAAAAATGGGCACGGAATGACACAAATCAGATGATAAATCAGCAATTGTTTGTCCAATAGCCATAAAACTCACAGAATATATTCATATAAGTACCTGAAACATACGCTGAAAATTTTATTTAAATTGACTGATAGGGGGCGCTATAAATGCAAAACAAAGCAGCGTGGTATAACACAAATCAGACTATAAATCAGCAATTGTTTGTCCTATAGCCATAAAACTCACAGAATATATTCATATAAGTACCTGAAACATACCGTGAAATTTTTATTTAAATTTACTGATAGGGGACGCTATAAATGCAAAACAAAGCAGCGTGGTATAACACAAATCAGACTATAAATCAGCAATTGTTTGTCCTATAGCCATAAAACTCACAGGATATATTCATATAAGTACCTGACACATACCCTAAAAATTTCATTCAAATTGACTGATTGGGGGCGCTATAAATGCATAACAAAGCAGCGTGGTATAACACAAATAAGACTACAAATCAGCAATTGTTTGTCCTATAACCATAAAACTCACAGGATATATTCACATAAGTACCTGAAACATACCCTGAAAATTTCATTCAAATTGACTGATAGGGGGCGCTATAAATGCAAAACAAATCAACATGGTATAACACAAATCAGACTATAAATCATATAAATAGTTTTCCTAATCATTACAAAACTCACAGGATATGTCCACATAAGAACCTGAAACATAGCCTGAAAGTTTCAATCAAATCGACCACTCGGGGGCACCACAAATGCAAAAAAGGGGCGTGGTATTACACAACTCAGATCATAAATCAGAAATTGTGCATCCTATCGCCACAAAACTTGCAGGATATGTCCACATAAATACCTGAAACATACCTGAACAGTTTCATAGCAATCAACCACAAGGGGGAGCTACAAATGCACAAAATAGTCTAACATAACACAAATCAGACTATGCATCACAAGTTGTTGGTCTAATCATTACACTGGCAAAATAGGTCCAAATAAATACCTGCAACATACTCTTAAAATGGTTTTTAATTAAGCTGTTCAAGCTTCCAACTACTAATGGTCTTTCTTGGCTTGAACCCTGGAATTGCCACTTGCGGCTATATTGTATCATGTCATTGTATGTGACAGAGCATCTAAGTGGAATAGACAATGCCTGATATTCTTTAAAACATGCTTCCATAAAAACACAGCCACACATACTAGTCCTACCCCCATTACATTATAATGCATGTTGGACAGCATTTTAATAACATATGCAAAGCAAAAGCACATTTCACTGATGATTTTTTAAAATTATTATTATTTCTTGCCTAGTTACCCTGGTTTTTCTGCTTGGTATGACTTCTGCAGTCTAAATGTAATGTTTTGTACGGTGTACTGGAGATGGGAGTTAAAAACTGTTCACTGAGTGCATAAGTAGAGTTTGATAAGTAGTAGTGATTTTCATTATTTGACATGCCCAGTTGCCTCCTTTGGAAAGCTGATTAACAATGGCTACCAGCAACTTGACAGCGACTTTTGAATACTCGGCGAGGGAATGTGTCCCGTCTGATTTTTCAATATTCATTCTTTTGCATACAGATAAATTTGGGTCAAGTGGGCCAGCAAAGACACCATCGTGTAGTTGCTGTGAGCACCAGGCTGGCATCTTACTTTCTCTGAGATACCAACTTGCCACCCGTTAGTCATACTGCATTGTAATTGGACTAGAAGTAGGACATGCGCACCCCGCCTATTTATTTTCCTCGCTTTTTGGATTGGTCAGGGAAGTGACAGGGGAGGGTGTGTGGGCGTATTTCAAAGCATGGAAAGACTAATATTTAAATCCATTTTCTGTGGTATACAGAAACCGCACATCAGCCTCTTGGTATTTTTAGAGGTTACAGTAAATTTTATGTATTATCACATTTTCTTCTGAATTCACAGAGTGACCGCTCTGTCGATTTCCTACAGAAATACTGCAGATTCTTTCCCTCCGGGGTTTGGCCAGGGCGTTTTGGTAGGCGTTGCCTCTCGTGCCGACTGTATGTATTAGCTGACGCTGTTTTACATTCGGAGTTCAGTTCGTAGCTTTCTATTAGAAAACAGAAGTCGCACTGTGTGTCGCCCATGTGAGGGAAGCGCTACTCCTATCGTTTCAGAATAAACGAGAGCTATTCTACTCTGGAACTAGATTGATTCATGTCGCAATTCGGATTGTCCTCACTAACCGAAGCATATAGGCGTATGCTGTTCTCTTGCAAAAACGAAATGCTGTAGGTGTCTTGTTTATGGCTTAAATTGCATCCCGAAGCATGCAGAACAAGACAGCAACCTGGAGAGGAGATATTGCACATTCTACGGAGTTCCAGAAGCCACGACACCATTAAGGTAAACCTGTAAATATCCAGAATGTAGGATAATTTTGGAAAAACTTCATGGCGTAATAAGTTTAACCACAGTTTTGCAGATTCGTGTATGTTATACTTGTTCAACCGTAATAGCTCACAAATCAGTGGCAAATAGCTATGTATTTTATTATCTCTTTATTCTTATTATTTTTACTCGCTGTTTGCGTTTTTCAGTGGGGGCTTATACAAATGAAATAACTTAACAATTCCATTTATTTTGCCACGTCAGAATTTACCGGTTAAGTAGTCCGCTCTCCCACAAGAATGTAATTATTTGTTTACTAATCAGACAAGTTATGTGCTAGAAATTTATGTAAAATTTTTGGTATCGGAGGAAGTAGCTACTTTTAGCCTAGCTTACTTTCGTTAATTTCGGGCGCGATTCGTCCGTTGCATACCCTAATTTACGGGGGTTGAAGCAGTGGACCAGTCATAATTGTAAGAGTAATGCGGAGAGGGTGGGCGGGGCTAGCCCAGATTATGTGGTGAGGGAAAAACCAAGACAACAAACCCTTGAAATGTAGGCCATTGCGCGTGACCCAATTCCTCTGTACAACAACATAGCGCGAGCAAATGTGGGACACCATCTCGGCGCGGTTCCAGGGCGGGCTTCGCTTACTGTGTCACACGTGTATGAATAATTTACAAAAATAACGAGTAAATATCAGTTCCTTAGATCATTTTTATTTCTTGGCAGAATTTATTTTGAATGTATATGGTTTGTATACAGGTGAACTGTGGGGCATTGTTACTTAATTTGACTTCACTGATGAAAACTGGTTACCCCAGGATAATGTTGCGTTTAGCTGGCATGAAAAAAAAAAAAAAACATATTTGGCTGTCTTATTGTCCAAAACGAACTTTCCATCAAGTTGGAAAAACAAGGGGTCAGCTACATTTCTACTGTGAAAGTTGGTATTGTTACCAACATTCTCCATGTTTATTGGTCCAAGCTTGAGGTGTGTAACCAGGCCAGTAGATTGTGCTGTGTGACAGATATTTAGCTGTGTGGGCCCTTGGCAGTGTGAACAGTCAAGCTCTGACCTACTTTTTCTCCCTACTTCTTACCTGCTGCGCTATTTTTATCCCTGACAGGCTGCGTGAGCAGCCAGCATCTCAAACTGGTTTTGGTTTCCTGTCCGCAATGCTGTACAGTTATTGATCATGAGGCAAACCCACCCTGTCAAACATTTCCAGCTAAGGACCCCTTTTCTCTCTTGACGGGCATTATCCGAGCCAGCTATTCTTGTCTGTTCATTGCCGCTACCAAGGAGATGCCAGTCAAATGGAGTATTTGTCCTGTACAGTACTTTTAGTTTTTTTGCTCGTAGACTAGAATGTGATGTGCCTTTTCTTGCTGATTTTGGGAGAGGAAGTCTATATAAATGGGCATACACAGAATACAAAATAACATTTACAGAGTATTACAGGCTTTTATTCAACTCCGGCATCAAAAAAAAAAAAAAAAAAAAATAGTTCTGAGAACTCTTCCTGATGCTCTTTCCTCTGCAACATCCATTCTCTCTGAGGCTCAAAAGTCAACATGTATCCACATAAACCATTTAACTGGGACTTTCCATACTTTGAAAGGGACTGACCATCCCATCCATGGAGTTGCGGGGCCAGTGCCCTGTCAATTGCAGTATACTGGCTGGACAACATAATATTGCATAAGCTATGTCAAAACAATTCTGCATCTATACTTTTTATTGTAATGGGTTGCTTTGCACTTGTAGTTTGATTAAAGCTGACCACTGAAAGGAAAGAAATATAACCCAATTCCGAAATAGTTGGGACAAAGTGTAAATTGTGAATAAAATCAAAATGCAATGACTTTTAGATCACACCAGCCAGTATTTTATTCACAATAGAACAGAGATAACATAGCATTTGTTGAAACTGAGAAATTTTACAATTTTATCCACAACATGAGCTCATTTCAAATTTGATGGCTGCTACAGGTCTCAAAAAAGTTGAAACAGGGGCCTGTTTACCATGGTGTAGCATCCCTTCTTTTTAACACAGAGTGGAGGCGTCTGGGCATTGAGGAGACAAGTTTCTTGAGTTTAGCCATTGGAATTTGATCCCACTCTTGTTTAATTCTGGCTTCCAGCTGCTGGAGAGTTTTAGGTCTCCTTTGACGGACTTTTCATTTAATTATGCGCCAAATGTTCTCAATCAGTGAAAGATTAGGACTGCAGGCAGGCCAGTTCAGCACACAGACTCTTCTACTACGAAGACATGCTGTTGTAATAGCTACAGTATGTGGTTTTGCATTGTCCTGCTGAAATACACAAGGCCTTCCCTGGAATAGACGTCCTCTGGAGGGGAGCATATGTTGCTCTAAAACCTACCTTTCAGCATTCATGGTGCTTTTTAAAACATGCAAGTGTCCCACACCATATGTACTAATGCATCCCCATACCATCAGAGATGCTGGCTTTTGAACTGAACGCTGATAACAGGAGGGGTGGTCTTTCTCCTCTTTAGCCCGGAGGACACGATGCCCATGATTTCCAACAAGAATGTCAAATTTAGACTCGCCTGACCACAGGGCACTTTGCCACTTTGCTACAGTCCATTTTAAATGAGCCTTGGCCCACAGAACACGGCGGCGCTTCTGGATCATGCTCAACAATGGCTTCCTTTAAGCATGATAGAGTTTTAGGTGACATCTGTAGATGGCCCGGCGGACTGTGTTTACAGACAGTGGTTTCTTGAAGTATTCTTGGGCCCGTTTAGTAACGGCAATGACAGAATCATGCCAGTGAGTGATGCAGTGGCATCTGAGGGCCCGAAGATCACAGGCATCCAGTAAAGGTCTTTGGCCTTGTCCCTTACACACAGAGATTTTTCCAGTTTCTCTGAATCTTTTGATGATGTTATGCACTGTCGATGATGAGACCCTCAAAGACTTTGCAATTTGACGCTGAGGAACATTGTTTTTTAAGTATTCCACAATTTTTTTTTTAGGCAATCCTTCACAGGTTGGAGAGCCTCTGGCCATCTTTATTTCTGAGAAACTCAGCCTCTCTAAGACATCCCTTTTGTAGCCAATCATGTTACACACTTGATGCCAGTTAACGTAATTACTTGCTAAATGTTCTTTCAGCTGATTCTCTCATATATTAATTGCTTTTTCAGCCCTTTTTTGCGTGTCTCCCAACTTTTTTGAGACTTGTTGCAGCCAGAAAATTTGAAATAAGCTCATTTTGTGGATAAAAATGTAAAATGTCTCAGTTTCAACATTTGAAATGTTGTCTATGTTCTATTGTAAATAACATATTGGCTCATGTGATCTGAAAGTCATTGCATTTTGATTTTATTCACAATTTACACTTCGTCCCAACTATTTCGGAATTGGGGTTGTAGTACCTTGTTTTCTATCCCTGAAGCCAGTGCTTCTCATACCTCTCCTGGGTACCACTCGTCCTGTATGTTGTAGATCTCTCCCTGCTCCAGCACTGGTGATTCAAATGATCAGGTCAATATCAGTCCATGAAGCTGCATAATAATGAGCGAATCATTTGAATCACCTGTGCTGGAGCAGAGAGAGATCTAAAACATGCTGGATGAGTGGTACCCAGGAGAGGTATGAGAAGCACTGGCTTAAGCTCAGTGTCTGCCAAACAATTTGGTTCAGTTCATTTTGTTACACTGTTAGAACAGTTATTTTTACATTTCCAGTGTCAGAAGCTGTGGATGGTACTGAAAGAACCATTCCAATCCCTCCAGTTTTTTGGTACCCTTCTGTTTGAGCACACTAGCACACTCATCCCATCCAGAAAGGAGGAACTAGAAACACTGCAGTCTGTTGATTGGTCAAGAGGGAACTGTCATTCTTGGTCGAAAAGGATGAGTGGTTGCAGTAGCTGTTACCATTTAGTACCAACCCCACCTGAGTTTAAGGGTAAGTTCTGCTGTGGAAACGCAAACCAGATCTAGAGTTTTGTTACTGGTCCGCAAAGGTTATGTACCGGTTTCAAGGGAACTATACTGAAAGTGCTTGGTGGAAACGTGGCTTTTGGCACTCTCTGGCAGGTGATTGGAAGCAATACTTGCAGGAACAGAAAAGTCTAAGGGCAATCGGCGAGTCTCAGAAAGCCTGATGTCTTCTGCTGTTGTCCTTTCTTAAACTTTCAGGACCGTGTCAGTGGTTGAGGGCAGCGTACAGAGATGGAGGGATGGAGAGGTCCTGCAGTGGGGACAGGTGAGGCGAAGCTCAAATTTGAACTCCTCAGATCCCAGCTGGGGGACGGAGCCCAGCACATCAAGCAGGAGAAAGAGGACGAAAGGAAGCCCACAGACCCAACCACCATCATCGTGAAACAGGAGGAGATATCAGACGTGCCTTGCAAGGTCCCCAAATTCCAGTATGTGGACTTCCCATCCTTGCACCAGTGCATACAGCAGTTGGCCATCCCGCCGCTGGAGACCTGGATTGCCCGGTGCCCGGCTGGTTGGGCCCGGGGCAGAGGTTCCAGAGACACTGCGGAGAGAGTGCCGAAATTTAAATATGTGGACTACCCTTCATTGCACCACTGCATCCAGCAGCTGTCCGTGCCACCTCTGGAGAGCTGGAGCTCACGGCTGCCGAGGGCAGCGAGCAGCGGAGGTATACCTGAAACGGCTGCACTGACCCCACCTGGCACACTGACTGAGAGGCAGGGCAGCCTGGTTTTGGGGCACAAACGGGACAGAGACGCCGCCCTCCCGGGGCCCAGTCCTGGACTGGCCCAGAAGAAGAAGTCTGCCTCTGATATGTCCTCCTATAAGGCCCTGAATTCATTGTGCGACACTCACCAGCCTGAGGCTGGACCTGTGATTGGTTCAGACAGAGGAGAACCTCACACAGAGACCACCAATGGCAGTGAGTTTCAAAGGCCTGTCCACCTGGGCCCTGATAGAGCATCTGCCCAAATTAAGTCAGGTAACGGGAGGCAGCATGCTCTTGACAACGTGTATTTGGACCTCGGTTCGGTCCAAATGCAGCTGAGTGGCCAAGCCAGGCTCAAAGACTCTGAGAATCCCAACGAGTCCTTCTGTATAACCGTTACAGAGTCCGTTTGTCCGTTTTGCCAAAAGATGTTGACCAATCCAGAGGAGTTGAGAGAACACCAGAGGAGTCATCGAGACGAGGTCTGTCCACGGCCACAAGGAAATATGTTGCCATTCCCGATATGCTTGTTGAGTTTTTTTTTTTTCATTGTTGCACTTCTTAACAAGATTCTTCCTTTGAATTAGGGGAAAAACATTCTTTAAGAATGATTTAAATTCCAGATAAACTGTGTTCAAACCTGATAAATTTGCATTCACATATGCAACACTCAATTCATGATCTGTAAATTAATATTATTGTCATCTAGGGCTTCATTTCAAATATTTGGTTTTTTCTTGCTTTTTCGCGGAAACATTAAGTAATGTTCAAGATATAATTTATTCTCGATATATATTGAACTGTTGGTTCTCAAGAGTATCTTTCAAACTCAGTCTGTGATGCTTTGTATTTCTTCAAACTTTTTAATTCACTTGTTTTCCTGTGTTGTCCTTGCTGCTTCATGCCTCTGACTGCAGTCACACTGACAGTCAAGCTGCAGAGCCACGCCTCCTCGCACAGCTGTCTGCCTGCAAACACCGTCACACCACACCTGCCTTCACTGTGGAAGCACATCGCAAACCCGTACAGGAAGAAGCCAACGGCTGCCAATCAGCACCTGCAAGAGGAAGGGCAATCACACTCGTGCATCCCCAAGACGCCTGCCCGCCCCCCCCCCCCGGCTCTCAGGGCATCAACACCCTAATGTCATTGGGTCATTGTACACTCTGGGGCACAAAAAAATGGCCCAGCCAAAAATAGCAAATTAAGTTGTTCATGCTTTCACCAACAAATTATTTGTCAGGAAATTAGTCATCATTACCAAATAGATAAAATAACTTGGAATGATATTGCTTTTTTTTTCTTAATTTCCTTAAATATTGAAGCCTTGTGGGTAAACTTACACACACAGCTTTTTACTGAGGGAAGAGTCCACATCATTCCTCTCAGGTTTGATGGCTTAGAACAGCGAGAGCAGAAGTTGAAAAACATTCCCGGCGAGTTTGTATTTAATGTGAGACTAAATATTTTTTGTTGGATTGAATAATGTGTATGATTTACCTTGAAAGTCGGAAGTAGGAACTCGGAAACACATTGAGTTGACTGCGTTCCAGGTGCAACAGGTCCACAAATTGAAATTGGCCAGCACTGTGTGTATGACTGAGTTAATGAGACGCAAATCAGATAAAAGTGCTAATCAACAGTTAATCATTGCTGCTTTCACTGAGCATAGAAGCCATCTTAGGTGTTGAGGTCAGTGTAAGTGAGGTTTCTCTGGCTCTCTGAGTAGAAAATCCAGCTTTAGGGAGTGGTGTTTTCAATGAGGTAAGAGCATTGTCTTGCTGAAGGATAATACGTAATACACAATGGGCCAGTTTCATAGACATGGATTAGGCACAGTCTTGGGTTAAATTGAGTTTTGTATGGAGAATCTCTATTCATAATTGAGTTTAGTGGAGGATTAGGCTTAATTGGTGTCTGTGAAACTGGCCCAATATGTCCTAACATCAGTCAGCCTGCATTGTACATGTATGGAAAAAGCACAGTGGCCCATTTCTTGCTCCAGAGTATACCTTGTCCATAATTGCAGGTATCACATAATTAATCAGAAATAATATACCGTGGTTTAAATATCCTTTAAAAATCAGTTGGGGCGCTGCTTCCTTTATCTAGAGTACACCTTTTGCGTAGTCCTCTCCCTTCTCGGTCATGCTCAGCAATGGATTGGGAGTAAGTGTGGGTGCCTTGGTGAGGAAAACATCTAACCTATTCTTATGGAGTTTTCCACAAATAACTAGAATATGAGTACATGCCAATTGTAATTTTATATTTCATCATATTATCCATGGACTGAGCCAATAGTGCTCTGGAAAACCAGCCTCAGCTGACAGCCCGGCCATGTTTGTGTCATCCAGGGTCGAGTGGACGTCAGATACTGACCAGGCCTTCCTGCCCGGTCTTTTTCAGCTTCAAATAGCTAAAATGTTCAATCAACAGGTTTCAGTCAGAGATTCTTAAAAGGGAGGTATTTCAAGTGCATTTTGTACATTTGAGCATCTGGCATAAATATTAATCTTAAAACAGTTTTTGAATTTGGTTTAAATTCATCAGCTGTGAAAAAATTCTTACAATCAGGAAAATGTGACACATCACAGTGAGAACATAGCTTCACCAACTTAATGCTGGAAGAAGTGCTCTTCTACAGACCCCAATTCCAATGAAGTTGGGACGTTGTGTGAAAGTGAATAAAAACCGAATACAATGATTTGCAAATCCTTTTCAAACCTATGTTCAATTGAGTACACTACAAAGACAAGATATTTAATGTTCAAACTGACAAACTTAACTGTTTTTTTGGAATATTCACTCATTTTGAATTTGATGCCTGCAACATGTTCCAAAAAAGCTGGGACAGGGGCAACAAAAGACTGGGAAAGTTGAGGAATGCTCAAAAAACACCTGTTTGGAACATTCCACAGGTGAACAGGTTAATTGGAAACAGGTGAGTGGCCTGATTAGGTATAAAAGGAGCATCCCCGAAAGGCTCAGTCGTTCACAAGCAAGGATGGGGCGAGGTTCACTATTTTGTGAAGAACTGCAAGAGCAAATAGTCCAACAGTTTAAAAACAACGTTTCTCAATGTGCGATCGCAAGGAATTTATGGATTTCATCATGTACAGTCCATTATATCATCAAAAGATTCAAAGAATCCGGACAAATCTTTACATGTAAGCGGCAAGGCCAAAAACCAACATTGAATGTCTGTGACCATCAGTCCCTCAGGCGGCACTGCATTAAAAACCGATATCATTCTGTGAAGGATATTACCATGTGGGCTCAGGAATGTTGTCAGTTAACACAGTTTGTCACTACATCTACAAGTGCAGGTTAAAACTCTACCATGCAAAGTGAAAGCCATATATCAACAACACCCAAGAACGCCGCCAGCTTCTCTGGGCCCGAGCTCATCTGAGATGGAACTTTATCAGTGCAAAGTTCAAAAGCCAGCATCTGTGATGGTTTGGGGTTGTGTTAATGCCCATGGAATGGGTAACTTGCACATCTGTGAAGGCACCATTAATGCTGAAAGGTACAAACAGGTTTTGGAGCAACATGTGCTGCCATCCAAGCAACATCTTTTTCAGGGACATCCCTGCTTATTTCAGCAAGACAGTGCCAAGCTACATTCTGCACGTGTTACACCAGCATGGCTTCAGAGTAAAAGAGTGCAGGTAATAGACTGGCCTGCCTGCAGTCCAGACCTGTCTCCCATTGAAAAAGTGTGGCACATTATGAAGCGCAAAATACGACAACGGAGACCCCGGACTGTTGAGCAGCTGAAGTTGTAGATCAAGCAAGAATGTGAAATAATTCCACCTCCAAAGCTTTTACAATAAGTGTCCTCAGTTCCCAAACACTTATTGAGTGTTGTTAAAAGGAAAGGTGATGTAACACAGTGGTAAACATGACCCTGTCCCAGCTTTTTTGGAACGTGTTGCAGGCATCAAATTCAAAATGAGTGAATATTTCCAAAAAAACAATAAAGTTTATCAGTTTGAACATTAAATATCTTGTTTTTGTAGTGTGCTCAGTTGAATATAAGCTGAAAAGGATTTGTAAATCATTGTATTCTGTTTTTATTCACGTTTTACACAACGCCTAACTTCATTGGAATTGGGGTTTGCATAAGTTTGCCTGTTCACGCATTCTTAACTTCTTGTAGTTTTTGGGTTTTTTAATCTTTTTTCACCTTGTATATTATATTGACCCGATAAGTTTTTTTGTGAGATGAAAGATATTTTAAACTATTGTGACCTAACGGCTTTACAGTAGCAGATAAGGGGCCACGTGTGGGTTTGCAGTGACGCCAGCTAGCTGCTGAAAGCGGCATGTGCACCAATGATCTGCTTTAAAGGTTTAATACTGTATGTAGAAAGTGACAGTTTTGGGTGGTAAGATTTCATTTTGAACAGCCTGACACCACTGTGCTAGAAGGAAGAAGTGGTGCGGCTTCCTTTGTCATAAGTAGGCCACAGCTCATGGATGGAGGAAATGCACTATGAAAGGGAAAACCTCAAAGCAACAAATGACAGGACTGAAAAAGGTTTGTTCGTGTGTGGTTCCGTATTCTCGGGGGAGAAAAGACTGAATGGCCTTTACGTTTCGTCTGCCTTTTTTTTTTTTTTTTTTTTTTGCGACACAGATTTAATGAAAATGTGGCTAGCTGTGCTGAAATGGCATGTCGCTACACAAAGTCACTTGTCTTCTTTGATTTCACATGTAGCCAATCTCTCTTATAACTTCAGTTTGGCGGGAAGTAACATGATTTTGCAACGCTTCCATTTAATTGTTGGACTTAACCATATCTCCACTTTCAGTTTGGGAGTTGATTGGAAAACTTTTGCCTTGAAACAATTTGCACAATGCGATTGGCTCCCTGTTTGCGGGTCGTTGGAGAAGAAGAGCAGTACTGAGAAGAACTGCCAGCTCCACACAAGATACACCAAATATGTTTATATTATTCAATAAGCATATTAAAATTCATGTATTTTCACATCTTAATGATGCAATCTGCTGCGAACTTCAAAAGCTATTTTCACTCTAGAAAGGGAACCCCGTCAATGCTACGATGCTTTAAAACTCCTATTCAGACACTTCTGTCACGCACTACCGATATCTAGAAGAATAAAATATTAGCTTCACTGTCCCTACTTCTAATGACAGCGTGACCTCCCGACTATCAGCTACAGCAGCCGATACCTTTTAGAAAAACTGCTTGCTTCTAAAATGGGAAATGGAGCTGGGGTGCAGTGCTACAAAGAAATCGACACCCACTTCTGGTATTTTTTTGTAAGATTGGATGCCCTCTGTTTTGTGAGAGCTCTGCCAGCGATGTTTTCTCTCTCCGTCCATGCAAAATACCCAACCCCCTCCTTTTTGTGCTGTTTTCAAGTGGATTCTAGCATTAAAGTGCAAGTTGATAATTACTGTTACAGAAAGCAGACATTATAATTCTGAGAACTGGGAGAGATGACTGCATCGCTGCAGTTCAGTAATATGAATATCTCCAGGTGCTTTTCCCGCGGCCCAGCAAACTGTTGCCATGGGCTATGCTTGCTAATTGTGGTCACTCGGTCGTGGACATTTAGTGAGACGCATGTGCATTAGCCTACGTGCCATGGGTCTGAACAGTTTTGTGCTTGTTTGGCCCTAATTTGGGTTTGAGGGAGAACCAATAATTCCGTCAGATGTTAGGGATAAAAAGGTAACTTCTTCAAATTGCGTAGTATTTGAGGATTTTGCGAAATGTGGGGGTGTATTCAATCAATCACTGAAACAAACTATCTTTACCAATTGCAACTGCACCTTTAAATTGTCATAGTGCTCTCCACAAAATGCACCACGAAAGAATGGAAATCGAAGACTTGCGCTCTGCTTTCTCATTGTCTTACAGCTTTGATTAGATATAACAGTCTTTTATGAGTGTAGGAATTCCAGTCGTATATTCAGCTCTGGTGATGGGGGAGGGCATTTCAATTTTTTGGATGTGTCGGTAGACAAGACTTTTTATTACTCCGTAATAAAAACAAGGATAATAATCACAAGCTTTAGGATTTGTCATCTATTGATACCTTTTGTGTATATTTTAATATTTTTAATTATAAGTCAGCCATATTACACTTATGCTAGATAGCGGTGTGTTAAGTGTTTCATTGTTGCACATTAAATGCAGCTTTTACAGAACATTCTTTTGCCTTTATATTCTGTGCTCTGTCTTTGCTGATTTTCCCTCAAATTTGCCACTGGTTTTAATTTATTTGTATCCAATGTGAAATGCATGTGATTTAATCATTTTCTACCATTTAACGCAGATATGATTAAACAACTTATTCAATGCTCCTTCAGTCCTGCTGGTAACACATTGAACTTATGGAAGCATATCGGTCTGTTACTTCGTGTTTCCCGACTGTCTGCTACAGACTATTACAGTTCCTGCTGCATCACATAACAGGATGCGTTTTGATCCACAGCCACACACAGCTGATCGGAGTGAGATAGGACTAGCCCCCCTGGAGCTGTGTGGGTCCCCGGGGTCCCTGTCCCAGACTCTGTGCTAAAGCGAAATGGCCAGTTTATCCTGTATGAAACCTACAGCTGTTTGTACCATGGCCAGTTTATCCTGTATGAACCCTACATCTGTAGGGGTGTCAAAATTAACTCTAAGGTCGAATATAATTCGAATATATTTTTTAGAGTGAACTTCGAACCTAAATTTGAGAATTCGAACTTGTAATATTGATAATTTAACCGCTGGCATGCGCTACGCGATTGAATTATGAACGCTGTTTTTACGTCCTTGTCTGCAGCGATGGTTCCCTGCCTGTGATCATCTTAATGAATATTTAAAACCGCATAGACTTATAGGCCAGGCTATAGCCAAGCGCTTCATCGGAAAATCCAAAGCGCAACTTCTGAATTAACCAGATGGTTATCCTTCCTGACGATGAAAGTCTTCATATTTCGAGTCAAAGCAGGTTACTCACCATCACATATACGAATCCTTATTAATTTCTCTTTCCGTCATTAAATCATTTTAAACTTAACAGAAGCGCAGGCTATACTGTAGGCCTATTTCTTATTTCCATTGGATTAATTAATAAATGCGCTTTGAGCATCCAAAAAAAGTAGGCCTTTTTCCACTCATGCATTTGGCTTTATTCAGTATGGGCTCGTTTATAAAATGATCCCTTTGGTAGGCCTAGGCTATTACACATTTAGTCCGCACAGTTGATTAAAATAATACATTATAACCGTAGTTCTCGTGATGTCACGAACCTGGTCACGTGGGTTTGTTGACTAGCGTGGTTGGCAAAAAAAAGCCTCAACATTACAATTCATTTAATAGGCGAAGTACAGTTGTCTTCCACTTTTTGTAACAATACCAGTTAGTTGCAGCGTAATTAACTGCACAAACCGATTCGTTAAGGGCTCAGAAATACGTTTCCTTCGTATTCCTGAACATGAATCTAAAAATCCGCTTGGATCAATTCAATTCGACGAAAGAACTGGGTGCCGTCGACCCACTCGCCTGTTTGTAGCTACTATTCACTTTCTGTCGGGTAAGTCGCAAGTTGTTTTCCATAATTTCTAACATGGCATTTTGCCAAGTTTTCGTATTTTATAATTCGGTCATAGCAAGGGAATGATCTTGCTTTTTGTGTTGGGTAATTCGATCGGTTCCTTATGCTTTCCAATAGCGAGCAAGTGACAGTTCGGATATTAGTATTGGAAATAATTCCGTTTTCAACCGTCATCAGTATGAACTGAGATCAGTACTTTCAGCTTATCTTGACTTTTGGGTACCCAGAGAAACATTCGAGTGTGTAAAAACGTCCATCGTACATCCAGTCAAGAAAATTTAGAGTTCAATCTCTACTGCAGCTGTAACGGCGGCAGCCTTGTTACGGATGACACCCCAGCTGACAAGGGAATATGCAGTATATGCATTCGCGATATTAAATAGGCTATTAATGATAAATTCTAAACCCCCTTATCACGAATAAAACCCCCCAAAATATATTGGCGCCCCTGTAGAGCCCGCAAATGTCAAAATTGCCCACAATACCCGCAAATGTCATAACACGTCAACCGCAAATGTCAAAATACTGGCAAATGTCGTAACACGTCAACCGCAAATGTCATAACACGTCAACCGCAAATGTCAAAATACCCGCAAATGTCATGACACTTCAACCGCAAATGTCAAAATCTGATTAACCGCAAATGTCAAAATTTCCATTTTTACCGCAAATGTCAAAACGTGTCAACCGCAAATGTCAAAACTCATTGCTTACATTTATAATGTGAAAAAATAATGAAATAGAATAAAGTGAAATAAAATAAATTGAAATCGAATGAAATAAAGTGAAATTGCATGATTTAAATTAATTAAAATAAGACTTTTCAGAAATTAAATAAAACGAGAGATTTGAATTCATTGCTGGAGACGAATTAGGTGGTCTGTCAAAATAAGGTTTTGACATGTTGTGACAGAATGTTCATGGGACGCTTCAGGTTAAAGGAAACTGAACCCCAAGCATTAACTTAGGTTATTCCGACAGGTTTATAACATCTCTGCCCATTAAGTTCTTAGATTTTCAATTAAAGTGTATGAGAAAGGTATAAAGCCAGAATAATTACACCATCTCAACACGACATTTTCTTGAGACGTGACGCACAAGGCGAAGTCGATTGCTTTGTAGGCCTAAATGTATTCAAATTTGTGTGTGTGTGTGTGTGTGTGTGAGTGAGAGAGAGAGAGCGCAAGTGCAGTGTTGGCTATCACGTCACCGTGCGTTTTAAATGCATGATACTCCCGTTTTCAAAGGTACTTAGTAACGAAGTACATGTACTTCATTACAGTACATAAGTAGTTTTTTTGAGGATTTGTACTTTACTCAAGTTTTCATTTATTTATTTATTTTTTTTTAAACAGGGACTTTTACTTTCACTCTACTACATTTAAAAGATAAAAAGTATACTTTCACTTCGTTACTTTGACACTGGCAACTTAGTTACTCGTTTCAAATTAAAATGTGAATTTAATTCATTTACGGATTATCTGGATTTGGCGTGTTCGAGAAGAACAACGGTGTATCTTTGTGCAGATTTGTCTGCCAGTGGACGTGGAGCTGCATATTTATGCACGCAGTTACAATATTCTATCACTAGATGGCACAACAGGATCAGTTATTGAAAATTTACAATTGGGAGTATGGAAGCCCATAGTGGACAATATTCAAATGAAACTGTAATCCCACTATTGCATTATAATTTTCCACTTATGAATGAGTTATTTGAGACAATATTAAATTGAAAATGCATTAATCCAATTATCACTTTCATTTTCACATACACATATGGGAAATCTATGACTATATTCAAATGATAATGAAAAGATGATTGACATTTAATTTTCGATTAAGTATAAAAATGATGACAAACATTTTCCCTAACTAGCGTCAGCAGGGTGGGAAGACGAATAGCGTTTTATCTGGAGTAATGTAATACGCTATAGCACGCATGGAAGGATAATGCTGCTGTAACTTGCTATGAAATAACATGTCCCAGGCTGAACTGTCAGTTTGTTCTTTAGGTAAAAGAAGCTGCTAATCAATGGTGAAAGAGGTCGGTAAAAGAGATGGCGTTTAAGTGACAAATCAGGGCTGTAAAAGCTTCTCCAGTAGGCATCATAGCTAGCTAGCTGTACCTAAGCGATTGCTTTTAGACTCACTAGCAAGCTAGCTAACGTCTCTGAAATCTGCAAGCACACTTGGGTTGCAGTTGCACAACACTGCCGCAAGCCCTCGGATAAGTTCATGCATATTACAGCTAGCTCAGTTAATAGAGTTGGGGCAAAAATCAAATCATATCGCTTTAATGTGATGATCATTTACAAATATTTTCTTTAGTTAACGTTAGCTAGCATACTAGCTGCCAAGATGGCTACATCCAAAGCGCAACATAGCCTAATGCGCGATGGCACACAATACATAGCAGCCTAGCCATCATGACATTATCAGTAAGCCTCGTGCGCATAAGCGCTACCCAGAAGCTGATTGGTTGGTATGCAATGAGAACATGGTTTCCTTTCGCGCCCCCCCTGAGTGACGCCCTAGCGGAAGACCGGCCTTGATGAGACACTGACAGATTGCATTTTAATTTTCATTGTATCCCAAAAAGAGCGTGGTGACATGTATTTGAAAATGCAATGGACTGGGAAGCGCTGTTTCCCTTACTGCGTTTGAATATTGTCCCATGTGTTGCAGGATAAGTCTTTGAAAATGAAATTGCAAATGTCATCATTATTATATCATTATTATTTCCAAGTGAAGAAAACAGCATTTTCATTATCATGTTGACCCTAGAAGAGCGTGATGACATGTAAATGTAAATGCAATAGGCTGGGGGTGCTGTTTTGCTTATTGCATTTGAATATTGTCCACTGTATTGCAGAGCATGACTTTGAAAATTACATGTCAATCAGAATTTCATTATCATTTGAATATAGTCATAGATTTCCCATATATGTATGTGAAAATGAAAGTGATAATTGGATTAATGCATTTTCAATTTAATATTGTCTCAAATAACTCATTCATAAGTGGAAAATTATAATGAAATAGTGGGATTACATTTTCATTTGAATATTGTCCACTATGGGCTTCCATATGGGAGAGACTTCACCTGAAAATTGATTAAAGAGCACAAGGAGAGAACAAACAGCGGTTGCTTTGCTTCTTTCCATGCGTACTATGAAAAATACTTTGTACTTGTACTTGCACTTTTGATACTTAAGTACCAAAAGTATTCTGTGAAAAAATTAACTTAAGTACATTTAATGTGAGCTACTTAAGGACATTTGCTCAAGTAATTTTCTTATGGGTGACTTCATCTTTTACCAAAGTAACTTTCAGTTATGTACTTAGTTAATTTTTTCCAGTACTTTATACGCATCTGCCAGTTTTCTACCGTAAGTGAATGAATAATGCAGCTTTCAGAACGTTGTTGTAGCAAGATCACGAAAATAATTCCAGGATAAGCGTTCATTATTGGACCTCGGTATTTCAAAAATCCTGGTTACGGCCCTGTGCCAGAACATTTATTTTCGATCAGGAATGCCATAAATTTTTGGCCGAGATCTTGTCTTCGCGACATAATGGTTGAACCACTCGGTGGTCTTTCTTGAGCACATCTCAATAACTTTTAATGTGTTTAAGGTCAGGACTTTGTGTTGGCAAATTTGTTTGTGAAAATGACTCCTCGTGCTTGTTTTTGTCATTCATAGTTTTCTTCGCTAAATACAGGCCAATTACTTGCCCGTTCTGAAATACTGCAACATCTTTTCCACCAACAGGGGATGTGTCTTCCGAAATGATTTTTAAAGAAATGAGTAGCGACGCGCTTCATCAGTCAGGGTTAAAATGATTATTGCCAGCTGAAACATATTAATAACCGCAATAATGATCCAATTATAGAATTTGTTCATTAATTTCCAAACGGTGACTTTTTTTTTTTGGCCGGGCAGTGTATAAAGAGTCCAAATCATGTGAAAAGACGGCTTTTTCACGTTCCCTATGAGCTGCGCGCGCGGCAGACCCCCCCCAGGAGAATTTTTAAATGCTCAACATGGCCTGCAACGCATGCAAAATAAATTTACATGCGTCAATGCCATTGGAAGGTTTATGAATTTGTTAAGGATCAATTCAATTATTAAATACCAATGATATACGGTGAAGTTCATAAGAAAATAACTTTATTATCTGCACAAAGTCAACCGTATCAACATGTTCATTTTGAATCACAAAAAAGAAATAAAACATTTAGAAATTCAGCTGCATTGTGCATTACAAAGATGAAGTCACCTATAAGAAAATTACTTGAGCAAATGCCCTTTAAGTAGCTCACATTAAATGTACTTAAGTACCAAAAGTATTATGTGAAAAAATTAACTTAAGTATCAAAAGTGCAAGTACAAGTACAAAGTATTTTTCATAGTACGCATGGAAAGAAGCAAAGCGACCACTGTTTGTTCTCTCCTTGTGCTCTTTAATCAATTTTCAGGTAAATGAAAGATACACTATTCAAAAACACTCAGGCAGTCTCTCGCAGTTGAAAATTTTCAATAACTGATCCTGTTGTGCCATCTAGTGATAGGATATTGTAACTGCGTGCATAAATATGCAGCTCCACGTCCACTGGCAGACAAATCTGCACAAAGATACACCGTTGTTCTTCTCGAACAGGCCAAATCCAGATAATCCGTAAATGAATTAAATTCACATTTTAATTTGAAACGAGTAACTAAGTTGCCAGTGTCAAAGTAACGAAGTGAAAGTATACTTTTTATCTTTTAAATGTAGTAGAGTGGAAGTAAAAGTCCCTGTTTAAAAAAAAAAAAACTTGAGTAAAGTACAAATCCTCAAAAAAACTACTTATGTACTGTAATGAAGTACATGTACTTCGTTACTATGTACCTTTGAAAACGGGAGTATCATGCATTTAAAACGCACGGTGACGTGATAGCCAACACTGCACTTGCTCTCTCTCTCTCTCTCTCTCTCTCTCTCTCTCTCTCACACACACACACACACACACATAAATTTGAATACATTTAGGCCTACAAAGCAATCGACTTTGCCTTGTGCGTCACGTCTCAAGAAAAAGTCGTGTTGAGATGGTGTAATTATTCTTGCTTTATACCTTTCTCATACACTTTAATTGAAAATCTAAGAACTTCATGGGCAGAGATGTTATAAACCTGTCGGAATAACCTAAGTTAATGCTTGCAGTTCAGTTTCCTTTAACCTGAAGCGTCCCATGAACATTCTGTCACAACAAGTCAAAACCTTATTTTGACAGACCACCTAATTCGTCTCCAGCAATGAATTCAAATCTCTCGTTTTATTTAATTTCTGAAAAGTCTTATTTTATTTAATTTACTTCTTTTCATGCAATTTCACTTTATAACATAACATAACATAAATGGCGAGAACAGGCCGTTCAGCCCAACTACGCTCGCCAGTTTTTTATACTATTGTGAATATATCCCTTCAGATACTCAATGACTCAATGGTATCTAGCTTTAAGTCAAGCCTACTCTTGAAAACCCCCAAGGTCTCTGCCTCAACAATATGGTCAGGCAAGCTATTCCACATCGAAATTACTCTTTGGGTGAAGAAATATTTCCGAATATCAGTGCTAAATTTACCTTTGGTCAACTTCCATTTGTGACCCCGAGTTCTACTAACAACACTTGGTCGAAGGAATCCTGCATAATTCACTTTGTTAATCCCTTTAACATATTTAAAGACCTCAATCAAATCACCCCTTAGTCTTCTTTTCCTAAGACTAAAGAGATTAAGGATCTTTAGCCTCTTCTCATAGCTTTCATGTTTTATACCTGGAATTAGCTTAGTGGCTCTTCTCTGAACTTTCTCCAGAGCCTCTATATCTTTCTTAAAGTATGGTCCCCAGAACTGCACACAATACTCCAGATGTGGTCTGACAAATGTGTTGTACAAAAGAAGCATCACTTCCTTAGATTTGTACTCAATACTTTTGGCAATGTATCCCAGCATCCGATTGGCTTTTTTAACTGCTATGGCACAATAGCTAGAGCCTGTGAGGGTTTGGTCAACAATCACTCCCAGATCTTTCTCGTGTGGAGCAGATTCCAGTTTTAAACCTCCAATGAAGTAATCCCGTCTAATGTTTTTATTACCTACATGTACAACTTTACATTTCGCTACATTAAATTTCATTTGCCACATTTCTGCCCAATTCTGGATTCTATCCAAATCATCCTGAATCACTTTAGTGGACTCTAAACTATTTGCCAAACCCCCCAATTTAGTATCATCTGCAAATTTAACTAATCTGCTCTCAATATTCCTATCAAGGTCATTAATGTAGATGAGGAACAGCAGGGGTCCCAACACCCCATCCCTGGGGACGCCACTCCCCACCATACCTAGCTCAGATGAGATACCAATGATCACCACTCTTTGTGTTCTGTCCTGTAACCAGTTTTGAATCCACTCCAGAATACCTCCTGTAACTCCAATGGAGCTCATTTTAAAAATTAGTCTCTCATGCGGCACTGTATCAAATGCTTTCTGAAAATCCAAGTATATGATGTCTTAAGCCCTGCTCTGGTCATAAGTCTTGGTGGCCTCTTAAAAAAATTCCAGAAGGTTTGTCAGGCATGACCTTCCCTTACGGAAACCATGTTGGCTATCCCTCAAGATACTGTTACGTTCAAGAAATAAGTCCAGCTCATCTTTTATGATAGATTCCAATATTTTGCACGCAATGCAAGTTAAACTGACTGGCCTGTAATTTCCTGGCTCAGTACGGTCCCCTTTCATATATATTGGTATTATATTGCCCTGTTTCCAATCATTTGGTATTTCTCCAGTTTCTAAAGACCGTCTGTAGATGGCGGATAGCGGCTTAAAGATGATCTCACCAACTTCCCTGAGCACTCTAGGGTATAAGCCATCAGGACCCGCCGCCTTATCTGCCTTTAGTTTATGCAACTTGTCTAATACTTCGTTATCCCTAACCTCAATTTCCGCTAAATAATCTTGAGCATTTAAATGCCCTCTGGCCGAATAAAGACCCACTCTGAGGTAAAATTCTCAACAAAGTAACTGTTTAAGGCATCCGCAATATCCTTGTTATCATATAGCAGCGATCCATTTTTATTCTTTATGCACTTAACCTGCTCTTTGACTTTCCTTTTTCTGCTACAGTACTGAAAGAAGCGCTTAGGGTTAGTTTTTGCCCCCTCTGCAATTTGTCTTTCATACAGTCTTCTAGCATTCCTCAGCTCTTTTTTGACCACAGCCCACATTTTACAGTATTCAGCCTTAGTGTTCTCATTGTTATCCTTTATGTACATCTTATAAAGATTCCTCTTTTCCCTCAAAATCCTACGAATACTTTTGGTCATCCACTGAGGATTCTGCTTTTTCAGCTTACTTTTGGACACCTTTGGAATGAATTTGCATTGTGAATCAAGTAAAACCCCTTTAAATCTTTCCCACATCTCATTTACAGACTCACAGTCCAGGAGTGTCTCCCATTTTATTTCACTTAGATATGAGCGCATCCTGTCAAAGTTTGCTTGCCTAAAATTGAAAATTTTTGATTTTGAATACACCTTTTTAACTTCCCATGAAACATCAAAATTAACAGCAGAGCGATCACTTGTCCCAAGTGGCTCCAGTACCTCAACTTTGCTAATTCTATCTGGGTCATTACAGAGCACTAAGTCTAAAATTGCCTTCTCTCTTGTCGGTTTATTAACATACTGCACCAAAAAATTATCATTTATAACATCTAGAAATTCTTCCTCCCCCCTACTTTATTTCATTCGATTTCAGTTTATTTTATTTCACTTTTTTCTATTTCATTATTTTTTCTCATTATAAATGTAAGCAATGAGTTTTGACATTTGCAGTTGACACGTTTTGACATTTGCGGTAAAAATGGAAATTTTGACATTTGCGGTTAATCAGATTTTGACATTTGCGGTTGAAGTGTCATGACATCTGCGGGTATTTTGACATTTGCGGTTGACGTGTTATGACATTTGCGGGTATTATGACATTTGCGGTTGACGTGTTATGACATTTGCGGGTATTATGACATTTGCGGTTGACGTGTTATGACATTTGCGGGTATTTTGACATTTGTGGACAATTTTGACATTTGCGGGCTCTACAGCCCCCTTTTACAATCGCTCTGGTAAACGTACTACTGTGAGTTACTTTCACTGCTCAACGATGATCAACAAATGTGGAATTTATGTTCGAAGGAATATCAAGTGATGATCCAGCCGACCCAGACCCAAAGAAGGGTCGTTCCTCCAACCTTTCAGCTCGTAAGGATCCGGAAGCCTACACAAACCTTCGTTGTACTTAAGCTTAGAGAAATATCTTGTCTTCGCGGTACTGTCAAGGTTTTGTACATATTCAGAGAGCGCCGAATCGGTTCCACAACTGCAGGATGCCACACTTCCCCATTTTGTTGTATTGATTTACGCTTGTTCTTGCCAACCACGCTAATACGCATGTATGAATATGACGTCAATGTTAGTAAACAAGAACTTGTCCTATACATTGAAGACCTGCGGCCTGGATGTATGAGAAGGCTCCGCAGGTTTACCCTTCTACTGCCCACTTGTGGATAATAACGCCAGAGCATTAAAAAAAAAAAAAAAAACATTCGAACATCGTTCGAACTCCATTAAATTATTTCGAATATGTTCGAGCTCACTTTAATGGCACTTTTGACAGCCCTATACAGCTGTTTATACCATGGCCAGTTTATCTTGTATGAACCCTACAGCTGTTTATACCATGGCCAGTTTATCTTGTATGAACCCTACAGCTGTTTATATCATGGCCAGTTTATCCGGTATGAACCCTGCAGCTGTTTATACCCACTTCAAGGACCAAAGAAAAATTAAAACATACGTATATGTTTCCAATGGTGAGGATTATGGGAACTTAGGTAAGCATGTATGCAGAAATACCACACATGCTTTTCACTTTATTAGTTGAAGATTATTTTCCATTTTTGAAAAATCTGAAAAGTGTAGAGAAAGAATTCTGAAAAAATGTATAAGACTAATATTCTAGTTGAAAATTACAGTGAGACTAGAAACTAGTAAATACTCTGACAAACACTATGGGCACTAAATTCATAGACCAGGCGCAGGCGCGGCGAATGGGGGGAGCGCCGCGCCAACGGGGTGTGTCAAGGCGTATGTTGCAATTTCGTGCCCGGCGCAAGTACTCCTCTGTCCCGCCTCTGTCCCTCCTGCCGGCGCAAGTGGCAAAGAGGGAGGAGAGAAGGCGTAAGTGGGTTTAACACAGCCAAGTCAAATCTTCACCAATAAAATGAGCTCCTCTCCTCACCTTTAATTTGTTGAAATAAAGAAGCCTCTGTCCTATATCTGCATGATGCGTTAATGTTGCATGTTACTTTGCTGCTTCAGGCATGTTTTCTGCACCGCTTACGTCTATATTAAGCATTACGAATATGAGTTAGCTGGCTAGGTAGGGCATTCTCGAATTATTACCATTAGCGAACTTGAATGGAATTTCAAAACCAAACTACGTCAGATCATTCAAACTTATGAAGTTGGAATGAAATACGACGGTTGCTCATTCATATCTTCTGCCTGCATCATTGGGAAGAGAAACGATGGATAGCGTGTTCCTATTATTACACCCTGTTGCTGCTTAAAATTTTGGGATTAACATGCATGGACGACAATGCAAGATACGTTACATTTATTTTCATTATGTGATCTTACCTCAGTACGAGATCATAGCAATCAGGCTGTATTCCTTTCCCCCACTAAAAATGATAAAACCTAAGTGACAATAATAGTAGTATTAAGCCGCTTGCACACTGGACGTGAAACGAATTTTTCGCATGACAGATTGCAAGTCAATGCAAAGACTCGAATACACGCGTGTATTCGCGTCTTTGCATTGACTTTGACTGTAATCAGTCGTGCGAAAAATTCGTTTCGCGTCCAGTGTGCAAGCGGCTTTACTGAGCATAGAACGCAAATATATATATATATATATATATACGCACTGCCTGATGCCGAGCAGTTTGTGGTTGGCTGAGAAAGATGTGAAGTCGTTAGTTTGCATCACAGATTCAGCTGCGTTGATTAAGCCAGGTCAAGTTTCCATTACGCGTGCCAACCGCCTTTAATCTGACGTCAGGACAATCGATGTAGATACTATAATTTATGTCCTGATTCAGATAGTTACATTAAATAGTGGTTGCTGTAATTATTTATTGCATTGAAATGTGCCTGACATTCTGGAAGCCTGCCTGTGAGGTTTCAGTGACGTGTGCACACTGTGCCGGTCAGCCAAATTACCACTGCACAGAAAGTAAACCAGGTTGGAGCTGGCGAGCTCTCTGCGCAATTTCGGCGGAGCCTTGATCCACGAAATTGTCACTGCGTCATGATGAATATGTGACACCTCCCCCTACTACGCCGCCACACCCATCTCGGCGCATGTCCATCTACCAAATTGCCAAAGTGGCTGCGCACGATGTTGCACCACACGAAAATACCACTGCGTGGGCTGCACCGGACGAAATTACCACTGCGTGGGCTGCGCCACCCCTGCGCTGCGCCAAGAAATTAGAGCCCTATATATGATGAGTTGCTGGGTCAATCGATGCTTTGCAGAGTAAATTTTAAATCGTAGTGAACTACGATGCGCCTCGCGCAGGAATACGTCAGTTGGTTAGTTCAAGAGCAATTGTGTTTTTTTCCGAGCAGCTAAAGTGCTGTAATTTTTTTAAATATAGCGTACAATTGAAATGTTGTATTATTTTCAGGTAGGATCTCTTTTAGGCCGCGAAAATACGCTGTTTCTGTGTTTCCGTTCACAACAGTGTATCGCCTAAATTTCCACCCAGCACTATGCCCTGGTGCGGCTACCTGGAGGAGATCAGAGAGCTTTCTACTGCATCTAATGTAAGTAGTGGCAATTTGTAGCTCATACAACCCCACTTCAAAAAAAGTGAACTATCCCTTTAAGGAAGGATAGATCTAATAGGAGAGGAGGGGGTGTAGCACTCTATGTGAACAAAAACATTAATGTGCAGGAAATTCCTAAAATTAAACATTTCTTGCCCTGTGAAGATATCTGGGCCAGGCTCATTGGCAAACACGAGACAGGTTTAAACATAGGAGCATGCTATCGACTGCCAGCTTTGGACAGTACTGTCAATGAACTGCTCTTTAAGAGGATTACACAAGCTTGTAGAGGACGAGGGACTATTATTATGGGAGACTTCAATTATCCTGGCATCAATTGGGAAATGGTGAAAGGACACGGTAAAGGGGAGGAAAAATTTCAATTATAATTGACAATTTTTTGGTGCAGTATGTTAGTAAACCTGCAAGACAGAAGGCAATCTTAGATTTAGTCCTCTGTAATGACCCTGATAGAATTTGCAATGTAGAGGTACTGGGGCCACTTGGGACTAGTGATCACTCTACTGTTACTTTTGATGTTTCATGGCAAGTTAAAATGTTATCTTTGAAAACCAAAATTTTCAATTTTAGGTGAGCAAACTTTGACAAGATGTACTTGTATTTAAGCAAAATAAACTGGGAGACACTCCTGGATTGTAAGTCTGTAAATGAGATGTGGGATAAATTCAAGGGGTTTTATTGGATTCATAATGCAAATTCATTCCAAAGGTGTCCAAAAGTAAGTTGAAAAAGCAGAATCCTCAGTGAATGACCACAGCTATTTGTAGGAGTTTGAGGGAAAAAAGGAATCTTTATAAGATGTACATAAAGGACAGCAATGAGAATACTAAGGCTGAATACTGTAAAATGCGGGCTGTGGTCAAAAAAGCTGCGGAATGCTAGAAGACTGTATGAAAGGCAAATTGCGGAAGGGGCTAAAACTAATCCTAAGCGCTATTTCAGTACTGTCGTAGAAAAAGGAAAGTCAAAGAGGAGGTTAAGTATATAAAGAATAAAGATGGATCGCTGCTGTATGAGAATAAGGATACTGCTGATACCCTGAATT
This sequence comes from Gymnothorax javanicus, assembly GCA_029692085.1. NCBI lineage: Eukaryota > Metazoa > Chordata > Actinopteri > Anguilliformes > Muraenidae > Gymnothorax > Gymnothorax javanicus. Next base: position 6,768,188 of record CM056199.1, on the reverse strand, counting down.
GTTAGTTTGTTGAGAATTTTACCTCAGAGAGGATTTTTATTAGGCCAGAGGGCATGTCCAATGCTCAAGATTATTTAGCAGAAATCGAGGTTAGGGATAATGAGGTATTAGACAAGTTGCATAAACTAAAGGCAGATAAGGCTGTGGGTCCTGATGGCTTATATCCTAGAGTGCTCAGGGAAGTTAGTGAGATCATCTTTAAACCACTCTCAGCTATCTTCAGACTGTCTTTAGAAACTGGAGAAATACCAAATGATGGAAGCAGGGCAATAGAATACCAATATATAAGAATGGAGATCGTGCTGAGCCAGGAAATTACAGGCCAGTCAGTTTAACTGGCATTGCATGCAAAATACTGGAATCTATAATAAAAGATGAGCTGGAATTATTTCTTGAATGTAAAAATATCTTGAGGGCTAGCCAACATGGTTTCCGTAAGGGAAGATCATGCCTAGCTAACCTTCTGGAATTCTTTGAAGAGGCCACTAAGACTTATTATCAGAGCAGGGCTTATGACATCATATACTTTGATTTTCAGAAAGCATTTGATACAGTACCGCATGAGATAATAATTTTTAAAATGAGCTCCTTTGGAGTTACAGGAGGTATTCTGGAGTGGATTCAAAACTGGTTGCAGGAAAGAACACAAAGAGTGGTGGTCAGTGGAATCTCATCTGAGCTAGGTATGGTGGGGAGTGGCGTCCCTCAGGGATCAGTGTTGGAACCTCTGCTGTTCCTCATCTACATTAATGACCTTGATAGGAATATTGAGAGCAATTAGTTAAATTTGTGGATGATGCTAAATTGGGGGGTTTGGCGAACAGTTTAGAGTCCACTAAAGTGATTCAGGATGATTTAGATAGAATGCAGAATTGGGCAGAAATGTGGCAAATGAAATTTAACGTAGCAAAATGTAATGTTCTACATGTAGGTAATAAAAACATGAGACAGGATTACTTCATGGGAGGTTTAAAACTGGAATGTGCTGCACATGAAAAAGATTTGGGAGTGATTGTTGACGAAACCTTTACAGGTTCTAGCCATTGTGCCGTAGCAATTAAAAAGGCCAACAGGATGCTGAGATATATAGCCAAAAGTATTGAGTACAAATCCAAGGAGGGCATACTTCTCTTGTACAACACATTTGTCAGACCTCATCTGGAGTATTGTGTACAGTTCTGGGGACCATACTTTAAAAAAGATATAGAGGCTCTAGAAAAAGTTCAGAGAAGAGCCACTAAGCTAATTCCAGGTATGAAAGATGAAAGCTATGAGAAGAGGCTGAAGATGCTTAATCTCTAGCCTTAGGAAAAGGTGACTTAGGGGTGATCTGATTGAGGTCTTTAAATATGTTAAAGGGATTAATAAGGTGAATTATGTAGGATTCCTTCAGCCAAGAGTTGTTAGTAGAACTCGGGGTCACAAATGGAAGTTGGCCAAGGGAAAATTTAGCACTGACATCAGGAAATATTTTTTCACCCAGAGAGTAATCTCAGGGTAGAATAGCTTGCCTGACCATATTGTTGAGGCAGAAACCTTGGGAAATTTCAAGAACAGGCTTGATTTAATGCTAGATACCATTGAGTCACTGAGTATTTGAAGTAATAGATACACTATAGTACTAAGAAACTGGCGAGTCTCGTTGGGCTGAACGGCCTGTTCTCGCCGCTCATGTTATGTTATGTCATGTTATGTTATGTAATACCAATTGAGCAGAAACCGAGGAGAAATACGCGCCTCAGCTGACAAAACTGGTGCCTCTCAGAAAAGGGATATATGATCAAATATCAAAGGCAAGAGTCCTAGAGCACACAGTTATGATAGGCGAATTATTGTGGTGCTGGTGACTGATGTTTCAACACAGAGTCAAACCAATTGAGCAGAATCTAAATGCCACACCCTTCCCGAGTCAGTAAGCATGTGAATTCTGTTGCAAATAAGGGTCTACCGATCTTCTACACCAGCAGGATAACAAATAATGCCACAAAGCACACATCATCTGAAGCTGTTCAACGCACATAATTGTTATGATCCAGACCAGGAATCAAGTGTGGAGGTAGTTTACACAATCCAATACTAGGGTTTATTGATAGTAATACGGTAGACAGTGGGACGAACCAAAAGGAGGATAGCGTAGTTCAGTTCAGATGTTACAGGCGAGGCTGTATGGACATGGCCAAGCCAGTGGCTTTCCGAGATGACTGCCAGATGGAGTACACACTTCGCCAGAGCTATACTGTCTGATGGCAGGATTGAGAAGCTTAGCAGGAATGCGGCCTTAATCCTGATGACCGTAGAAAGCTTGGGAGCTTGTTCCTAATAAACTGGGCAGAGGAACATATTGGGAAAGGATTAACAAAAATGTGGTTCCAGTCCTGAAGACTGTGAGAAAGCTTGGGAGCTTGTTCTTGCCCCCCCCCTCCCTCCCCTATTCCCTTCCTTCCTAGTGAAAGCCTGCCTTCTCTCCCCTGCTTCTCTGATTACCACCATCTTTCACTCCTCTCTTTCCTCTGGCATTGTTCCCTCTTCTTTCAAAGTTGCTTCAATTACTCCTATTCTCAAAAAACCTAGTTCTGACCCTAATAATTTCAATAACCACCGTCCTATTTCAAATTGACCTTTTCTGTCCAAAATTCTCTAAAAACAGTTGCCTCTCGGCTCCATTTTCACGTATATGGCAAAAATCTGTACAAACAATTCCAGTCTGGTTTCTGTCTGCTCCATAGCACAGAAACTGCTCCAGTCAAAATCACTAACGATCTCCTCATGGCAGCAGATTCTAGACTATTATCTCTTCTCATCCGTCTTGACCTGAGTGCAGCCTTTGATACCATTTCCCACAACATTCTCATTGACGGACTGTCTTCTATTGGTATTTCAGATACACCCTTCCAATGGTTTAAATCGTATCTTGGCGGCTGCACTCAGTTCATTCAACTCCATTCTTTCAAATTGCAACATTTTCCAGTTACCTCTGGTGTTACCCAAGGTTCTGTCCCAGGTCCCCTTCTTTTCCTCATCGACTTACTTCCTCTTGGCCATATTTTCCGCAAATTCAACATTAATTTTCATTGCTACGTGGATGACACCTAGCTCTAGCTCTCAACAAATCCAAACTCCACCCTCCTGCCCACCACCCTCTGTGACTGTCTACATGAAATCAAATCCTGGTTCTCAGTCAACTTTCTCAAACTTAACAGTGATAAAACTGAAATTTTACTTATTGGCACTAAATCCACCCTATCCAGATCTGGCACTTTTTCCCTCACTGTCAATCAGTCTTCAATTTCCCCTTCCCCTCAGATTAAGAGTCTGGGTGTCATCCTCGATTCAACTGTCTCTTCATGCTCACATCAATAATGTTACCCGGACTGCGTACTTCCACCTACACAACATTAATCGCCTCCGCCCATCCCTCACACTTAACACAACCACTATTCTTACCCATTCTCTTGTTTCCTCCTGTCTTGATTATTGCAACTCACTTCTCTTTGGTCTTCCACATAAATCCCTCCTTAAACTTCAACTAGTCCAGAATGCCACTGCCCACGTCATTTCCAGAATCCTGTCCTCTCATCACGTCACCCCTGCTCTACAACATCTCCATTGGCTCCCTATCCATTACCGCATCAATTTTAAAATTCCTCTACTTACTTTCAAAGCCATTCACAACCTCACTCCCTCATATATCACTGATCTACTTCACATCAACACACCCTCCCGCACTCTCAGATCTTCTTTTTCGATTAATCTCACTGTTCCCTCATCCCGTCTGTCAACCTTTGGTTCCCGAGCCTTCAGCCGCTCTGCCGTTCACCACTGTTCCAAGTTATCTCCATTTGTGGATAATGGCTCTTACCGTGGTTCGCTGGAGCCCCAAAGCCTTAGAAATGGCTTTGTAACCCTTTGCAGGCTGATAGATGTCAATTACTTTGTTTTTCATCTGTCGTTGAATTTCTTTAGATCGCGGCATGATGTGTTGCATTTGGAGATCTTTTAGCCTACTTCACTTTGTCACACAGGTTCTATTTAAGTGATTTCTTGATTCAACAGGTCTGGCAGTAATCAGGCCTGGGTGTGGCTTGTGAAATTGAATAGGGCCAGGTAGGTTTGGATAGCTTTTTCCCTTCATAAATTAAATAATTATTTAAAAACTACATTTTGTATTTTCTCGGGTTATCTTTGTCTAATATTAAAATTTGTCTGATGATCTGAAACATTTAAGTGTGACAAATATGCAAAAAAAAAAAGAAATCAGGAAGGGGGCAAATACATTTTCACCACAATGTATCTAGGTACAATAGATTCAGAGAAATCTTGCCCCCATTGCGGCCCAGATGGATGCACGCATAAACAGACAGACGGTCCCCAATCCAATATCCCCCGTCGCACTTCGATAGCACTATTCAGTTCAGTTGCTACAGGCGAGGCTGTGTAGGCGTAGCCAATGCCAAGCCAGTGGTTTTCTTGGATGACTGCCTGGTGGAGTCCTACTTCCCCAGAGCCAAACTGTCAGGTGGCAGGATGGAGAAGCTTAGCAGGAATGCAGTGCCAATCCTGATGACCGCTGAACCCTTGGGAGCTTATTCCTAACAAGACGACAGTGTCATCTCTATCCCCCACCACGGTCAAGGGCCATAACTCAGTAAAAAAATATGCTTCAACATCCATTTTCGAACTCAACATAGATGATGAGCAGCTTATTAAGCATACAAAATTTAACGCATCTCGGCATAAAAGTTTCAGAGAAATCTTGTCCCCATTTTGGCCCGGAGGGACAGACACGCGGACGGACGGACTCCAATTCAATATCCCCCGTTGCACTTAGTGTTGGGGGATAATAAACTGGGCAGAGGAACAGCCTGGGAGAGGATCAACAGGAATGCCGTCCCAATACTGGACACAGTGAGAAAGGCTTGGCAGCTTGTTCCTATTAACTAAACAAGGAAGAGTATTCTGCATAGTACTATCATTTAAAGATTACGTTATACTTAAAAAAAAAAAAAAAAACAGTTTTCCTCGCAAATATTGACTGGTGCTGCTGAAATGCATACAGTGCCGTGAAAAAGTATTTGCCCCCTTCCCGATTTCTTACTTTTTTTGCATATATTTCACACTGAAATGTTTCAGATCATCAAACAAATTTTAATATAAGAAAAAGATAACCCGAGTAAACACAAAATGCAGTTTTTCAATGATGATTTCATTTATTAAGGGGATAAAGCTATTCAAACCTACCTGGGCCTATGTGAAAAAGTAATTGCCCCCCCCCCCGTAAATCATGAATTAACTGTGATTCACCACATTTTTTGAGTCCAGTTTCACTAGCCACACCTAGGCCGGACTACTGCCAGACCTGTTGAATCAAGAAATCACTTAAATAGAACCTGTCTGACAAGGTGAAGTAGGCTAAAAGATCTCAAAAAGCAACATGTCATGCTGTGAACTAAAGAAATTCAAGAACAGATGAGAAACAAAGAAATTGACATCTATCAGTCTAGAAAGGGTTGCAAAGCAATTTCTAAGGCTTTGGGACTCCAGTGAACCACGGTGAGAGCAGTTATCCACAAATGGAGAAAACTTGGAACAGTGGTGAACCTTCCCAGGAGTGGCCGGCCGACCAAAATTACTCCAAGAGCGCATCAACTACTCATGCAGGAGGTCTCAAAAAAACCCATAACAACATCTGAAGAACTGCAGGCCTCACTTGCCTCAGTTAAAGTCAGTGTTCATGATTCAACAATAAGACAGAGGCTGGACAAAAAATGGCATCCATGGGAGAGTTCCAAGGCGAAAACCACTGCTGACCAAAAAGAACACGAAGGCTCGTCTCACATTTGCCAAAATACATCTTGATGATCCCCAAGACTTTTAGGAAAATATTCTGTGGACTGACGAGACATAAGTTGAACTTTTTGGAAGGTGTGCGTCCCATTACATCAGGTGTAAAACTAACACAGCATTTTATAAAAAGAACATCATACCAAAAGTCAAACATGGTGGTGGTCATGTGATGGTTTGGGGCTGCTTTGCTGCTTCAGGACCTGGACGACTTGTCATAATTGATGGAACTATGAATTCTGCTCTCTACCGGAAAATCCTGAAGGAGAATGTGCAACCCTCAGATTGTGATCTCGAGCTCAAGTGCACTTGGGTTATGCAGCAGGACAATGATCTGAAACACACCAGCAAGTCCACCTCTGAATGGCTAAAACTGACGCCTGATTCTTGTCCAATAACTAGCTGATTTCCAAAATGTCTCATTCGCTTATGGCGTTCAATGAAACATTCACAAATGCGAGGCATTGTACTCCTTTACAGTTTGTGTTGGTCGATGACCGAAGAGTTTGTTTCCTTTGTCCTTAACATAGTGATGGCCCCAAAACCTGGCAAAGTCAGCATGTACCGCTTCGAAAGCTTGTTCACAGAACCGGGCTGGACCACAGTTGTGCTGATGACAGAAGGCTCTCAGGTGGTCTCCGATTATATGAAATTTTGAGGTCATAGTGATGGACAGCTGCATGTAAGCATCGCAGTACGTAAGGACATGATCCTCCCAGCCGGGGAGTGAGTATAAGTGTAAATATATGTGAATCAGCCAGCTACTGGACAAGAATCCGCTGCCAGTTTTACAAACCCCAATTCCAATGAAGTTGGGACGTTGTGTAAAACGTGAATAAAAAGAGAATGCAATGATTTGCAAATCTCATAAACCCGCATTTTATTCACAATAGAACATATTGTGTTAATAATAATAGAACGTATCAACATATCTGATGTTGAAAGTGAGATATTTTACCATTTCATGAAAAACATTAGCTCATTTTGAATTTGATGGCAGCAACACATCTCAAAAAAGTTGGGACAGGGGCAACAAACAGCTGGAAAAGTAAAACATAAGGTCAGTAAAATGAATGGGTATGAAAAGAACATTTTAGGGAGGCAGTCTCTCAGACGTAAAGATGGACAAAGGCTCACCAATCTACAAAAAACTGAGTCTAAAAATTGTGGAACAATTTCAGAAAAATGTTCCTCAATGTAAAATTGAGATGATTTTGAATATCCCCCCCATCTACAGTACATAATATCGTCAAAAGATTCAGAGAATCTGGAGAAATATCTGTGCATGAGGGACAAGGCCGAAGGTCAATATTTGATGCTCGTGATCTGCGGGCCCTCAGGCGGCACTGCATTAAAAACAGGCATAATTCTGCACTGGAATTCACTGCATGGGCTCAGGAACACTTCCAGAAATCACTGTCTGTGAACACAGTTTGCAGTGCAATCTACTAATGCAAGTTAAAGCTGTATCATGCAAAGAAGAAGCCATATGTGAACACGATCCAGAAACGCTGCTGTCTTCTCTGGGCCAAAGCTCATTTAAAATGGACCAAGGCAAAATGGAAAACTGTTCTGTGGTCAGATGAATCAAAATTTGAAATTCTTTTTGGAAACCACGGACGCCGTGTTGTGCGGACTAAAGAGGAGAGGGACCATCCAGCTTGATATCAGCGCTCAGTTCAAAAGCCTACATCTCTGATGGTATGGGGTTGTATTGGTGCGTATGGCATGGGCAGCTTACACATCTGGATAGGCATTACAAATGCTGAAAAGTATACTTAGCTCCATTAAAAACGCACGGGTGAGGTATGTTCTGTATTTGCGGCAAATTGAAGAATCGATTGATTTTTATTATTATCCCCCGCAACAACGTAGTTGCGGGGGGTATTAAAATGGGGTCGGTCCGTCCGTCCGTCCGTCCGTAACATTTCGTGTCCGGGCTGTAACTTTCTTCCTAATCACCCGATACTCATCATATTTGGCATGGAGGTGTAGAAACACATAAAGGTGTGTCATGAAAAACAATTTTGAAGATATTTTTACAATTTTTCACGTTTTGTGGCAAAAGTGTCAAATTTGTAAGAAATCTGTAATGTGTCCTCTCAGGGCTATAACTTTCTTCCTAATCATCCATTTATCATCATTTTTGTCATGTAGGTGTAGAAACACATACAGATATGTCAGGAGAAACAATTTTGAGAATTTTTTTTTAAAAACTCACATTTATGTAGGAAATTTGTAAGCAATCTCTTATGTGTTCCGTCCAGGCTATTTGAGGTATCTTGGAGATATGTTGTCTTTGTAGTGTAAAAAGACATGTTAAAGGTTTGTGACGATAAACAATTTTGAAAATATTTCATGGTTTTCATTATATACTCCGAAAGTGTTTGATTTTGTTTTGCATAACATTGATTGAATTGCCAAAGTATTATTAACAAAGTATACTATCTAAGAGAAGCTAACAGATGTGACAATCTTCAGGAAAATAATTTGTGAGTTGCGGGGGGATATTGCTTGACAACGTCAGCAGCTTGTTGCTTTTCCAGTGAGGCATGCGAGGAAATAAAGAAAAGTGCATGGTATTGTAATCTGAGCGCTGCACGTTGCACGCCAACACTTCAGTAATAACAAACATTGAGCTGTTCGTGATGTGTACAGTGACTCTTGACTTGTTCTTTTTTGGTGTGGTCAATAGCCTACATAAAGCCAACAAAAAAAAAGAAAAATGCTACTGCATCAAGAAAATGGAAAACGGCTTGTGACACAGGAGAGAAAAAGAGCCTTTGGCATGTTACGGGCAGATCTCAGCTGCCGGGGCGTGGTGCGTCATTTGCACTGTCACCGTTCAACAATTAGTCGGCTGTCTATCCAAGAATGGAACACAGGCACTGTCACTGACCGACCCGCTTAGGGCAGCCACAGTGTTGATGGCAGCTCAAGAATCGCCACAACTGGTTACAACCTGTGCGTGACAGATTCGGACAGCAACCAAAACTGATCATGAGATGAGGGGTCGAGACTATGAGGGTGTTCCATTCTACCGTTTGACAGCCGTCTCGTGAGCAACAACATGACAGTGCAAATGACGGCCCCTACAGAAAACCCATTTTTGCCCATCAACAGGAGTAGGAACTCTTCACTTCTGACTGTGGGCACCTGCCTCTGTGTAATTTTTTGGCACTTTATTTCCCTGTTTCTGTCTGAGAATGGAAAACAGGGACTGTCAGCTGACTGTTAGCCATGTGTAATGCATGGTAAGGGCAGCCATGTGTAAATGGGCAAAACTGGGTTTTCCGTGGGCCTGTGTGCGCAGCCGACCAGATTACATGCCAAAGGCTCTTTTTTTCTCACGTGTCGCCATTTTTATCTTGATGCAGTAGCATTTTTCGGATTTTGTTGGCTTTATGTAGGCTCCACACCAAAAAGAACAAGTCAAGAGTCACTGTACACATCAATGAAAAGCAATAAAAAAATCAATCGATTCTTCAATTTGCCGCAAATACAGTACATACCTCACCCGTGCGTTTTTAATGGAGCTAAGTATATATAGAGGTTTTTTTCAACCACGTCTCTTTCAGGGAAGGCCTTGCATATTTCAGCAAGACAATGCTAAACCACATACTGCATCCATCACAACAGCATGGCTTTGCTGTAGAAGAGTCCAGGTGCTGAAATGGCCTGCCTGCAGTCCAGACCTTTGACTAATCAAAAACATTTGGTGCATCATAAAATGAAAAATCTGGCTTAGAAGATCCAGGACTGTTGAGCAGCTAGAATCCTACATCAGACAAGAAGGGGACGACATTCCTCTAACAAAGCTCCAGAAATTGGTCTCCTCACTTCCTGGCGTTTACAGACTGTTGTTAAAAGAAGAGGGGATGCTACACAATGGTAAACACGGCCCTGTCCCAACTTTTTTGAGATGTGTTGCTGCCATGAAATTCAAAATGAGCTAATATTTTTCATGAAATTGTAAAATGTCTCAATTTTAACATCTGTTATGTTGTGCATGTTCTATTGTGAATAAAATGTGGGTTTATGAGATTTGCAAATCATTGCATTCTGTTTTTATTCAAGATTTACACAATGTCCCAACTTCATTGGAATTGGGGTTTGTAGTTCATGGCAATCTTGGAGTGTAAAGATTTTAGCACTTTAAATTTAAAACTGGATTAATTTTAGTTTTTTGTCATTGCAGTAAGCTCGTATTGACTTAAATTTGAAAAAAGGTAATTCGTTGCCATGGCAACCATTCTGTTGGCAATACTTTGGCAAATAAGATACAAATTGCTTTTTATCGGCCTGAAAGAGCAATGTGGCGCCAATTCTTTGACCATCAGTTACCTCACAATATGTCAAAATGGCAAATTTGAAAAAAAAAAATCTAATTTTCTCAAAAATTCCCAACAGATTTTTTTTTTTTTTTTTTTTCACCATATTAATCAGCTAAGTAAAGACTTCACATTTTCACTGAAAAATCCCCAGTAAAATGAGTGACAAATTCCTCAAGTGACAGAAAGTACATACAGAAGATTAAGACTGTATTTAAATTTATACTTATACCACAGGTCTGTTTAATGCTAAATTGTGATTGCATTATTACACCCGTGAAGTAGTTCCAAACAAGCTGCTGACGTTGTCAAGCAATATCCCCCGCAACTCACAAATTATTTTTTCCTGAAGATTGTCACATCTGTTAGCTTCTCTTAGATAGTATACTTTGTTAATCATACTTTGGTAATTCAATCAATGTTATGAAAAACAAAATCAAACACTTTCGGAATATATAATGAAAACCATGAAATATTTTCAAAATTGTTTATCGTCACAAACCTTTAACATGTCTTTTTACACTACAAAGACAACATATCTCCAAGATACCTCAGATAGCCTGGACGGAACACATAAGAGATTGCTTACAAATTTCCTACATAAATGTGAGTTTTTTAAAAAAAATTCTCAAAATTGTTTCTCCTGACATATCTGTATGTGTTTCTACACCTACATGACAAAAATGATGATAAATGGATGATTAGGAAGAAAGTTATAGCCCCGAGAGGACACTTTACAGATTTCTTACAAATTTGACACTTTTGCCCCAAAACGCAAAAAATTGTAAAAATATCTTCAAACTTGTTCTTCATAACACACCTTTATGTGTTTCTACATCTCTATGCCAAATATGATGAGTATCGGGTGATTAGGAAGAAAGTTACAGCCCGGACAGGACACATTACAGATTTCTCACAAATTTGTCACTTTTTGCCGCAAAATGCAAACAATTTTAAAAATATTTTCAAAATTGTTTTTCATGACACACCTTTTAGGTGTTTCTACACCTCCATGCCAAATATGATGAGTATCGGGTGATTAGGAAGAAAGTTACAGCCGGACAGGACACTTTACAGATTTCTCATGAATATGTCACTTTTTGCCCCCAAAAACGCAATAAATTATGAAAATATTTTCAAAATTGTTTTTCATGACACACCTTTATGTGTTTCTACACCTCCATGCCAAATATGATGAGTATCGGGTGATTAGGAAGAAAGTTACAGCCCGGACAGGACACTTTACAGATATCTCACGAATTTGTCACTTTTTGCCCAAAACGCAAAAAAATTATGAAAATATTTTTCAAAATTGTTTTTCATGACACACCTTTATGTGTTTCTACACCTCCATGCCAAATATGATGAGTATCGGGTGATTAGGAAGAAAGTTACAGCCCGGACACAAAATGTTACGGACGGACGGACGGACGGACCCCATTTTAATACCCCCCGCTACTACGTTGTTGCGGGGGATAATGAAAAGTTAGCCTTTTGACACTGAATCAATAGGAGCGACCTGATATACAATACGGCACATCGCAAGGCGGATATGATCGTCAATAATGACAGATCAACTGTCAAAATGTAGACGACTGAACTTCCGCCCATATCCGCGTGCGATCAAACCACAGACTGTATATAAAGATGGATGCTGCACTCGTGTCTGAAAATTGAGCCCAATGCGGAAATATCCGAAATTTACATTTTATTTAATGGCCAACAGATGGCGATGTCGGTGGTTGCAGATAGAGGTTCAATCCTGTAGAGGTCTATGAGCAAATGACCCTACCGTGACGTCACGGTTGCTTCATCCATTTTTTAATACAGTCTATGGATCAAACACTTATATATCGCGATTTATAGCATTTACTTCCAAGACGTGGACACAGCCTTTAATAAGAATTTAGTGGTATTTTTTAAGTTCATATCCACGATGGTTTTCCTTTGCAAAGCTTCACAATGTTCATCGCATAGTGAGAAAACTAAATCAAATCACAGTGGAGTTCAAATACGATAGCACGGTGGCAGAGCTAGATCGAGCGAGAACACCACAGTATACAGTGCAGAGCAAACGCCACCTAGCCGAGTCATATTGTACATATGTGATGTCTATTTAATTTTTAGTTTCATACTGTTTAAAAAGATCAGAATTAAGACAATAATTCAAATAATAAATTAAATCTTAGATATTCACTTCATCACTTACGTGCAGCAGCGGCTGGGGCTTTGTAGCCTAGCCTGCGGCTGCATGCATGAGATGCATTGGCTTGGCGAAGCTGGCCCTATTACCAGAAGTGCGGACTGTAACATCCTGATGTTAGGCAGTGTACTGTACGCAATATTTTTTTCGTAGGAGAAGTCTGGGAATTTTATAAATATTCATGAGGAGCCATCATCTGATTGGCCAGTGACAACGTTGACTTGACGTTCATGGGCTAACCCTAACCCAGTGGTTCTCAAACTCGGTCCTGGCGCTCCACTGTGTGTGATTGTTTTTGTTCCTACCACAGTTGCAATCTCAGGTCTTAAACAAGCTGTTGATTTGCCTTAATTAGGTGCATTCATGTTTAGAGCAGTTATTTGTCCTCTTAAGCCACATTTGACAAATCTACACGTGCCATGAAGAATTAAAATTTCATATTCACAATGAGGTATGTTAGAAACCAGTATGAATAACTGCAGAGGGAAACGATTTGACCGAATCCTAAATCAACATGAACAATCAATAGGTTCCTCACTGGTGAAACTGTCAACACATCATTGCAAAAACCAACAATTTATTTGGCAAACAATAAAGTCACATCTGTTTTGTTTCATGTTCATTTTATTAAGTTCAGGCAAATTATTTTGAAAGAATTCTGTAATGTGGTGAAAAGCCACTAGATGGCAGTATTGACATTTTTTTTGTTAAGCAATCTAAAACTAGGTTTGGGCATGTCCTGGGCATGCCTCGGAGGGGGCTGGAAAAGAGTATATAAGGAGAAAAATCGAGAGTGTAGGGTAGTAGGAGAAATTGCAAGGAGAAATTGTGGAAGGATACATTTGACCAGACCTGTCACTCTTTTCAAGACCTGTGAAGCTTTTTGTGGATTTTTGCCTGTGTTGGAGCATTTTCCTGTCCCAGAACATCACAACATAGCAGCCCATCTCAATTACCAAGGGACTGTAACTATTTTTTTATTATTATTTCAATCTTGGTCAGTAGGGTAGAGAGTAGATTAGTTCTGTTTGTTTAATTAAATCTAGTGAAGTTTAAGAATTTTGTCTGTCATCCCTTGCTGTCCGTGACGTCATAACAAATTGGGGCCATAACAAATCAAAACACCTGTGGTCAGCAACCCAATTTGGAGCTTACTGATTATCTCAAAGTTTAATTTCATCTGTTTAGGAATGTTTTTTTTTTTTTACCTGAAAATCCTCACAAATATGGAAAAATAAGCATAACATGTTTGAGGGGTCCTATTCTTCATGGCACAGTGGATATGTCCATAAACAAGCAGCTAAAGATGGTAAATAACTGCGCTAAACATGGAATGCAGCTAATTAAGACAAATCGACACCTTGATAAAAATCTAAGATTGCAGTTGTGGTTGTAAAAAAAAAAACCAGCATACACAGCGGGGCGCCAGGAACGAGTTTGAGAACCACTGCCCTAACCCTAACCAATCAGATGATGGCTCCTTGTGAATATTTATGAAATTCGCAGACTTCTACGAAGAAAAAAAAATTTGGCGTACTGCACCTGACTGTACAATTGTGCCGAGTCGCTTGCCGGAGAATGCATAGTTCACGTACCCCGATATGCTTTGGGGCAGGAGGTGAGGATGGCGAAGTGAATAAACGCAGGTCCACGGTCAAGCGCGCCTCGCGTCATTTATTTGTACTAATATTTGCCAGAAGGCAAACATTACATGGTGTCAGAGTAGAGGTTTGAAATACCCACTCGTCGCTGACAAAGAATGGAGCCGTACGGCGTTACAGCTCCATGAATGGACTGGGAATCGGGAAACTTACCTGAAGCCTGGAGATGATTCAAGCAGCATGCAGAACTCACGTTCAAGAGCCCGCTGCGCGCTATCTCCTTTTGTGGATCGGGGAAAAGGGACACGATGTCCACAATACCTGGACAACCTCGGCAGATGACGCCAAGAAGCTAAGTACATATAACGATAGGTACACAGAGTACATCACACCAAAAGCAAACCCGATTTATGCACGGTACAAATTTCAAGAAAAATGCAGGGCGAGCGGGAATCATTCGAGCAGTTCATAACTGAACTAAAACTACTTTTAAAAGACTGCGGATACCCAAATAGCGACGAAATGGTTCGTGACCGCATCGTGCTGGGTACAAACGCACCCCGAGTGCCAGAAAAATTGCTTAGCCAGGGTGCTGAGCTAACGCTCGACAAAGCCATATTGCGCGTTCCCACGAGCTAGCCCAGCAGCAGCTGAAAGCGATGGGACACGGCAAAGAATATAGCGGCCATGATACCGTGCAGTAAGCAGAAACGTGCATAGAACCGAAACAGCGCCAAAAGCTGCAAAACAAAAGGAAAATAGCGCGCACAGCAGGGCATGCAGCATGAAGGTTAATGCTACCCACACACCAGAAGACTTTGAAAAGACTTAGAAAAGACTCTAAAAGACTATCAGCTCACATCTAAAGACTAGTGTTTAGAGTTTTTAGTCCCAGACTAGTCTCAGACTAAAGATTTTACAAAGACTGTGAATCTTGTAGGGTCACGATTTACAAGACTACAACTAGATTTTTTAGCTTTTTTTCCCATCATGCAATTTTTTCCCATCATGCTCCACAGAAGTTTTACAAAAATGGAGGAGAAGCAGCTTTTAGCTACAGCTGCTCTTGTCTGTGCAGTGGTTTGTAGTGAAAAACCAAACAAAAATAAGAGAAAACGCCACAGAATATGGGCACGGCCTTGGCTATATGGACGGGGACAGCTCATCTATTGGTTGTTGATTGTGTTACGTCACTGTGACTTGCGATAATATGAAACACGTTTGATATGATCCGCAAGCCCAAGACTAGGGAAAGACTGGTATGAAACGTGGTCGCAGACTGCAGATTACCACTTTAAACTTAACGATCGAGATGACTGGAGCGCGCCGAGATTCCAGTTAGACTCCTAAAGACTGTCAGTTTTTAGTCTGGGACTGTGAAAATCGTTTGGTGTAAGCCCAGCATAAGTCGGTCCAATATTTGCCAGAAGGCAAACATTACACGGACGTCTACAAGAAATCCCCTTCATTCATCCCATCTCCCGATTTACGAGTTTCGTGCTATATCAGGTCGCTCCTATTCACCTTGTTTTAATTTCCAGGTTAAATTTAACTGACATTGAGTCACGACCATAGAGATATATAATAGAACTAGAGAGAACGAGGAAGTACCTTTGCTTCAGCCAGTTAGCATGTTAGCTTCCTGCTTCCGCGTTTCCCAAGGATGCAATTTTGTGGCCAAAGACGCTGAAGCTTCATAGACACCAATTGAAAAGTGCGCATTTTTTCTTGCCAAATAAAGCGAAAACACAAGAAAATGTATTCTGTAATCCGCCATCATTTTGCTCTTTGTCTGACGCAACTGTTTGATGTTTTCAAGATGGCCTGTAAAATAAGAGCTACTACTTAGAGCTTGATGACAGCTCATGCACGATTTTGGTCATCCAGCTGTTGCTCTGACCGCAGCAGTTCAGCCAATGAGTGTATAGTGCGTGCGCGTTCCGGTATAGTGCGTTGCTCGTCATTTCCCCTCGAACACATTCGCCAATCCGCACAGACGACACATTGGGTGCGTTTGAGCGCATCTGCATGTAAGCCGGCTGCGCGAGATTCCCGAAAAATTACGCGAGAATCTTGCTGAAGTTGCGCGATAAGTCCTCTAAACCCCACGATGGCTGCAAGTTACAGCACATTTTGTGCCAAAACACCCTGAAAAATGATGAAGTCCAGACATGATACCTAGGTGTCGCTATGAAGGGGTTTGGAGGGCTTATCGCGCAACTTCGGCAAGATTCTTGCGTAATTTTTCGGGAATCTCGCGCAGCCGGCTTACTTGCAGACACGCTCGAACGCACCCATTTTCTTGGCCATTTGTGCTGTGTAATCAGATTGGCAATCTTATGAAATGGTGCCGGAAATAAGCACACATGGAACGCCATTTTTATAGATGGCGTCGGTCAATTCTGTACTTCCTGGGCTGAAGTAGCTAGCCTAGCATCTCCCATTGAAAGTAATAGGGGTGGTACTTCCTCGCTCTCTCCAGTTCTATTATATTACCTCCATGGTCACAACGTTACAAATGTCGGTAGGGAAGGCCAAAATAGGTACAGATGTTTCAGTTTTCAGATGGGAATATTAAAATATTAAGAGAGTATGGGGGTTATCACAAATGGGAGAAAGGACAGCCTGACGACCGTGGAACTATGACGCTGTGAAAATTAGTAACCACAGCTTTTGCATAGCTGGGAGTTTAAATGGAACGAACAACTGCACTCTTGCACAGAGCAACGGAAGTCTTGACTGTTTTGTAAGTTAAGTGAATAGTGGACAAAGAAAACTAGACAGTTCGGTCGGCCGTGACCGCATCGTTGTAGCCCCTGAAAGCCCGCTTTTCCCATTTTTTGCGCATTATTCGGCCAATACTGTCGCCACGGCAATCGAAATGGATAGGTGTCATAAGTGAAGTATAAACACATGTCCATACCAAATATGAAACTAATCGGTCCAAAATTACAGCCTGTACTGCATCCACTAAGAAGTGTGTATGTTTCAGCACAAATTTGCATATCATTCCGCCAATAGTACTGTCTGTCGCCATGGCAACCAAAATAGATAGGTGTCATAAGTGAAGTGTAACACATGTCCAAACCAAATATATGAAAGTAATCGGTCCAAAATTGCAGCCTGTACTGCGTCCACAAGGAAATCTCCATGTTTTGCCATAAAATGTGCGTATTATTCGGCCAATGCTTGTTGTAATGGCAACCAAAATCGGTAGGCATCATAAGTGAAGTGTAACACATGTCCATACCAAATATGAAAGTAATCGATAAAAAATTGCAGCCTGTACTGCGTCCACAAGGAAGTGTGCATGTTTCAGCACAAATTTGCACATTATTCGGCCAATACTGTCGCCTTGGCAACCAAAATCGATAGTTGTCATAAGTTTAACACGTCCGTATCAAATATGAAAGTAATCGGTCATTAATTGCAGCCTGTACTGCGTCCACAAAGAAGTATGTATGTTTCAGCACAAATTTGCGTATTATTCTGCCAATACTGTCTGTCGCCATGGCAACCAAAATCGATAGGTCTCATAAGTGAAGTATATCACGTCTGTACCAAATATGAAAGTAATTGGTCAAAAATTGCAGCCTGTTGCAGGTCCACAAGGAAATCTGTGTGTTTTGCCGCTAATTTGCATATTATGCGGCCAATGCTGTAGCCATGGCAACCAAAATCGAAAGGTGTTATAAGGGAAGAATAACACATGTCTATACCAAATATGAAAGGAATTGGTTATAAATTACAGCCTGTAGAGCGTCCACAAGGAAGTGTCTATGGATGCGGACACGGCGGCGGCAGTGGTGGAGATGACATGTGAATCCATCGTAGCTGCCCGACTTTGTCCCGGGGCTACGATTATTCTTCTACACTGGCAAAAGACATTTACTATGCACTGCAGACAGGGGGCCAGTCAGAGACTCTGTGAAGCAGTCTGTTCTTACTCGGAGAGAGAGAGAGAGAGAGTGGTCAGACCCACTAAAAGTGTGCACAAAGCACTCTGATGTGCATCCTAAGTAGTGTAATGAAAGTGCACTTTGGCTTCACTTTTCAAAATCATCCCATTAGCAGTTGTACCAATTTAACATTTTTAGCGGAACGTCAACTTTAACTACAACTTGAGGCATGACGAAAAGAACAAGTGGTGCCAGGCGCAACAAACCCCGCCCCTCGCACATAATTTCACCTACTTGTACGAAATTCAATAGGGATCTATTCTGGGTCAGTGGCAATCCCTATACCGCATTTGGGGTGAATCTGGCCAATATTTTTGCCGCTAGAGTGTTAACAAACAAACACAGAAACAAACAAACGCACAAACACACCAACAAAGAAACAAACCAAACCGAAAACAATAACCCTTCCCTCACCCTTCGGGTGGGGCGGGGTAAATACTAAATATGCTTAAAAAAGAACTTGGACGCACTTCTCGTAATTCCACCAAGCAGATATGTATCGGTAGTAATTTTGTTATCTGTCACTTCCTATGAGGACTTCCATTCACAAGTTGCAACGGATTTTCTCATGACTTTATAGCACAACTCCAGTCTAGCACAGTCAATGTGAGCCAATTTAATGAGAGGCATTATCAGAAAACAACAGAATTTAAAGATCATGAAAATGAAAAAGTCAACAGAATAAAGAATTCCGCCACAAATATAAAGATTTATGAGGGGGTCATAGACAAGCACCTTTACCCAGTGAATGTTGCCATTCATACACACAAAATAGTAATGAAAGTTATTGATGAAAAATGGATAAGGCAAAAAAGCTCCAACAGAGAATCACATTAATGGTGTTTTAATATTAATTCATCTTCAACTAATTTATGAGAGGATAAATTTCCAATATTCCATTTTTTTTGCCATCCCAGAGCTGCAATAATGTTATTTTCACTCAGTCCAGCTGAAAACCCAATCAGACGGCAAACATAAATATAAAATGTACTTTTACGGCAAAAATTTTCAGGCAGGAAGGCAGCTTGGTTTGGGGTCATTCCAGCTCAAATCAACCAGTGGCTCCCAGGTCACCCCTTCAGATTCTTCTGAAAAAATTCACAGGTGCTCCTCTACCATATTTATGCAGGAACCCAAAATATTAGCTCTGTATCTCAAATAGTTTTGAAGTTACAGCCCCTGGAAATTTTGATTAATTTTTTCCATTTTACCAAACTTGCCTCTTGGTGCAACTTCAAGCAAGAATATCTCCAGGTGTTTCCAATGTACAGCTTTGAAATCAGGTGTCTCATAATCTACAGGAAAAGTTAGCCCAAGACACTTGATTTCAAAGCTGTACATTGGAAACAATTGGAGATATTCTTGCTTGAAGTTGCACCGAGAGGCAAGTTTGGTAAAATGGAAACTAGAGTGCCAAGGGCCCTGAAGGTTGCCGGCAGTTACTGCCCCAATAGGAGAAAAGAAACTAGCATCAGTCCGTGGATTCAACAGGAAGCCAACACGAATTCTTGCGAAAGCAACACGTTGTCTACACGATACTGGCGTTAAAAATCTCCAGCTCGGACATCCGCCAAAAATTAAACCTCTTTAATTTTTTCGCGAATTTCGGCGGTGATGGCGAATGGTCTCGTACCACCGCGAATCAATTCACGGTTCTTCAAATCAATTCTTCTCTGCGAAAGAAGAGAACTGTTTCATCCGCACACTTCCGTGGGCCAACGCAGCTCAGTGAGAGAGGGGTTTTAGTTACCATTATCGGGCAACTCGACTGAGCGGTCACACTTTTTCATGAGTGACAGACAGCAAATTTTTTATGTCACTTTTCTACCATTTAGCAAAAATATACTCTTTAAGAAGTCTACATCATGAAATCTGATTAGATTTTTTTTCAATCCTGGACTTTCACTGTCGTCTGCTGTCAATTTGTGAAGTGCGCCATCTTCTCAATTCCCTTCTGGTTCATGCTTTGCTTTCAGACAATGATTTTTTTTTTTTTACACAACACTGCCACCGAGTGGGTCTAATTAGTATTATTCTTTCTTTTCCATGAAGCTAATAGGAACAAACATCCAAAAATGGATTTTGACCAGTTTTTATCGCTGCAATTGATCACGAAAAAAGGTTGACCATGCGGTTACAATGCCCGTTAAAATTTTAATTATATATGGGTTAGTGCCTAATACATACTAATGTCTAAAGACACAATTAGTATCCAATACATACCGAAGATCTAAAGCAAATATTAAAGGACTTTTAGGCGTTTTTGTCATTACCAGGACCTTGTTGCCCAAGGTCAAATCCATTATGTCGGAAACAACCAGCATACATGATTTGCTATTAGTGCCCAATACATACCTAAGCTCCAAAAAACAATATTAAACACATATGGGCCATTTTTGTCATATAACCTTGACCTTGAGGCCCAACATCAAATTTGACTGACTGCCTAAGAATGTTCAGCATAAATGGTTTCCTATAGGTGCCCCAAACATACCTGAGCTCTAATTGCCATATTCAGCAATTTACAGCACATTTTTTCATTTGATCTTGACGCCCAATGTCATATTCAACTTGCCGAGAATGTTTGGCTTACATGATTCCATATAGGTGCCTCATACATACCTAAGCTCTAAATGCTATATTAAGAGAGTTATAGCACATTTTTGCCATTTGACCTTGACCTTTCGGCTCAAGGTCAAATTCGACTAACCAACAACGCTCGGCAAGCATGATATTCTGTACATGCTCGATTCATACCTACACTATAAATGCAATTATAAGCAAGTTACAGCACATTCTGTGCCAAAACACCCTGAAAAATGATGAAGTCCAGACACGATACCTAGGTGTCGCTATGAAGGAGCGATTGAATCAAAATGCCGTTTGCTCCGTTGAAGCAGGTCATGATACTGATTCCATTGCTGCGATAAAAAAAAAAAATTCATCAGACAGTTTTTGAGAAAATTGCACCTAAGTGCCAAAAATGGCCATTTTCGACATAAAAATGGCCGTCAAGTCTAAACGAACGATTCAATCAAAACATTTTTGCTCGGGCATTAACTTGATGACCAATTTGACATGACATCCCCAAATTTAAAAAAAAATTCATCAGACCGTTTTTGAGATATGGCTTTAAACGGACGATGCAGACGCCGACGACGCCGCCGGAAGCAAAGTGACGAGAATAGGTTACTGGCCTATGGCCGGCAACCTAAAAATTAATCAAAATTTCCAGGGGCTGTAACTTCAAAACTATTTGAGATACAGAGCTAATATTTTGGGTTCCTGCATAAATATGGTAGAGGAGCACTTGTGATTTTTTTCAGAAGAATCTGAGAGGGTGACCTGGGAAATTTCTCGAAAATTGGTTGATTTGAGCTGAAATGACCCTTTGGTAACACAGCTGGTCCCGCGAGGCCGCAGTGTGTTTCAAATGGGTCAGGGAACGCCGCCGATGGAGTGAGACCTCTGGTGAAAGCGGAGCCCGCCGCAGTTCCGGAAGGTCTTGCCGCACTGGCCGCAGGCGTAGGGCTTCTCGCCCGTGTGGATGCGGAAGTGCCTGGTGAGTGCCCACGAGTGGCGGAAGCGGGCGTTGCAGACGGAGCAGGCGTAGGGCCGCTCGCCGGTGTGGATGCGCTGGTGGATCTTCAAGTGCTCCATGCGGTTGAAGTCGCGTCTGCACAGGGAGCAGTGGTACGGGCTGCGGCCTGGCGGGAACACCTGCCGTTTGGGGTGCCTGGGCCCGGTGGCGGCGATGGCGGCGGCTGCTGGGGCGTGGCCGTGGTGCTGAACACGGTGCTTCCGTAGCTCTGCAGCCAGCTGGAAAGCCTGGCCGCAGACCTTGCAGACGTGCTGGCTCCGCCCCGAGGCAGCGGCCATCTTAGCGTTCCCGCAGCTCATCTGCTCAGAGAAGGACTGACCCGTCACAGGCATTCCCGCAGGCTCCCCCGGGTGATATGGCTTGGGGAACGGCAGAGGCATGCCGCTAGCTGCCGGCGAGAGGACATCCGGTATCTCCGGATTAAAGACAGAGGAGTCCGCTGAGAGAGGGTGGGGGGGGGGGCAGAAAAACAAAAACTCATTAATTTCTGCACCCATCCTGACCATTTCACAGTCATCCCACTTTGATTGCACAGTGGACATCCAGACAACTGAAAGTGGCCAATGCATGACTGACAAGCAATAAATAACAATGAGAAGAACAATTTAGACTGACGAAAGGGCCCCGTTTACACCTGATTTTAACTCCTTCAACCCCACAGCCCTCTACAGAGGGCTGACCAACATATTCCCTTCAACCCCAATCTGACAAACAATCTGATTGATTGGAACATATCAGGTTACATTTAATGGGATTCCAGAGATAACAGTAAGATACAATGTCCAGATAATGACCAGCCCTCTACAGAGGGCTGTGGGGTTGAAGGGTATAGTGATGCTAGAATATCTGGGGTTGAAAGAGTTAATGTGCGTTTTGGGTGATCGGATCACAAGTGGTCAGCACTAAATACAAGTGTAAACAGGCTCCAAGATGCATTGAGATCCGTTCGCTCGTCACTTGCGGAGATGGTCTGGGATGCATCTGACCACGTGTTTGGTAAACACGCTAATCTGTCCTGACGCATCCTCGACAACGACTTAACTGGAAAAACGTCATCGATGTAATCTGTGGCGAAAGTGAATACTTTCCAATGAAGTATCTTCTTCCAAGCGCTCCTGCGTGCTCTTGCAAGTTGCAAATGCAACCATCCAGCAAATTTCAATAACTGATATAATCCGCAGATGTAAACCATAGGCAGAAACATGTCAACTTGCCCAAAAAACAGCGTGAAATGGGGTCTAAATCTTGGCTTTGTACTGCGGGAGCAGCTGCTACTGTTCTTAAATGTACAAACTGTGCGCCGGGTCTTAGTGGAAGCTACATAGTAAGAATTGAAATCCCATCACAAGTGGTCAGTTCAACACCAAGTGTAAACAGCAATGTGTCTCGCCTGACCACTTATGATCTGATCACCCCAAAACGCATGTTAAAACCAAGTGTAAACGCGCCCTGGTAGATTAAGGGCTGGATAAGCAATGACCCCTTCACTCATTAATGCATCTGATACATCCCATTGATGGTCTCCTCATTTCACCCACATGGCACAACATTCCATTTCCGCAGGGAGCCTCCACTTATCAGTAAACTCATTAAAGTACTTCCCAACAAGCACCGTCTCTCTTCCTCAATGGGTTTGTGTTAAACCGTCACTCTTCTGCACTAATGTGCGGGACACTTCGAAAAACACCTCAAATAAGGCTTCATAAATGTGCCACGACATAAAATTACAAGTGCACATTTAAAGTTGTCAAAAACACCATTCTGTCAGCTTGGGACTTACTCAGAGTGTGGCTGGTGCAGGGGACGAGGGAGTCTGTGTCACAACTCTGCAGCTGCAAGGGCTCTGGCCTCCAGTCCTCCAAGAGTCTGGACTGAGCAAGAGAGAGGCTATCTGTGCCCAGGTCTTCCTCTGCTCCCGCAAAAGAGCTCGGGCCGGAGGCACATGCGAGATGCGGAGACTCCTTTTTCACTTCGAGGGACTGTTCCACCTCAGACTTAGGACAGACAGCATCAGGTAAACTCTGTTGTTCAATAAAAGTCTGGGCGGTGTCTCCTCCTGAGGTCGTTTGTGACTGCACATGATCAAACTGCACTCCACCCACACACGTTTGGCTAACCGTGAACAGACCGTGATGGTTCCCCTCTGCCCCTGCACAAAGACAGCAAATGCTTAAAACTCTGTAAAGAACAGAAAACATTTGTGCACCAGATAAATCCCAACCAATTTTGCAATAAATTTCAATATGAGGCCCATGCTTAAGTTTGACATTTGCTTTATCGAGCAAGACAAGGAAATGCACTATACTTAAGCTTATAGGGTGACATTAAACACTAAAACAAACCTGACAATTTCTGTGGCTCCTTTGGTTTTGATTCGCTCACTAAATTTGAATTAAGGTCATGGGAACAGACACGCCCATCTTCTCTGATCTCACAAAATGACTTCTCACGGAGTCCATCGACTTCCTCAGCTGGTGCCAAAAATCCATACCTTTCTTCAGCATTCAATAATGAGTCAACTGATTGTTTTGATTCGACGTTCCCCTGCCTTTTCTGCTTTACAGTAACGGGTTGACTTTGTAAGTTGTCTACATGAGGTAACGGTGGCAGATGAACCTGTTGAACCCCATCAGAGCTGAACTTGCACGCCGCAGCTAACTGCGCATTGCGTTCATCGTTGACGCGAGCACGCAAGGCGCATACTTCCACCTCAGCTGCTTGTAAACGCTGCTTGAGGGACTTGTTTTCTCGCAATGTCTCATGCATTTGATCACGCACATCCCCCAATGCTTGGCCAACCAGTTTGGTGATCTCAAGAACAGCCATTTCCACTGCCACTCCAAATGCATTGTGTATAGTCGCTGTGAGTTCATCCTGAAATGAGAACGAGAGCTCAGCAACTAAAGCTGAATTAGCGGGGCTGCTAGTCGACGACATTCCCAAAACCTTTACGTTGTTTCCTATTCCATGAAGCTCCCCTTAATAGCTAAATAATGTTTACAACTAACCTCATATTCTGTATTAGTTAGCTAGCTAACTAACGTCATGCTTTAAAAGAGATAACTAGCCTAATAATCATGGCTGACTCGCTAGCTTCATAATAACGTTAACAAAATCGACTTTGCCAATGAGCAACTAGCTAAGTAACTACGAAAGATTCACAAAGTTTTTAACTTTAAATGATCTGGCCAGCCAATGCTAGCTCCATCGAGCTATTGGCCAGCCAAAGAGCAACAGAAGAGCAGACGGGCTAGCTATCTAGATAACATCACAGCCTGCTAGTACTTTAAAGAGAGCTCGCTGATTAGCCAGTATTATCGAGCTAGCTAGGCGAGCCAGCCAAGTTATACGGAAACAAAGTATACTCGTTCGAGTCTTAAATTAGTTTTTGACAAGTTGTCCTTTTCAAAGAAAGGCTCCGCATAACGTAAATCACAAAAATAATCCTCCCTGAAAGGTGAGTTTCTCAGAACATCCCCTGTACAGCGCAACATTCATTGCTAGCTATTACCTTACTGACGTCGGATTGTTTTCCAAACCGGTGGGCCGATTAGTCTGATTCCCTATCAATGTTTGTGTTAAAGATTTTTTTTAACCCGACTTCCATGAGCCAATGTTTAGGAAATATTACCCTTGACCAAAGGCTTTAAGACAAGAAAGGGTAAATTACGCTTTCACACAGCTATTATTTTGCTGATGTCCGCTATGTTACTGTATTCGTATTTACTATATTTGAACTCTGTGAAAGTTTACAGATGATCAGCACATTTCATGTGAATGTCAAGCTTGCCAAAGATGCTAAATACTAATAAAGACGACTTATTTGACGATTTACAAATTAAAACTTGAGGGGTGTACTAAGAAGCACGTTTAACATAAGCCAGGCTTTCTTTGCGTGAGCTGGCTCGACGAACCCTAAACTCGTAATCAGGGATATCATAAGTTACCATGGCAGGTTAAAAGAGCACAACCTTCATGACACTGAAAATTCTCTTTTTAGCTCAACTTACCTCGATTCGTAGGACACCACTCTGGCTCACACGATTTATTCAATCTCTTGAGAAAAAAATTTTAATTTGTGAACGCCAAATTGAGAATTAGTCAAGGTGATTGTTTCACATTCCCTGATATGATAATAATTATATAGGGTAATTAGCATTTGACAATTTTAACCCATCTTAACCATTTGTTTCAATTTATTCACAAATAAGTCACCACACACAAATTTACTTATCTACACCAAAGTATTAACTGAAAAATTGTTCATGTTGTCACTGTTTACAAGGTGTGCCCATCCCAAACGACATAACAATGTTTTTTGTTCCAAGATAGGCCCCAAATCTGAGATTCCAGAGGCAGAACTTCAATGAGAGTTGAGTGGATTGACTTGTAAGGTCAAGCCTTTCTGGCTCATTATTGCTCAGCTCGAGGCAACAAAATAATCTCGATAACCCGCCATCGGTCATATTTTTGCTTTTTGAGCTTGCTTCACCGGAACTCTCAAAAGCGTCGATGTTCATTATTCCTCTGTCATTATCCCTCGTCTGGCAATGCACGCTGGAAAAGCGGTCCTAATGTGTTGGAATACAAAATTGCCAACAGAGGTCACACGTGTGCTGCTTAAGCAATGGAGTAGTGTGCATTGAAATAAATAACAGTCCACCCATTCGGAATTAAATCACAAAATAGCCCATGATAAAGCACCATCCAACACACGCACACAAACTCACTAACGTTCGTGTAAATATATTTAGGACGAATATGAGCAGGCTTTTGTGACTTATAGGCCTGGACTAGGGTATAATGATAAGCAAAAACAAATGAAGACACTATTTCAATTTCAAAATATTTTTCATTCGCCTAAGTTATTGCAGATTTAATGGGAAAATGTTTGCTACTTATTTTCGTCCAGAAAAAAATATTACTTGTTATAGTAAAGCATTGTACTTGTTCATACAATGGACGATATAATATAGTGTGGTTTGTAATGCGTATCTTATATGTAAAACCAACTCAATATAAAACAAAATATATTGGTAGGGCTGATGACAATAACAGCCATTTCCTGTTTGTCTTGCTATAACTTCAGCGAATGTAATATTCAATTGACTCTACCTGTGCCAAAATAAATTACTGCACCTAAAATTCCTCGCACACAAGATATTAATACGCTATTAATACAAATTCTCGATTTGTAGCCACAATCGTTGACGGACAGGTAAAGTCAGGAATTTGAGAGTGAGATTGTACTGTGAACGGGATTAAAGTAGCCTACTCAAGCAACTACCTAAATTGCAGTAGCTAGGCAGTTTAGCGCAGACGTCGCTCGCCGCATGTGCACGCCTGTTAGTAGCCTATATGTGAGCGCAGACAGGCTGTAGCGGAGAATAACACAGCCGCAAAATAGCATAATACCATTAATTAAATTGAAAAATTCTCACATTTAACGGTTCAGTCTATCCCGCAAATAATCCTATTGAAAAAAGGATCAACCAAGGATGAAAAACGATACATATTGCAGTACAACACTGAATTGAGGACAGAACCTTCAGAAAAACAAGAATCCTGCCAAGCAATGGAGAACCAGGCAGCAGAGCTGCAATGCTTCGAGGATGTTTGCAAAAGCGGTTACCTCCGCAAACAGAAATCTATGCATCGGCGTTACTTCGTTTTGCGTGCGGCCTCGGAACGGGGCCCTGCCCGGCTCGAATACTACGAGACCGAGAAGAAATTCCGCAGCAAGGCGCCCATCCCGAAAAAAGCCGTCAATCTGGAGACGTGTTTTAACATCAACAAGCGGGCGGATTCTAAGAACAAGCACATGATAGTGCTGTACACGCGTGGAGAGAGCTTTGCCATTGCTGCAGATAGCGAGGAGGTCCAGAGCGAATGGTACCAGGCCATGTTGGACCTTCAATTTAAAAGTAAGCCACCAAGGAGTGTTCCTCTTTTCGGTTTCCCAAAATTTAGCATGCCCGCAGTGAGCTGTGTGTGCTATACAATCCATGCTTGCCGTGCTGTGACACTGTGCCTACACCAGTACATGGTAGCCCGTACCTTAATTTTGCATGTGCCTCATCTTCTAATGATTATGTATCTTGTTCCTGAATTTTGATATTTTCATTTTTGACGGTTTAATGGAGGGAATGCATGCATACGTTAAACAGATGCTGTGTTTGTTTGCAACATAAACACGCCGCTTACTGCTGCACGCGCTGTAGCTGTGCCATATTCGCTGACACGGAGATGTTGTACCCCCTCCCTCATAAACGGCCGATTATGTATGTACAGTATGCCGTTCAGTTTCGTATTTTGATATTCACCGCTGTAGTACATGCAGCGTGTCACGAGTGGCTGTTGTACATGAGAAACGTGCGCAGCCCACGAGATTGTTTTGCATTTTCTGTGGCTTGGTGTAGTAGGCTATACGTTGTTAAGCCTACATCTAAAATGAAAACAGCTCTGCAGTTCACCACTCCAATTAGTAAAGCCCGTCATGTATTCTGCTGATGAATACTGTGCATTTGAAATAATATCAGATAGCGATGTGTCCGTTTAGTCTGCGCTTTGCCGAATATCTGCATATTCTGCGGTGTGGTGAGGAGGTGCAAGGTAGGGCCACGGGGTATCGAAAGCGCGCTGTTCTTTGATTGGCATTTTGTGTTTTTGCAGTTTTTTTTATCTAATTCTAATGGAAGCACAGGGGGTGTCCATTTTTATTAACTTATTAAAACATATATTTCATGTTTATATTGTATTATTACATACAATTTCATCATGTTAACAGTACAACTAAGGTACTAGTATTAAGGGGCTCTACTATGGGTAGCCTGTTGGGACTAATTAGCATGATGTAATGTTAACTTCCAAGATAAGGTGTAAGGATAGAGCAAGGGCTACTTATAACGGCATTTTCATGTTGTATCTGGCAGGATAGAGCCTTCTTTATGCAATTCATCTTCATTGTTTACATTCTTTTTCTACTTATTGGGTAAATCAAATTAACAGTTGCGATTTGTGTGTGAGCTAGAGGAAGAGGTTTGCACCGTTTTTCAGAGTTAAGTTCAATTTGAAGTGTTACCATCAATGTCCGACATTTTAAAACAACTTTAAATAGAATAAAATGTCTATAATTATGTTTTCAAAGTGCTGACAATAATTTACCCTGGACATTTCCGTAGGAATTGTTGGTGAGATCTGGCTTATCGTCTGTGATTCGACTACTTCTATACTTTTGCAAAACTGGAATGATGCAATAAGCTAGCTATCACTGCATGCAGTGTGTTGTATTTTGCTTTTCTGTGATCGTATTTTAAGTTTTGTCGTCTTCTGTCAACTTTCATGGAGGTGGAAGCACTTTGTCTGTAGTCTAAATTCAACATGGCTCAACTCAGTTGAACTGGCCATATTTACAGCATTGCAGAGCTGTCAGTGACTTCTGTAGCATTCAGCCTCGGGTAGGGCGTGTTCTGTAGTGGTCATCGGTGCACAAGACTAAAAACCTTGTAAAGTTGTTGTCCTTACAGTGGCAGTTCAGAGAGCCACCCACACCTTAAAAATCTGGTGATTTCTAGATTTTTGTAGATAACATATTGTATTTAAAATCTCCTCAGGAAAAGCAATGGGACTTTTTATGACAATCAAATAATACATATTTCTTGTAGTTATTGGGGCTTCCTTTGTCTTACTTATTTTATGATGGTGAATGAAATGTTTTCAGCAATTAAGTCAGAATTCAGATGCTCCTCTACTGAGTACTTTATTACCGGAAAGGATGGAACCTGTAGAATTTACCCAAAACTCTGGTTGTTTAGAAGTGAGGCTGATTTCCTTGAGAAAATGAAAGCTTGATACAGAATCCTCCATTTTCAGTCCAATCCTGAGTTATCTTTAGAATTAATATTTCAGTATAAAAATTGTCAGGCGGTTCCTTGCACTGTGTGATTGCTACACAATGAAGAAGAGAGAGCGAGCAAAAGAAAGAGTGATAGGATGTGTTGTGAAATGCTGGTAATCGGGTAATGGCAAATGCCTGCCTACAGTCCATTCTATAATGTTCTTAATTTGTGAGAAAAAGAGAAGGAAGTGTGTTACTGGGTTGTGCGTGGGTTTGTGTTGGCATGTTTGAGCTCACACAAGCAAGGCAAGGTGTGCAAGTGTTGTAAGGGCGTGAGCTTCTTGCTGTGAATCATTACACGTCGTATTGCACAATAATATCGAAGTCTTATTTGCACCAGCTTGTTGTTTAAACTGTATTTATTGGGAAAAAGACATGTGGGAAAGGGTGGCACGGTGGTGCTGTGGGTTAAAGCCGCAGTGAGTAGAAGATGAATCGATTAGTCAACCACAAAACAATCAGTTGCCGGCTATTTTGGTAATTTGTTTATTGGTGAAGTAATTTTTCACAGAAAATGTTAAACATTTTCTGGTACCAGCTTCTTAAATGTAAGGATTGGCTGCTTTTCTATGTTATCTTTTAAAAATAGTAAATGAAGAGTCTGTGGGTTTTGGACTGTTGGATGGACAAAAGAAAGAAGTTGATGGATCTCACTTTGGGCTCTGGGAAATTTTGATGTGCATTTTTCACAATTTTTGACATTTTATAGACTAGTCGATTAATTGCAAGAGTAGCTGATAGATACAGCAATGGACAATTCCATTTTGCAGAAGCTCAAAGGCCAAAAATTACTTTCCAGAAACTGGGGATAACAGTGCTCAAAATGAACAGAGCAGATGTTCAGCTTTGTAGGACAAAAGTTGTTTTGGTTGGGATGATGTGGTGAAGGCAGCTATGGCGCATCGCAGAGGACATCCTTTTTCATGTTTTTCCACCATCAAAATATGCATGAATTGACCTCCCTTTCAGGGTTCCCCCTGGGTTCTGAAAAATATTCTTTACTTTCTCCCTCGAAATAAAGTCAAAAAAATATTCTTCACTTAACAATAGTCCTCATTTTTTATTAGTCACTCATGGACTTTATAAAACTTTGAAAGGGGTCATTCCATATGTAATCACCCAAAATGGAGGGTGCTCCCAGCTTGATGGTTTCAGAATTGCTTCATTTGGTGATATTTTGTTGCATGTGATGAGCAAATCAAATCGCAGGTGGTTTCAAGTTGATATCTCGTTCCGTTCTCATTTTATGGGCCCCCGAAAAAGGGGGCGTGGCCCACGTTAACCCTCTGGTCACAGTTTGTGACCATTTTCAAAGGGTTATAACCGATGAACTAATAAGGATACAAAGTTCATTCTTCCAGGATATGTTTATTCTGTCTAATAGTCTGCAACAAAGCTTTAACAATAGTGTTTAACCCTTTGTGTGCTTTGTAATTAACCCCTAAACATTGAAATTTGGTTTACGTATGTGCCAAACATGTCGATTTCAAATTAAATATTATGCAAGTATCCTTAGAATGTTCCCTTTGCCATTTACATTGTTGATAGTATACCTGATGGAGTTTCAAATGAAGGTAAAAACATCTTTCTATCTTCATCCAATTTGGAGAAACATTAACCCCTTTTCAGCTAATTACTGAAATGGTGCACTTTCTGACCCTCATTTTGACCATGTGGGCCTGTTTTGATTTTCAAAAAGTTGGCCTCAAATGAAAGCTTATTCAAAGAACTTCAAAATGCAACACAATCAAACTTGGAACAAATACTCCTACTTGGAAAAATAAGACCCCTTTTAAGTGCTATTTGCACATCGGTACAACTACTCTCAGTGTACAGGTAAACGTACATAAATGGACAGGGACTCATCACAATGCCAACAGTGCATGGGGGATTAGATTCGGAAGAAGATGATGGTTCAGCCATTGTTTTCAGAGACCATGTAGGCCTACTAAGGGGATCCACCTACCACCTCTACGCTGAAATCTACAGGCAGTATTTATAATCGAAATCTTGAGCTTGAGAGAAGGAAACCAGGCTCAAGCAGTTAAAGTTACCCAATTGCCTTTTCGCAAATAAAGGGTATGAAGGGGCAGGTACGGTTTGAAGGGTTTCATCCACATTAGTAACAATTCTGCCTAGCCTATCAAATTATCTTGAGGGCCATTTCATGGTAATTCTGAAGTGGCATGAAAAAATTAAATGTCTGAATCTTACCAAAAAAACTATTGGATGACTTAGATAGGTATCTGAACTTCCTGGAAAAAAGAAAATTGAGTCGAAATTCTTGCTCCTTAATTATGCAAATTAGATTTTCTCCTTTTTTTCGCCCTTTTTTCTCCAAACTTCAAGGTTGGCTCACAAAAGTAACAGTAGATTTGAATTAAGGTCCTTCCATCTCAAAGATTCCTGCAAAAAGGCAACTGGGATACCTTTGAAGTTTGTAGAAAATCCATGACGAACTTAAGAAAAAAAAATGGTTTGGAGCATTTTGAGCCCCCCCTGTTGACAAACTTCAAGGGTGCCCCAGGTGGATGACTACATTCTTGTAATCTGCCCTCTCTATAGACCCACTTTCAATAAACTTTGAGCTGGGACACCATTGAAGTTTAGAATTATAGAGGTGGGAACTTGCACTTTTGTTAAATTGGCTAAATGGGGTCAAAAAATGGGTTGCTGAAGCTTGGGACAGAAGGGGTTAACAGAGAAACGGTTTGGGTTTTGAGTTTTGGGTACTATACCCATCTCAAAAAAAAAAAAAAAATCAGCCAAATTCAGGGGGGTCAATAATTCAAGGTGCCTGATTTTGCCTGAATCTCTCAAAAATTGACTCTTCAATCTACTTCCATCCTTGATAAGCAGGTTTGTGAAGTACTCTACTTATCACAGAAATCTATTTAAGTATTTCTCATTATCTGGCTATACTTTGTCAGGTTATCACCAGTTAATGTTGGTTAATACACTCAAAGAGGATGATCTCATCATGTAGGCAAAGTGCATGTATACTGTTGACCATGTCACCTGGGAAAGTTCATCAGGCCTACCAAGGCAACCTCTGTGCTGCAAAGCAGCCAAGAAAAGATGATTTTAGTTAAATAGAAATGCCAGGCCCTCTACAATGTCCATTTCTGAGTTGGGTTCACCTCATGCCTAATGCCCCTGTCACACTTATTCAAAATCAGCAGGAATCAAGCACAACCAGCTGGAGTGAAGAATTCGTGCAACATTCGGGCGGGACTTTCAAATTTACTAAAATTCTTACAGCTTTGAAAGAAAGCCGTTCGAATACTTAGAATGCGCTTCGAACCCGCTTCAAATGATTCTAGCACATTCTGGGTGTATTAGCTCTCGAATGCAGCTTGAATGTAGTTGGAACACAGTAGGAATATTTAGAATGCTGTTAGAATGCAGTCAGAATATTTAGAATAGTACGCTTCGAATGCCGTATGAGGGCGGTTCAATTGCTGCCCGAACACCACCCGAAGTCTGGTTGGAAGGTGCCTCGAATGCTGCACGAATTCACCTCGAATGCAGTCAGAACGCTCCCAGAATGGCCGCCGAATATGGTTGGAACGTCCAAGAATTCAAACAATGCAGCTCGAATACTCAGAATGTACTTAGAATGTTACAAGAGTGTCCCTTATGCGTTGATTGAGTAATTGCTGACTACAGCAGGGGAACGTAAATATGCCACTAAAATTGACGCCGAATGCGTGAGAGTTAACTTAACAGGTATGCGTTATTAATGAAAACTGGCCACACCTGATAATGTTGAGAGTTTTCTGAGTTTCTGTTATGGTAATTTACGTTGTAAATGAATGATTGAAAACAGGTCATGGCCAATCATTATTTTTAAGGGATGGGTTTCAGCCTCCCCTATCACCAGTTCACCACTGATTCCAGCGGCAATCGAAAGATTCCAACGGCATTCGAAGTGCATTCCAGCTGAATTGTTTTAATATCGAAATAGATTCCTGCAGCAATCGAGGTGCATTCTGGCTCATTTGAGCCGCATTCAGGATATTCTGTCAGGATTTACGTGGCTTGCCGTTTCGATTCTCGCTCGAATGCAATCAGAATGTTTTGAATGCTGTTGAAATGCCGTAAGAATATTTATAATGCAGTCAGTGTGCAGTTAGAATACACTTCGAATGCCGTTCGATATTTCTCCACTTTGAATGCACCTGGAAAGTTCTGAGTATGAGCAAAACATTCGGGCCGGCCACAAGAACGGGCCCGAATATTTGGAATGCACTCAGAATGCAGTCAGGATTTTTAGAACGCACTTCGAATATCCAGGAATATACAAAGAATTTTAATTCCGACGGCATTCCGGCTCATTCCGCCTCTAGTGTGACTAGGGTTTAATGTTCATTAAGAATGCAGTAGAATGACTTCATATTGGAATACTGGGCTTTTCAACTCACCCACCTAAGTTTTTTCAGCCTAATTTTCCTCACCATTTTGGGGTTTTCTGACCCTGCCAGCCAGTGGTGGTTGGTTACAGTATCAGTTGACAAGCTTTTAATTTTTTTTAACAGTTTAAAGCTTTATATCTGGCCTGTCAGGCTAGTGAATACCACTCATTAAATCCATCTCAATAAAGTGACAGAGTATTCACATTTCACTTGAAGTCAGAAGGTATTGTCAGCACTGCACCCGTTATGACCTAGAAAACATTCAAATACCATTATTGCCATTTATTAAGCTTTCAAAGTATAACCCCAATTCTCAAAAAGTTGGGATGCTGTGTAAAATGTAAATAGAAACAGAATGCAGTGATTTGCAAATCTCATTAACTGACATTTTATTCACAATAGGACATAGACAACATATCAGATGTTGAATGAGAGACATTTTAACATTTCATGAAGAATATTAGTTCATTTGGAATTTGATGGCAGTAACACATCACAAAAAAGTTGGGATATGGCCATGTTTACCATTGTTTAGTATCCCCTCTTCTTTTAACAACCGTCTGTAAACGTCTGGGAAGTGGGGAGACCAATTGCTGAAGTTTTTGGAGTGGAATGTTGTCCCACTCTTGTCTGATGCAGGATTCTAGCTGCTCAACAGTCCAGGGTCCTCTTGCTGGATTTTTCATTTTATGACACACCAAATGTTTTCTATTAGTGAATGGTTGGGACTGCAGGTAGGCCATTTCAGCACCCGGACTCTTCTACTGCGAAGCCAAGCTGTTGTGATGGATGCAGTATGTGGTTTGGCATTGTTTTGCTGAAATATGCAAGGCCTTCCCTGAAAGAGACATTGTCTGGATGAGAGCATACGTTGTAAAACCTCTATATACTTCTCAGCATTGATAATGCCTTTCCAGATGTGTAAGCTCTCCATGCCATTGGCACTAATGCAGCCCAAAACCATCAGAGATGTAGGCTTTTGAACTGTGCGCTGATAACAAGCTGGATGGTCCCTCTCCTCTTTAGACTGCAGGACACGGCGTCTGTGATATTCAAAAAGAATTTCACACTTTGATTCATCTGACCACAGAAAATTTTTCCATTCTGGCTCAGTCCATTATAAATGAACTTTGGCTCAGAGAAGACGGCAGCGTTTTTTGGATCGTGTTCACATATGGCTTCTTTGCGAGGTATAGCTTTAGCTTGCATTTGTAGATTATACAGTGAACTTCGTTCTCAGACAATGATCTCTGGAAGTGTTCCTGAGTCCTTGCAGTGAATTCCAGAGCAGAATTATGCCTGTTTTTAATGCAGTGCCGCCTGAGGGCCCGAAGATCACGAGCATCAAATATTGAACTTCGGACTTGTCCCTCATGTACAGATATTTCTCCAGATTCTTCGAATGTTTTGATGACATTATGTACTGTAGATTCAAAATCTTCGCAATTTTACATTGAGGAACATTTTTCTGAAATTGTTTGGTAATCTTTAGATGCAGTTTTTTGCAGATTGGCGAATCTCTGTCTATCTTTACTTCTGAGAGACTCTGCCTCTCTAAAAATGCTCTTTTTATACCCAGTCATGTTACTAACCCTTCGCCAGTTAAGCTAATTAGTTGTAAAATGCTCCTCCAGCTGTTGTTTATTAATACCACTTACTTTTCCAGCCTTTTGTTGCCCCTCTCCCAACTTTTTTGAGATGTGTCGCTGCCATCAAATTAAAAATGAGCTAATATTTTTTTCTTGAAATGGTAAAATGTCTCACTTTCAACATCTGATATGTTGTCTATGTTCAATTGTGAATAAAATGTGGGTTTATGATTTGTAAATCATTGCATTCTGTTTTTATTTACAATTTACACAGCATCCCAACTTTTTTGGAATTGGGGTTGTAAATAAATATGTAGAATATGAAAATTGCTTGTCAGATTATCTTGTTTCATCAACAGAAATCCATTCTGTTACTTTGAGCTCTAAGTGACAAACTGTAATGTCAGTCACGTAACGTCAATCACGCATAATAATGTAACTATTCTGATAATGCTTTTGATTTGGAACATGCCAGTAATTTCTAGAACTTCAGTTGCATGCTAGCTTATATCTTGGAATGAAAAAAGCTGTCAACCCCGTATGGTAATAATAGACAACTTTGCAATAAAGTTGATGAATTTTCTTGATGGCCATTTTTGTGTAACGTCAGCCACGCACGCAATTTCACATCCTATATATAACACCAGCAAAGTTTCCTCCTGCCTCCAAGCAGAACTAGTCTCTAGTATGCTTGTCAAAAAAATATGAACGTCCAAGGAGTGCAAGTTTTACTACCAGGCCATTCCGAAGGGCCTGTTCCCTCTCTGAATATAACGTCAGTCACCGTGGAATTACCCCAATGATGAAAATAATTCTTAGGTAGTTGTGGATTGGAACCTGGGCTGGGGCCAGCCTGCATTGAGTGTTTATGTTCTCCATGTGTTTGGGGTTTTCTGCGGGTACTCTGGTTTCCTCCATCAAATCCAAAGATATGCATGTAGAGCTAAATTGGAGACTTTTAATTGCCGATCGGTATGAGTGTGCAATCCTTGCAATTGATTGGCTTGATGTGTGGGATACTTTCCTGCCTGTTGCATGCTGGGATTGGTTCAGTGACCCCCTCAGTGACCCTGTCTAGGTTGCCTAGATAATGGATGGCTGGACATCTAAGCAACTTTCCCCCCAAGAGATTCATTCTCACTATCGATTTGAGACAGTGCTTGGCTTTGGTCATTACCTCGACAGTACTGATCCAGTCTGCATATGGCTTTGCCTGGATCTGGGTTTCTGCTTGAATGGCAGCATCATCTGTCTCCATTGTCCCTTACCAGCCAGCCTGTGAGTTTCTGTTGAGCTGAGTTTCTTGCATCCTCCTGAAACTCATACTGATGTGAGCTGAACTTCCTGTCTGTGGTTTGAGAGAATGGGCATCGCACGGTTTTGGCGATTGTAAAAGCTTGTCTGTGCCCTCCTGAACCAATAGCTGAGCTTGCTGACAGAAACTCTGACATATTTGCAATTTGGCTTTCCAGATTGGTGAGGAAAAACGCAGAAAGCAATAATAAAAAAAAAAATAGTTGGCGAAGATGTAGCCTATAGGTTGAGTGCCGGTCAACTCAGTCAAAGCTAATTTCTTTTAATACTGGGGGTAGAACGAGGACAGCAGATTTAGAAGGGCAAGTTGACAGGCTCAGTTTGTACTTTTGCTGGCTGGATTTGGGCTTTATTTGGAGAGATATTGCCTTGGGGCTGGCACTCTGCTTCGTCTGAGTTTTGATGGTCTCTCTGTGTTTTAGTAGTATTGCAGCTCCGAGAGGGTATCCTCCTGTGTGCCTTCCAGAACCATTTTTCCTTTTTTTGTCTTTTGTGTTGCTCTTTTGTTTGCTTGCTGTTGTTTCCCTGCAATCTTTTATTTGTGTTTGGAGGAACATGGCAATGGACACCGCTCCTTTACCTACATTGCAATAAAATATAGCTTAATTTTCTCTAAAATGGAGTGCTCTTCATCTGTCCTGTTTTTTTTTTTTTTTTTTTTTTTTTTTTTGGGGTTTTGAAGGGGTTTTTTTTTTTGTGAACATGCTACAGCTCACTGATTTGAAGGACGTCTCGGATGCTGATGGTTGAGATGCCGAGAGGGGGGAAAAAATATGGATTCAAACTCTACAATACTTAGCAGACACAATCACGTGGTCACTGACAAACGTTCCCTGTGCATGGTTTCATCGAAAATGACTTTCCTGTGCTTTACATTGACTGTGCAATGTGGCCATATTTCTGAAAAACCTCAACCAAATCTCGTCTGCATGCAAGGTTGTAGCATTAGCACTGTTTTAAAACATTGTTTAAAGTCTCCTGTGTTTTTTGCTCAGTTTTTTGAACTGAGTTATTAAATGGAGGCACATGCATTTTAGGGGAAAGTTTGCTATTTTTTGTACGATGGATTATGTTGTTGCTGGCATATTATGGCACGCATCATTTTTGCATTTGCATGAACTTTGTTGGAGAGCTCTCAGCAGTTTCAAAGGAGCCAGTAGCAAAGTTCTTGTCTGCTGGCAATTGCTGCTTTTTGGCAGGCAAAGAAAAAAGCAAAAGCCTAAGTGG
The DNA here is from genome assembly GCA_029692085.1 of Gymnothorax javanicus. Taxonomy (NCBI): domain Eukaryota; kingdom Metazoa; phylum Chordata; class Actinopteri; order Anguilliformes; family Muraenidae; genus Gymnothorax; species Gymnothorax javanicus. Next base: position 6,730,210 of record CM056199.1, on the reverse strand, counting down.
ACCAGAGGGGTCATTCCATGTCAGATCATCAAATGGGTCTCACCAGCACCTTCTCAATTTAGCTAATTTTTTATGTGCAGCTGTATATATATATATCACTGACAAATCCAAAATTTCAGCTCATTCGGACCAAAAATGAATTCTTGGTGAATTATTTTCCAAGGGTACTGTCTGCCAGTTTTGTGTTGATTTTTTTTTTTTTTTTTACAAATTCATACCAATTTACATTTTTCTTGTATTTAACATGGCATAACTTTTTTATTATTACACCTATAGCTTTGAAACTTTGCATTTAAGCTAATGTTATACTGCTAAATCAGAAAATGCAGCCCATTTTACTTTATCTTTCTTGGTTGTGGAGCTATGAGGACACCAAAAGTGCCTTTTGATCAGGCAGTTACATGTTTAGGTCCCCAAAGCACCCACAATATAAACCCTAGCATTGGCATTAGGCACATAGGCATAGGCATCTGGCATTTTTTCCATTCATTTATGTCTGCTGAATATAAATCAGGCTGAATTCACCATGAATTCATCACCAACTGCAGTCAGTACCTTGCCAAATGTGAAAAAAGCTAAAATGCTCACGACATTGCCACCTGTTCAAACCCCAATATCTCCAGGGGCACACCTTGGATTTTCTTCTATTTTTTTTTTTTTTACTGATTCCTCTATTATAGTAGAAGACCACTCCAAAAATTGTTGATGTGTTTTGACCAATATAAATTTTGCAGGTGTCTGAACAGGGGTGGGGTAATCTCAAGAATCGCTTGGCATTTTCAGCTTCTTACACAATGTTAATGATTATTGAATCACAATAATTGTAAGTTCTCAATTCATCAATGCGTGACACATTCACAGAAAGGCTAGTATATGCAGGTTGGTTGATCATGTTGGCAGGGAGAAACCTGAACCAGTTATTGATCATTATACCATGGTCTGGGTGAATACTCCTTTCTAATTGGCTGGCAGGTGTTAATTAAAACCGTGGAACCGCACAGGTAGTTCGGCTTATGGTAGTTTCACCGTTTGAAGTTCGACATTCATCCGCTAGCCAACCTATAACCATAGCAACGTTAGAGCACTGGCATTTGGCTGGGTATAATCGAAACCAAGCTACTCATTTATCTCCAGTAAATTTTGCGGCATTAAGTTACGTCCTATGGGGTGGTTAACAATAGGTGCTCAAGCGACCGTAAATATTAAAGCAGAGAAATAATCACGCTTTATTCATTAAACGATAGAAGCTAACATGTCCACTTCATGTATCAGCAACTGCTGACAGTTCGCTAGTTACGTGCTGTGACAACAGACTGATTCCAGATCGCTGGCTCTACGGAAACCGTCATAAGTTCATTGTAATTACGGGTAGTAAGTTAGCTACTGTCTGCATAATTGCGCATAATGTTGTGGTATGCATAATCTCCATTTCAGATGGAATCAGTTACCAAATCATTAGCTGGTAAAAGGATGAAAGTTTTTTGCGCACGCTTTCTCCATGAAGGTAAGCTGAACTAAGTTAGCTGGTTCAGTTTAGCTTGGCATATAGTATTGGCTATGAGAAGGCACGGCGCCTATTTATTGATTACCAGCTCGTTTTTTAAAGGAATAGACAACGGAATTTCAAAATACAGTTTGGAAGATAGATCATGTCATAAACTAACGATTCATGCGAATGTTTGAACATATTGAGCTCATACAACTAAGCTATCCATCTCCGAAAGTCTGTTCTGAAGCAGAATAGGGGATGGGGGCGTGACGTCACGGCTGTAGCGCCACAGGGGTTGATGGGAGAGATCGCCATACTGTGAGGCCAAGTCTTGTTGTTGCACGCCGTAAGCCACAGCCATGGGAAGAACCTGCTGTATGATCAGATGTAGCCAGTTTTCATTTAGCGTATACTGCATACCGATTACGACTCCGGCATGCTCACGCTTTTCTTTATACAGGGGTTGGAAGCAATGCATGCGTTTCATGATCGTTTAAATTAAATAAGATCATTTGAGACGTCTTTAAGCAATTCCATTGCTTCCAACTCCTCCACGTACAAGGACTTCAGTTCCGCACGAGAATCTTTTACATACGCGTTGAATGAATAATTGCTGACTACAGCAGAGGAACGTAAATATGCCACTTAAACTTACACCGAATGCGTGGGAGTTGTCAGGTTTGCGTTATAAATGAAAACTGGCCACATCAGTCTTGAGAGTTTTCGGGGTTTCTGTAATGGTAATTTAAATGAATGACTGAAAACAGGTTGTGACCAATCATTCATTTTAAGGGATTGTTTGAGCATCCCCTATTGCCAGTTCACGAACCGCCACTGAGTAGCCTAATAATGTATGTCTCTCTAATCTCAGGTAGGTAAGCAAGCAAGATGATACACACCTTTGTGCGAACGACGCTGTTTTCACAGCTCGGTGGTTTGCAGACCTCCAAATCGTGGACCCAGCCATTTGTGAATTGTACATGGGCTTCCATAGATTTATAATTCCGAAATTTATTCTCGGTATATGCACTGACGCCACAGACTAAGTACACAAAAATATCGGGAAACGTCAAAGGGGGTAAGGCGGTTTCGACTGCAGTTTTTCGCAGGCTCCTCACGCGGATCCAAATTTCCGATCAACGCAATCTTTTTTACGTACCATTTTCTTGCGTTCGGTTGAAGTTTGTCTCTTTATAGTACGTTTCTTTCGTTTAATCGACTTCTTAGCATCGCTTAATCAGAGATGCCAAGTCTCACGCATTACGCATGAGTCTCTCCTCTTAGTTGCACTCACGTACCTGTGCCATAGTCAGCAATTATTCAATCAAAGCCCACTGAAGAAATTCACTCGCGGAAATAAAGTCATTGTGCATCAAGTTAATCAGTTTCACGTGCATTACGGCGGATTTCTTCACTAGTGACACGGAAATCGATTATGACTTGGGAATTCTCAGGCTTGTCTTTACTGAGGGATTGAAAGCAATGGAATTGCATAAAGACGTTTCAAATGGTCTTATTTCATTAAAACAACTTAAACGATCATGAAACACATGCATTGTTTCCAATCCCTGAGTAAAGAGAAGCACGGGAAGTCCGGAGTCGTAATCGCTTTCCATGTTACTTGTGATGCGGTGCACCTTTACGCAAGTGAAACGGAAACTTCAATGCACAAGGATTTTAATACCGCGTGAGAATCTCATTAAACGTTCAATGAATAATTGCGGACTACGGTGAATAAGCCTAAAAAATCTCTTGAGACCTCGCCGAATCGTGAGACTTCGCATCTCAGCGCTTTCGACAAGTTTTCACCTAGTTACTGTATCTCTGGCTCTGTTTTAATTTAGTCTCGCACGATATGGCCTCACAGTATGGCGGCGCGCAACTGTTTACGTCCCAGAATGCATTGCGCAGTGACGTCTGTTGCGAAGCCCTATTGACGATTTCATAGATGCCGCCATTGAAAATATTTCAACCAATCAGAAGAATCCTCGCGGAAATGCTCTGACGTCACATGGGCGCAGCACGTAGAAGCTATACTTGGCGAGTGAGACTGCACAAGCATTGGGATAGTTGTTAAATTACTCACTGTTGTCACCATTTTTCTGTGCCAAAGGACATTGTTAGTCACAAACAAACCCTACTATTCGTGAAAATATCCAAGAGGGCTGTTTGAAGGCCGAGAGAGAGAGAGAACAATATGCCTGCGTGTACAGCGGTTGGGTGTACACGCAGGACTGGTTCAGGTCAGCAGCATGACAGCACATTCTATGCTGCCGTGCAAAGGCAAAACACCGTAACATCACATTTGGTCGAAAATGAGTTATTGTCATTTTGGGGGTATTGAAGACCTCCTTTATCATGAGGATGAATATTTTGAGTCAATTTGATTGTTTTTATGAAAAAATCAAGGTCTGTGTCAACAGTAACACGGAAAATCCCACCAGAAACCATGACAGAATGCCATGACTGCAGTTACTATGCTTAGCCTTTGTTTCGGGACGCTGACGTTGAGTTAAGGTACTCTGGCTTTGTTTAACCGCGCATCAAAGCATTGTTACTGTACAGCCCTGAAGTTACGGTTAGTGATAGTCGGTGCAGGCTCGCCTACGTCTCACTCACACACCTCCCTGTCAGCTAGCCTGCCTTTCATCAGGCCCATAAACAATTAAATGCACATCCTACCTTTTCTTGTAAACCAATAAAATCAATGCCAGCCACCTCATCTGGAATTTTTTCCACAATAATCCACAAGCGTTATAGTAAATATTCCTTAGATGCTGCAGGTGAGCAGACCAATTCTTTATGATCAAAACGAGTCCGCAAGCTAGGCTACCCAACGTCCACTGTTGGTTGCAAAGCAAACCGTTAAAAAAACATTCCGGCTATGAAACTTTTTTTAGTCGATTGTAAAATGTCTAGCAGGAAAATCCAATTCCATCATTATACATATCTGCTATGTCAGGCACATCATCAGCGATGTTTCCACAATAATCCACTGTTAGAGCAGTTCCCTGGATGCAGGCGAGCAGACCACTTCTTTATGATAATCAATTCCGCAAGCTAGTCCTACCTAATGGCCATAGTTTGTTGCAAAGCAAATCGAACACACTTTCTGCCTGTAAAACCCTTTCTTTGGTTGATTGTGTCTGAGTTAAGCTGCTTTCACATTGGACGCGAAACGAATTTTTCGCACGACAGATTACATTCAAAGTCAATGCAAAGACGCGAATACAGGCGAAAGGCGTGTATTCGCGTCTTTGCATTGACTTTGAATTAAAAATAATTTCCTGTATTTACTCATACTGTATAATGCAAAGTAACTTATCTGCTGGCATTCTGTTTCTGGTGCCACACACCAAACTGGAGCTATTCTCTATCATGAGGATATGATGTAATGTCACTCACCACAGCTCTGTATAGCAGCAATTAAATGTGTATAATTCATTCTTAATCATTCAAAACAAATGTTATTGATGGTTAGGCTTTAGGTAAGTGTTCTTCTAATGGTCTTGTGTACAGAAAACAGCAACCAAATATTGAATTTATGCAAGTTCACGGTAGAAGACCAAATGCGCCAACAGCTGAGTAATGAAGAGTGGAGATTCACCCTTGCGCCCATGTGACGTCATGCATCGCCCTTCCGGGAGGCAAAATGGCAGCTCAGTAGTGGCCTTCGGACTGCCACACAAAAACGCTCACAACTTTTTCATAAATGGTCAAGTATGCCTGAAATTTTTCTCATGGGCTCTCAATATTATAAGCTATCAACCTATGCATAGTTAAATGTTTAAGAAGCTGAAAGTGCCATGCGATTCTCAACATTACCCCACCCCTGTTCAGACACCTGCAAAATTTATATTGGTCTAGTGTTTCCCACAGAATTTTTGGAGACTATGGGGGACATGTTTGGTGGCAGACTGATGTCTGGGGGGGTGATTGTCATTTAGTTGGGGGGGGACATTTGCCCTTTTTGTTGGGGGGGCGGCAAATTCCGCGTCTTTCCTATTTTTCCGAGTTTTTTTTTTCTTCTTTTTTCAGACGTTCGCAGGTTAGATCAACACGCCGCAATTGCGCATATTGAGACTATGGCGGGGGAAATTAGACTATGGCGCGCCGCCATAGTCTCGTCAATATATGGGAAACACTGTGGTCAAAACACATCAACAATTTTTGGAGTGGTCTTTCTACTATAATATAGGAATCAGTTAAAAAAAAAAAAAAAAGAAAAAATCCAAGGTGTGCCCCTGGAGATACAGGGGTTTGAACAGGTGGCAATGTTGTGAGCATTTTAACTTTTTTTTTTTCCACATTTGGCAAGGTACTGACTGCAGTTGGTGATGAATTCATGGTGAATTCAGCCTGATTTATATTCTGCAGACACAAATGAATGGAAAAAATGCCAGAGAGCCTATGTTAGGGTTTATATTGTTGGTGCCTTGGGGACCTAAACATGGAACTGCCTGAACAAAAGGCTCTTTTGGTGTCCTCATAGCTCCACAACCAAGAAAGATAAAGTAAAATGGACTATATTCTCTGATTTAGCAAAATATAACATTTGCTTAGATGCAAAGTTTCAAAGCTATGGGTGTAATAATAAAAAACCTATGCCATGTTAAATACAAGAAAAATGTAAATTTACGTGAATTCAGACACAAAACTGACAGACAGTACCCTTAGAAAATAATTCACCAAAAATTAATTTTTTGTCCGAATAAGCTGAAATTTCGGATTTGTTCATCACTAATACATATTTATCTAATGTGAAAATATGGAAGCAATCTATGACTACATGGTGACAGATGTTTTGTATATCTGATGATTTGACATGGAATGACCCTGAGCTAAACATTGTTTATGTTTTAAAATATTTCAATTCTTCTGTCTGGAAAACCCAATTTCAAGTTAGCAGCTATCCCCATCTATGCCATGAACTATTGCTGCAAATTAAAGGCCATTGCCGGCCACCAATTCATTTTGGCTGTCACTGTCCTGTTGTTACTGTTGCCTGTGGTCCAACCCCAATTCCGAAATAGTTGAGACGAAGTGTAAATTGTGAATAAAATCAAAATGCAATGACTTTCAGATCACATGAGCCAATATGTTATTTACAATAGAACATACATGACATTTCAAATGTTGAAACAGAGACATTTTACATTTTTATCCACAAAATGATCTTATTTCAAACTTTCTGGCTGCAACAGGTCTCAAAAAAGTCGGGACACAGGCAAAAAAGGCTGAAAAAGCCATTAATGTATTAGAGAATCAGCTGAAAGAACATTTAGCAAGTAATTAAGTTAACTGGCATCAGGTGTGTAACATGATTGGCTATAAAAGGGATGTCTTAGAGCAGTGTTTCCCAACCCTGTTCCTGGAGTACCCCTGCCCTGCATATTTCAGATGTCTTCTTGATTTAACACACCCAGATCAGGTCATTAAGTGCTGCACTAATGACCTGATCAGCTGAATCAGGTGTGTTAAATTAGGGAGACATGAAATATGCAAGGCAGGGGTACTCCAGGAACAGGGTTGGGAAACACTGTCTTAGAGAGGCTGAGTCTCTCAGAAGTAAAGATGGCCAGAGGCTCTCCAACCTGTGAAGGCTTGCGTAAAAAAATTGTGGATTACTTTAAAAACAATGTTCTTCAACATCAAATTGCAAAGGCTTTGAAGGTCTCATCATTGACAATGCATAACATCATCAAAAGATTCAGAGAAACTGGAAAAATCTCTGTGCGTAAGGGACAAGGCCGAAGACCTTTACTGGATGTCCGTGATCTTCGGGCCCTCAGACACCACTGCCTCACTCACCGGCATGATTCTGTCACTGACATTACTAAATGGGTCCAGGAATACTTCAAGAAACCCCTGTCTGTAAACACAGTCTGCCGCGCCATCCATAGATGCCACCTGAAACTCTATCATGCAAAAAGGAAGCCATTGTTGAGCATGATCCAGAAGCGCCGCCGTGTTCTGTGGGCCAAGGCTCATTTAAAATGGACTGTAGCAAAGTGGCAAAGTGTCCTGTGGTCAGACGAGTCCAAATTTGACATTCTTGTTGGAAATCATGGGCGTCGTGTCCTCCAGGCTAAAGAGGAGAAAGACCACCCCTCCTGTTATCAGCGTTCAGTTCAAAACCCAGCATCTCTGATGGCATGGGGATGCATTAGTGCATATGGTGTGGGACACTTGCATGTTTTAAAAAGCACCATGAATGCTGAAAGGTATATAAAGGTTTCAGAGCAACATATGCTCCCCTCCAGATGACATCTATTCCAGGGAAGGCCTTGTGTATTTCAGCAGGACAATGCAAACCCACATACTGCAGCTATTACAACAGCATGGCATCATAGTAGAAGAGTCCTTGTGCCGAAATGGCCTGCCTGCAGTCCTGATCTTTCACCGATTGAGAACATTTGGCACATAATTAAACGAAAAGTCCATCAAAGGAGACCCAAAACTCTCCAGCAGCTGGAAGCCTGTATTAAACAAGAGTGGGATCAAATTCCAATGGCTAAACTCAAGAAACTTGTCTCCTCAATGCCCAGACGCCTTCACTTTGTGTTAAAAAGAAGAGGGGATGCTACATCATGGTAAACAGGCCCCTGTCCCAACTTTTTTGAGACCTGTAGCAGTCATAAAATTTGAAATGACCTCATTTTGTGTATAAAATTGTAAAATTTCTCAGTTTCAACATTTGCTATGTTATCTCTGGTCTATTGTGAATAAAATACTGGCTGGTGTGATTTGAAAGTCATTGCGTTTTGATTTTATTCACAATTTACACTTTGTCCCAACTATTTCGAAATTGGGGTTGTAAATGGGCTGTTTTTTTTTCCTCAGTCAAAACCTGAACAACTTAAATAGGCCTAAATATGAGCTTAATATAATCAGAATGTCTGGCAGCTTCGCCAGGTTTGAGAAAATTGGCTTTAAAGTCTTCAAATGGCAAGGGAAACTGTTGGTGGGGATGACCATGTCACATTCACATCAGTGACCCCTGCTGGTGTCAAGTAGCCATCCACATTTTGTCCTCATGAAGTATAGGAACATAAAATAGAATTCCAAATATGGACAAAATGAGGATGAGAAGTAGAAAAATGGTTTGAAAAAGGAATAAAAGTCTGGACCTAAATGAAATGAATTTAAATCTATCTTTTCCTTTTCATAGGCAAGGTCCCTGATGATGCTGCAAGTGGTGCAGAGGTTGGGGCTCCCTGTCCAGGCCCTGCGTTTAAAGAGGTGTGGCAGGTGAAAGTGTGGCCAAAGGGCCTTGGACAAGCCAGAAACCTTGTGGGCATCTACAGGCTGTGCCTGACGGACAAAACGGTCAACTTCGTGAAGCTGAATTCTGACGTGCCAGCTGTGGTGCTGCAGCTGATGAACGTGCGCCGTTGTGGGCACTCTGAGAACTTCTTCTTTGTTGAAGTGGGCCGCTCTGCGGTGACGGGGCCTGGAGAATTCTGGATGCAGGTGGAGGACTCTGTCGTGGCGCAGCACATGCACGAGACCCTGCTGGAGGCCATGAAGGCGCTCAGTGAAGAGTTCCGGCAGCGCAGCAAGGGGTCGCAGTCTGCAGCAGCCATCGGCGGGGGCACCGCCGCCTCCAACCCTATCAGTGTCCCGTCTCGACGCCACCACCCAAACCCACCACCCAGCCAGGTTGGCTTCTCCCGAAGGCCTCGCAATGACACCCCTGGGCCAGCAGGGGGCAACAGCGGCAATACCTCCCCAGCACCCCGGCATGGGTTCTCAAGGATGCGCACCTCAAGTATTGGGGGTAGAGCGGTGGATGAGGGCAGGGCCACAGCTGGGGGAGGGATGGGACTCAGTTCTAGCCCCAGCCTTAATGGGTCATCTTGCTCCACTACCCCGACACCCATGCCCAAGACCACTCGAGCCCCCACCCCAGCCAAAATCCCGCTTAGTCTGGTGCGGTACACCCCCAACCCCATTTCGTCCCCTGCTCCAAGCCTGTCCTCAAGCTCAGGCCATGGGTCAGAGTGTGGGGGCTTTGGTTTTGGGGGTGGATTAATCGGCGGTGTGGCGGTAGCCCCATTCTCCCGCGCCCCCCAGAGGGTCTCAGTCTCCGGGTCTCCCAGCGACTACGGCTCCTCGGACGAGTACGGCTCCAGCCCAGACCTCCCCGGGGGCTCTGCCTCCAGAGGCCTGGGGTGCCACGGCTTGGGAGGTGGGGCTTCCAACTACATCACCATGGGCCAGCATCAGCGTGGCGGGGGCAGGGCTTTGGGAGGAAGCTCGCGTGGTCATGCCCGGAGGGTGCTGCGGCGCTCCTCGACTCGAGAGTGCGAGGCCGAAAGGCGGCTGCTCAGCAAGAGGGCCTCCCTTCCTCCCATTGCCTTAGGGAGGCTCCACCCACACAGGAGGAGGGAAGAAGAGGAGGAGGCTGAGGATGATGAAGACTACACCGTCATGTGCCGGAGCGCCAGCAGGGAATCCTTTGCCTCCCCTAAGGATGAATGCAGGAAAGAAGGATCAGGAGGAGGAGAAGGAGGAGTGGCGGGAGATAACGGCTACATGTCGATGCTGCCGGGGGTTAAATCCACATCAGCCTCCCTTTCCCTGTCTGTGGCGGTCTCAAATTCCAGCCCGAAACTGGACGACTACATGGCCATGACCCCCAGTAGCAGCGTTTCGCCTCCCCAGCCAATGCGCTCACTCAGCTCTGAGGGGTACATGCTTATGTCGCCTAGCAGCAGCTGTTCTCCGGACCAGCAGGTGGCAGTGTGGGGTGGCAGAGGTGGTGGTGCAGGAGGAAAAAGTGGCAACGGTGGTGACTACATGAACATGTCACCCATTGGCGCCCGCTCCGCCAACAGCTCACCTCCTCCTAACTCTGATGGACACCACCCACAGGGTCATGCCAAAAGTCCCCCTTCCTATTTCTCCCTGCCTCGCTCCTATAAGCACACCCTGTCTGCAAGGGTTGAAGACAGCCTGAGACGGGGCAAAATGGCCGGGCTTGGTGGAAGAAACGGCAATAGAGGCGGTCTATCTGGGGTTGGGGTTGGAGATAGGGGTACAGTGGGGTTCCAGAGCCGGCAGGACTCATCCCCAGGGTCCTTGAAAGGACGCCGCCTGTCTGCCTCCTCCTCTTACTCATCCAGCTCAGCTAGTAGTGAGAGCCTTGAGGACAGGCTGATGTTTGGGACGCGTGGGACTCGAGGGACTGCAGTGTTCAGGCCTGGTGAGGTCTGCTGCCCATCTCAACAAAGGCCTGGCCTCGGGGGGAAGATGCAGAACCAGCAGGGCCAGAAACTGCAGAGGAGGGGCCTCCCTACAAGCCTCTTTGAGGAGATGTCCAAAGCCAGCACCCTCCCAAGGGTTCGAGAAAACTCCCTTTCCTCTGTTCCCCAGAACCAGGGCGAGTATGTCTGCATTCGTATCGGGGGAGCCACCGGTAGTGGGAGGGGCACAGGAGTCGGGCAGAGGGGGCTCATGGGCCCTATACTCACATTACCACGTGGAGCCGTAGGTCCATCCCATCGAGCCGAAACTTGTCTGAGCACCTTCCAGACCCTCCCTCGGAGCCTGTCTGCGCCCCTGACTTCCACGGGCAGTGCTGCCAGCTCCACCGAATACATCAACATGGACTATGGCCCCCCCACCTCACTTTCACCTTCTCCTACGGCTTCGCCATCATCCTCCCATCTCTCCCTGGTCCCAGTCACATTCCCTTCCTTTGGGGCACTCTCCACCTCACCAGCTGTTGCCCCCAAGGCTCGGGAGGAGTCTCATGATGGAATCCACACACCCCGGGAGGCGGACCCGGGAGACGCTCCGCGGAGGCTGCATGGAGGTACCACCCCTGCTGCCGCAACGGCGAACTTGCCTACTGGAGACTACACAGAGATGGCCTTCAGTCTGGACTCTGCTTCCTCTCGCTGCGGCAGTCCCACCCTGCGTCCTTCTTCAATGGAGCTTGGCCTGGAATTCCCATTGGGGAAAGCAGGGGCCAGCCCAGACCAGATTGGGCCCCGGGTGGTCAGGGCAGACCCCCAAGGACGGCGGCGCCACTGCTCCGAGTCTTTTCTGACTTCCTCTCCCTTACCCCTCTCTTCCTCCTCGTCTTCTTCCATGTCCCTCTTCCCCGAGCGCAACATGCAGGGTGTGTCGCACCAGCTCAGGTTTGAGACCGGGGCACCTTCCTGGGGGATTGGAATGTCTGCTGCCCAGGCTTTGTCAGTGGAGCAAGGCCTCAATTACATTGATCTAGACCTGGCCAGCAAGGAAGGCCGAAGCTCCACTTTGGAAGGCCCGACTGGCATCCACCACCCTTCCCCATCCCATCTGTTCTCCTCTTTCCTTGGAGGGGGGTCCAGTGGAACGTTGGGAGGGGGCACTGTGGGAGGCTGCAGCGTTGGGGCAAACCTCAACACATATGCCAGCATTGATTTTCTGAAGTCAGAGGAGCTGAGGACGAATCAGACCACTAACAAGGATGGACCAGGTAAGAGTTCTTAGGATGGGAAAGAAAATTTCCTCTCTATATGTGGAGCATATCTGATTTTATATTTAAGAAAAATGTAAAGTGCATGTGGTGTGTTTTTATTAGTGTTTGTATTGCAATGCAGCATGTCATTTTATTTATAAACCCCAATTCCAGTGAAGTTGGGACGTTGTGTGAAACGTGAATAAAAACAGAATACAATGATTTGCAAATCATTTTCGACCTATATTCAATTGAGTACACCACAAAGACAAGATATTTAATGTTCAAACTGATGAACTTTATTGTTTTTTGGAAATATTCACTCATTTTAAATATGATTCCTGCAACAAGTTCCAAAAAACCTGGGACGGGGGCATGTTTACCACTGTGTTACATCACCTTTCCCTTTAACAACACTCAGTAAGCGTTTGGGAACTGAGGACACTAATTGTAGAAGCTTTGTAGGTGGAATTCTTTCCCATTCTTGCTTGATGTATGACTTCAGTTGCTCAGCAGTCCGGAGTCTCCATTGTTGTATGTTGCGCTTCATAATGCGCCACACATTTTCAATGGGAGACAGGTCTGGACTGCAGGCAGGCCAGTCTATTACTGGCACTCTCTTACTATGAAGACACGCTGTTGTAACACGTGCAGAATGCGGCTTGGCATTGTCTTGCTGAAATAAGCAGGGACATCCCTGAAAAAGACATTGCTTGGGTGGCAGCATATGTTGCTCCAAAACCTGTATGTACCTTTCAGCATTAATGGTGCCTTCACAGATGTGCAAGTTACCCATGCCATGGGCACTAACACATCCCCAAACCATCACAGATGCTGGCTTTTGAACTTCGCGCTGATAACAATCTGGATGGTCCTTTTCCTCTTAAGCCAGGAGGACATAACGTCCATGATTTCCAAAAACAATTTGAAATGTGGACTCGTCAGACCACAGCACACTTTTTCACTTTGCGTCAGTGCATCTCAGATGAGCTCGGGCCCAGAGAAGCCGGCGGTGTTTCTGGGTGTTGTTGATATATGGCTTTCGCTTTGCAGGGTAGAGTTTTAATTTGCACTTGTAGATGTAGTGACAAACTGTGTTAACTGACAATGGTTTTCCGAAGTGTTCCTGAGCCCACATGGTAATATCTTTTACTGAATGATGTCGGTTTTTAATGCAGTGCCGCTTGAGGGACCAACGGTCGTGGGCATTCAATTTTGATTTTCGGCCTTGCTGCGTACGTGTAGAGATTTCTCTGGATTCTCTGAATCTTTTGATGATACTATGGACTGCAGATGATGAAATCCCTAAATTCCTTTTAATTGCACATTGAGAAATGTTCTTAAACTGTTGGACTATTTGCTCACACAGTTGTTCACAAAATAGTGAACCTCGCCCCATCCTTGCTTGTGAACGACTGAGCCTTTCGGGGATGCTCCTTTTATACCTAATCATGACACTCACTTGTTTCCAATTAACCTGTTCACCTGTGGAATGTTCCAAACAGATGTTTTTTGAGCATTCCTCGACTTTCCCAGTCTTTTGTTGCCCCATGTCCCAGCTTTTTTGGAACGCGTTGCGGGCATCAAATTCAAACTGAGTGAATATTTCCAAAAAAACAAAGTTTATCAGTTTGAACATTAAATATATTGTCTTTGTATTGTACTCAGTTGACTATAGGAGGATTTGTGTTCACTGTATTCTGTTTTTATTCAAGTTTTACACAACGTCCCAACTTCACTGGAATTGGGGTTTGTAGTTTGGGTTGTGCATTATGTTGTTTTGTGACTGTAATACATTACCCTCTATTCAATTGACTCCTAGTAGGCGTGATCTATCCACAGTTTTGTCTGATGGCTTATTGTGGATATGGTGGGGATGTCCCATTATACATTGAGGAAAATATCATCTGTCCTACCATCCATCTGTATGAATCAATTTTTCCAGTTTGCTAATCAATTTGAAACTGCACAAGAGCATTGAGCATTGGCATAGGAAAGGACAAACTGAGCTCATTTTTAGCTCACTGGCCCTATGGGCCAATAAGCTATTGTTGCAGTTTGGTGTCCGTCGTCTGATTACAAAAACTGATCACAATTTTTTTTTAATGTTTTTCTAAATCAGGCAATCAACTCACCCTCGTACCCTCAATGTACAGTGCGAGCGCCATTTTGTTTGAATGGACGGAAGTAGGTCTAGTGGGGGCGCTGTACTTTAACATTGGGTCTTGTGGAGAATATGCCTGTGGAGGCCAAATGACTGCAGATAGACATTTAATTTGTATCATCAACATATAGGAAATCCTATATGACCTATATTTTGGCAATGTTAAATTTTACCTCCGATGACTTTGAAAGGTCAAACTTGAGGTCTAGGAAAATGTTATCAATGTTAAAAGATAGGACTAGAAATTAAAAAAAAAAAAAATTCTCAAAAGCCGTCTGATAACTTTTGTTAGTCAGGCAATCAACTCACGTTGCTTCACTTTATGTACAGTGCGAGTGCCATTTTGATTGAATTGACGGGAGTGGCTCTAGTTGAGGTGCTGTACTTTAACATTGGGTCTTATGGAGAATGTGCAAAATGGCCTGTGGAAGCTAAATGGTTGCAGATATAGAATTTATATTATCGACATATAGGCAGTCGTATATTACCTATATTTTGGCTATGTTAAAGTCGACCTCCAATGACCTTGAAAGGTCAAACTTGAGGTCAAGCAAAATGTTACACTTTTCAAAGGCTTCTAGGCTTGAAAATATTGAAGATAGAGAACATTATGTGTATTGAACACTTATTGGGAGTCGTATATGAACTTTCATTTGGTGAACTTGAGCTTGACCTTCAGTGACCTTCGAAGGTCAAACCTTACAGGGAGATTTCAATGACCTATATCACCAAAATTGTTACAAATAGAGCATAGGTTTGTATTAGAGACATGACATATATTAACTTTCATTTGGTGACCTTCATATCGACCTTCAAAGGTCAAACTTGATCTAGTGAAATTTCAATGACTTGTATCACTAAAAAGGTCACAGACAGAGCATAAGTTTGTATTACAGACTCACAGAAAGTCATGAGGAATAGGAAGTCAAATATGAACTTTCATTTGGTGACCTTCATATTGACCTTCAAAGGTCAAATGTGACCTGATGAAAATTCAATGACTTCTATCACCAAAATGGTCACAGAGCCAAGATTTGTATTTGAGACATTTAGAAGGTCATGTATGAAGTTCATTTGGTGACTTTAACTTGACCTTCTGTGACCTTTAAAGTTCACAATTGACATAATGAATTTTCAATGACTTGTTTCTCCAAAACTGTTTCAACACTTAGGATTGTATTAGAGACAAATAGGATGTCTTATATGTGAACATGTATTTAGTGACCTTGACATTGACCTTCAATGATTCAAAGGTCAAATTTCACATGAAATTGTCATAACTTGTATCATTGCTTGCTGGTAAGCTACAGGAGGCTTGGTCCTATTTTTCCATTTTCCCAAAATCAAGCTGTTTACAAGGAAATTTTAGAGCAATGAGTCGTACATCATTTAGGAGGCAGTTCGGTACTATTTTTTTTTTTTTCCAGAATTCTTTTAATTCAGGCACATTGGAGGGTTTTCAAGCAGTTTAAGGTCATCCCACAGCATCAGCAGGATTCAAGTCAGGACTTTGACTTGACCTTTGATTCAGAGGTTGACTTGCTTGTCTGCTTAGGATCATTGTCCTACTGTATAACCCAGCTGTGCTCGAGTTTTGGGTCACAGACATTCTCCTTCAGGATTTTCTGGTTGAGAACAGAATTAGTCATTCCATCAGTTATGGCAAGTATCCTGGTCCTGAAGCAGCAAAGCAGCTCTAGACCATTGCACTACCACCACCGCTTTTGACTGTTGGTAAGATGTTCTTATTGTGGAATGCAGTGTTAGCTTTCGGCCAGATGTAACAGGTCCTAAGTTATCTTAAAGGAAACGTGAAGGGATTTTGAATGTGGTGATACAATGAAAGAACTATGTCAGAGGAGTGTAAAATATGCATCAAAATTTTTTTACAACTTTTCTTAAGGTCAGAATTGTTATTGAAAGCTTGCTTTTCATACCATTCTAAAGCTGGATAAGGAGGCCGCCATTAAAATAGAACAGGCGAGATTCAACCAATGAAATTGCGTTGCAGCGACATGTCTTTAAAGGAAGTGACGTAAAGTCACCTTAGCTTTGGCAGACATACAGATTTATATAGAGCCAGAACGAGAGGTGGTTGCTTCTGATAGGTTCTGTTTTTATTTGTCGTAACGCAGTGTCACCCATAGATTTTATTTTTAAACAGAAGTGTCTATAGTAATCCAACGGCCATGCCTACTTTTGGGGCTGTTGGCTGTCAGAATTTTGCGGCTGACTGTACCATCAACTGCAGCAATATTAAGACTGTTGATTGTAATCGTCACTGATAAAACATACGATTAAGAAAAAATACGCGGAGGCATGCGGTTAATTTCAACGGAGTAGATTCCGGCCAACTTTTACTTAAACAAATAAACAGGACGTACCATGGTTAATTAACATACTTTTCTCCATGTTCATGTCATAAGTTTTTCCCTCTGGAAAGAGTACAATATTCAGCCTCCACGAATATCGAATGAAATCAGTTCTTCTTTCGGCTTCACTGAATGTTTGGTTACCAAGTGAACCACCTGGTTGTTTAAACGTCAAGCGCACATCCAACTGCGAAAATTTAGAGTTTGATTTCTCCTGCCACTGTACGTGGTAATGGTAAATAACCGGGGCAGGCATATTATAGATGACACACCACGCTGCTAGCTAGCTAGCTAATAAATTAATAAAGCCCTCCGAAATACATTTGTGCCCCCATTTAAAATCGTTCCAGCAAATGACAAGCCGAAAAAAGTGTAGATTGCTTACTGAACTCCTTCCTTTATGTTTACCGATATTCGATGGTGCTGCGAGTTCCCTGCTGGCTTGTCTCTCGTGGCAGTGCAGGCATTCTTTCTCCTGAGCCAACCAGGTATGTGCGCACCCGTTACAACGGCACCAGTTGACATTTCCCATTCGACCCTCATCCAATTCCAACTCCTGTTCACTTTTGTTGTCTTCACTTGTATCGCTGTCCCCCACGTCGCATTTGGGCTCAAACTGGTACTGCAACCCGGTCACGTCAAAGTCTGTCTGAGCTAGACATATGATCATCAACGTACTCTTCGCTACTGATGACAGACGTGATTGTAAGTTGTAAGCGGTGATAGACCTTTGCTGCAAGAGAGTGCTTAGGTGACGTGACGTCACCGCTTGGGTGACAGGCAGCAAATATGGCGGCTTTGGAGAACAACAGTTGGAGCAATATTTGTCTGTTTATTACTTGGTTGAAACAAATTGTAAAAAAAAAAATTGATGCATATTTTACACTCCTCTGACATAGTTCTTTCATTGTATCATCACATTCAAAATCCCTTCACGTTTCCTTTAAAAGTCTCTTTTGATTTATCAGTCCAGAGAATATTATCCCAAAAGCTTGGTGTCATTAAAATATTTTTTCGGCAAAAGTGAGACGAGCCGTTGCATTCTTTATGGCTAGCAGTGGTTTTTGCCTTGCAGTTCTCCCATGGATGTAAAAGTTGTCCTGTCTCTTTCTCATTGTTGAATTGTGAGCACTAACATTAACTGAGCCTAGTGGGCCCTGCAGTTCTGTAGATGTTAGTCTGAGTTCCTTTGTGACATTAAGCCCAATTTCAATATAAAATGTGTTCATTAGGTTGATTTGGTAACTATGGGAGCAATTACTTTTTCACATTAGACCAGGTTTTTTTCCTTCAGTAAATGAAATCATCATTTAAAAACTCTGGTTATCTTTGCTGAGAATTAAAATTAAAATGATGATCTGAGACAATTGAGTGTAGAAGACATTGGGAAGAGGGCAGTACCAGGGTTTGCGCAGCCCTGAAAAGCCCCTGAAATATATGTGATACTGGAACACTACTTGAATTTGAAAATGCATCTAAAAGTCCTTAAATAGTGCTGGAAAATTTTAAATATGTGCTTGAAAATATCAAAAATATACTTGAAATTTCTATGTTGGGCTTAAACTTACAAAATTGAGAAACTTGGTATTTTAAAATATTTTGTTTCGTATCGATGGAAATATGAACCCGGAATGACTAGGATGCTTGTAACTGAGCTCATGGTTCCGTGTGCACATGTGAGGAGGGTTTTTTCTATTTCCATGTTAGAGGTCAAAGCACATACATAAAAGCATGGGCTGGAGTATGTACCATTGCTGCAAACCAGTCTTACTGCGATGTATGTCTCTGGAAAGAAGAAACTGTCGCAATACTTGCGTGACCGAGGCTTGCCTGGTACTGGCAAAGTAAAGGAGCTTAGAGCTCTTGTGTGTGGGGCACAAGTGTCCAGTGTGGCACTGAAAATCACAGCTTAAACAGTCATTTGCAAAAAAAGTAACATCATTCATGCAACGATTTCACCCTGAAACATGGCCAAAACAAGAGAAGGGAAAGATAACGATCAAGTTCGTGAGATCGACCAAGATGTGAAGAACCATTTCAAATGGGCCTGGATGGAACGAGAGGTCGCAGTGAATGGTTCAGGCCTGGATGGAACGAGAGGTCGCAGTGAATGGTTCAGGCCTGGATGGAAGGAGAGGTCGCAGTGAACGGTTCAGGCCTGGATGGAAGGAGAGGTCGCAGTGAACGGTACAGTGTCATCATTAGGTGAGTTTTTACGGAGGGTCAAGGGTCAGGGAAAAGCCCTGAGCACGCTGTGCTCTGACTTGATAAATTGCCAAAGAAAGAAGCATGTGGACAAGATTAAAATAAAACATTGGATAAACGTTACACCCGATGTTGAAGAAACTGGGAGTCCAAAAGGGGCAGACGACAACGCAACCCCCACTTTTATCAGTCAACGACAGGGTATGTGTCCATTAATCTTTAAATTGAAGAATTGTGTGGATCAGTCTGAAGATATTGAAGATTTTGCACGAGTGGGTGTGTCATATGAAAATTATGAAATGAGTTGAGTAAATTATTCGTTTGTTGCGAGCTTCAGCGAGCATAACTGAATTGCGTAATTTAATGGGAAACCAACGTTTTTCCCGTTAGCACCTGAATGCTTATTCCGAATTTTAGCACTGAGCTAGCCCCATTACTGTGATACTCCACCAGTCACGGACAATTGTGTTTGAACAAGCTATGGTTTTTAAATTCCGTCTACTGACTTGCTAGCCAAGGCTACCTCGCTAGCTTACAAACTTATGGGAAATAATGGAAAGACTTCTGCTCGTCTCTTCTCCCCCCCCCCCTTTTTTTTTACTACCAGTCTATGAGATCAAGTATACATTCTAAAAAGGGCATATCTATCCC
This sequence comes from Gymnothorax javanicus, assembly GCA_029692085.1. Taxonomy (NCBI): domain Eukaryota; kingdom Metazoa; phylum Chordata; class Actinopteri; order Anguilliformes; family Muraenidae; genus Gymnothorax; species Gymnothorax javanicus. The sequence goes on along the minus strand of CM056199.1, from coordinate 6,710,876 downwards.
TTGTTCCCATCCTAACCCTAACCGCAATAGCCTTTTTGGGTGGAGTGGAGACGGGGGACGGCTGGAAGTCTTGCCGACTAATGTTACAAAGTATGGTGGCAATGGACGCACTGAAATGAAAATAAACAAATTTAGTTGGTACTTCATGATTTTGTGTATAATTTATAAAGGAAAGTGCTTGAGAGCACTTTAGGGGGCCTTGAAAGTCCTGTAATTTGTTGACTCTGGGATGCACGAACCTTGAATACTTTTTCCACAGCAGTGCAGGCAGTGGTGGCACGGTGGTGCACTGTTTAGGACTGTCGCCTCACAGCAAGAAGGTCGTGGGTTCGAATCTGGTCTGGGGCCTTTCTGTGTGGAGTTGACATGTTCTCCCCGTGTTCGCGTGGGTTTCCTCTGGGTACTCCAGTTTCCCCCACCCACAAAAACATGCATTATAGGAACACTCCTACCAGTACCCCTGACCAAGGCGCTGGCTTTAGAACTGGAGTTGGTCCCCGGGCGCTGCTCTGTGGCTGCCCACTGCTCCTAACCATAGGTTGGGTCAAATGTAGAGGACAAATTACCCCATGGGGTTCAATAAAGTGTATCTTATCTTAAGCATGTTACTTTGCTTTGGCTTCGCCAGTCCATTTCCTCACTGTGCTGACTGTTCGCTTAATGGACTTCAGATTCTGATTGTTAATGGGTGTGATAAGAATCATACGGGGATGCAAGTGTCTCCGATATAGGTAAGGAAGAGCAAAGCACATCCTTTATTGCTGCTCAGCAATGTCCTGTTTTCTCAAGTGGTGCACGTGTTGTAGTAGCGAATAACTGACATTGGGTAAAGAATCTGTGAAAAACGACAGAATTCAGTCCTGGTCATACTGTTCTTACTCCACTAACTTCCCATGCCTGCCATTGTTGTGCCTCACGTGTTACTGTACCTTTGTTTTCCTGAACTACTCATCCAAAGCCACTTACAGTTGTTCAAGTAAGGGCTATCCCCTGAAGTAACATTTGGGTAAGGGCCTTGCTCAAGCCCTTTGAGCTGCAACTTTTTGTGAGTGTCCATCAAATGTCCTTGCCACTTGGCTATAGGCCTCCCTATATGCACAAACGCCTCATGTGGGATGTAAAAGCCAAGCAGAATAACAGAGAAAAACTCCGGCAGAGAATAAAATGTTTCGTTGATGAAAGAAGCTTCCAGGTCTGCAGAGCATGACTCCAGTAACACTGCACTGGCGCACCAGCCTCTGTTATTGAGGGAGCAGATTCTCCGGCTGTTGTCCCCAACTGCTCTGCTACACATCGCTCTGGATAGAATTTCTGGCAAAAAAAAAAAAAACCATACAAGCACCAACAAAACACAAGAGCGCCATACCTTGGCCATTGTCTGTGACACAATTTAATTAGAGCAGCCCCTGATCAAGACACTTTTTGTCTCTCATTTATGCCTCTGCCCCAAACAGAGGGCAGAAGGCATTCTGTTTTCTGGTCGTCTGTTTATCTGTCTCACACATATCTTCATGGGCGATATCTAATGAAAGAGTGGATGGACTTGGACCAAATCAGACATGGCAACACCTCATAAAAGATACCTGAACTGATTAGGTTTTGAGGGTCATCAGGTCAAAGGTTAACACCGCATAAGGTCAGCTGGGGACCAAAGATCAACTTTTAAGGCACATGACGCTACGGTACGCAGCGGCATAGCAACCAAAGCTTTACGTTGATTTCTACATTGTTACTTTTGAGGTAGAATTTATGTTTACATTGGACAAGGAAGGTCTTATTTGTAAAAGGACGGTGTGGGTGCAGGCTTTTGGTATAACATAGCACTAATACACCTGATCCTGATTGTCAAAGTCTTGATTGATCACCCCGATTGGTTGTATCCCCCGGACGAAGTTAGGTGGCTACTATGGATTCATGCTTGTCGTCTCCGCCGCCACCATATACGGGTCCGTAGACACTTCCTTGTGGGCGCTATACAGGCTGTAATTTTTAATGGATTATTTTCATATTTGGTATGGAAATGTTATACTTACGTTTTGACACCTATTGATTTTGGTTGCCATGGCGACAGTGTTGGCCAAATAATGCACAAATTTTGGATAAAGCATTGAGATTTCCTTGTGGACGCAGTACGGGCTGCAATTTTTGACCGATTACTTTCATATTTGCTATGAACATGTGTTATAGCTCACTTATCACCTATCGATTTTGTTTGCCTTGGTGACAGTATTGGCCGAATAATGAACTTATAGAGTGACAAACTGTAGTGTCAGTCACGTAAAGTCAGTCACGCATAATTATATAAGTATTCTAATAATGCTTTTGATTTGGAACATGGCAATAATTTCTAGAATTTCAACCATCCAGGGTTGAAGACAAGTTTGCAAAAAGTTGATTAATTTTCTTAATGGCCGTTTTTGGGTAACGTCAGTCACGTTCACAATTTCAAATTCTTCTAATTGTATCCCCGGACGGAGTGTCCGGGAGTACTATGGATTTGCAGTCTTTGTGCGTCTGCGTCCATAGATTTTCTTGTGAACGCTCTACTGACTGCAATTCTTATCTAATCCTTTTGATATTTCACATGCATGTTGATAGTGGTTAGAGGATGAAGCCTATCAATTTTGGTTGAGTTTCGTCATGTGGTGTCCGGAATATTCCCAAGAAACCAACAAAAATTTTCCCATTGGAAAGAATGGGAGTTGGGTTTTCACAGCTAGAGTGGGTGATGTCACACCTAGAGTGGGAGCTGGGAGCAGAGAGGCTGAAAAAAATACTTTTCATATTGCTATAACTTCCACAAATTTGAATCCCTCTTCATGAAATTTCACAGAAACATAGGAAAATTTGTTGTTGTCACAGCAGTATAGTTTTTGTAGCACAGAAGTACATAGTTTTGGCTCAGGGAACAGTCAAAGGACATGAAGCACGTCAAATTTCTCTGTCTTTTCCATTCAAAAATCACCCAAAAATTTTTGGGAGAACAGCAAACAGAGTTTTTAGATCGCTGTAATTCCAACATTATATCACTCAAAGAAATAATAAAGACATCCACGCAAGCTGCCAGATAGCTCACTTGGTAAAGCATCGCGTTGCGAAGCAGAAGTGACTATCACGGCATGGGTTAGATCCCCGCCTCGTACCAGCCGGCAGTGGTCGGCAGCTCTTTTCAGAGTAGCACGCAATTGGCCAATGCGCTACAGCAGTTTTTCCCAAACCTCTCCTGGCGTTCCCCTTGTCCTGCATGCTTTAGATCTCTCCCTGCTCCAGCACAGGTGATTCAAATGATCAGGTCATAATTAACCCCAGAAGCTGCTTGATAATAACTGAATTATTTGAATCACCTGGGATGGAGCAGGGAGAGATCTAAAGCATGTAGGACAAGGGGTACGCCAGGAGAGGTTTGGGAAACATCGCGCTACAGGAATGCAAATTGGGAAGGGTCTGCCGGGATAGGGTATTGTAAATAAAATAATGAGTTCTCAGGCGCCTCCTGTTGGCCAGACGGGCGCTCGTTAGGAAGATTCTAAGCTCGTTCATGTTCGGGTATCCTCCGCCCTCGTTCTGAGCTTGCGAGGTTGCGACCAATGAGTGTATAAAGCGGTGGCGGCGGGCGTGCCGGAGGAGAGCCATGAGCTGTCTTCACTCTCCTGAGTTGGCAATAGGGGGCATATCACGAAAAAGCCTTGTACATAGTTCCCCAATTGGACATTCCAGATTCGGGTGGGATTGGAGATGCCAAATTAAAAAAAAAAAAAAATTAAATTAAAAAAATCCACACACTCAGCAAAGTCTCGTGCCTTGAATGATGTGGTTACATTTGTGACAGGATGAACGTTTTTTTGCGTGAGAAGCAGGAGTTTGAGGTGTACGCGAGCAAGGATTTCTTCGACTGAGTGACTCAGCGATTCTCTGTGCTTGGGGAACCAGTCCTGCCAAGGCCCTCTGGGAATGGCTGATTTGATATCTATCAGCTCAGCTGAGTTCCCCTGGAGATGATTTGGTTAGAATAGGGCCACGTTCGAAATGTACACTCACTATGTAGGGCATTATATTGTGAATGTTCTACGTTGAAAACAATATAAAGACAGTGAGTGAGCGAGTGGACAAGTGTGCATTCCGTGTGTCGTCATCAGAATGAAGGTAAACTAGCCAGAGATTTTGCGGTTATTGAAATTCGCCCGATGGTATGAATTCCCAATCTTAAAAAGGTATCCTAGCTAATTTTCCAGGCTGTTTATTTTTACTGGCAGGTCTAAGCCAGTTCGGCACTATTTTAAAACGTTGCTTTCTGTGTCAAACAATCAGACACAAAGAAACATTCGATAGAAATGTAACGTTAAAAAGGGAAACATATATTCATGAATGCGATATGCCACTGTTTGCAGTCTACCTTAAATGGAACTATTGCTTAGCAAAGCTAGTGTTTGCCTAATGCAACGTTTATTAGCAAACGTTATGTCTGCACTAATTACAATACAGGCTCGCTAAGTCATCAGCATCTGTTTTCCAGCGTTACCATTAAGATAAGCTGAACCTCCGAGGAATATTCGTGCAGGTAACTTTGTGGCTCTCTGTCCAACGGCCGCCACTGTTAGCGACAGGAGCTCTATTCCTCAGAGCTCTTTGCACAGCGCATCAGCAAACGCGGATATGTATTTAGTCTGTTAATTTCGTGAAATAAATATTTGAAATATTCTCAATTCTTCACAACTCTGTCTCATATTGTGTGATTTGTTAACTGTGTTCTATTCTTGTTAAAAAAATAAATAAATAAATAAACAAATCAAATGGCTTGTCGTGCCGTACATAATTTACGAAGAATAATTAGTGAATGAATAAATGAACTGAAGTAATTTTATTTGCATCAAGAAAACTTACAAAGAACTGATGTGGAATCACAATGAAATACAATTGAAATAAGATTTGTACTGTTTCGCGATTTTTGTGGTCACTGGTTCAACGGTGGTTTTTATGGCTTGAGTTCGTACGTGCGAGTGGGTTTATGCACACGTTCCGGTCCGATCCATAACCCGTCTGTGCAGATGTTGATGCCAGCGGACATTGAGCTGCTCAATTTATGCACGCAGTTACACTATTCTCTCACTAGATGGCACACCCAGATCAGTTATTGAATATTCACCAGCAAGCCGACCTCGAACACAGTTTAAAATATTGTTCAGTCCCAACCCTGTTTTTCAAGAGTTGCATGAATTAAACTCCTCAGCTAAGCCTCATGTGCAAACTGCTCAATATACTTGCCCATACTATCTATCCAGCAATTCAAAAAATGCTCTCGTGACTGAAAAATTTGTTGTCCTCTGTAGCAACCACTTCATCTATAGAAAGCCAGTGGTATTCAAATTAGTCGTAAAAAAAAAATCGGTTTTCTGAAGCAAGAATTTGACATGATATTGATACTGTTATTCTTCTATCACTATCATCTATCTTCTATCGTTTCCCTCATGCAGGGGTAGTTCTGGGCCAGGACGCAGACGCGCAATGACCGCAAATCCATAGTACCCCAATAATGGCTTTTTGTGAGAAAAAGTCAATATCTAGTTTATATATAACACCAGCAAGGTTACCTCCTGCCTCTAAGTAGACCTAGTCCGTAGTATGCTTTTCACAAAATGTGAACATCAGGGTTTCCTCCAGGATTTTTTGAAACTGTGGCAGAGGGCTTCAGCGTCGGGTCAAAACTCAGCATTATCAGGTGTGGCCAGTTTTCATTAATCGGCACGTAGGCGATGTAATAATTGAAGTCTATGTGCAAGGAGGTTTATCAGTTTCACGTGCATGACGGTGGATTTCACATACAATATGAAAACCGATTATGACTCCGGACTCCGGAATTGGAATTGAATAATCATGAAGATACAATCAGGTAGAGCTAGGGATGTCACAAGAACCGATACTTGCGATACCATTTAATTCTTACATGAAAAAACACCGACGATGTCTATTATTTTGAGGCACCGTAAGTACCGAGGCACGGTAAGTTTCGGTGCTGTGACTATTCCGGAACTAATTTTTTTTTTTTTGCTAATGAATGTTCTAACTCCTAAAAAATAATCCGGAAAATATTACGTGGCAACCATGATAAGTGCCTTCAAATTCTTTAAATGTTGAGGAAAGGAGTCTTAGTGCTTCCTAATTTACGTCTTTTAACATAGGGTACACGAAGCATTCTTTTCGAAAAGAAAGGAGATCACGCCATTCCACAATTCAGCGCAGCAGCAGTATTCAAAGCGGCGACCATTCATCCGGCTAAGCGCGTAAAGAAACGTATGAGATGAGCAGAAGACTCGATCACGTTGCTTGCTTTAAGTGCATTCAGATTTTACAATTAGCGCAGTCGTTTTCCTAAGAGGTGGGAACTCCCTTTTACCCCTTTCCTTTATCTTCAGACATTTTCCACATAGGTTAAAGAAAAGTGGTTTGGAATTAGTGTATAGGACGTAATTTTTTGACAGTTCGGACAAAGCCCAGGATAGCTTGTGGGCGTAACGTCATCAGACTCCATACAATTAAAGGAGAGGTAGTAATGTTCACTGGCACGCACACGTTTATTTAGTAGATGAAATCGCAAATCGCAGCCTTTTTTGCTGTTATGCAATTGCACAGTTTGAAATTGCAATTGCAATTAGATTAATCGTGCGGCACTAGTTCTAAGCCTAAGGAAATGTTAGAAATTAAGATGTTAAAAGCTTAATACTCTGAGTTTCCCAAGTTGTGCTTATTCACTGCACAGATAAGTCAGCCTACATGTATGTGATATGGTTGCAATTAGATGCTGTATATCATCTTCTTGAATATGTACGCCAAAATGACGTTTCTTGAAAAAAAAAAAAAAAAACTTGAACTGGTGAAGACAGGGTTAAAGTAGCCATTACAAATGATACCTCTGGAAGGTATGAATTTTAAGTTCTCTTAAGTGATTGTACTGTATTCTGGTATGTTCTGTATGTTCATAGAAATTACATTTTAATATTTTGCAAATTTTCTAATAGAGATGTTCATGTTTAAGTAAATGGGATCTTTGAAAATCCTTCCTTTTTTTTTTTTTTTTTTTTTTTTTTGGTATCGAATTGGCATCGAGAATCGTGTAATTTTACTGGTATTGGAACCGACTGCTAAATTTTTGGTATCGTGACATCCCTAGGTAGAGCAGGATGTGCTCACAGCAAACACAGAAGTTAACATCATAGTTTATCGTTTTGCAAAGTGAACAAAATATTTTTTTCTCTAATCGTTGCACACATTGCATTAAGAAGAAAGCAGAGCGTTTTGCTTCCGATGGCTAATTTTTATTCATTGGAAAAGTGTTGATCAAGCAAAATGATTGACAACAGGTCAAGAATTATTAGTGCTCATACAACTTAACACGGAGAACTGGCGACACCTGATTGTCCTTAGGATTTTTGGAGTTTATGTGAAGTCATTTTACACAGGCGTGGCGGCCTTTTTGCCGTGGCGATGCGCCACGATCAATTATATGTAGCGGAAACCCTGAACATCCAGGAATGCAAGTTTTACTACCAGGTAATACCCTAGAGCCTTTTCCCTCTCTGAATGTAACGCCAGTCACTGTGGAATTCCTCTATACTTCACTAATGATACCTATCGATTTTGGTTGCCATGGCGACAGCATTGGCCGAATAATGCGCAAATTTGTGCGATGGATGCAGTAAAGGCCGGAGAAGCGGGCTTTCCGGGGCTACACGCATGCGGTCACGGGCACCCGGATTGTCTAGTTAGTTACAGGGCTGGGTTCAAGAAATCGATTTTCCTATTCAGATAGATTTTTTATTTTAAATTTCGATATCGATTCATTTTATTCAAAGATCGATCTTTTAGGCTATTAGTGCATTTCCATCTTGCTTGTGATATTCAATAACTGATCCGGGAGTGCCATCTAGTGATAGAATATTGTTCTGCATGCATAAATTTGCAGCTCCATGTCTGCTGGCGGACACGTCTGCACAAGGCAGAAATCAAGGGGGAAGAGCATTAGTAATAACCTGAAATGTCTTTATTTAAATGCAAGAAGCATAAAAAATAAATTTCCAGAGCTTGAGGCTGTTATGATTAGTGAGGGCTATGACATAGTTGGGATTACAGAGACATGGCTTAGTGAAGAGGATGGAGATGAATATAATATAGAAGGTTATAAGCTCTTTAGGAAGGATAGATGTAATAGGCGAGGAGGGGCGTAGCAATCTATGTGAACGAAAAACATAAATGTACAGGAAATTCCTGAAATTGAACATTCCTTACCCTGTGAAGATATCTGGGTCAGGCTCATTGGCAAACACACGAGACAGGTTTAAACATAGGAGTATGCTATCGGCCACCAGCTTTGGACAGTACAGTCAATGAAATGCTTTCTAAGAGGATTACGCAAGCTTGTAGAGGTGGAGGGACTATTATTATGGGAGACTTAAATTATCCTGGTATCGATTGGGAAATGGTGAAAGGACAGGGTAGGGGGGAGGAAGAATTTCTAGATGTTATAAATGATAATTTTTTGGTGCAGTATGTTAATAAACTGACAAGAGAGAAGGCAATTTTAGACTTAGTGCTCTGTAATGACCCAGATAGAATTGGCAATGTTGAGGTACTGGAGCCACTTGGGACAAGTGATCACTCTGCTGTTAATTTTGATGTTTCATGGGAAGTTAAAAAGCTGTATTCAAAAACAAAAATTTTCAATTTTAGGCGAGCAAACTTTGACAGAATGCGCTCATATCTAAGTGAAATAAAATGGGAGACACTCCTGGACTGTGAGTCTGTAAATGAGATGTGGGAAAGATTTAAGGGGGTTTTACTTGATTCACAATGCAAATTTATTCCAAAGGTGTCCAAAAGTAAGCTGAAAAAGCAGAATCCTCAGTGGATGACCAAAAGTATTCGTAGGATTTTGAGGGAAAAGAGGAATCTTTATAAGATGTACATAAAGGATAACAATGAGAATACTAAGGCTGAATACTGTAAAATGCGGGCTGTGGTCAAAAAAGAGCTGAGGAATGCTAGAAGACTGTATGAAAGACAAATTGCAGAGGGGGCAAAAACTAACCCTAAGCGCTTCTTTCAGTACTGTAGCAGAAAAAAGGAAAGTCAAAGAGCAGGTTAAGTGCATAAAGAATAAAAATGGATCGCTGCTATATGATAACAAGGATATTGCGGATGCCTTAAACAGTTACTTTGTTGAGAATTTTACCTCAGAGTGGGTCTTTATTCGGCCAGAGGGCATGTTAAATGCTCAAGATTATTTAGCGGAAATTGAGGTTAGGGATAACGAAGTATTAGACAAGTTGCATAAACTAAAGGCAGATAAGGCGGCGGGTCCTGATGGCTTATATCCTAGAGTGCTCAGGGAAGTTGGTGAGATCATCTTTAAGCCGCTATCCGCCATCTTCAGACAGTCTTTAGAAACTGGAGAAATACTAAATGATTGGAAACAGGGCAATATAATACCAATATATAAGAAAGGGGACCGTCCTGAGCCAGGAAATTACAGGCCAGTCAGTTTAACTTGCATTGCGTGCAAAATATTGGAATCTATCATAAAAGATGAGCTGGACTTATTTCTTTAACGTAACAGTATCTTGAGGGATAGCCAACATGGTTTCCGTTAGGGAAGGTCATGCCTGACAAACCTTCTGGAATTTTTTGAAGAGGCCACCAAGACTTATGACCAGAGCAGGGACATCATATACTTGGATTTTCAGAAAGCATTTGATATAGTACCGCATAAGAGACTAATTTTTAAAATGAGCTCCATTGGAGTTACAGGAGGTATTCTGGAGTGGATTCAAAACTGGTTACAGGACAGAACACAAAGAGTGGTGGTCAATGGTATCTCATCTGAGCTAGATATGGTGGGGAGTGGCGTCCCCCAGGGATCGGGGTTGGGACCCCTGCTGTTCCTCATCTACATTAATGACCTTGATAGGAATATTTAGAGCAGATTAGTTAAATTTGCAGATGATACTAAATTGGGGGGTTTGGCAAATAGTTTAGAGTCCACTAAAGTGATTCAGGATGATTTGGATAGAATCCAGAATTGGGCAGAAATGTGGCAAATGAAATTTAATGTAGCGAAATGTAAAGTTGTACATGTAGGTAAAAAAACATTAGACGGGATTACTTCATGGGAGGTTTAAAACTGGAATGTGCTCCACATGAGAAAGATCTGGGAGTGATTGTTGACCAAACCCTCACAGGCTCTCGCCATTGCGCCGTAGCAGTTAAAAAAGCCAATCGGATGCTGGGATACATTGCCAAAAGTATTGAGTACAAATCTAAGGAGGTGATGCTTCTTTTGTACAACACATTTGTCAGACCACATCTTGAGTATTGTGTACAGTTCTGGGGACCATACTTTAAAAAAGATATAGAGGCTCTAGAGAAAGTGCAGAGAAGAGCCACTAAGCTAATTCCAGGTATAAAACATGAAAGCTATGAGAAGAGGCTGAAGATCCTTAATCTCTTTAGCCTTAGGAAAAGGAGATTAAGGGGTGATTTGATGGAGGTCTTTAAATATGTTAAAGGGATTAACAAAGTGAATTATGTAGGATTCCTTCGACCAAGTGTTGTTAGTAGAACTCGGGGTCACAAATGGAAGTTGACCAAAGGTAAATTTAATACTGATATTCGGAAGTATTTCTTCACCCAAAGAGTAATTTCAATGTGGAATAGCTTGCCTGACCATATTGTTGAGGCAGAGACCTTGGGGGTTTTCAAAAGTAGGCTTGACTTAAAGCTAGATACCATTGAGTCATTGAGTATCTGAAGGGATATATTCACAAAAGTATAAAGAAACTGGCGAGCGTAGTTGGGCTGAACGGCCTGTTCTCGCCATTCATGTTATGTTATGTTATGTTATGTTAAGGCGCTTAAGATACCCTGCCGAGCACCATTGCTCTTCTCGAACACGCCTAATCCAGATAATCCTTAAATTATGAATTCATATTTTAATTTGTAACGAGTAACGAAGTGGCCAGTGTCAAAGTAACGAAGTAAAAGTATACTTTTTATCTTTTAAATGCAGAGTAAAAGTAAAAGTCCCAGTTCAAAAAAAAAAAAAAAAAAGTACAAAGTAAAGTACAAATCCTCAAAAAAAACTACTTAAAGTAATGAATTTCCCGACGTAATGGATAATAATGAATAAGTTGATTGCAGGTAGAGGTATTTTGACTACGTGTCATATAAATGTACATCGAGCAGTGTTTCATTGATAGAAAGCACGCTGCAAATGCAAAACTACCTGTTGAAAGTAAAAATGTACTGTGATCCGCACGTAACTGCAGTGGACACCACTGATTACGCACGGAACAGTAAATTGAGGCCAGATTTTCAAACTACAAGTGATGAAAACAGAACAAATCAACGTTGGATTTAAATTTCGCTATCAGATCTTTATTTTAAGTTCAACTACATGTGTTGGGAGATATATATTCAATAACAGCGTCAGGTGGAAGTTTAGTAATAAAACGTCCCAATTTTCGTCCACTTTTTAGTGTGAACTTTAATATTTTAAATATTGTGCCTAGTTAGGTTTTTTTTTTTTAATAATTCAACTGAAAGTATAATTTCTGCCATTAGTTCTCTAAGACTCCCTTTCATATTCAAGCAAAACAGGTACTGTAGCTGGAATATCCCTCAATGAATCGATATTGAATCGAATCGGAAATCGAATCGAATCGGGACCCTGTGAATCGAAATCAAATCGATTGAGGAAATCAGTGGCAATACCCAGCCCTAGTTAATTAGTTGATTCAGGTTTCATAGTGCTGAGCTGAAACCAAACTTGCGCTCAATTTGACCGTTTTTGGAGAAGATTGGTTATGGCTGATGTAAGGGGTAACTCTGCACGCTACTTATATTTTCCTGCGCAATTCAGTTAACGGTCTGTAATGCCCCTCTTTATCACGGAGGTTAGCATCTTATGAATGCCATTTTAATGGCTCAAAGTGAATCAGATCTGATGCCCGACCGTGAACCTACCTGTGACTGAAAAGGTTAAAAGGTTCAACTAAACGCACAAGTGGCTGTAATACAAACTGTTAGGGTTAATCCTAACCATAACCCTAACCCTAAATAAACAAGTGGCTGTAATACAAACTGTTAGGGTTAATCCTAACCATAAACCTAACCCTAAATAAACAAGTGGCTGTAATACAAAGGAGAACACATACTGGGTGAGGAGGATGTTTTTGCTCGGTCTGCTCCGTTTCCTTAGTGATGTTAATGAAGGTGTTGTTTTTCTTTCGTACTCATTCAATCTCTCTTCCGGTCCTTTTTTCATTTCTTGCTTTGAGCGTCACGGCAACATCTTTCTATGAATTACTTGTTGAGTCACTTGTTGAGCTGCCTGAGGAAGTCATGGTGACATCCGCTCTCTTTCACTGCCGCTACCATCCTTACATTCAGCTCTTCTTCCTGTATTGATTTCGCCTTGTTCAACTCCATCTTTTCTACCATCTTCACGATCTTGACCTTTAATTTTTATTCTTTATTTGATATCAGTATGTCTTCTTTTCGTTGGCTTGTACTTGTGTTCCCATTAAAAAAATGGAAGTGTGTGTGTGTGTGTGTGTGTGTGTGTGTGTGTGTAGGTGCATGTGCATGCAGGTTTGGTGAAATTAATTAACTGATCACCGTAGTCACGCACAATGCTGCTAGCTGAGGTTAGGTTGCATACTCAAGTATGCATGATGCTGCGTACTCAAACATGAGTGCTATTAAGTATGTAGTGACCTGTGTAAGAGAGCTGCCAAACCTCAAACCTATGTACAGTCAATGCTCCTTACTTGCTCAAGGATTATTTTTCTGCAGAACTACAGTCATATTTAGTCAACTTTTTTGTAGACCGTTTGTTCTCCTGAAGTGGAGCCACAGGTAATGCCTCTAACATTTTACTGAATTTCACTTTTGTCACACCTGAGCACTGAATGTCATCTGCAATGGAATAGCAGGTGTTGCTGCGTATTAAGAGTCCAGTGTGTCTATAAAGCCAGCTGGATGGGTTCGGGTCAGACTGCTTACTGGAATATGGGTAGAAAGTGGCGCTCCTCCACAGTGTAACCTGCTGAAGTGTTTGAAGATTGCCGCATGCTATGTGTGATGATCTCTGATCTGAAGGTATAGACGAGGCAGGCGTGGCGTCTAATTAACACCAGTCCCACGGCATTCCCTTCAGGAGTGACTAGCAACTGGTGAGAGTTAACTTTGATGCGTAGTTGTTCGTGAAGAATATTGACTCATAGAAAAGGAAGGAGGGGTGGGTCATGGAGAAAAGATGGAGGTTGAAAGCTCTCAAAACTCATTAACACATCTTGCTTGGGCTGAAGAGGAGGGTAACATCCTGAGGGAAAGCGGGCTTGGAGGAGACGTCCACGTGGAGGTCTCCAGCGTCGTCTACGTGTCACGAAGGTGCAATGGTGTTGATTTAGTTTTGCCCAGATTAACATCCCAACATCCTGCTGAAGGGTTGTAGTGGAAACCTCACTTTAATGTGGAGGAAGAGAGACTGTTCTTTTAAAAACAAAATTATTTTTAAAAGTCTCACACACTCGAATAGAGAAGTCAGATCGATTCCAAAGAAGTGACAAAATATATGGAATAAACAATTGGAATTTGTCTTGGGGATGTTGTATTTCTTTAGTTACAAATGTGTAGCTGAAAAAGATGAGTCATTATTTTTGGAACAACGGCTTTAATCACACAAGGACACATTCCAGAAATCGTATACTTTGAGGTCAGCATCCGCAGATATTGGCTTTTCTAACCTGGGTTGGATAACGTGGTGATCACTATGAGTTCCCGTCCTTTCCCTGTTACGGTCTTTGTAAGTCGAGCAAAGGTTGCCTGACTCTGCTTACTTCGTCTGCACTGAATTAGAATTATGCTCTGAATGAAATGTTATGAATTTTCCTTTGCAGGATTCAGCTCACGTATTTTATGTTTTTAGCGTTGTTGGACGGGATAGTGTTGAGAACAGTGGAGGACAATTCAGGTAACTTTCAGAATGTTCACCACAATACATAGGTCCAACTGCCTGGAATTGCTGATGACCATATTTGTTTGAGCCTGGAGGCAGAAAACTAATTGGCATGGTGGAAGCATGGAACAAGACTCTGGCTGGGCAATACGCAGAAAATCCAATATCATGATATCTTTCTCTAAATCCCTCAATACTGAAGCTGAGGCGACATAGTAGGGACAACTATCAGTGCTTTCACAAAGTATTTATGCGTTGTCATTTTTGACAGGCTGTCATTAGTAATGTGGATATGATGACCAAGCAGGTACAGGAAACTGCTAGAACACTAATAAGTTCAGACAACTGCATCCATTTACTGTGATGCAGCCTTGAAAACCTGAAAAGACAACACTTATGCCCTATCACAATATTACAATCCAAAATCCCAGACGATATCTAACGTATGATACCATAATATCAGTATAGTATTGATACATTGCCAGCCCCAGGCAGAACGTTCACTTTCTTACCCCTGGATTGATGATTGGGGATGGAAAGAGAAAGGGAAACATGACACAATGGTCCAGTGGCCGGATTCGTGTTTCCAACTTATGGGCTCGTCACGAGCATGTTTGATTGTGTGCTAAAGGCTACACCACCGCGATGCCCCCTACTTCATTCCCCCACCGCTTCCCAACCGGTCCATCACGATGGGCCTAAACTAGTTCAAGGCATTGCTATGACAGCACCTGTGACTTTGACTTCGGCACTTTTGCAGTTCAGTCGTTTTTGAAGCTAGAGCCCTCTGTGGATCTGAGGCTTCCATCCTAGTTGCTACGAGGGGAACCTAGGGCAGGGTTCTGGGAGCTACGAGGGGAACCTAGGGCAGGGTTCTGGGAGCTACGAGGGGAACCTAGGGCAGGGTTCTGGGAGCTACGAGGGGAACCTAGGGCAGGGTTCTGGGAGCTATGAGCCTTCAAATTTGTCCTCAGGATCCCTCCTTCCCCTCCCGCTCTTGTCTATTCCTCCACTTGTCGCTGAAAGTGCTCCCTGCTGGGCTCTGATCTCTGAACAGTGTTGCCAAGCCAGAGAACGGAAGCTAGGGTTATTACGCGTGCCGCCTGGGAAACAGACCAACCCCTTCACAGTCCAAATTCAGCCATTATTTAATATTCATCTCTTGACAGAAATCCGTTGCGGTGTGCAAAGTGATTCTGTACAACAGCGGTGCAGAATTTAAGCATAATCTCAACTGAAGCAGGACTGAATTCACGTACAGTGACTAACAAATATTAGAAATGCAGAAGTAACAAAGAGAAGATAAGTCAGGTCATCAACCTGCATGTTTATAAACTGATTAGCCTTCCTCTTTCTCACCAGGGTCAGTTGGGTTAAATTATGCCCATTTTTGACGAGTGAAACGAAACGACTATCTCAAAAACTGTAAATGCCAGAAATATGGTTCAAAGCTTTTTTGAGACTGCACCTTTATGACGTTTCATTTTTAAAGTCCAGGATCTAATACTTAATTTCAATAACTTCTGTGTACTAAATGTCTAAAAATCGAGAATTTAAATTCTGAAATTCAAATTTTGGTGATTTTTCTGGTTAATATACGTTCTCGAATTGTTCGGGGGAAAAAGTGTGTTGAAATCTTTAACCATTCAAATTCTTGTGCAGTTTCTCAAAACAGCAAGAAGCCTGTTTTTGTCTGGTTTTTATCAAGAATCTTAGTGAGCCCTGTATCTCAGACTCCGTTAAGGCCAGGAATATGGTTCAATGCTTGTTACTGCAAGGCGGCGTTGGGGCTTAAGAGGTGAGATGCGATTAAAATGATGCAGAGGAAACATGGTGTAATGCTATGAAAAGAAGCAGCCTCATGATGCTATGCTTTTAGGAAACAATCAAGCATGCCTTTGCTCTTCTAAATTGGCTGCATAAATCGCATACAGATGCCACTAAAAATATTTTATTGGGATAGCGATTAGCTTTGAGTCTCAAATTCATGGAAACATTAACAGTCAATGATGAGAGCGGCAAGCATTTTGGCGGGGATGCACTGTGAGAGCCGCGCCATCTGCTTCTGTTCTTATTCACTTAACCCAAACTTACATTTGAGACATTATTTTTGGTGAAGTCGTGGACTACTGCTGGAGAGCTGCACATCTATCTTTGGAGAACATGTTAACTACAAAGTCAAAAGTTGGAGTGTACCCAGGGGTGATGGATATTGGATTATGACATTTTAAAAGCTGGAATCCTGGGTTGGACCAACAAAAAAATAAACACTATTGGGAATGTCTTGGTGCACCTGTTTACTGCCTCTATGCAGACTTCGTTATACAGACAGACGTTCACTGCGGGCATGCGCACAGAACATCAGAACTGAAACACCGTTATTTCCTTAGTCGGGGTTTGATTGACACATTGTCAGGCACCCTGCCGAACAGAAGTATGCATAGGAGGTGGGAATTTTACTGTATGAGCAAATCAGTTATGTAAATTGAAATGTTGCTTATTAGCTGGATGGTCCCCTTGAGATTGGGGCATCTCATTTTCAAGAGCATGAACAAAACTGTCAGAATGATCATTAAAGTACGATGTACAGAGGTTGGACAAAATATCAGAAGCACCCCTGAAAAAAGGCTTTAAATTTTAAGTATCGTGCCCACAATTACAAACGCACAGGTGATTCTTACTAATTTGAATGCTAATTAGAAGCATGTATCCACTAGAACTCCCGATGAAATGCCATTTTGAGAGTATCTTACCTCTGTATTGTGATTTATTTCTCAGAGAAACTGAATCAGCAGGTGGGACATAACGTTGGGAGGAATTTGATTTGAACATTGTAAAGTGGGTGTCCCAGCTAACTAATGAATCTTCGCTCTGTTCTGGTAAAAGTTGAAGATTGATTGATGGGTGGATTTCTTGACATTATTGGTTGAATTTAGTTGGTTCAAGCCTATGTTCGCGCATGTCATATTTTGTTCAACAGAAAGAAAATATTGGATTTCGACATAAGAACACAAAGAAACTGACTTTTTGCGTGATATGACTGCAGATGTGATCTAAAAGGATTAAAAGGGCATTTTTCATCTCCTCTCCTCTTTAAACAGGACGAGTATACTAAGAGTTCTTCGGGGGCTTAATAGTTGCTGCGTGAGTTGCAGGTGCATCAGTCTCAGAAGCGGCAAAATGACTTACAGTGGCAGCTGGAACTGCGCCGAAATCATGACAACATGCGCCAAACACCAAAGTAAAAAAAAAATGGCAATGGCAAATGAGCAGTCCTAGCCTACTGACAGGGACAGACTTGGATAGAGACGCTTGGTAGTATAGTCACTGTAACCACAGAACCACCGCTTAAAATATCTAAATAAAATGAAACAATATTTGAGCCAGTCGCAACAAAAGCACACTATGTCATCGGCTTCACAAAGGTGGAATACACAGCTGTGGTAAGAGCACGTGTACCTGTATATACGCATACCGTGTATGACTTGGACCAGTATCAACAAGTAAGAGTGGAGTTTGTGAAGAAGTTTGGAGCCACACTGGAGCTGCACGTGATTCAGGGAGAGGGATGGGGAAGTGCTTTGGAGGGTCAGGTTGGAGGAGGTGTCGCCAGAGGAGGAATTGTGTGAGAGAATGGAGCACTTACTCTCCAGCCAGAAAGACAATAAAGATTAAGGGCAGCTATAAAAAAGGGCCCTGTGCTAACGGTGCCAGGAACCTGCTTGGAGGAAAGATGGGGAGCTGGAGAGAGCCATGTTTGGATCGAAGCCCCGAGTGGGAGTGAGGAGGACGTGGAGAAGGAAAATTGTAGCATTTTTCATTTTTGTTTTTTGCTTTCTAGTCATTCAGAAGAGGACCAGAAAAGAAATGGGCTTTTATCTTTCCAGTGCCAGTGGCGTGGATAACCGTTTTCATCTGCTCTTTGCGACGGTGTGAATGATTTGGCTGTGCCATGATTTTTTCATGGTGTTTCCAAAAAAACACCCCTGACCTTAATTATTAAGCGGATGCAACAAAAGGAAATGAAAGGTTTGGTGGGAGCTGCAATTGGCCTGATGCCCCTTATTAAAGCTCCATTGATAATTATTGGATTGGCTATTCAGCTGATCAATTACAAACTCAGATTTGATACCCTCAGTCTGTCATAAATGAGGTTCTAAGCAGGAACCTGGGCAATAGTAGACGTTTAGAATTTTAATCAGTATTTGGCTGCAGTGTGCCGCAAACATGAATGGGTGTACAACCCCAATTCTGAAATAGTTGGGTCCAAGTGTAAATTGTGAATAAAATCAAAACACAATGACTTTCAAATCAGACCAGCCAGTATTTTGTTCACAATAGAACAGGGATAACATAGCATATGTTGAAACTGAGAAATTTTACAATTTTATCCACAAAATGAGCTCATTTCAAATTTGATGGCTGCTACAGGTCTCCAAAAAGTTGGGACAGGGGCCTGTTTACCATGGTGTAGCATCCCCTCTTCTTTTTAACACAGAGTGGAGGCGTCTGGGCATTGAGGAGACAAGTTTCTTGAGTTTAGCCATTGGAATTTGATCCCACTCTTGTTTAATACAGGCTTCCAGCTGCTGGAGAGATTTATGTGTCCTTTGACGGACTTTTCGTTTAATTATGCGCCAAATGTTCAGAATCGGTGAAAGATCAGGACTGCAGGCAGGCCAGTTCAGCACACGGACTTTTCTACTACGAAGCCATGCTGTTGTAATAGCTGCACTATGTGGTTTTGCATTGTCCTGCTGAAATACACAAGGCCTTCCCTGGAACTGATGTTGTCTGGAGGGGAGCATATGTTGCTCTAAAACCTTTATACACCTTTCAGCATTCATGGTACTTTTTAAAACATGCAAGTGTCCCACATCATATGCACTAATGTATCCCCATACCATCAGAGATGCCGGCTTTTGAACTGAACGCTGATAACAGGAGGGGTGGTCTTTCTCCTCTTTAGCCCGGAGGACACGACGCCCATGATTTCCAACAAGAATGTCAAATTTGGACTCGTCTGACCACAGGACACTTTACCACTTTGCTACAGTCCATTTTAAATGAGCCTTGGCCCACAGAGCACGGCGGCGCTTCTGGATCATGCTCAACAATGGCTTTCTTTTTGCATGATAGAGTTTTAGGTGGCATCTGTGGACGGCACGGCAGACTGTGTTTGCAGACAGTGGTTTCTTGAAGTATTCCTGGGCCCATTTAGTAATGTCAATGACAGAATCATGGCGGTGAGTGATGCAGTGGCATCTGAGGGCCTGAAGATCACGGGCATCCAGTAAAGGTCTTCGGCCTTGTCCCTTACGCACAGAGATTTTTCCAGTTTCTCTGTATCTTTTGATGATGTTATGCACTGTCAATGATGAGACCTTCAAAGCCTTTGCAATTTGACGTCGAGGAACATTGTTTTCAAAGTATTTCACAATTTTTTTACGCAAGCCTTCACAGGTTGGAGAGCCTCTGGCCATCTTTACTTCTGAGAGACTCAGCCTCTCTAAGACATCCCTTTTATAGCCAATCATGTTACACACCTGATGCCAGTTAACTTAATTACTTGCTAAATGTTCTTTCAGCTGATTCTCTTATATATTAATTGCTTTTTCAGCCCTTTTTTGCCTGTGTCCCAACTTTTTTGAGACCTGTTGCAGCCAGAAAATTTGAAATGAGCTCATTTTTTGGGGTTGAAAATGTAAAATGTCTCAGTTTCAAGATTTGAAATGTTATCTATGTTCTATTGTAAATAACATATTGGCTCGTTATCTGAAAGTTATTGCATCTTGATTTTATTCACAATTTACACTTCGTCCCAATTATTTCGGAATTGGGGCTGTAATTAATTAATCTCTACTATTAAAATAATATGTAAAATCATTTTAGTAAGCTGTTGTCTTCAAGATGGCTTACTCTCTCTTCTAAATTGACCTATCTCAAGTGTATGTACTGCTCAAGTGTATGTACTGTAGGTGTAGTTGACATTGTCGCTTGAAAATGCTACTGAAGTATAGTTCTCTTGGTTTGAAGGCACATATATCGTCAGAAAAGATTTTTCTCCTTTAAATGTCTTTTTCCTCAATTCATTTCTTCTTTTGGCAGAACCTGAATATTTGTTTATCAAGCCAGATATTCACTGAAGATTGTTAGGATCCCATATCCAAACTGATTGCTCACATCAATATCGTTGACCTATCCAATCAGATGAGATGAGCTGCAATGGACACTTTACAGAGCGTTGGAAAACAATGTTATGTTTGAAAAACGCTTTTTTCCTGTACAATACGAAAGAAAAGGAAACCTTACGGCAGCTGAGAGGGCACTTTTTGTCGCTATAAATGATTCAGTGAGCCTTGGTTGGAACAATAACCATCATTTACACATGATGTACATCACACTGCTTCGAATATTAACGAGAAATATGCAGCCATGAATACGTAAAAGTGTGTGTATACTGTATGTAGAATCTCTGTCTTTTTGCTGGACTCTTTCCCCTGTGTGTCACTCTTCAGTGTCAGTGCCCAGGATTCATTATCTGTCTTAAAGCCCCCATAAAAACAAGTGAGTTTTTGTGCGTGAGCGAGAGTTAGAGAAACTGTATGTATGTTTGCACTCAGTATTGTATGAGTATCGTTCTGTTGCATTCACTCATATTACTCTTTCAGGAGATTTATGAACGCGCTTGTGTTTTTATGCCTGTGTATTGATCCTGTAATACAGCAAGACCGAAGGGAAAGATGGAAGACTGAAAGATTAAAGCAGTCAAACGGACAAGTCTGCGGAACGTAATATTTAGAGGAAGCATTCTGTTTGCTTTTATCCAAAGACACCGTGGGTGAGGTGAATGTGCAGTGATCCTTCGGGCACCGTTAAATTGATCTGTCCTCAACAGCAGAGATGGAGCAGGAAATGAGAGATTGATCGACTCTGTCCGTGTGTTTGTACTCTGGGGTGTAACTTCACTCCAGTAGCTATTAGAATGATGGAGAGCCACAGGAAGAGGAATGTAAGGTGAACGTAGCTTCATTTGTTCCAAAGTTCTCATTTGCCCTTTCTGCGAAATGTGGAATTTGTCACTCAGTTGAGTAACTTACAGAAACAAACTACTGTCCAGCGGGTAGCAAAAAGGTTATTGGTTCGAATCTCCCCATGGTCTCCTGCCTTTCCTCTGGGCACTGTGGTCTCTAGCCAAAGAAACGAATGCAGGACTCACTGGAGACTCTAAAGCCTCGTTTCCTCCCGGTAGTTCAGTTTGTTACACAACAGAATGCCTATTTTTGCGTTTCCTTCATGAAAAGTTGCAGATGGTGCCAAAAGCGCCGTTCCACTACCTCCCGTTTTTCGTTACTCCTCTGTTGAGGCACGAGGCACACACTGATCCAATACTAAAAATTGGAGCTAGAAACACTGAAGTCAGTTGATTTGTCGAGAGAGTATCATCACTCTTGCTATGCTACTTGCCTGGTTGACGTGGCTATTTCCGTTCGGTAACAACCCCTTCACCATTTAAGAGTTCGGTCTCGGATGGAAATGCAAACCAGACCTAGGGTTTAGGTACCGGTCTGTACAGGTTACAGACTGGTTCTGAGGGTACTATATTGAAAGTATTTGGTGGAAACCTGGCTTAAAGTGCTCATTAGCATGAGTATGAGTAAATGACGTGTGGGCGCTGTGGTAGATTAGTGAACTGAGTGGTCTGCTGGACTCTTGCCCGTTACGCTGAGGTTCAGATGGATGGATGGACTGGTATCAAATGCTAAAATAGCAGTTGTTACACGTGTAGCAGCTCGTTTATTCTGCATATCTCATTTTAATTAATTATGTCCCTTGTCTTTGCAGAGTGTGGCACCTGAAACCTGACTGGACACGCCCATGAAGCACTTTCTCAGTTTCGTTCCATCTCTCCCTCAGCCACTGCTATAAGACGTGCCAAAAGACTCTCCGCGTTGGAGACCTTCAGCCAATCAGAACAGAGTATTAAGACTCACTGCCAACCAGGAACCAATGGCATTCGATTCCTTGCAGCACTCAAGAAGTACAGCTGTAAAATTTGTAATATAAAATGATATAGTGAAATTGAGAAATGAAATATATTAATTAATCAAGTATACATATATAGCTACATATAACTTAAAAAAGTGCCTCATATTTTTTGATTGTAGCCATTTTAACAAAGAAAATCATGAAATGGTCAGAGGAAATGAGAATGCATTAATCTGCGTAAAAGAGTATTGAAAATGATGTTGATAGTAATAATGACATTCAACTGGCCTTACTGTGTTTGTGCGCATTAGGAGTGGTCTCATCTTGCTTTGCGCTTTGCCAGATGCCATAATTGGACTGATGTGTTTGGCTCACTCTTTGTTTTGAATTTACAAACCACTTTAGCCTCATTTACGGTCTTATTTTCCTCCTCGTCCTTCGTCAGCTGCAATAGCGGTGCACACACTGCAAAAACAAAATCTTACCAAGCGTTTTCATGCTGTTTCCAGACTTAATTAAACGCTTATTTCTATTATCTTTTCTCTAAGGAAATAAATTTTTCCCCTGATTTGAATTAATTTTTAACTCATTTCTTGATTAGTCCATGGGGTCAGTGAAATTATCTTGCGCCATGGACAAATCCAAAAATGAACCAAAATTACTTTAAAACTTCTTTTAACTGAGAAGAAAGGTAATAAAAATAATTGTTTAAGTCTAGATACATAATATAAATGCTTGGTAAAATTTTGTTTTAACAGTGCAGCAGACAATAACACAAGTTCTCACGCGTGCTCAATGAGGACACACACTGCGCCAAGATGGCGTCAGAGAACAGGAGTGCTCTGATGCTTACTTGTGCTCGCTAAAGTCGAAACACGCAGAGCCACACTAAGCTTGCTCTGCGCATTGATGCTCCGAGGACAAAAAAGCAGCCATGATTGCCTCACGCACACGTACACGCACACACAAATGCGCACAGTGCACACGTGCAAACTAGCTATATTGATTGGCTAACAGGGCAGGAACACGGATGCACTTGAATGTGCTGCCGTCACAGGGATACAGATGTACATACTCTCGCATGAAGGAGCAATCGCCCATCTCTATGCTTGAAGACTTGCACTCACTTCATTCCTCTCCTGTGATTCATCAACTAAAAGCTTTAATAATAATAATCATCTTTATTTCAATTGTATGCCTGGGCTTCTGCAGGTTCAGTGGAACACCACAAATACACAAACACGCTCATGCTTGTGTACGGACACGCTCTCACTGGAGGGGACGTTCGGTCGAGCTGGAATCAAATTTTTGGATGGTGTGTGTATTTGTGTGTGTATTTGTGTGTGTGTGTGTGTGTGTGTGTGTGTGTGTGTCTGGCTGTGTGTTCAGGTCAGTGTTCATGTGTGTGTTCATTCTTGTAATTGCTACATTATGAGGACCAGAACAGCTTTCTGTCCAACGGAGTTGGGACATTTTTGGAAAGTGAGGACGTTTAGCCAGTCTTCATAACTGCAGGGGCTAATTGCGACTAATTTGAGGGGTCATAATTTAAACTTCCAAACCTTGCCGAGGGTTGCGCTAGAATATTTGTGTTGTGATGAACACTTCTGGTTTCACTGTTCAAAACTGGTTTTCCCTTTGCATGTTCATGCTACAGACGACACAAGTGAAATACTATTTTGAAACTATGAATGCATTTTACTGGGAACTCCAGCACAATCGTACATGCTCACGTAAAGCAAATGCCGTTGCTGTCTCAAGGATGGTAGTCTTAACCATCTTGGGGCTATATATCATACTCTGACCTGGCGTTGCGTTGCTAGCGAAGAGTATCGGTTTCAAGGTTTACCGGAAGTGCACATTCTGAAACTGAAAATTGACCTCCTTTAATTTTCAGCACATCAGCACACAAGGATTTGATAAGAATAGCAGTTGCGCCACGGTTGGTAAAGTTTGGAAATGTAATTAAGATCCCTTGCATTGATTCACTCAATAAATTCCATATACTGGTCTGTCAAATGCATCTGCTGTATTTAAACCTGTGGAACTTCAGACCTATCTTAAACTCTTGTGGAGATTCCAAGGTTTCCAACAAGCCCAAATATCTCCTGAATTACGAGGAAATGTATATAAAATTATGTACAAGGTCTAGATACTTTCCATTTGATGTAATGCTGCGGCCATAAAAAGAAGGCGTCCTGGGTTTGAATATTTCACTCAGTATAAGTTGAGCGCTGCAACCAGCAGATACGAAACATCCATGTGACATTGTTCTACAAAAAAAAAGTTTTTTCTGACTGTGAACTTACTTAAGGGAAGACTTCAGTAAAAAGGTGGAGTTTAGGGGGTTAAAGTTAGGGTTGAGGTCAGTATTTGGTCAAGGGAAGGGTTTGGGTTGGGCCTGTGTTGGTCATGGTCGAGATTTGAGAAAGGCTGTAAAGATGCACAAAGAATAAATAGAAGTCAATGTAATGTCCCTGCGAGGATAGAAGTACGAGAATGTGTGTGTGTGTGTGTGTGTGTGTGTGTGTGTGTGCGCGCGCTTGCGCTGTGATTACATGAATGAACGTGTTTTTGTCCTCGGAGTCCTTTAAATGTGCATAGCGAGCACTGAACTCCATTTCACAATGATGCAAAAAAAAAAAAAAAAAACATCAGTGAGGATGATTTTTTTCTCCTTCCCAGCAGTTACTTTGCTTTTGTGGTTTTGTTTTTACCCAGATCTGAGTTGAGTAGATAATGAGGAACTTGTTTTCAAACTAACTTTTATGCGAGAGAGGCATTTCAACATTCCCTTTGTTGTAAAGTAAATGGGAGCCAAAATACAGGGTCAACACACGAACCACAATCTTGCACGCACACACACACACGCACTCACACATGCATGCGTGCACAAAATGCATTTAATATGTTAAGATTTTATTATACAGTTATGAAGTCCCTTCAGGGCTTTCTGTAACTAATAAAGTAATTTTATATTTCTCTCAGCAAAGACAACTACAGGAATAAAACTACTTGGACTACTGATTGCCACTTGCCTACACCAAGCCGATTGGATGGTGTCGGCCATTGGGAGAATATGATTGGACTGTTGAGCTGCCTTCAGTAAAATGAAATTGTGAAACATCTTTGTCCGTTTCTCCACCTGTCTGTGTATCTGTTTGGTCTGTTTGGTGAGCTCATCTATCTTTATTGCCTTAAAGAGTTAATTGACAAACAAGAGAAGAGCAGGAACTGTAAAAATATTTTGCATTCCAGAAGCAGGGTAACTTGTGTGAAGTCAAAAAAAAAAAAAAAACAAAGATTCATTATTTTTTAGTTTGGTGAAGAGCAGTTTTGTGTCACGGCTGTAGTTTGCTGGCTAAACGGCATAATGAAGAAATGTAGAAGTGAAGATTATACAGCACACAGAAACTTCATTCCATCTTAAAGTACCCTTGTTAACGATTTTGGACAAAGTGTAGACTTAAATATCACCTTGACAGGAGTCACCATAAAAAAGGCATAATAATAATAATAATAACACTCTACTATTATAATCATTATTATGACAGAAAAAAGGAGTAAGGTGGTAATTTATACTCTGTATAGAGTGCTATATTGTTCTGTGCATTAGGAAGTAGAACTCGCGTGAGGGGACAGTGTGGAGTTAAAGGAAATTGATGATGTTTCTGTTCATGCCAATTATTCAAAATGGAAAATCATATGATCATAAGGGTCCTTGCCTGTGTTGTAGACAGTGTCACTTTGTTGCTTGAAGAAAAAAAAAGACTACAAAACGACAAGAAGCGTCTGTCTTTTTGAAGTGTACTAGTAAGCATACTGATGAGAAACGAAGTTTTTTAAATAAATTAACAACTGTGCCATTAATTGTTTGTGTTTTTGTGTGAAGTGACAGTAGATGAAGTGGACTGTGATTTGCTCATAGATTACGGGCGCATAGAATTGTTTGGGATGCAAAGCAGCCTTTGCATAGGGGAGATATACTATAGGTTTCAGCACACCAAACCACTGTCTTGATCGATGACAGTTTTGTCAGAACTAACTCCATTCAAAATGGTAAATTATTTAGTTAATCTGTCTTTTGGGAGTATAATCTGCCACGGTAATCTGGACGCTGATGCGAGGAAATGATGCTTATGTCAAGCTTAAGCACATGAGCTTCTGATTTCAAATAACATAAAAATACCTGGTTAATCTTTGTAATTTCCCCAACTCCAGTTTGGGGAAAAAAAAGCATGTATCTCGCTAAAAATGTAATGATGTGGTATCTACTCATAAATGAAGTTGGGAAATACACCCCCAACTCCGAAAAAGTTGTGACAATAGGGAAAATGCTCATAAAAACAGAGCACGGTTTTTTCTAAAATTACATTGACTAGTTCTTCATAACAGACAGCAAGCAAGAAATTTGGAATGTTTTGTCTCATCTACTTCATTTTATTTGTAAAATATAAATCCAATGTATATAATTTGTAAATATACATCCATTCCTGCCATTCAGGCCTGCAACACATTCTGAAAAAAATTTGGGATGGGGGCAATTTAGGACTAGTATCGAGTTTATAAATTTATTGTGATTTGAAATGGCTGATTTTAGCAGGTGATTGTAATCATAATTTAGCACAAAAGCAGCACTCAAGGAAGGTCGAGTCCTTCAGAAGCAAAGATGGGTGGAGGATTGTCAATTACCCCTCAAACACATGAGAAGATAATTGAAAGGTTTTAGAAAATGTTCCTCAAAGAAAGCTAGGAGGGGATTTGGATATTTCACACTCTACAGTGCTGAACATGATTAGAAGTTTTCATGGAATCCGGAGGAATTTCTGCTTATAAAGGGCTAAGGCGCCAGCCTAAGATGAATACCTGTGATGGCCGATCTCTCAGAGGGCACTACATCAAGAACCCTCATTTATCTGTAAGTGATAAAATCACTTCGGCTCAGGATTAGTTCGGCAAACCATCAAACCTTTGTTGAGTACCACAATACGCAGTAACATCCATAAATGGCAATTAAAATTTTACTGTTCAAAAAGGAAGCCATATGTTAACCGTATCCAGAAGGGCCATCAGCTTCTCTAGGCTTGGGGGCATATTTGAGGGACCATCACACTGTGGAGACACGCACTAACCAGCACAATCAATACTTCAGGTCTTTTTTAGAAGAATTGGACTCCGTGTGCTCTGGAACAAAGAAGAAAGGACCATCCAGACTGTTACCAGCAACGAGTCTGAAAGCCATTCCCTGTCATGTGGCGTTGTGTCCTGTGACACAGGTACATTGAGAAAATAAGTGAAATTTTGTTGCAGCAAATGCTGCCTTCAAGACAATGAGCCCTGTTTTAACAATCTAAGCCAGGGGTGTCCGATCTAATCCACAAAGGGCCGGTGTGGGTGCTGGTTTTTGTCACAGCCCAACACTAAAACACCTGATTCTACTCATCAAGGTCCTGATTAAACCTCCTGATCAGTTAATTAGTGGGATCAGGTGTTGTAGCACTGGGCTAAAACAAAGACCTGCACCCACACCGGCCCTTTATGGATAAGATTGGACACCCCTGATCTAAGCGCTCGGTCTGAAATGTGTGGCGCAAGTGCATTTAGGGCGTGTCCAAATCCATTTTTGCTAGTTAAACGGTGGGTTATTATTGGCGAATAGTAAGGCGCTCAGAGCAAAGGGGTTGGATTTAATCTCTTAATTAATCATAGGCGTGTTTTGGCGAAACATGGAATAAACCAATCAGAGTGTCATCTCCCAATCCCTTTAAAAGCCAGTGGCAGGAAAAAAAAAAAAATCAGAATGAGGGCTGCTAGTGCACCTAGTGACAGCGCGCAAGCAAACCATTGTATGGAAACGTGATCTCAGTGATCTTCAAAAATGTAATTAAAAATGTTTTGAAATAGTGCTCAAAATTATTTTAATCATATCCAGATGATAAAAATCATAAAAGTGAATCCCCAGGGCCGCAGCTGAACTTTATATGACAATACAACTGGTGCGTAAAACAAGCAAACAAAAAAAAAGTTTCAATTCCGGGTCGCCAGTGAAAATAATAAATAAAGAATAAATAATGGTGGGGAAGGACTGACGGAAATTAAAATGAGTGAGAAAAACAGCTAGCAAGAAACGAAATGAAATTAATGTTTTGTATGAGCAAGTACCGTAACCCCTTCAATAATATCCAACAGGAGTGAAAAGCACTTGTTTCCGCTTGTTATACGATTGACGGGCGAGTCGGATATATGGAAAAAATTTGGATTAATTATAGACAGTGACGACAATGTCATGCATTGTGTTTTCTAAAAGTGCCGGTTTTTAGGGCTACGTCATTTGCCAGCCAAACTGTAAATAATAAATCCATTTCCAAATGAAATGAGGGATTTTGCACTTGATAATGGAAACTAGGCAGCAGGCACAGTATTAATGGATCAGGTCGGATTCACTTGGTTTTTCAGATAATTGCAGATAACAAGTTTACCCATGCAGGACTTATCTAAACTTCTGATGCGAATTTTCAGCACTTCGAATATTCGTTCAGTTACGATTTGTGTTTCGTGCGATAGACCGAAAATCCATGCACTATTCAGACATTATGTCATGTATTTGCTATTTTGGCCAACCATTGTCGCCGAACAGCCACCCTTCCAGGCATGACGGCATGAATTACAGAGTTCGCCAGTTTTAAAGAGTTGTGGCTTTATCCAGTATGATCTGCGTATACCTACAGTTGCAATCAAAATTATTCAACCCCCATTGCAAATTAGGTTTACTGGCAAAATTTACAAACGTTCAGCTGTTTGCAATGAACAAATAAAACAAGAACAATTTAAATGGCTCAACACAACAAATATTACAAGTGGCTTCTCCAAATTCAACACAAAATGCCACTTTTAATGACTACTGCAGGCTCAAAATTATTCAACCCCTTCATGACATCTTTAATACTTAGTAGAGCACCCTTTTGCCACTATGACCTGCTGGAGATGTGATGCATAGCCAGACAACAGCTTTTGGCAGCATTCCCAAGGAATCTTAGCCCAGTCCTCATGGACAATGGCCTCCAGTTCACTAATATTCTAGGGTTTGCGTGCTGCAACTGTCTTCTTCAAATCCCACCAGAGATTTTTTATGGGGTTTAAGTGAGGCGAATGTGATGGGCACTCTAGAATCTTCCCAGACTTCTTCTGAAACCAGGGCTTGGTGGATGTTGAGGTATGCTTAGGATCATTGTCCTTTTGGAAGGTCCAATGATGCCCAAGCGTCAGCCTCCCTACAGACGGCATGACATTTTCTCCTTGGATATCCTGGTACTTGGCTGAATCCATCTTGCCCTCCACACTTTGCAGGTTTCCAGTGCCAGAGGAAGCAAGGCAGCCGCAGAGCATCAAAAATCCCCCACAATTCTTCACTGTAGGCAGGGTGTACTTTTCAGTATATGCTTCTTTATTCCTCCTGCAGACATACCACTGATTCATAAGCCCGAAATATTCCAGTTTTATTTCATCACTCCACAGAACAATATACCCAAACTTCTGTGGCTTATTTATATGGGTTTGAGCACATAAGATAAGATACACTTCATTGAACCCCGCGGGGTAATTTGTCCTCTGCATTTGACCCATCCTATAATTAGGAGCAGTGGGCAGCCACAGAGCAGCGCCCGGGGACCAGCTCCAGTTCTAAAGCCAGTTCCTTGGTCAGGGGTACTGGTTGGAGTGTTCCAAAGATGCATGTTTTTGTGGGTGGGGGAAACCGGAGTACCCGGAGGAAACCCACGCGAACACGGGGAGAACATGCAAACTCCACACAGAAAGGCCCCAGGCTGGAATCGAACCCACGACCTTCTTGCTGTGAGGCGACAGTGCTAATCACTATGCCGCCTTTTTTTTTTTTTTTTTTTTAGATTAGAGCTTGTGCTTTTGGACTGGAACTTCAGTGCCTCCTGCCTCCAAGTCTTGCTGCGGGTCACCTGCAGTCACTCGAGGGTTTTTGACCACCCGTGTCCTCAAGAATCTGGTGACAGCCATTGATAGCTTCCTCTTTCTGCCACATACTGGTACCTGGGCCTGGGCCTCTCGGGCCTCTCTACTTAGTCTGCTACCCCCGCAACCTGGGCCTGGATAAGCGGAAGACAATGAATGGATGGATGGATGCTTTTGTGGGCGCTGCAGTTTGTCCCTGTGTAGTACGTAACAAGCAGGAGGTACGCCCATTATGCACTCGCTGACAAAAGCGCATAACACCATCATAATATTGCGCCCTTAAAATTGCAGTTAAAAATTGACTATTGATTGTAGACCAGGTTTTTGTTGGTCAAATGCGCAAAAGCTTTGCGCTGCCTCAAGATAGCAACCCTCTTGATAAGCCGTGGTATAACGATTCACGTGATTATACTGTTTCCGGGTCCAAACTTGCTTGACACTGTACTGGCAGTATGCTACAGGGTTGTATTCCGATGTGCGTTCATCACTCAGACATGTCCGGAGTTGTCATTTTATCGCTTGCCGGTTGATTAAAAGGTGAAGGGTAGATGGATACAGCTCATAAGGAAAGTTAAAAAGAATTCAGTGATATGTTTGCCCGGTGTGAGTAGTCCAGTATTCACCTCATTCAGATGAACATTTGCAAGTGGGCCTTTTAGTGCACTCGGCTTACATCAGTGCTCGACGAGTGAATGCTTTCACTTTCCGGGCGCAGGATCCATTTGGCTTGGGCTCAGCCCCACTTTACTGACCACCATATTTCCCTTGTTCTCACGAGCACAGGACCCACATGGTTCGAATTATAGGATATTAATCCCTTTTTGATCCATTTGGAAAAGAAATTTGCCTGTGTGAACATGGTAACTGTCTCGGCCATGTCTACAGCGTACTGCACGTAATTTTGTTTTGTTTGCACCCGGAAACAGCATTATCATATGCGTTACATCAGACTTAACAAGAGGACAGGTCAACATTGCGCCTGACCACTCCTCATTTTAAGACCAACATGCCCATAGGCGCTCAATTTGGCGCAAATGAATAAGCTATTTATGCAGGGAGGACGCCGGACGGGAAATTGATATTTTTGTTGGTCATAAAGCAGCAAAGACGCTTGCTTGACGTTTTGCGCCCCACTGTGCTGGGCGTAAGATTGAAGTCAATGTCTTTTCCAGGGACACCCATGCATATTTCAACAAGGCAACGCAAAACTCTGTATGAATTACAAAAGCATGGCTGTATAAGAAGAGGGTGTGGATGCTGGAATGGCCTGTCTGCAGTCCTGACTTGTCCTCAATGGAGAATTAGTGGTGCATTTAAAAATGAATCAAGAAAGATCCTGATTCCCAGACTACTGCACACATAGAAACTTGTATGCAGGAATAATGGGAAATACACCTGAAACACTTAATAGTTTACTGCCCTCAGTCCTGAAACCTTTATGAAGTCTTGTGAAAACAAATGACAACGTTAAATGTGAGAAATACATTACTGCTCAAACTTTTTTGCCATCTGTTTACGAGAATCAAAATGTGTTTATTTTGAAAAATCAACATAATTCAAATAATGTGTTGTTGTATTGTTTTCAATGCAATACAAGTGGAAGATTATTTACAAATCATTGCTTTCAGTTTAAATTTAACATACCATTCCAACTTTTTCTGATTTGGGTTTGTATGGCGGTTATATCCATTTTTGGATAAAATTTTATCCCATACTTGGAAGAGCAAATAAAATATTTGATGCAAATATACAAAATATTTTTGGCATGACCACTAAGATTTTCATGTTCTGCTATATAAGCCCAATTCCAAGAAACTTTACTCATTTTGGAAAATGCCTCTAAAAGCAAAGAGAGTGATTTAAAAAAAAATAGTCCCACAAAGCGGGCATTACCCCTCAGCTGCTGGATTATTTCGAATGAAAGTAAATTGACACAGGTCTTTGCAAGTTATCCTACGGAATACAAAATACAAGATGGTGGCTGTGACTGTTAAGAACAGACGGAAACTCCAAATGCAGATCAAACTCAGCAGGGCGTTTTAGACGTGGGATTCGATCCCTTACTCATGGTCAGTTCAGAAAATAGTCAGAAGCCAGCAAACAGATACATACAGGTGAGCAGAATCGTAATCAGTAATACAGGCCAAGATCGGGAAACCAGGAAATCAGTCCGCACAAAGACAATGAACAAAAGGGGGAAAATAAACTAAAGGAACGAAGGGAATGGGGAAAAGGGTAAGGGGAAAATAGGGAAGGAGAGATTAGGGAAACTAACTAAACAATTGGAACACAAGGGCAAAGGGAATACAAGGACCTATCAATCACACTGCAATCTCACTACAAACACTAAACTAAAATATACAGACTGATACAAACAGACAAATACTTTCAAAAGAGCAATCACAAACCAAATAGCGCAGAGACGAACCAACCAGACAGAGTCAAGGGAAGAACGAATCAACTTGGAACAAAGGGGGAATGGGATATTTAAGCACAAGACAATTAACGTGATTGCCTGACTAGATAGGGAACAGCTGTGGCAGGAAGCCAGAGAGGGGCGGAGCCAGGAAGAGCAGGACAGGGATAGGCGAGTAGAATGGAAAGGGCGTGGAAACCTATGCTAATCTGCTCTACACACCCAGGCCCTGATTCTAAACTACTCTCAGGTGCAGACAGGCAGCAAGAACAGAATGAAGGAAGTTAGAATCACCTCACCGAATTAACAGGGGAATTAGTGTGTTAACAAGGACTGACAGGAGGGAAGAACACAAGGGTTTACACTGACAATGACAATCAATCAGAACAATACACAGTCACTCAGAAAAATAACAAAAGGTACATAAATGAAAATAAAAACTAACAATAATGAAAACTAAAAATAACAGGCACACAAAATCCTACTTTCTAACAGTGACAGCCATAGTGGACATCCGAGTACCGTCAAATTCGATACACAAGACCAAGTACACAGCAAAAATGGCTTTGACTGACAGAGGCGTTTTTGAGTTATCTTGCGGAATGGAAATTGAAGATGGCGGCTGTGGCAGCCATATTTGATTTCGGATCGCGGCCGAAATCGAAAGGCTTGTGTAGTAACTGTACCCCTAAAGAGTACTAAAGTGATGACGCCACGCTGGTGGCAGAAGTGAAATTTCCCATTCATTTTACCCACAGACTGTTTTTTCAGTTCACTTTTGAATCACTTCCCATTGTTTTCAAGCCTCCATCTTTTTCGAGATTTTGTATTATTTTCCAATCAAAAACAAATATAATTTTTCTTGACCGGAATCAGCTATATTTCAAATCATTTAAATTTTTCGCCACCATGCTAATCCTCTTTGTAGCCTAAAAACTACATGTCCCATGATCCTCCTGATTCCCAGGCTGAAGGAGTTCAGAACCCGTTAGAAGTCTCCAGTCTCAAATTTTCCAGCACCTTGCCATAGCCGTTTGTTTGCTTAATTAGTTCGCCGGTCTACATTCTACTTGGTTACGCTTTCCTTGCTAGAAATCAAGTTCTACAATTTGTGCCAATTTACTTTAGCCAGTCATCTTTGGCCAACGTTTGTTTGTTTAAAATCTCGGTAGTCAGCGAAAGAGCTAATCAGCCTTGTCAATGCATAACTGACAGCGAACTAGCTGTCAGCAGGTTAACTTAGCCAGTGAGCTAGTTTACCGACTTCGGTAGGCTAGTTGGCTAACTTCATATTAGGTGCATTTATTTAAATGCCAGCTTGTGAAATGCTCGCAGCTCAATGCCAGCTAAGTAGCCAAATAATGGCTCTTCGCTGGTTTTATTCATTTAGCTAGCTCGCTAGCTAGGCTAGCGAGCTAGCTATGTCGCTAGCTTAGCTAGTGATATTTATTGAATAATCATGCTAGCTAGCTTGCTAAATAACCATAAGTGAAGGTAAACTAACCATTTACCTACTGTTTTTATCGGTTTAGCTATGTGCACAAGATGTAATAAGCTGACTAGCTGGCTAGCTAGGTGGTTCGGTAGCGTATCTTAATGTTAGCTAGCTAGCTAGCTAAATGGCAAAATAACCATTCATTGTGATTTATTCATTTCTAGGTATGTAGCTAGCTAATAGTAGCCCGCTATGTAGGAACGGGTACAGGGACATAGGGAAATTTAGGGCTCTGATCGGCTACCGTCGTGGTACGTTATGAACGTTTGCTGAAACCGAGGTACCTCACTGGCTTGGAACAAATCACGGGGTACTCGCCCACTTGTGTAGTGGATATGAAGTTCGGAGAAGTGGACTACAAACTGGACTACAAGTGCAAAAGCATATAATTTTTGGCAATAAACTACGAATTTGATGTGATCATTTATATCTGTATACCCTGCAGGCTAATCTCGGAGCGAGGTGGCTCTTAAAATTAATACGAGTTCGAGCAAGGCTGGAAAGGGTCCAAACCCCATTATAAATTCCCATAGGGATTTTACTTCTGACACCAGAAGCTAAGTAGCAGTGACGTCATCACTTTAGTACTCTATGTCCTCAGCAAAAATCGTGATAATCGGTGATGGCGTTTTTCAGTTATTGCATGGAATGGAAATTCAAAATGGCAGCTGTGGCAGCCATATTTGATTTTGGATCGCACTCGAAATCGATAGGCTTGTGTAGTAACTGTACCCCGATGTCATCATCAAAAATCGTGATGATCGGTGATGGCGTTTTTCAGTTATCACACAGAATGGAAATTACAGATGGTGGCTGTGGCAGGCATATTTGATTTCGGATTGCAGCCAAAATCGATAGGCTTATGAAGTAACTGTACCCTGATGTCCTCACCAAAAATCATGATGATCAATGATGGAGTTTTTCAGTTATGGCACAGAATCAAATGTGGACGGACAGACGGACGTCGTGCGTGATGACAATAGTCAGGGCTGAGGGGTAAAAAGTACATTCATCCACTAATACAGTAAAAACACTAACACATTATTTGATGTCATAACTTCTGAATTAAATTATTTGAAAACATTGCTTATTTCAGTTCTAATGACTGCAACGGTCTCTGAAAAAGTTGGGACTAATATTGATGTGACGGTAAAATAATAATGTTGCGTCAAAATTTAGGACTAATAATGACATGACATGATAAAATAGTAAGGTAATGTCAGGTAGCATTAAGCAGGTGAGCTAATTGTTTTAAAGTAAACAAGAGCAACGCAGAGCGTGGCATATGCCCCCGCCCGTATGTTTAATTGGGGTTAAGATTGAATAGGTTGCTAGTTTAGCATGGTGAATAGTGAGAGTGAATAATACTGAAAGTTAAACATGTTAAAAGAAAACTGGTTGTCAAATGAAGATGAGGAATTCTTTAGTTATTGCGTGGAAACTGAAATCAAGATGGCTGCCGTAGCGGCCATATTGGATATCGCACAGCGCTGGTTTTTGAAAGGAACCTTCCTCTACCCACCCCGCATACACCTTCAAGAAATGAGATGGATCGGATGAGGCGGTCTTTAGTTATTGCGTGGAAACTGAAATCAAGATGGCTGCCGTGGCGGCCATATTGGATATTGCACGGCACTGGTTTTCAAAAGTAACCTTCCTCTACCCACCCCTCATACACCACCAAGAAATTAGATGGATCGGAAGAGGCGTTCTTTAGTTATTGCGTGGAAACTGAAATCAAGATGGCTGCCGTGGCGGCCATATTGGATATTGCACGGCACTCGTTTTCAAAAGTAACCTTCCTCTATGCACCCCTCATACACCACCAAGAAATCAGATGGATTGGATGAGGCGTTCTTTAGTTATTGCGTGAAAACTGAAATCAATATGGCTGCCGTGGCGGCCATATTGGATATCGCACGGCACTGGTTTTCAAAAGTAACCTTCCTCTACCCACCCCTCATACACCACCAAGAAATTAGATGGATCGGACGAGGCGTTCTTTAGTTATTGCGTGGAAACTGATATCAAGATGGCTGCCGTGGCGGCCATATTGGATATCGCACATCACTGGTTTTCAAAAGGAACCTTCCTCTACCTACCCCTCATACACCACCCAGAAATGAGATGAATCGGACGAGGCGTTCAATTCAATTTATTTGTATAGCGCTTTTCACAGAGACTGTCACAAAGACGCTTTACAGCGAGAGATTAAATAATGAAAGGGCAGTGCCCAGCCTATTCCCCACTACAGTAAATGAGGCAAAAAACTCCCAGTAGGGAGAAAAATCCTCAAACAGTGGTGAGAAAAAATTCCCCAGTGGGAAGAAATCTCAGGAGGAACTCAACTATAGTGGGGAAGCCCATCCTCCGCGGGCTAGCTAATTAATAACAAAATAAAGTAAAATAGAATAAAATGGCAAAATTGTTCCATTTAAGTCCATCTGAACAGTGGCGTCTGTAGCACCAGGAAGTGGCATGCCGAGGATGGTGCAGAACTGGATCAGGACCGGATCAGGACAGCAGGACAGCAGCAGCCAAAGCGCTCATGGTGAGGACAGGGCTCTCGGACGGTCCAGGACTCAGGGTTCTGGAGGGAAAGATCCTCGGAAAGAGACACAGAAAAAAGGGGGGGGGGAGGCACTGGATAGAACTACTGCATGTTAATAAAAAAAAAAAACCGTCCTGTGTCATGTGCCAAGTGAGAAATTATTAGCAGACTGGTCAGGAAACAGTCAACACCCCTCCATCCACTTCCTGCAGCACAGAGGCCCTACACTTACACCAGGCTGTTAGATCACTTTTGATTTTCGAAACACGAATACCATATGGACCTCCCTGGTGACTAAGGCTGTAGCAAGCCCCACTGGCACCGTTGATGCATGCTCAGTGCCACCGGTTCCACATGGATTTGCTTAACACTACCACCAGTACCATATGGACCTCCCCAGTGACTAAGGCTGTAGCAAGCCCCACTGGCACCGTTGATGCATGCTCAGTGCCACCGGTTCCACATGGATTTGCTTAACACTACCACCAGTACCATATGGACCTCCCCAGTGACTAAGGCTGTAGCAAGCCCCACTGGCACCGTTAATGCATGCTCAGTGCCACCGGTTCCACATGGATTTACTTAACTCTGGCTTCCAATATCTTGTGAACCCATCATAAAACTAGGTTTTAGTGAGCATTCTTTAGTTATTGCGTGGAAATGAGAAGTTTATGGCCGGACGTCTGGACGGACAGAAGGGGCGTTGACATAATGCCCCCTGTTCATTCGAGGCGGGGGCATAAAAAGGAGCCTCCAAAAAAGGCCCAGTCCCTCGAGAGCTAAAAAGTTAAAAGCGGATCAATTTCCCAACAGATCCATAAGCTTACAATCCATCGGTGTTACCCAAGGAAAAATGAAAATTTGAGAATGAGAATTTCACCCTCAACAGTTCATCATGGAATGAAACAATAGAAACAATAGAAAGAATCTATTGAAAGAATCTCAGTGTGTAGAAAGCAAAGCCGAAAGCCAATTTCAACAGTTCATGATCTCCAGTCTCTCAGTTACTGTCTTAATATGGATTGCAGGTGCATGCCTGCTTAACCCCCATGCGCAGAGCCACAGGCGCCGGCATCAAATAATGATGTCATTGTAAGCACGTAACTGCTTAGGTGGAGCATGCAATTGTAGATTGAATATTCATGAGGAGGTGGTACCCTAGAACTAATCAAAAGGCGAGGTTCTTATGTCTAAAATGGTGAAATAAATGTTGCATTTATCATATCTCCCTATAAAGGCTGATCTGCTGCCAGGCATATGTGGCGACAGAAGCACCAGGTACAATTTCATCATATATAGTGATTTTGAAAAATTTGCCTAACCTCTTAGCAACAACATAAACCCATACATACTCAAACGAACATGAATACAGCAGCAAGATGCTGCTTAAGGAATACAAAAATAAATAAATAAATAAATAAATAAATTCCAGAGTTGTCAGTTAACTATCAAAATCATTTTATAATAATATACTGAAGGACTTTAGTTATGTGCCTGCAGCAATGCAGACACATATTACAATCCTGCATACTTCTTTATTATTATTATTATTATTATGTGCCTGCAGCAATGCAGACACATATTATAATCCTGCATACTTCTTTATTATTATGTGCCTGCAGCAATGCAGACACATATTATAATCCTGCATACTTCTTTATTATTATTATTATTATTATTATTATTATTATTCCATATTCTTCCGTAATCGCATGGTTCGCTACTCCTCCCACAGTTTTCACCCGATCCCCACACATTACACATCAAAACGTGCGGCTCCCTTGTGAGGAGTGTGCTATGACTTTTCTAAGCGATCCGACTTACGGATTTCCCACAATTCTCGTAAAACATGGACTTCGGAAACCTCGTTATAATGGAAGTCAATGAGAAAACTCACTCATCTTCACCCTCACACCGTGAACTCATAGATTCACGTAGTAACTCTGTTCCAACTCCCAAACATTGACAAGCAACGCCCAAGCAACCATTAGGAACAGCATAGCAACCACCTAGCAACGACCTAGCAACCACCCAGAACACCATAGCAACCACCCAGAAAGCCCTAGCAACCACCCAGAACACCATAGCAACCACCTAGAAACGCCCTAGCAACCACCCAGAACACCATGGCAACCACCTAGCAAAGCCCTAGCAACCACCCAGAACACCATAGCAACTACCTAGCAACACCCTAGCAACCACCCAGAACACCATAGCAACCGCCTAGCAACGCCCTAGCAACCACCCAGAACACCATAGCAACAGCCTGGCAACGCCCTAGCAACCACCCTGAACACCATAGCAACTGCCTAGCAACGACGTAGCAACCACCCAGAACACCATAGCAACAGTCTGGCAACGCCCTAGCAACCACCCAGAACACCATAGCAACTGCCTAGGAATGCCCTAGCAACCACCCAGAACACCATAGCAACCGCCTAGCAACGCCCTAGCAACCACCCAGAACACCATAGCAACCGCCTAGGAATGCCCTAGCAACCACCCAGAACACCATAGCAACTGCCTAGCAACGCCCTAGCAACCACCCAGAACACCATAGCAACAGCCTGGCAACGCCCTAGCAACCAACCCATAGAACACCATAGCAACCACCCAGAACACCATAGCCAATGCCCTAGCCCAGAACAACAACTGCCCAGAACACCCAACACCATAGCAACAGCCTGGCACCCAGCAACCACCCCCCAGAACACCATAGCAACTGCCAACACCATTCGGACAAAACGCCCTAGCAACCACCCAGAACACCATAGCAACAGCCTGGCAACGCCCTAGCAACCACCCAGAACACCATAGCAACTGCCTAGCAACGACATAGCAACCACCCAGAACACCATAGCAACAGCCTGGCAACGCCCTAGCAACCACCCAGAACACCATAGCAACCACCTAGCAATGCCCCTACAACCACCCAGAACACCATAGCAACCAGATCCCTAGCAACACCTCGCCCTAGCAACCACCCAGAACCACCTGGCACCATAGCAACCACCCAAAGAACACCCAGAACACCATATCGTAGCAACCGCCTAGCAACGCCCTAGCAACCACCCAGAACACCATAGCAACTGCCTAGAACCACCACCAGAACACCATAGCAACCACCCAGAACCCTACAACCACCTGGAACTAGCAACCGCCTAGCAACCACCTGGCAACCACCCAGAACACCATAGCAACCAGAACACCATAGCAATGCCCTAGCAACCACCCAGAACATTCCTTCCGAAACCTTTTCTGGTTATTATTAATATTCTTCCAACTCCCAAACATTGCCTAGCAACGCCCTAGCAACCATCCCAGAACACAATAGCAACGGCCCCTAGCAAACCACCCAGAACACCATTTAGCAACCACCCAGAACACCATCCCAAAAAACAACACCATAGCAACCACCCAGAACACCCTTGCCACCATAGCAGCAAGCAACCACCCAGAACACCATAGCAACCACCTAATGCCCTAGCAAACACCGTGGCCACAACCCCTAGCAACCACCCAGAACACACAACATAGCAACCGCCTAGCAATGCCCTAGCAACCACCTGAACTCCATTGCAACCATCCAGCAACGCCCTATAGAGCACCCAGAACACTATATCAACAGCTTACCAGATCCCTGGCAAGCACCACAAACACTGTACGTGTAGAGCAGCAGGCACATTCAAAATTTCTACCGGAATTTTCTAGTTATTATTATTCTTCCATATTCTTCCGTAATCGCATGGTTTGCTACTCCTCCCACAGTTTTCACCCGATCCCCACACATTACACATCAAAACGTGCGGCTCCCTTGTGAGGAGTGTGCTATGACTTTTCTAAGCGATCCGACTTACGGATTTCCCACAATTCCCGAAAAACATGGACTTCTGAAACCTCGTTATAATGGAAGTCAATGAGAAAACTCACTCATCTTCACCCTCTCACCGTGAACTCATATATTGATGTAGAAACTCTGTTCCAACTCCCAAACATTGACAAGCAACGCCCAAGCAACCATTAGGAACAGCATAGCAACCACCTAGCAAAGACCTAGCAACCACCCAGAACACCATAGCAACCACCCAGAACGCCCTAGCAACCACTCAGAACACCATAGCAACCGCCTAACAATGACCTAGCAACCACCCAGAACACAATAGCAACCGCCTAGCAATGCCCTAGCAACCACCCAGAACACCATAGCAACCGCCTAGAAACGCCCTAGAAACCATCCAGAGCACCATGGCAACCACCTAGCAAAGCCCTAGCAACCACCCAGAACACCATAGCAACTGCCTAGCAATGCCCTAGCAACCACCCAGAACACCATAGCAACTGCCTAGCAACGCCCTAGCAACCACCCAGAACACCATAGCAACCGCCTGGCAACGCCCTAGCAACCACCCAGAACACCATAGCAACCGCCTAGCAACAACCTAGTAACCACCCAGAACACCATAGCAACCGCCTAGCAACGCCCTAGCAACCACCCAGAACACCATAGCAACCGCCTAGCAACGCCCTAGCAACCGCCCAGAACACCATAGCAACCGCCTAGCAACGCCCTAGCAACCACCCAGAACACCATAGCAACTGCCTAGCAATGCCCTAGCAACCACCCAGAACATCATAGCAACCGCCTAGCAACGCCCGAGCAACCACCCAGAACACCATAGCAACCGCCTAGCAACGACCTAGCAACCACCCAGAACACCATAGCAACTGCCTAGCAATGCCCTAGCAACCACCCAGAACACCATAGCAACCGCCTAGCAACGATCTAGCCACCACCCAGAACATAATAGCAACTGCCTAGCAACGCCCTAGCAACCACCCAGAACACCATAGCAACTGCCTAGCAATGCCCTAGCAACCACCCAGAACACCATAGCAACCACCTAGCAATGCCCAAGCAACCACCCAGAACACCATAGCAACCGCCTAGCAATGCCCTAGCAACCACCCAGAACACCATAGCAACCGCCTAGCAATGCCCTAGCAACCACCCAGAACACCATAGCAACCGCCTAGCAACGCCCTAGCAACCACCCAGAACGCCATAGCAACTGCCTAGCAAGGCCCTAGCAACCACCCAGAATTCCATAGCAACCGCCCAGCAACGCCCTATAGAGCACCCAGAACACCATATCAACGGCTTACCAGATCCCTGGCAAGCACCTCGAACACTGTACGTGTAGAGCAGCAGGCACATTCAAAATTTCTACTGGAATTTTCTAGTTCTGCATTTATTATTTACTGTGTGATTTCTGACCCAACGATATAGTGCACTTTGTTAATGATGGAATAATTGATCTTGTTTAGCTAAGACTTGTTATTATATGTGCAATAGAACAAGAACAAAATAAATTGATTTAATTAAAAGTTTGAACTATTGTTGTGTCAGAAATCACACCGTTAATAATATAAGCCGAGGTAAAGGCCTTCAGTATATAAATACAAAATGCTACAGGTGCGAACGCCTTAAGGGGTCCCTTTAAAAATTCAGCATTTTTTTTTCTCTCATTCATGAACCCCGGGGGGAAAACATGGATTAGAAAAAAGAACCATGACCGAAAATAGTCCTCTCTGCACATCTAGTTCAGTAAAATCTTAATCTGGGCTCTACGAAGAGCAATTGCTTTTTAATGTGAAAGACAACGTTAATTTTTAAAAGGAGTATCGCTTTAATTATAATATAATTCCTGAGGGGTCGTAAACTTCCATGTAAAGAAAACTTACTTTTTGCGTTTTATTTCAACTCATCACTGCGCACAGGATAATGGTTTTCAAGAGACATAGTTGAGGCAAAATAACATTATCCCATCGTCCATTCCCCACTTACCAAACAAGGCAATCAGAGATGGCAGACTTCACCCCATTCACGCAAATATTGTCAAGTGCAGAAACACAAACAAAGAAACAAACACACAGAGCCGCTAAAAACAGTACTTCACGCCCACTCTGTGGCATGAAGTAATGAGTTGGAAGTTAAATTTCCCGTTGTCACTGAGTATTCTTACATCAAAAGCCTGGATAAGATGCATGCGACTAAGGCAAATGGTGTGTTGTTCTGCTTTCTAGATTTAAATTATTTCCATTAACCCATTTAATCCCCCTGGTGACGTTTGTGACCAATTTATTTTATTACTTGCCGAAATCGGCAAGTATATTGGTCGGTTGTGTTTATCTGTTTGTTAATCTGCCTGTCTGTTTGTCACAAACGCGATTATTTATTAAACTCTCATATTAATTACATTTCTTTCATCATCATTTGAATCTCACATGTCCTCGACAGAAGCCTATTGATTTTGGTGAGAATAACTTCAAGGTTAAGGTCAATATCAGGCAAAAGGTCAAAAACACATTTTGGTTGATAACTTTGTTTGTATTTGAGATAACGACTTGAATCCAATGCCATTTTGTTCACCATATGGAGCCCATTTTAGCGGTTACGGGTCCCGAAGACGATCCTCTGGTCAAAGTACTTCAAAATGACGTCACAAAATGACGAAAATTTTTCATTT
This sequence comes from Gymnothorax javanicus, assembly GCA_029692085.1. Taxonomy (NCBI): domain Eukaryota; kingdom Metazoa; phylum Chordata; class Actinopteri; order Anguilliformes; family Muraenidae; genus Gymnothorax; species Gymnothorax javanicus. The sequence goes on along the minus strand of CM056199.1, from coordinate 6,667,907 downwards.
TTCATTTTACTACTTTTTTTTTTATTTCATCGCATAGCCCATTGTTCAAGTACCTCACACGCCAAATTTGAGCCCAATCGGTCAAACGATTGTGACGTAATTCACGTTCGATTTTGGCAAGTTGTCATTCTATGAATGACCTTTCATTTTATTTTTAATTTTACTTTTAGAAGCTCTGAAAGTGCTGTTGTTGGCTTTGGGCAAAAAATGCAGCTTTGAAATAAACCATCATGTAATAAAAAAATACATACAGTTTTTGAGTGAGAGAGGTGTAAGGAGTAAAATGCATGCACTTACATTGCAAGGAAAAAATTGGAATTAAATGAGTTGAATAATAATTTTTCATTGTTGTATGTTAGCTACGATTGTAAAAGCCAACTTGTGGATTTTGCCTAAATAGTCTATGGTATCTAACACAACCCCCCAGATGCTCTGATATTCCCAGAGAAATAGCGTGAGCTTGAATTATTAGCATTGAAATTAGCATGAATTTGCGTGTGGATTGATTGGAAATAGCAACAATTGTAAAACTTCATGCCGATCAGTGGAATTAGGATAATATACTTTGGAGTATTGCATAATGTACAATTGAGAATGGCATTCTGAGTATGCATTGCTAACACGGAGATTGAGTATAGATTTGCATTATTTTTCATTCTGGGGACTAGATTACATCACATTGGAGGATTGTATCACGTTTTTATAGCTGTATAACTTTCAGTTTGTTTTCTGTTTAGTTTTGAGGGCTAATAGATAGGTATTATATGAGGGCCCCTTCATTTTGACTGTCAAAAACATTTAAAAATAATAATATTCACTTGCATTTAATGCAAAAGTTTGTATCATGTGTGAACACGGTTCGTAGTATAAGATAGCATTATTTATAATTCACACCAAAGCAAAAAATCTCTCAATTTTTAGCTGTTTGGAGCAGTAGGGGTCAGCTTGTATTTTGCGCCACAGATTACTTGCACCCAGTAACACTATCAGATTTAGCTGGTTTCTAGTCACTGAGTTTATGATCCAGAGAATGCATTGTTTTACCTCCAAGCTCTTCTTTGTTTTTCGGCAAGTCTGTGAAAAACAACTTGTGTTTCCATGAAGTTTCCCTCTGTTTGAGGCACTTTATTATTCAAAATTAAAAATAAATAAATAAATAAATAAATACATGGAAATAAGTTTTATTTCCGAATGATACAAGTGTCTCGCTCCATTGAAATCATTTTTCCAGTCTCTGTGATGCTTTAATCCAGAGTTATAAAGCCTTAAACAGGGGTCATGCGCTATTGGCAAGGATGGGCTTGATTTGGAATCTGCGCAAAGGGGTTAAACAGAGTGAAGGTGTTATATTGGCAGACCTGACCTGTCTCACCTGAGAATGAATGGAGCACAATGAAGTGAAATATGTGGCAACAAAACCCCCATACTATTGTGCAGCTAAACACCTGCATGATGGGAGAAATGGGGGGATTCCACTTGCTAGACGTGAACAACTAGTGTCTTCAGTGTCCATAAGCTTAATGAATGTTATTACAGGACATGTGTCTTCAGTGTCCATAAGCTTAATGAATGTTATTACAGGACATGTGTCTTCAGTGTCCATAAGCTTAATGAATGTTATTACAGGACATGTGTCTTCAGTGTCCATAAGCTTCATGAATGTTATTACAGGACATGTGTTTTCAGTGTCCATAAGCTCAATGAATGTTATTACAGGACATGTCTTCAGTGTCCATAAGCTAAATGAATGTTATTACAGGACATGTGTCTTCAATGTCCATAAGTTTAATGAATGTTATTACAGGACATGTGTCTTCAGTGTCTATAAGTTTAATGAATGTTATTGCGAGACATGTCTTCAGTGTCCATAGCTTAAGGAATGTTTTTACAGGACATGTCTTCAGTGTCTATAAGTTTAATGAATGTTATTACGAGACATGTCTTCAGTGTCCATAAGCTAAATGAAAGTTATTACAGGACATGTCATCAGTGTCCATAAGCTTAATAAATGTTATTACAAGACATGTGTCTTCAGTGTCCATAAGTTTAATGAATGTTATTACAGGACATGTCTTCAGTGTCCATAAGCTTAATGAATGTTTTTACAGGACTTGTGTCTCAGTGTCCATAAGCTTAATTAATGTTATTACAGGACATTGTGATGTGGTAAATGCTCCACTGTACCAATATTTTTAGACTTTGTTGCAGTCATTACAAAATGGTATTTCCAATACGGTAGCGGGTGAATAGACTTTTCAAATAAAGTCTTTTTGAATTTATTTGCATTTTACATAATGTGCAAACTTTTTCTTAATTGTGACTGTGTTAATACTACAAACCCCAATTCCAATGAAGTTGGGACGTTGTGTAAAACATGAATAAAAACAGAATACAATGATTTGCAAATCTCATAAACCCTCATTTTATTCACAATAGAGCATAGACAACATATCTAATGTTGAAAGTGAGACATTTTACCATTTCATGAAAAATATTAGCTTCTTTTGAATTTGATGGCAGCGACAAATCTCAAAAAAGTTGGGTCAGGTCAACAGAAGGCTGGAAAAGTAAGTGGTACTAATAAAAACAGCTGGAGAAGCATTTTGCAACTAGGTTAATTGGCAACAGGTCAGTAACATGACTGGGTATAAAAAGAACATTTTAGAGAGGCAGAGTCTCTCAGAAGTAAAGACAGGCAGAGGTCCACAAATCTGTGAAAAACTGCATCTAAAAATTGTGGAACAATTTCAGAAAAATGTTATTCAATATAAAATTGTGAAGTCTTTGAATCTGCAGTACATAATATCATCAAAATACTCAGGAAATCTGGAGAAATCTCTGTGCGCAAAGGACAAGGCCAATATTGGATGCTCATGATCTTCAGGCCCTCAGGCAGCACTGCATTAAAAAAAAGGCAGAATTCTGCACTGGAATTCACTGCATGGGCTCAGGAACACTTCCAGAAATCATTCTGTGAAAAAAGTTTGCCATGGAATCTACAAATGCAAGTTAAATCTGTATCTTGCAAAGAAGAGGCCATATGTGAACACAATCCAGAAACGCCACCGTTTTCTCTGGGCCAAAGCTCATTTAAAATGGACTGAGGCAGAATGGAAAACTGTTCTGTGGTCAGATTAATCAAAATTTAAAATTCTTTTTGGAAATCACGGATGCCATGTCGTGTGGTCTAAAGAGGAGAGGGACCATCCAGATTGTTATCAGTGCGCAGTTCAAAAGCCTACATCTCTGATGGTATCGGGTAGCTTTAGTGCCTTTGACGTGGGCAGCATACACATCTGGAAAAGCATTATCAATGCTGAAAAGCAGAGGCGAACAGAGTACACAGCTTCATTACTTAAGTAAAAGTACAGATACCACTTGTTAAATTTTACTCAAGTACAAGTAAAAGTTCTACAGTCAGATTTTTACTTAAGTAAAAGTACTGGAGTACTTGTTTTTAAAAATACTTAAGTATCAAAAGTAAAAGTAAATTTTCTAAATTTTGTATTATTACTGCCACAGTGCTTACCTTTACTTATAGAAACCTACTGGATGGAACTTTTATAGATACTTTAATGTTAAAGGCTGTATCAGCGATATGACGTCACTATTGTTGACAGTTGAAACGTTCTCAAAACACAACAGAGCCGCTCGCCCCTCCCCTTCAGAAGCTTGGAACATGAACGCGCTTTTCTTAAAGTGAAACTTCTGAGTATTTGCGTCTTTGCATTGACTTTGAAAGTAATCTGTCGCGTGAAAAATTCGTTTCGCGTCCAGCGTGAAAGCAGCTTAAGAATGGTTCACTCAGCTGGGTAAATGGCTGTGTACAGCTCGTTGTGATAAACGCCCGGTAGCAACAATGACGACCATTGCCAGACGATAAATTTACACCATCAGTGCTAGCCACAACAAGGTACCTGACAAGTAGTTTAGCTCGGCATTACAAAATGAGTATTAATAACGTCACATAGATCACCACTTTTAGCTAAACTTATCACGCGGTTATACATTCATCGACGAATTTGAACTCTGAGTACTAACCAGAGAAAAAATGTTATTACACGAACACAAACTCTGGTTTGATCAGACAGAATTAGCAAACTCACTAACTTGCCAACCAAGAGTTAGCAAAGGTTGCCAACTCGCTCCAAAAAGGAAATATTGATCTCTCTACTGTTTGATTCATTCTGACCAGCATGATCTATGCAAGATAGCCTTACAAAAACAACACACGAGCTTCCCTCAGTTTTGCTTGGGATGATGATTTACAATTCACATCCAACCGAGTTAGCACCAGCTCTACTCACCTCAAGTAGAAACAAGGCGACCTGGGCGTCAGAATTAAAACCATTCAACTCCCAGTATTCTCTCCAACGTTGGTATGCTTTCCCTATGTTTATTCGGGACTTCGCATAGTTGCGATCGCGTTCCTTTTTCCTCGACATACACTCGTTCCAGCGTCTCTTCTTTGGTTTAGCTTCCACCATGTTTCCATCTGCCGCTTCGGTAAAGTGCCGCTGCCAGTTCCTTTCGTTCCTCAGTCCCACCCACTTGTCTTGCATGAGCGCGGAAGTGGCGCAGAAGACCCACCCCTGCCCTCCGATTCGTTGGAACACTTTTGTTGATGTTTGGGGACGCGGGTAGGGTTTCCCCGCTTTTTTTTTCTTTTTAAAGAAAAAGTAGCGAGTTCTTGGGTTATGGATAGAAATGTAGTGGAGTAAAAAGTACAATATTTGCCTTTCAAATGTACTCAAGTAAAAGTCATAAGTCGTCCCCCAATATGATACTCATGTAAAGTACAGATCCCCAAAAAGTGTACTTAAGTACAGTACTCAAGTAAATTTACTCCGTTACTGTCCGCCTCTACTGAAAAGTATATAGAGGTTTTACAACAACATATGCTCCCATCAAGACAACGTCTCTATCAGGGAAGGCCTTCCGTATTTCAGAAAGACAATGCTAAACCACATACTGCATCCATCACAACAGCATGGCTTCACAGTAGAAGAGTCCGGGTGCTGAAATGGCCTGCCAGCAGTCCAGACTTTTCACCAATAGAAAACACTTGGCGAATCATAAAACGGTAAATCCGGCAAAGAAGACCCAGGACTGTTGAGCAGCTAGAATCCTATATCTGGCAAGAGTGGGATATCATTCCTCTCCCAAAACTCCAGCAAATGGTCTCCTCATCTCCCAGATGTTTACAGACTATTGTTAAAAGAAGAGGGCAGGGTTCTGCCCAGGACAAGAAAATGACTGCCGTCTTCTAACCTGACAATCCGCCTTCCACAAGCTACGAAGCATAATATGCATTATGCACGAATGATCTTGTCAGTGAGGGGTGTAGGTTTCATCTGAGAGTTGGTGGACATGCAAGCGTGCTCTGGAAAAATTTTTGCGACAATTTGAATGCAAATATTGCCTCTCCGTCACCAGCGAGTACAGTTTCTTTGATTTTCTCCATGGTGCATAGCGAGATGCCTGTAATTTTCATAGACAGATGCCACATTCATAAACTTGTTCTTCTATTTTGTAAACAAATACTTTTGATAAAATTTCTGAATACGACTTAACAACTGTAATTTATGTTTCAAGCATTTCTAATGAAGTTTAACAAACTTGAACGATTCATAAAACTTCTAATAATTCATAAGTAAGTTAATTACATGATACGTTGTACCATTAACGACTATTACAATAATTATATGGCAGTGGCGGAGCCAGAACTGGGAATCGGGGGGAGGGGATTGGGCATCCGTTTAAAACAATTATTCTTCCTGACCTGTTCTCAGTCACTCCGAGAGCACTCCACACTGTCAGGTTGCTGCTAGTTCTCCCTGTTAAGGTAAGACGACAATCATTCATCTGGACGCGTATTTGCTGCATTTAAGAGCCATTCCACTAGAGATTGACATTTGGTGCGCAGTTGACCCCCCTGGAATTGAATGAAACTTGGCACATAGGTAGATACAGGTGTGTCACGGAAAAAGCCAAATTTTTAGGTCTGCATCTCACTTTGCCAGCCGGTAGTGCCACTTGGAAGCCATTAAAGTGGCTTAGTTTTGCTGTCAACACCACATTTTACATCAACGATCATGACTTAAGGGTACACGGTACCAAATATGTTATACTTTTATCATGACCTGTGGCACTTCAAGCCTGGATAGACATCAGCACCACATCAGCGCCAAGCTGGGTAACTATGTTATTGAGCCGGAATTATTTGAGAAATAACAGTAAAAATTGAAAATGGGAATGGGAATAAAATAATATCCCAGATATATACCAATCTAGAATAGTTTATTATATATTTACTCACAACAAGACTATCATTTTCAGTTAATATTCCCTTGGTATCTTGCTGGGTTAGTGCAATGGACGGCCGGAAAGATGGTTGAAATTGATTTTGGTGCATGTTTGCAGGGTATTTTCTCCGTAACCCAGATATGTACTGTGGTGGTAAATGCCATTTGTTGTGCTTTTGGAACTCTATTTTTAGGAATACAAAGCATTTCTTTGGTAGTATCTACACTTTCAAGCTAGACGGAGCCAAACTTGGAGGAAAACTCAAAACGGACCATTTCATAGCAGATTGTGGCTGTGTTTAGATTGCATTATTTTGTTTACCCAGCAAGATAGAGATCTGAAATTCTCTGGATACACAGTCTCTTTGGGGTACATTACAGCATTAGTAAAATATCAATGGTAGTATTTGCAGTGTAGATTATTTTCAACATCAAAAGTAGGAAAATATCACCCCCAGGGGGCGCTGTATGCTGGATACAAGTACTGGCTATGCCCAGCAATGTACCAAAGAAATTTTTTTTTAATTGTGATGCACACAGCTAGTTTTCTCAGAAAATGAAGTGTTTGGTTTGGTACTATGCTGGGTAGACAGCGTTCTGATTAAAGGTGGCGCTTTAAAGAGCTAATGTTCTACCGACCTAATATTCCGTATTCCCAGACATATACCAAAGTTCTGTCTTTTGAAATATATGAAGTACATGTACAGTTCTACATAAAATTTGTAATCCCTTTGGTAAAGAACTCTATTGCTTGTTAACTGTTGGTGATTGTGAGCGTTACAAATACACAATACATGTACTACTACCAAGTACGGGTACAGCGCAGTCAGAAATGTACAGCAAGTTATAAAACATGACCAGTCCAAAAAAAATAAAATAAAAATAAATGCCAAAAAACAACTAATGTAGGAGTATCACCACAGACATGCATCAACAGAATACGTACACGTGTATAAAATAACGGTCCATAATTTGAACTCTGAAAAAGAATCTTAGTCACACAACCATGTATATGAAGACAGAATGTTAAGTACAAAAGTTAAAACTGTTTTATGCTTTTTCATGTTATCCAAAGTGAAATGACGTCAACCCAGCATGTGACTAGCTCTATCCCCCAGTGTTTTTGGAATTGCACTGTGGGTTGGTGGCACCTGGTGGTGCGCGCCAGTGGTGCATCTTAGCTTTGGCCCTAAGCAGCTATCCAAGGCCTTTTTCTTTCGCCCCTGAGCAGCTATCCAAGGGCTTCTTCGTTCGATCCAGGTCGATGTTACCCTTGGAGCTAGTTGAGCCCTAGGCAAGCCCTACTACACTAGATCTTGGGTCTCTACAGGGCCGTTTACGGCCCGTTGATAATGAGCTTGTCTGTCTCTGAATTAAATAGCCAGCCACAGCCTATATGGCACAATAGTTGCGTCAACACCCATGGCTTGGTACACACCAAAATGGAAAGTCTGAAAAAGAAACCCTGCCTTCCCACCCAGCGGGCATCCCATAGGCTAGACATCATGGGCTGGTGTTCGGAATGAGGACATTCAAGTTACCACTACAAATGAACTGCTCTTATCTTGGCAGGCTGCTGCTTGCTTGCTACGAACTCTGTGCTCTTTTTCAGGACAACCACTTGCTCGACGCGGCTGCTGTGCCCTTTTGCTTACCCAAGCATACTGCCCTTAGGAAATCCTAGAATTAACACTGAAGCCTGCTCATTAATTCTAATAGCAAAGGAAAAATGCTGAGCATTAGTGATTTTTTTAAAATGCACCAACACTACAAAACTGTACACTGTACTGACTACTGGTAAGATTCTTGCATGTTGACACAATGCTACAATCACAACCAGCATTCTTTTCCAATTTACAACCAACCCAGCTTTAAACCAAAGTGATTGCAACTTTTATGCACAACTGTGCATGTACTTCATATGTGTCAAAAGACAGAATTGTGTTATATGTGTGGGAATATGGAATATTAGGTCAGTAGAAGTTTAGCTCTTTAGAGTGCCACATTTGGTCAGATAGCTATCCACCCAACATAGTGCCAAGCTAAACTCTTCATTTTCAGAGAAAACCAGCCTTCAAAGAAGTATAAAACTATGCAAAAAAGCCATGTACTAAAAGCGAAACAAAATAGCGTATGCATTTAACTAGCTAATGTTGCTGGTTTTGCAAGGGAAATTCTATCCAAAAGGTCTTAATGAGTCAGGCCCCTTGTGTCCTCAGTGTCAATGAATTTCAATAAAATTAGAGACTCAACTTCATTTCAATTGGCTAATTATACTGGCTTTCACAGATGATGTATCTGTATAGTGCCTAATTCACATCGTTTACCGTAAATTTTTAAATATAAGAGGCACAGCAAACTAGCTATAACCCCCATAAGGACAACACTCCTATGTTAGCTACATTTGACTATAACTGAAATGACAGCTCAGTGTTGTTTCTACGACTGAGTTGCCCGATTTAAATTTGTCTCACAGTTAAGTGAGTATAGCTAATGTTAGCTTTCTTATTTAATTTGTAGTGATAGTGTCGTAAAATTTAATTTTCCAAAAAACGATCGCTGGTTAGAATAATGTTAATTAACCATGTTTCACCTGGGAAATGACTTTTCAAAGTTTCAGTTGTTTGCCAATGTTGGCTACAAGCTAACATTAACTAGCCAAGTCCCCCCACCAATTTACCTAACATTTACAACAGGTAACAAATCAATCAAACAAACATTCCTAAATTATTAGTTATTTTATCTGCTGTACTATTTATTTCCAATGAAATGGTTAATATCGGTGAGTATAATGATGAAGGAAACTTACCTTTCGCTGACTGAAATGTTGAAGGTCCTTAACGGCTGAGAAAAATATACGTTATGGAATCACTGTCCTCTAGAGTGAACTTCCCGCCGATGCTGCTCCACGATTGATAAACTGATTAACCTCAATTTGTCAGTATTCATAACTTAATTACCAACATGCGACGTAACCAAATGAACAACAAGCGACATGTCCACAGCGATTGAAAAGGTTATTAAGTAACGTAACTGAATTACCAACTGACAACGTTATCAAAACGTCGCCACATGGTCGGTCACCAACTTGCCTAAACAGCATGAATAGTTACGTCACCAGTTCGTCATGTGTTAGCTGGGAATGGATCATTACGATAATTGGAAAACGCGTCAATAAAGGAAAATGATTGAGAACTAGCCAGGACTAATTGTTGTCAGTTCTCAGTTCTGGCTCCACCACTGGGCAGGTTTTTCAATATCAATGACGACCAGCCTGGGTCGAAAAAGAAAGTTCGCTATTCTGACAATAACAGAAGGGGGGAGCATATTTAGGGTCATTTATGTTTTGTTTATAGCGGTTTCATTGGACACTGGATGCGCTCATTTTAACTGATCTTTGAAAAAATAGTGCCAGTCGGAAAAAGCTGAGCGGTGGTCGGTGGATTTAGAGTGCTGGTCGGCTCGGCAGAACCCTGAGAGGGGATGCTACACATTGGTAAACACAGCCCTGTCCCAACTTTTTTGAGATGTGCTGCTGCCATGATATTCAAAATGAGAAATATTTTTCATGAAATGGTGAAATGTCTCACTTTCAACATCTGATATGTTGTCTGTGTTCCAGTGTAAATAAAATATGGGTTTATGAGATATGCACATTATTGTATTCTGTTTTAATTCACGTTTTACACAACAACCCACCTTCATTAGAATTGAGGTTTGTAGTTTGGGCCAATGTTGGTGCCGACAATACAGAGGTCCAAGTGAAGTCCTTGTGACATATGGATCAACAATACCTTGTTGAGCCCTAACCAGGAACAGCATTGACTGGGCAGGGAGGGAGTGGGTCGGTTCATGCAGTTGCCATGGGGATGGAAAGGTAATACCTCCTGCTAGCCTCTGAAAGGTAGTGAACTGTGGTGCTAATGTGTGAACAGCACTCCAGCATTCAGCCAACAGGCTGGAGGCAAAAGATGGAGAGAATCAGGGTGAAAACGGGTGCTGTTGTCACAAGTTGACAGAGTCTGAGGTAGAACTGATGTCAAAATCCAGACCGGAATACATTGTCATATTCAGCTGAATGCTTTAAAGGTATGAATATAACAAATACAATACTGCTAAAGTGCCAAGTAATATCAAAATGAGATCAAAAAGGGTACAATGCATAAAATCAAGAAAATGGCAAAAAATTAAAAAAAAAAACAATTCTGAACACTTGCTCTGTGTTGATGGGAGATGTTAAAGGGCTAACGTAATTTAGCAGTAGACACATAGATTCACATACTGGATAAATTTCATTCATCCAAGGCCATTAGTTACGTGAGCGTATGGACTCCATCAATAAAGCGTGAAAGGTAACCATGTTTAATGCACCGCATGAGGTGAACGAACCTCCCTTTCATAGCCGTACATAGGGCCTGCCATAAAAGTAAGACTTCATGCGACAACATTCACGAACCTCACGTATCTCAGTCCAAATCTTCAGTCTTTGGCAGTTAAGTTGAAAACATCCAAACAAGTTTCCCAGGCGTAATCTGTATTCACCCAATCTAAACTCACAATCACACCAACAGCCCACCTTTTGATCAGCAGCTGACTGTGGCTGTGCTTTGCTGCCAGGCAACCAAGTTTTATTCCAAAATCAACATCCGTTGTGCTGTCACGTGATCAACATTACAGCACGCAAAAATAAATGTTGCAACAAAGAATAAAGAGATGTTTACCGACATGCTCAGTGTTTCCTCTAGGATTTTTTTCAGCAGTGGGGGCAAAGGTTTTTTTTGTACCCTGGATTGTGTTGCGTGTGTGAATATATCAATCATCAATTTAAAAAGTATTTAAAAAAGACACGACTGCAAATCAAGCTTTGGAGGATATTTATCTATTCCATTTATTTTATATACATTTGTACAAATATTTACTTATTTGTTCATATGTGTATTATAACGTTTATTTGTGCATTTTATAATATATATATATATATATATAATAGAAGACAATTATTAGAAGACAATTGTATTGTCCGTCAGTGCCTTAATGGAACCGTTAGTTAATTTGCAGGCATCCTAGCATTACGCCAACTCCATTACACTTACACTTGGTATTCAGTTTAGCTACATACAGCGTGACGAAACGCAGGGCGGTTTTTTTTTTATGTAGTGCTACAGCTATGTGATTAAGTTTAATGTATCTTAACGTTATCTATCCATAATAACTTTTACCTTTTTTCTTGTTCTTCAGCTCCAGTGACGGTAACGTAAGGTGGTCTAACCTCATTCGAAAATTCTAGAAAATGTTAAAGCAGCTGTGACACTTTTCAACCCATCGGTGATAAGTGTAATTCAATTCAATTTTTTCAATTCAATTTATTTTGTATAGCGCTTTTCACAGAGACTGTCACAAAGATGCTTTACAGTGAGAGTTTAAATAAATGAAAGGGCAGTGCCCAGCCTATTCCCCACTACAGCAAATGAGGCAAAAAAACTCCCAGTAGGGAGAAAAATCCTCGAACAGTGGTGAGAAAAAACTCCCCAGTGGGAAGAAATCTCAGGAGGAACCCGGCTATAGTGGGGAAGCCCATCCTCCGCGGGCACGCTAATTAATAACAAAAAAGTAAAATAGAATAAAATGGCAATAGAGTTCCATTTAAGTCCATCTGAACAGTGGCATCTGTAGCTCCAGGAAGTGGCATGTAGAGGATGGTGCAGGACTGGACCAGGACCGGATCAGGACAGCAGGACAGCAGCAGCCAGCGCTCATGGTGAGGGATAGGGCTCGGACGGTCCAGGACTCAGGGTAGTGGACGGAAAGATCCTCGGAAAGAGACACAGAAAAAAAGGGGTGTGAGGCACCGGATAAAACTACTGCATGTTAATAAAAATACCGTCCTGTGTCATGTGCCAAGTGAGAAATTAGAAGCAGACTGGTCAGGAAACAGTCAACACCCCTCCATCCACTTCCTGCAGCACAGAGGCCCTACACTTACACCAGGCTGTTAGATCACTTTTGATTTTCTAAACAATAATACCATGTGGACCTCCCCAGTGACTAAGGCTGTAGCAAGCCCCACTGGCACCGTTGATGCATGCTCAGTGCCACCGGTTCCACATGGATTTGCTTAACACTACCACCAATACCATATGGACCTCCCCGGTGACTGAGGCTGTAGCAAGCCCCACTGGCACCGTTAATGCATGCTCAATGCCACTGGTTCCACATGGATTTACTTAACACTACCACCAGTACCATATGGACCTCCCCGGTGACTAAGGCTGTAGCAAGCCCCACTGGCACCGTTGATGCATGCTCAGTGCCACCGGTTCCACATGGATTTACTTAACACTACCACCAGTACCATATGGACCTCCCCGGTGACTAAGGCTGTAGCAAGCCCCACTGGCACCGTTAATGCATGCTCAGTGCCACCGGTTCCACATGGATTTACTTAACTCTGGCTTCCAATATCTTGTGAACCCATCATGAAACTAGGTTTTAGTCAGTCCTATCAGAGCCAGGTAAATGTTTATACTTAACTAATCATGAACTAATCATAGGCTTGACTAAAAAGGTAAGTTTTTAGCCTACTCTTGAACACAGAAAGTGTGTCTGAGGCTCGAATGTTTGTTGGGAGATTGTTCCACAAGATTGGGGCTTTGTAGGAGAATGCTCTGCCTCCAAATGTAACTCTAGATATATTTGGAATTTTTAAATATCCAGCACCTTGTGAACGAAGTAATCTTGGAGGGGAGTAAGGAACGAGAAGTGCACTAAGATATTCCGGGGCCAAATCATTTAAGGCTTTGTAGGTAAGCAGTAGAATTTTATATTCAATTCTAAATTTGACAGGCAGCCAGTGAAGATTTTTGAGTACTGGGCTAATGTGGGCATATTTCTTCGTCCTGGTCAGAACCCTAACAGCAGCATTCTGCACTATTTGAAGGCGATTCAGGGTAGAACTGGTGCAGCCTGACAGTAAAACGTTACAGTAATCCAGCCGAGAGGACACAAATGCATGAACCATTTTTTTCAAGGTCCTGAAGAGACAACATTTTTCTCAGCTTAGATATATTTCTAAGATGGAAGAAAGCCACTTTTATGATGTTATTAATATGACAGTGGAGAGAGAGTTCTGAATCAAGGGTGACACCAAGGTTTTTGACAACAACTTTGGCAGAAACCGGGAGTCCATCAACGTTGAGGGAAAACTTGAGGAATGTGTCTCTGGGCAATTTGGGACCAATTACCAATATTTCAGTCTTATCTGGATTTAAAGAGAGAAAATTCTGTGTCATCCATGCTTTAACAGCTTTAAGACACATCTCTAATCTAGTTAGTGGATCAATTTCACCTGGCTTAAAAGATATATAAAGCTGTGTGTCATCTGCATAACAGTGGTACTTCACATCATATCTACTTACGATGCTTCCGAGGGGAAGCATGTATAAGGAAAACAGCAGAGGGCCCAGAACAGATCCTTGAGGTATTCCAAAGTTCACCTTGGAATGCTGGGAAGAATTACCATTTAATCTAACAAACTGACATCTATCAGAAAGATTAGATTCAAACCATGAAAGGGCGAGTCCAGAAATACCAACCAGATTTTCTAGCCTGTGAAGAAGAATATGGTGGTCTGTTGTGTCGAAGGCAGCACTTAGGTCAAGTAGTACAAGGACAGAGATGCGGCCACAGTCCATGGAGAGAAGCAGATCATTCATTACTACAGTGAGGGCTGTTTCAGTGCTATGATGTTTTCTAAAGCCAGACTGAAACCTCTCATGTACCTTATTCACTTGCAGGAGGAAAGTAAGCTGTTGGGCAACACATTTCTCAAGGATCTTGGGTAGAAATGGAAGGTTTGAGATCGGCCTATAATTAGCCAAAACTGTTGGATCTAAATTTGGTTTTTTGAGTAGAGGCTTAATTTCAGCAATCTTAAATGAAGTCGGAACCAAACCTGAAATCAGGGAAGAATTGATTATGTGCAGAATTGGACTGCCAAGCATGGGCAGGAGTTCCTTCAGTAACTTACTTGGGATGGGATCTAAGAGACAGGTTGTTGATTTGGAATTAGTGACTAGTTTGGCAAGTTCGCTCAGGGATATGGGAGAGAATGAATCAAATTGGTTTATATGCATAGCATGAGGTTTTAAGTTAAGGCCTTCACCAACTGCTAGGGAAGCAATGATATTTTCTCTAATTTCAATTATTTTGCCACTAAAGAATTTTAAAAAATCATTACTGCTGCAGGAGGCTGGAATTTGAGGGGTACTTGCCGCATGGTTGTTTGTTAATTTGGCCACTGTTTTGAACAAGAATCGAGGGTCATTTTTATTTTCCTGTATAAGATTTGCAAAATAAGAAGACCTAGCAACAGACAAAGCATGCTTATACACAACAAGGCTCTCTTTCCAAGCACAATGGAACACCTGGAGTTTAGTGGAGCGCCATTTGCGTTCTAGTTGACGGGATTTTTGCTTTAGAGTCCGAGTCTGGTCAGTGTACCATGGGGCTGGTCTCTTCTTCTGAGTAGCCTTTTTAAATTTCAATGGGGCAACTACATCTAGGGTACTACGGAGAGCATTAGCAAACTTATCTGCCATTTCGTTAATACAGAGGGGCCTGGCTGGATAATCAAGATAAGTTGGTAGTGCTTCAATGAATTGTGAAGACGTTGTGGCAGTAAATGTACGACTTGTGTACATCCTAGTTTCTGATAATACAGAGGGGGCCAATTGTAGACAGGATGTTAAAAGAAAATGGTCCGATAAACTGGGATTGTGTGAATGGATGTCAACCTTGGCAATCTCAACACCAAAGCTTAAAATCAGGTCTAAAGTGTGACCATGAATGTGTGTTGGGCCAATGACACTCTGAGTGAAGCCAACCGATTCCACAAGATTAGTGAAGATGGATGTTGAAGAATCATCTACCCTCTCGAAATGCAGGTTAAAGTCACCCAAAATAACAATTCTATCATAGCTTAAAACTAATTCAGAAAGGACTTCCGAGAAATCATGCATGAAGCCAGAATATTGACCGGGAATCTCTGAAACATAAGTATACTCGTGCGCATTGATATTTTGATGTACTGTACATATTAGATTTATCACCGTTTAAACTTCCCGCACAAAATTTCCATCACAATTTAATCATCAAGTTCAAAATTTCAACATACCCATTTGGGACTTCATTAACACTATCAATACAAGAACTTTGACACCAAAAATAACTCTGTATCTTGAAAATAAACCCCCTCCCCTTGAAAATGAAAAAAAGAACCCAAAAAGTGGCATTTTCTGCCCATTCCGCCTGGTATGCATAAGCTATTCTTGCTGTTTGCCTATATACTGTTGAATAAAGGCTTTCAAACCCATTTGGGAATCAATAAACACTATTATTATTATTATTATTAGGCCTGAGCCTGGCCGAAGCTGGTGAGGGCCTATTAAAACCGAATGGTTCCGTTATTATTATTATTATTATTATTATTATTATCCTTTCCGCACTTTGAACGCAAATTTGACCCCATGAACATTAACGAAAAGTCAAATTTATTTGACCAAAAATTCAAGCCTGGTGAAAAATTTTTTTATTTGAAGTCCCCAAGAAAAAATATTGAAAAATGACTTGGCCACGCCCTGTTAAAAATCAAAATACATTACGCTAATGGGAGCCCACCCCAAACTTTTTTCCATGTAGAAGAATGAATCTTGGTAGAGACATAGCCCATGTTGGGCCAAGTGAAAAATTACATTATGGCCCCACCCTAAACCCGACAGGAAGTCGGCCATATTGGGCGGAAGAGTGGACATATAAAATCACACCCCGCATACTTTCAACATCTCTTCCTAGGGTTTTCTTCCAATTTGCACCAATCTTGGTGAAAATCACCTACACAAATGTGTGGTCAAAAGTTACTATTTACATTTTTGATAAAATGTTGGGCGTAGCTGTGATGAGTTTACAACGAAGCGGCCATTTTCAGAAGTATAAAAGTATGTATATCTCACGCATACAATGTCGGATTGAGTTGGACCCAATGTAACATCTGCGTGGAATGACTATCTGAACACAATAATATGTAACTCGTATAGCTGTATGGCAAAATGGCTCGTTAACGCCCCCTACAATTTTTAAATGGGAAAAAAAAAATTTTTTGAAATAGTTACACAAAATTTGGTACACACATCTATCATGTCACACTGAACCAAAAAGCAGATGAGGACACTCCCCTATTTTTAATTGTGTTCCCATGGCAACAACAAAAATGAGCAATTGAAATGAATGGGGTTTTAGCTTTGACCCCTTGAGAACATAAACAAAAAGTCAATTTTATTCGACTGAAAATTCAAGCCCGGCAAAAAAAAATTCTTTATTTGAAGTCCTCAGGAAAAAATATTGAAAAATGACTTGGCCCCGCCCTGTCAAAAATCAAAATACATTATGCTAATGGCAGCCCACCCCAAACTTTTTTCCACGAAGAAAAATGAAACTTGGTAGAGACATAGCCCATGTTGGGACAAGTTAAAAATTACATATGGCCCCACCCTAAACCCAACAGGAAATCGGCCATATTGGGTGGAAAGACTTATCCTGCAATACATGGGACAATATTCAAATGCAGTAACGGAAACAGCGCCTCCCAGTCCATTGCATTTTCAAATACATGTCACCACGCTCTTTTTGGGACACAATGAAAATTAAAATGCAATCTGTCAGCGTCTCATCAAGGCGGGTCTTCCGCTAGGACGTCACTCATTAGGGGCGCGAGCGGAAACCATGTTCCTTATTTGCATACCAACCAATCAGCTTCTGGGTAGTGCTTGTACGCACGGAGGCTTAATGATAATGTCATGATGGCTAGGCTGCTATGTATTGTGTGCCATCGCGCTTGAGGCTACGTTGCGCTTTGGATGTAGCCATCTTGGCAGCTAAAAACTTGCTGTTGTGTGGGCGGCCCAGTGGTGTAATGGTTAGCACTGGCACCTCACAGCAAGAAGATCATGGGTTCGATCCCGGCTTGGGGCTTTTCTGTGTGGAGTTTGCATGTTTTCCCTGTGTTTCCTCCGGGTGCTCCGGTTTCCCCCCACCCACAAAAACATGCATCATAGGAACACTCCTGCCAGTACCCCTGACCAAGGAACTGGCTGTGGAACTGGAGTTGGTCTCCGGGCGCTGCTCTGTTCGGTTGCCCACCCATCCTAACTATAGGATGGGTCAAATGCAGAGAACTAATTACCCCACGGGGTTCAATAAAGTTTATCTCTCTCTCTCAGTGTTGAATATGATCATCTGCTTGCATATGAATGGTTTGCTTGCAGTCAACCAAGAGCCCTGACAGATGAGATAAGCTCTGTCAGCCATCTACAGAATGAAAGAGGGTGGGTGACATTGGAGCCCGTCTAAAAGTACTATATATCCAGACCATTTTGCAAATGGTAAATAGCATTGCTTTATACTCACTCAGCATTCAGCACTAATAAGAACAACGTTTGAAATCAGAAACATGATTAACCCTTTTACAAACATCGGCACGGGGATGGACCGCTAAGCATACTTGCGTTTTTATACCGTAAAAAATTCTATGTTGTAGAACTACATCGTTCAAAAGTCTGAGGACTTGCCATTCTGACTGCACAAGTCATTTTATGATGTACATATGATAGTGATATGATAGTGTATAGTATAGCGAAAATAGACTTCACATTTGCGTCATAACGACTCTCAGCCTGACTGTGCAGTCCCATAATTTCCCCCTTCGGTTCACCCTTAATTTTATTTGGCTATGTTTCTGCATTTGTTTCAGTCTCTTCTGGTGCTACGGTGCTAAACTCATTAATCCCACAGACCGATTTTTTTATTTTTTTATTTTTTTTTTGGCGTAGCATGTGCGATATACAAGATAGCTACAGTGAGTAAAAACACTGATTCATCTTGATTCATCTTTGCATGCCTGGTACACTTGTCAGGTCGACATGAAAATCACCAAACTCGACATCAGGCCATTCAGTAGGTTCCAGAGACGTGCGGATAGGGGAGGCAGTGACTTCACCTTTTATTCCTGAATTTTGTCAACTTGTTTCTACATACTATGCCTGATTGAAATCAATCAATTTTTACTTCTTTTTTTTTT
Source organism: Gymnothorax javanicus (assembly GCA_029692085.1). Classification (NCBI taxonomy): domain Eukaryota; kingdom Metazoa; phylum Chordata; class Actinopteri; order Anguilliformes; family Muraenidae; genus Gymnothorax; species Gymnothorax javanicus. The sequence continues at coordinate 6,649,472 of CM056199.1, read as the reverse complement.
TTTTACCGGACAATTAAGACCCAGCCTATATGTAACCTGTAATGATTAAGAGGTGATAATGACAAAAAGATTCATTTACATTTACGCTTTGATTTGAGACTGCAAGCATGGAAATCTTAATAATTAATTAGAAAAAATCTCAATTCTCGATAATTCCGTGTATCGTTTTGACCTTTTGTTCATCAGATTATGAAAGAAGACTGAAAATAAACTCCATGTTTTTTTGTTTTTTTTTTTTTTGAATAGCATTTAAAAGTTCGTATTTAAAGGGGAATGTTACCGCCAAACCTATGTATACGTTTATATACACCTTGATGGTGTAAAAAATCGCCAATATATTTTTTTCCCCCAATTTCCTAACTCGAAATTGGTAAATTTGGCGATCTAAATGCCTTAGATCAGAGCGATGACCTTCGACCCGTGACGACACACAGTGTGAACGTTCACAAACTTAACATTGGTAGTACATGCAACAACTGGAGTCTGCTCCAATATTTTCCTATTTTCAACAGTTTTCCCGAACTTTGGAGGCACCATCTCTCGTACCTGTGTTGTTGGAGGGTGTAACAACACGAACGCACGAACTCTTTCTCGGGCATTTTCTTTTTCATTTCAGGAAATGAAAGGACGAGAGTGAACTGCCTCTCTCGTTTTGTCTCTTTTTAGTCCCAGCTAGCCACACAGTGTTCACACTGTGAATACGGCTATGTGCAGTGATCGCGATGGACCGTGTGTGACAGCATGCTACATGTACTCGGTGAGATACTAACGTTCGTTGATCCTACACCGGGCCGCAAATTTATAATTCCCAAACCGAACTCATCTGCCTCCCTTATGCTTCTCTCCCCCAATAAGTACGGATAGCTCAGTTATAATAGCAACCTCATTCCCATATAAAATTTAGTCAGAATAAATGCGAATATTTGAATATCGTATACATTCATCAATAGTAATTGCTTCAGGTAGTGTTTCTACGCGAACAACTTCAGCACCCCAGACAAAGCCTGAAAGCTCAGACGGGGCTGTCCTCAAATTTTCCTCAAGACAAGTGAATCATGATTAATGCAGATATTAAATATCAGTGGCCATGTGAACGGCCCACCAGCACGTTTCTCAATCTCGTAATATCACAATCAGATGTAACATAACATAAAGTCAGCAGCGAATGTAAGAAGTGAAAGAACGCATCTTTAAAACAGCCAGCAACAGCAAAATACATGACACATAAAATATGACAGCGTGCCGATACAGTGAGAACAATATTCATGTATATGCACAAGCTAACATAAAGCACAAGTGTTAAGGATCATTTTATGTCAAACACACGATAAATTTTATCTACATCAGAGGTGCACTCTCCGGGATTTTCACTGCGCAAGGTCGTTTATTAAGATAGATTTTACCATGAGCAGCAGCATCGAAATTAGGGATAATGATTCCGCACTTCTCACGCATTTCTTTTCTCAGGGGCTGGAAGCTCCGATGACGTTATAAGAAAACTGTTAATAAAAGTGGAATAACTGAACTGCTCTCTTACTGATTATGCCATGGGGGTGACACTGCTTTGCGATCACAGATCAAGTTATTCTTTACATTTTGAAGCCATAGTTGCTGTTAGCTAAGGAGATCTTGGTAATTAATGGTTAGTCATATTAAAGCGATATGATTTTGTTTTTGCCCTAACTTAATTGTCTATCTGTACTATGCATTAACTTATCTGATATGATGGGTTCAAGTGACACCAGTGGCCAAAGGACGCAAAATTACGGTGGTCGTAATGTTCTGGCCGATCTGCGTTCACGGAGAACGGGCCACTTTTGAGGGGCGAAAATGAAAGGCAAAGTCGGGTTCGCTGTTAGGCTCTCTCGTGGGGTCCGCACGAATGGTGGGAAGCTCTCCAGAGGAGGGACATTCGCCTGGGCTTCGATTAAAGCCAGCTCAGAATTAATGGAGAAAGTAATGTTGTCTGGAAGCGCAGACAGCCCAAAATATTTCGAGAATGGAAAAACAGTATAACCAATGCCCGCGAAACCAATTTAGCCTACACCCAGAAACGGGGCTCTGTTAAATCCGTGGATGAATTTTTCTAACAACTACACATAATTTATTAACAACGTGAAAATTTCACTTTTAAATCGTTGGTACCGTTATCCTCCGGAGCAACAAAAAGTTGTTTTTATGCATGCTATGTGAACACTGATGGGACATTGCCTAAGGAGCGGTCTCAGCATGGTTCTCAGTGGTTATAAAACACCGTATTCGTGGTGCTTGTGTGACCGAGAGTGGAGCTCTGCTTATCGCCCGTCTGTTTAACTCAATTCTGTAAAATGAGCGATCGCGACGATATGAATGTTTTAACTCAATTCTGTAAAATGAGCGATCGTGACGATATGAGTGTTTTAATGTCCTTTGTGTGATGAATACCTGTTATGTTGCCAATCGTAGTTATAGCTAGCACAGTGCACAGTGAGCAAGACGGCTATTAATTAGCTTGACTGTATTCAATTAATAGCCTACTGAAATTGAAGGTGGCATCCTTCAGCGATGTGCGCCGTTTATTTATGTCTGAATAGTAATTAATGACGAACCTAATCAGAATTGTTTTTTCTTTCTTCTTTTTCATTTAACGTTAACTTATTTCGAATATTTGGACGCCAAATAGCGAAGCAGTGCATCGCTGAGGTGTAAATTCTCATCCAACTTCGAGCGGGCAGTGACAAACCGTCCGCCCGCATCGGACCATGGTCAGACATTCTACTTTTGTTCTATTGAAACACCTGACGGACATAGTCTGTCGAAGGTCCGACTTTTCACTCGACAGATGGTCTGACTCGGTCGGACAAGTTAAGTTTATTGAAACAGCCCCCTGCTTTCAGGACATCAGTCCCATGGCGGGCGACCGGTTGCATCTCAGGAAAAAAAACCGAGTCCAGCTTTCAGAAATTTGGCTAAGTCCCGCGGCGGGTGACCAGTTTTATCTCCATTCATCAGTTTCGATATCTGTGCGATCTCCAGAGTCGCTAATGTCGTTGAAATCTGAATCTAAATCGGAGCTGCCGCTATGCCTTTCTGTATTGTCCGCAATGTATTTTTGTCTTGCTATCTCACTGTGTGACGTCACGGAGTAATGGGCGGCCTGATCGACAGAAGGTGAAAATCAGGCACTTTGAAACCGTATTTCGGGATATTGCGTCAACACAAAAATTTTGAAAATAATTCTCAAAAATAAAGTAGGTCACAGGTGACGGTTTTATATAGTTTATAGCCCTATAAAAAATGCGATCATATTCCCCTTTAAGGGGGAAAACATTATCGTAAACATATTGACCAAGCATTGAACGCATTGGCATTGCCTTTGTAATCCATAGTTAAAATACAATAATAAATTGCTTATTTAAATACTACCCAAATAAATAGTCATAAGTAACCATAAATATATAAATATACTTGCTATTTCATGCTAAAAACCCTCCCAACAGTTAATTTCATATCTCTGAAGTAAAGTTTTAAAAGTTGGCGTTTCCCTTTCATTTAATGTACTACTGTCTCTTTAAGACTCCTCAGTAGTCGCGAGCTACTTTGTAAACAGTAAATGCGAACTAGCTTGGCTCAGAACACCAACGGAAAAGACAGAAACGACACGAAATCAATCAGCACTATGGAAGCCCAAAAGATTCATAATTAAATAAATAAAAACAACATTTTGAAATAAATACCATTTTGATAAATAACAGACAAATATATAATATGGCCATTAAATTGTAAAATAAGGTAATATTATTATGAAATATGTTTTTACTATTCTTTAATATCTAATTATTATAATCTTATAGTAATTAAATATTTCATAATGATGGGCGGCACGGTGGCATAGTGGTTAGCACTGTCGCCTCACAGCAAGGAGGTCGTGGGTTCGATTCTGGCCTGGGGCCTTTCTATGTGGAGTTTGCATGTTCTCCCCATATTTGCGTGGGTTTTCTCCGGGTACTCCGGTTTCCTCCCACAGTCCAAAGTCATGCATGTTAGGTTAATTGGAGACACTAAATTGCCCATAGGTTTGAGTGTGAGAGCGAATGGTGTGTGCTCCCTGCGATGGATTGGCGAGCTGTTCAGGGTGGGTTCCTGCCTTCGCCCGTAGTCAGCTGGGATAGGCTCCAGTTCCCCCGCGACCCTAGTGAGGAATAAGCGGGTATAGACAATGAATGAATGAATGATTTCATAATGATTATTTTAACAATGTCATACTTATTAAAATAATGACTTTTTATTTATTTTCCAAGATTTTATAAAATAAAAAAGTTTTTTACAAAGTCCATTTTTATTTCATAATGTCCTTTTCCTCAATGGCCTTTTTATTTCATAATGTCGTTTTTCAGCACAATGACTTGGTCTGTCAATCAAAGCACATAAGGCGGAGCCAGTTAAGTGATTGGCTGATCCTTTACACAGACATGAGCAGCAGCACTTGCAGTATCGATTCAAGCGTGGAGACTTATCACTAATGCTGAGAAGCCTGAGCGCCACCAGTGCATCACACGTTTGAGACAGAATGGCTGCAGGGGAGAAGTCAGTTTCAGAGTTACTCAGAGAAGTTGCAAATCGATTGGATAGTAACGTAAGGCCTTTACCTCAGCCTGAGAGAGGATTGCAGCAGCAGCGTGTTTATGATGAGGTGGTGTCTGGAAGTTCACATAACAGTCCAGCACCGACGCTACCAAATGCTAACGCAGGTGACCACACTCCACGAAACCCAGTACAAGGTAAGCAGTCCTCGAAATTTAAAATGCTTCTTTAGTTTTTGTGTAGAAAATGGCTGAAGTGGTTAACGTTATGACTTTTTGTTTATAAGTGGAACAGCTATGGTAGTCCTATGTCTGTACTCATAGTCATGTAGAAACTAATTAGATGCATCTATTTTGTGCATATGATGAAAGAGCCTAGATGAGCCCAGATCGTTTAACATAGTGAAGCTGACCACAACAACTAAATCATGACTGAAGTAACACCATCAATTTCTATTATGATTGCACTTTAACTTTATTTGTCTTTGTCACTTTGTCATTGCTGTTTTTTTCACCTTTTAAAGCCGAGGTCGCAAGATTGTTTGCCCCTTACAGAGCAAGGCCTTCCTCAACACCACTTTCATCTCTGACCTCCCAATCATCCAAGAAAGCCTGCCGTGTCACATACACGCACGCATTCTTCTGCTTATGTGATCACATGTTGGACACAGTGCCAACCAAAGCAGTTAAATATGAACTAACAGCAGCTGGACTTGGGGAGAAACAGATCTCATTTCGAGGGGATGCTATGTGTAAGAGTTTAAGGAGTAAAGACAATTTAGAAATTTCCAACATGAATATGTATTGATGTAGTGTAACTCTATGCAATCTTTTGTGCAGCAAGGGATGATGATCCACTTATCTTCAAGGCGACCATTGAGGATAACTATCCCCAGCTAAAAGCTACAGGAGGGTTTGAGTTGCTAAGAATCTCTGGTACAACGCGAAGCCGTAACCTGTGCTCACTCCTATGCCCGGACACTGGATATACTGTGCGCTACCTCCGCAGCCCTTTGACTGGAATTGGACAAGCAATGATCTATATAAGGCCACTGCAGAAAAGTATTGATTTAGAAAACGTAAGTGATGACATGGGTCAAAGTGATAAGTCAGTTTACCCCCCATTTTTGGCTATTAAATACATAGTAGATTTAAATAGGCAATTGTGCACATTGTTTTTATCATTATCAGAAAAGTATATTAAGTATACATTATTCTTATTTTTCTGTAGAGTTCCTGTACCATCCAGCAACAAGGGCCACTTACAAAATGTCTGAGTTGTGACACAGACATTCCCTTAAATAAAATGAAAAACCACATCATCAAATGCACAAGGTAGGGTATTTTGTTATTTGTATTTAATATTTTTCCCCAAAAAATATTAATAGGAAATCCACTTTATACATTGTTGATAGATTTTAAAATATTTGTTAATCCTCCTCACAGTTCACTGAGTGGTGCTGAACCTCAGTTGGTTACTGAAGCTCAGGCTAGGCAGGCTGATAATTCCACAGTAGGGTAGAGGTCCCATCCTGTAGCAACAGCAGTGTCTGGAATCTCTGCAGCAGTGCAGAGGAACAGGATGTTGTTATCCAGGAACTTACCACAGTCTCAACAAGTGCTGAGCAATCTTCAGACAACATGGTAGTGCCTCAAGATGCAGCATCTCTTCCAGATGAAGAAAAGTCAAGTGTTGGGGAAACACCAGGTAGTCAAAGCACTGATATACAGTTAAGGATATACATGGTAGCTCGGAATTACGTAAATTAGGATGAAGTTACTATACTTGTTAATCTATCAAATCTAATAAGTTTGTCTTTCAGAGTGGAAATGTGAAGCTGATGGAACCAGAGCTGCCTGGCTCTACAAGTCCAAATTACTCGCACAGCATGAGACCAGAAAGGCTGTTGTCCTGCAAATGGATTTGAGGGAAAGTATAAACGATCAAGAGAGATCACTTATCTCCTTTTACAAAGAGCCAAAGGTCGAGTGGGCAAACCCTGTCTCCTGCAAGCTGGAAGGTATTGCCACTGTAGTGGGGAATACAAGCTAAAGATATGTATACAAAGTTAGCTTGGTTGGTTTTAATCAATGTATTTTTTTTCTCCCGGGAGATGCCGCTGTTGGGGAGGGGGTGAAGAGATTCTTCTTTTCAAAGACAATGTCTCTTATACAGATTGGTTTTCATTTGAACTTTGGTATGTAATTTACAATAATGAGAGAAAGCATAGTTCCGTGGAGCAGAGAATAATTTAAAAGAAAATCTTGTTTGAGTTTTGACACAAATGCTTGACATAATGGATTTTTTTGCTGTAACATGATAACCTAGTCATATTCCGTTCAGGGAACACAGATGTTACAAGACTCTTTGATGGTGAGCCAGATCACTTGACTCCATCTTCCTCTCAAACCTTGCTGGAGAGTGACATGTTCCTAGTGGCAGGTAAAGCATTGGGAGAAACAGACAAGGAACAGCACCATTACTGTCACATTCTAATAACCAAAGATGTAAAGACAAAGTTGATGCTATGCATCGATCTTCTGTAGATAATCATGCGAGTGAGAATTCTGTAAGATGTTTCCTAAGCAGTTACTTTGCAAGCTTTGTTATTAACATTGTAATGACATCTTAGTGAATTTTTGGTGTTTGAATTTAGGAAGAATAATGATTCATTCATTCATGGTGGACCATGTGTGTCTGGGATGAGTCCCGCAATCATCCATGTCCTTTTCGGTGGCTCATCTGAAACAGCTACAATTCAGATTGAGGATTGCCCGGATATTGATATCCGCAGCACTATTCAGCTGGTTTGGAATTTGGTTTCTTTATTTGTATTAAATGGAAAATATTTCTTTAATATCAAATTTATAATGGTTTGTTCTGTAGAATGGTATTATTGCTTATGACCCATCATTAGCTTTCTTCATGTATTGTATAGCTTAACAACAGTGCTGAACTAACAGAACAGGACAAAAGAAGTGATCTTGAGCGGGCTCTGTCCTGGGACCTGCCAGGTGTCGCACAAACCAATCAACGGTGGCTGTATGAACGTCTTTTATTCCACGCTGTAAGATAAAGGTTCTTTTCATCAGGAGGTTCGGTTGTTAAATTTCAAAGCAAAACCAAAATTCCAAAAAAGAAAAGTTGCTTCATGTATGTTATAAATGTTTGAGTATTAGTTGTAGAGTACTCTGTAGACTAAAAATGAACTTTTTTGTCCCACCATTGCAGGTCATAACACGAACAAGCCGCCAAGTAAAGCAGCTGAGGAAAGGGCTCAAGGAGACCATAGTGTGGCCGCTGCTCGCAGAGACCTGACATTATTCCCCTGTTCTTACCAAGGGAATCAGAGACTGCTCCCACTTGTGAGGTAAAGTGTGACTTACTCCTTTTCAAATCTGAATGTTACAATTATTTTCTTTCCAGCTGATAACTGTACACCCAAACTGGCTAAAGAAAGCGTAAAGTTTAAAAACTAATTTAAATATGACAAATTCCATTAGTATTACAGAATGATTTTAAATGTATATCAGTTTTACATACTTTACACAGACAAATGTAATAACAATCAAAAAAACATGTATTGGTAATGTACTATCTCATGCAGTCTATTTTAGAGAAGATTGTGTGGCCTGTTATGGAAGATGACGAGGATGAGGAAGAATGCTCTGTTGAGGACCAGTGCAGAGTAATGGGGTACTTTCGGTCTTTCATTGAAAATGGTAAGTCTTTTACAATGGATGGTTTGGTACATAACTGTAACTAAGTACAGTAATATAGGACGTTGTCCAAAACTCCAGTTGTCAAAAACAGTGTCTTTCTGGCAGCATCCTGTGAAGAGCACAAAGCCCTTCTAAAATTCTGGACTGGATGGGCAGTCCTGCCCAGAAAAATGACTGTAGAAGTGGTGAATAGCCAAGGTCTTCCAAAGTCTTCCACCTGTTTCGAGGTCCTGCATCTTCCTGCACACTACCAGAACTACGAGTCATTTTGTGTGGACATGCAAGCTTGCCTCAAATCCTCTGACTCAGGTTTTGGTTTGGTTTAGGATTGATGTAAACTGCATTGGAGTTCTGTCTTTGTTGTTCCTTAAATGCATTGTGTGTGAGTTCTAGTTAACCAGAGAAATGACAGAGAAAAATACAAGAGTAGCTAAACATGAAAGTTTCAGTAATGCAAAGTGACATGAGGTCACTTCTACCTGCAATGAGGTCCAGAAATCAGATAACACAGTTCTGATAGATCTGACAGATTGTCATATAAACCTTGATTTAAGAACTAGGCTAATTCATCAGCAAACGGGAAATATTTCTCCTTAATTTAATTCTACACATCTTGTTTTTCTTAGTAATTATTTTCCTTATTTACGGTTAAATCTAGAATTGAACACGTCAATGTCTATTGCATGCCTTTATATTTGCTTAATACAGAAGCAATATAGACTTGTAGTGAAAAATTAATGTTTTAAGAACTTTATAGTTACATGTGTACAAATTTACGTACAGAGCTAGTACTGAAGTTTGTACGTGAAAGTGTTTTCTGGGTCGCCACAGTTGTTCCAGTGCTTACAAGGGACTTAACTCTGAAAATTTGTTATAAGTGAGCATAGTATGTGAAAGCAACAACCACTGTATCACATTCAGAAATGAATAAAGGAGAAAGACTACAAAGTCATATACAGTGTCTTTATTACTGTGACACATCTTATTGAAAGTCTAATTACCACAGATTAGCAATCAGACTATTAGTGGAAGGATGACCTATATCAGTTAATAAGCATATATTTTACACAGAAACTACACGAGCAATGACATAAAAATGAGTGACATCTTGTACTCAGTTCAAAGGTTATTAAGCATATGTTTGAGTGCATGAACAGTTTGAACGTAAACTTGCAGAGCTTGGCTGAGTGGAACGTTGATGTGTGGCAATTCTGCAAGTTCTTGTTCATTCAATGAACGGCGGAGCTGGATCTCTGGAATGGTAATCTCAGTTGATGGACGGGGACTATGTGGTCCCGTCCAGTCCACACCATAGTCGTCATGAACCTGAAAAAGAATTCAAAGTGTTTTACACATTAGCTGTAGAACTGTCCTCTCTGCTGAGCCAGCAGGTGCACCTTTTTTCAGCAAGGCCGGGATCCCCCTAGTGGCACTGGCAGGCGGTGGCACCGCAGTGGTACATCGTGGCAATCTGTGGCAGGCGAGCGGCACCGCAGTGGCACATCGTGGCAATCTGTGGCAGGCGAGTGGCGCAGCAGTGGCAAACTGTGGCAAAACTGTGTCAGGCGAATCGCGGCGAACTGTGGCAGGCGAGCGGCACTTTTCGGCACCTGACAGACACTTTCATCGACTCGCGACTGGTCAGCTGTCACAAGTCTGTTTCATGGAAGTTGTATAGATATAAATAGTTGATTTTAAATTGTGAACGTTCGTGAGTAACCGCGTTGGTTGTAGCTTGATCCGACTTCTGTCAAATGTGACGTTATGTTTTCTTTATCTTGTTCTGGCAGTGTGGAAAAGATGGAAAATCGCCTATTTTAGTTTGCCTTTCCTAAAGTTCGCCTAACTGACATGGATAAACACTTGTCATTCGGTTCTACGATAATTAACCTGCATTCGAGATATATCACTGGCATCGCTATTTCATTCGATCAATATGTTCATACAGCCGCTAGCCACCTGGGTCTGTTAATGCCCAGTCCGATGACCTTAGCTAGCTAACATTTTTAATAGATTAACATTGTAAATTCGAGCGTTTTGTCCTCTAAGGTGATTTTTATCCCTGCGAGCTACCACAATTGTGGGTAACTGACTGGGTTTAGACGTAAATAAATAAGTAAATAGAAAAACCCTAAGTAATCACAGCGGTAAAAAGTCTTTTTTTTTTTTTTTTTCCCCCCATGCAGCGAATTGTTTATTCTTCATGTAGGCCTAAATACAGTGCTAGAGATGAAAAGGAACAATACTATGCTATTTATAACTGCTTTATAGAACAATCGGTCACAACAATTAAAAATATATTTTTAAAGTGTTGGTTGCTTAATAAATATAAAATAACAAGATGAGAAAAATTTGGTCACAGATTTGCACTTTTTATTCACAAGGCTGTTTTTATTTTTTGTGTTTGTTTTCTCATTTCTTCATAACATATAAGCAGCAGAAGACTGACATTAAACACTGGCCTACTTCATTGTTCTGCAGAGTAAAATATTAACAACCCCAATTCCGAAATAGTTGGGACACAGTGTAAATTGTGAATAAATTCGAAATGCAATGACTTTCAAATCACACCCGCCAGTATTTTATTCACAACAGAACAGAGATAAGCTAGCAAATGTTGAAACTGAGAAATTTTACAATTTTATCCACATAATGAGCTCATTTCAAATTTGATGGCTGCTAGAGGTCTCAAAAAAGTTGGGACAGGGGCTTGTTTACCATGGTGAAGCATCCCCTCTTCTTTTTAACACAGAGTGGAGGCGTCTGGGCATGAGGAGACAAGTTTCTTGAGTTTAGCCAATGGAATTTGATCCCACTCTCGTTTAATACAGGCTTCCAGCTGCTGGAGAGTTTTGGGTCCCCTTTGACGGACTTTTCGTTTAATTATGCGCCAAATGTTCTCAATTGGTGAAAGGTCAAGACTGCAGGCAGGCCAATTCAGCACACGGACTCTTCTACTATACGAAGCCATGCTGTTGTAATAGCTGCAGTATGTGGGTTTGCATTGTCCTGCTGAAATACACAAGGCCTTCCCTGGAATAGATGTCATCTGGAGGGGAGCATATGTTGCTCTAAAACCTTTATATACCTTTCAGCATTCATGGTGCTTTTTAAAACATGCAAGTGTCCCACACCATATGCACTAATGCATCCCCATACCATCAGAGATGCTGGCTTTTGAACTGAACGCTGATAACAGGAGGGGTGGCCTTTCTCCTCTTTAGCCCGGAAGACACGACGCCCATGATTTCCAACAAGAATGCCAAATTTGGACTCGTCTGACCACAGGACACTTTGCCACTTTGCTACAGTCCATTTTAAATGAGCCTCGCCCACAGAACACGGGCGGCGCTTCTGGATCATGCTCAACAATGGCTTCCTTTTTTGCATGATAGAGATTTAGGTGGCATCTGTGGATGGCACAGCGGACTGTGTTTACAGACAGTGGTTTCTTGAAGTATTCCTGGGCCCATTTAGTAATGTCAATGACAGAATCATGCCGGTGAGTGATGCAGTGGCGTCTGAGGGCCCGAAGGTCACGGGCATCCAGTAAAGGTCTTCGGCCTTGTCCCTTACGCACAGAGATTTTTCCAGTTTCTCTGAATCTTATGATGATGTTATGCACTGTCGATGATGAGACCTTCAAAGCCTTTGCAAATTAACATTGAGGAACATTGTTTTTAAAGTATTCCACAATTTTTTTTTACACAAGCCTTCACAGGTTGGAGAGCCTCTGGCCATCTTTACTTCTGAGAGACTCAGCCTCTCTAAGACATCCCCATTTTATAGCCAATCATGTTACACACCTGATGCCAGTTAACTACTTGCTTAACGTTCTTTCAGCTGATTCTCTTATATATTAATTGCTTTTTCAGCCCTTTTTTGCCTGTGTCCCAACTTTTTTGAGACCTGTTGCAGCCAGAAAATTTGAAATAAGCTCATTTTGTGGATAAAAATGTAAAATGTCTCAGTTTCAACATTTGAAATGTTATTTATGTTCTATTGTAAATAACATATTGGCTCGTGATCTGAAAGTCATTGCATTTTGATTTTATTCACAATTTACACTTCGTCCCAACTATTTCGGAATTGGGGTTGTAATTATCAATACAATCGTGAAAACATCTTTATATAGGCCACAGGAGTGCCATAGGTGCCACAGTGGTGCAGTTATAAATAGCATATTATTGTTCCTTTTCATCTCTAGCACTGTATTTAGGTTATTTATGCCTACATCAAGAATAAACAATTCGCTGCATAACAAAAAAAAAAAAAAAAAACTTTCCACAGAGGTGAAGTCAATTACCCACAATTGTAGTTATTCGCAGGTATAAAATTCACCGACAAGATGCTCGAATTTATGTTAATATATTAAAAATGTTTGCTAAGGTCAGCGGACTGGGCATAAACAGACCTCGGTAGCTAGCGGCTGTATGAACATATTGATACGAATAAAATGATGATGCCAGTGATATGTCGAATGCATGTTAATTATCGTAGAACCGAATGACAAGTATTTATCCATATCAGTTAGGCGAGCTTTAGGAAAGGCAAACTGAACTAGGCGATTTTCCATCTTTTCCAAACTGCCAGAACAAGATAAAGAAAACATAACGTCACACTTGACTGAAGTCGGATCACGCTACAACCGACGCGGTTACTCACGAACGTTCACAATTTAAAATAAACTATTAATATCTTTACAACTTTCATGAAACAGATTTATGACAGCTGACCAGTCGCAAATCGGGGAAAGTGTCTGTCAGGTGCCGAAGAGTGCCGCTCGCCTGCCACAGTTCACCGCGATTTGCCTGTCACAGTTTTGCCACAGTTTGCGCCACAGTTTGCCACGATGAGCCACTGAGGTGCCACTCGCCTGCCACAGATTGCCACGATGTGCCACTGCGGTGCCATCGCCTGCCAGAGCCACTAGGAGGATCTCGCTGTCTCTCCCTTTTTTGGGGTTATCCAAAGCCACAATCAGCTCTTCTCAGGTAAAAACAACTTTATCTAGTGTTTGACCCAGTAGGAGTAGACTTGTGTGCCATCTACAGAGTAAAATGTTGTATACAATAACGCATTTTAATTAGATACTTGTGTAGCTGTGAAAAGTCATGTCCATCCTTTCTGTAGAGCGACCAGAGTTGAAGGGGTGAACAGTTGTTTTCCGTTCTAAGTCCGTGCAGATTCCAAGCTTCTTTGAATGCCTGAAGATGATCCTGAATGTGATGCAAAAAGCATCTGTGTGGTGCAAACAGGTCAATTTCTTCAGCAGGATTGAGTAGTCCCTGAATCTCCAGCTGAGTGACCATTGTGTAGAAAAGGTCAAGGACGTTTTCATACTCATCCCTCCACAGGCATTCGATCCTGTAAAGATACACACAATGAAAGAAATTGTTTATTTTAATTAGTTGTTGTTCATGGGCCATTTTCACTAATCCAGATCCCATACCGCTGGTTGTGCACACTTCTGCCTGTAATGCGAGAGTTCCTGTTCTCCCCCATCATCTGGACCATGAAATGAGCCACCTTTACATTTTCACCCCCTTTGTCTGACCTGAGGTTAGGGCGAGATGAGGTCTGATATGACTATAAACAGTAAAATCTGACAGTGAAATTCTGCTGTCTGGAAGAGCACATAAGAGGAATGTTAAGCAAATTTCACTCCCTACCTAACTCGTGATGGTATGCCATACTGCCTGACAGCTGACAAGAACCCATCAAACACAGTTGTGGCTTTGTTATTAGTGGCAGCATTGAGATAGACAATCAACCTGGAAAAACCATCTATTCCTCCATGGACAACAAATCTCCATCTGGTTAAAAGAAGAGAAGGATCCCTGTCATCGAGTTATCTTTTTCATGTAACTTTTAAAGAACAATATTAAAGGAAGGACTTTGATGACAAAAAGTTACAAGTTCAAATGTGCATAGAAAAGTGGTGTAAGTGTATTACATGGTAGGAATGCTTCTGCAACGACAGGTGTTTGAATGGAATGTGTACAAAATTAATGCAAGGGATTGAATTATCTAGATTTGTATGTTGTAAAGAATGGTTCTTTGTCTCTCTCTCTGATGGCCCTGTGACTGACGACCTGTCCAGGCTGTAACCTGCCTCTTGCCTGCTAAATGCTAGGATAGGCTCCAGCTTCCCTGTGATCCTGAATTGGAATAAGCAGTACAGAAAATGGATGGATGTTGTAAGGTTGTAGTATGGATATCATATTCTCTACAGTATAGGCTACATGAGACAGTGCCAAGAATTAGACACATGGAAGACAGTACATTAGTACAAATAGTACAAGTAAAACATTTGTGCATTTGTAAAAGTAATAAAAAATATTGACTGAATCAGCTTATGATTTCCATCTATATGCCAGAGGAAATTTGGCGCTGGCACTGTATTGACGGCGCCTTGCAGTCTGAATAGATAACCGTCGCATCATGACCCCCTCTGGATTGACACGTCTCATGGAATCTACCAGTCGAGATCCTGATGAGACAATTTTAACAGTTACTTTCACTGACATGCTGCAGTGACTTTATAGGTGATTTACAGAGGTAATGAAAATGTACAGTCTAGTACTGACTGGTTCAACTAGGTTAAAAAAAATCTTATAAAATATAGTGTTCGGATATACACACAGTATCATCTTACTTTGAATGTGTAATCTTCTGGACCGTAGATGTCCCAACATCATTCTGCAGCCGGCATTTGGGTGACAATGCTGAATATCTAGCACTATGGCATCGAGTTCTTTATCTCCAACAGAAGAATACCTATCAGATTTCCTGCAAAGGAAAACAGATTATAATGTTGCAACATCAATATACACTGTCTAACACAATATTCTGAAAGAGCCTAGAGAAAGTGTTTTTTTCAGCTAGTAGTGACATGAATTGGCTGTTTGCCATGACATTTGTGGTGATCAAGAGCTTAAAGATCACAGAGACAATTAGCTAATTAAATGATTTGTCAATTCTGCTACATGCATGGTACATACAGAGAATCAGAACCCTCAGACTCATGGTGCAAACATGTAGACACTCGTAATATTAGACTTTTGGTGTAGACAGTTCCAACGTACCGGATGATAACGCAATTTAAGAATGGTAGCGCAGTTAGCAGACAGCCAACTATACAATAATGATGTAAGATGATAATTTTGGGGCCGTTTGGGTATGCACAATTTATCAATCTAAAGAATTATCGCAGCTCCCATTTTACCCAGAGCTTGAGTTTAAATGAGCTATACGTAAATGTGCGTGTGAACGCATCTTTAAGCGTGCCACCTGAGAAAACACTTACAGCAACTGCCTCGGAAAGTTTTTTTTCTAATTCATTCTTACATTGACAGCAACAACCGCACAGACTGCTGTGAAAATAAAGCTTTGAACAAAATCTCATTCCATTTCCATAAAAATGTTAAAAGTAACTTACCGTAAACCTTCTTCCACCATTCTCCTCCGAACAGTGCTGGGTGACACACCAAACATGTTAGCAATACTCTGGATGGTTATACCAGAGAGCAACAAAGTCCTGAGTGGCTCACGCGGAGTTTCAAGATGTGGACGACCAGCACGTGAAGACAGTTCCTCGTGTGCATATTCCATACGCACCCGGTGCTCAATTGCTCTCAAACTTTCGAAATGTTATCATCCTGAACAGCAACTACCATCCAGAGCATTTCACATATATTATCCAAACGAGTCATGACAGCACCTTCTTCATGACACAAGTTCTCACGCTCTATTTGATCCGCTAGAGTCAGCAGAGCAGCAGAAACACCGCTTAAGTCTGTCATCTCTTCTTCTGATTGCAGGTCCTGCATGCTGAAGTTAGCCGCCTAAAGAACGGCCATGACCGGTGTCTAGGAAAACTAATCGATCTCAAAGGATTAAGCAGAGGTCCAACCCACTAGCTTTGATTGACAGACCAAGTCATTCTGCTGAAAAACGACATTATGAAATAAAAAGGCCATTGTGGAAAAGGACATTATGGAATAAAAATTGACTTTGTAAAAGACATTGTTAAAATAATCATTATGAAATATTTAATTATAATAAAATAATAATAATTAGATATTAAAGAATAATAAAACATATTTCATAATAATATTACCTTATTTTACAATTTAATGGCCATGTTATATATTTGTCTGTTATTTATCAAAATGGTATTTATTTCAAAATGTTGTTTTTATTTATTTAATTATGAATCTTTTTGGGCTTCCATACGAGAGGGCTATGGTAATAAAGAAAAAAGGTGTGTTCAAAATGCACAAAACACTCAAAGCAATTACAGTTGTGCAGTGTTTTCTTTTTGCCCACGAGCAAACGCCTAAGTTTACTTTAGAACCAAGCGTAAATTAAAGCTGCAAGCAGCTGTGATCAGGCCCTCGCACTCAGGCGCGACCGCGGGGGTTAGATGGAAACACCACAAGAGGCTGGAAATATCTGGTGACGTCACAAAAACGGATCGTTTGTTGTTCAGTTCCAAGCTGCGCAGTCACTTTTTTGGTACTTCAGCATCTTTAGCCCTGATTGACCACTTGGTGGCAATACCTAAAAAATGTCAAATTTCCACTTGGAAACTGTATGCTCCAAGTTTAATTTTGGTACAAAAGCAATAACACAATGCAGACGGCCGAACATAATCGTGAATTACCAACTTTAACGCACAATTTTTGGGCCAAAGGTACAATAAGTTTATTCATGGGTATAATAAGTTTAATGGTTTCAGGGGCATACAGATTAATTTCCAGATTGTTTTTTTTTTCCTTATTAAAATTTGCAGATAGAAATATCAATACAAATGAAACTTCAAAATAAAACAAATACAATCCTTTGTCTACAACTAATCAGGAGAGGGAGAAATTCATAATTTGATTTTATGAATAAAACATTAACATCAGTTGTCATATGACCATTTCCTTGGAGGCATGCTGCAACAGAGAGCGTCAAGCTTGCCTGGAAATTTCTCACAAATTTCTATCTAAATGGAAGTGCTCAGTTTTTTTTAGGCTTCCTAGTACACCATCTTTGTTGAAATTGTATGTCATAATGTGTTGTCTTCCACACTTTCATTTTTTTGGAGTAAATATAGATGATCACACACATCCTGGTAACCACATGTTCACAAGCAAAGTTCTTTGATATTCAAAGCATGTTTGTCACACATATTTCATACATTTTTGGAATTTAAATTGTACCACTGTTCCAAAAAAAAACAAAAAAAACACCCCAATTCCGAAATAGTTGGTACAGAGTATAAATTGTGAATAAAATCAAAACGCAATGACTTTCAAATCACATCAGCCAGTATTTTATTCACAATAGAACAGAGATAACATAGCAAATGTTGAAACTGAGAAATTTTACAATTCAATCCACAAAATGAGCTCATTTCAAATTTGATGGCTGCTACAGGTCTCAAAAAAGTTGGGACAGGGGCCTGTTTACCATGGTGTAGCATTCCTTCTTCTTTTTAACACAGACTGGAGGCGTCTGGGCATTGAGGAGACAAGTTTCTTGAGTTTAGCCATTGGAATTTGATCCCACTCTTGTTTAATACAGGCTTCCAGCTGCTGGAGAGTTTTGGGTCTCCTTTGACGGACTTTTTTTCGTTTAATTATGCGCCAAATGTTCTCAATCGGTGAAAGATCAGGACTGCAGGCAGGCCAGTTCAGCACATGGACTCTTCTACTTCGAAGCCATGCTGTTGTGATAG
Source organism: Gymnothorax javanicus (assembly GCA_029692085.1). Taxonomy (NCBI): domain Eukaryota; kingdom Metazoa; phylum Chordata; class Actinopteri; order Anguilliformes; family Muraenidae; genus Gymnothorax; species Gymnothorax javanicus. The sequence goes on along the minus strand of CM056199.1, from coordinate 6,631,457 downwards.
CTGCAGTATGAGGCTTTGCATAGTCCTGCTGAAATACACAAGGCCTTCCCTGGAGTAGATGTCGTCTGTGTTTTAAAACATGCAAGTGTCCCACACCATATGCACTAATGCATCCCCATACCATCAGAGATGCTGGCTTTTGAACTGAAAGCTGAATACAGGAGGGGTGATCTTTCGCCTCTTTAGTCCGGAGGACACAACGCCCATGATTTCCAACAAGAGTGTCAAATTTGGACTCGTCTGACCACAGGACACTTTGCCACTTTGCTACAGTCCATATTAAATGAGCCTTTGCCCACAGAACACGGCCGCGCTTCTGGATCATGCTCAACAATGGCTTCCTTTTTGCATGATAGAGTTTTAGGTGGCATCTGGGATGGCACGGCGGACTGTGTTTACAGACAGTGGTTTCTTGAAGTATTCCTGGGTCCATTTAGTAATGTCAATGACAGAATCATGCCGGTGAGTGATGCAGTGGCGTCTGAGGGCCCGAAGATCACGGGCATCCAGTAAAGGTCTTCGGCCTTGTCCCTTACGCACAGAGATTTTTCCAGTTTCTCTGAATCTTTTAATGATGTTATGCATCTTCGATGATGAGACCTTCAAGGCCTTTGCAATTCAATGCTGAGGAGCATTGTTTTTAAAGTATTCCACAATTTTTTACGCAAGCCTTCACAGGTTGGAGAGCCTCCGGCCATCTTTATTTCTGAGAGACTCAGCCTCTCTAAGACATCCCTTTTATAGGCAATCATGTTACACACCTGATGCCAGTTAACTTAATTACTTGCTAAATGTTCTTTCAGCTGATTCTCTTATATATTAATTGCTATTTCAGTCCTTTATTGCCTGTGTCCCAACTTTTTTGAGACCTGTTGCAGCCAGAAAATTTGAAATGAGCTCATTTTGTGGATAAAAATGTAAGATGTCTCAGTTTCAACATTTGAAATGTTATCTATGTTCTATTGTAAATAACATTGGCTCATGTGATTCGTTTGTAACCCTCTCAATCCTGTGCACAAGCCAGTTAAAATCGGGTGAAAATAAATAACCCGTGTTCACTCATGCGGACCAGCAGGCGATTAACAAGGTGTCAATAGGAGCATGAGGGCATGGTCTATCAATACATCATAACAGATCTTTGGAAAATTATATTACATCAATTTTGGAGACATTTTTCAGTGTGATCAGTTTTGGTTGCAGTCCAGAATCGGTCACGTACAGGCTTTAACCAGATGTGGCGCTTTTGAGCTACCATAGTCACTCGTGGCTGCCCTAAGCGGGGTCGGTCAGTGACAGTGCCTGTGTTCCTTTCTCGGATAGACAGCCGACTGATTGTTGAACGGTGACAGTGCAAATGACGCACCACCTCTCGGCGGCTGAGATCTGCCCGTAACATGCCAAAGGCTCTTTTTCTCTCTCCTGTGTCACAAGCCGTTCCATTTTCTTGATGCAGTAGCATTTTTCGTTTTTTTTTTTTTGTTGGCTTTATGTAGGCTATCGACCACACCAGAAAGAACAAGTCAAGTGTCACTGTACACATCACAAACAGCTCAGCGTTCGTTATTACTGAAGTGCTTGGCGCGTGCACGTGGTGCGCGTCAGGATTACAATACCACGCGCTTTTCTTTATTTCCACTCGTGCCTCACTGGAAAAGCAATAAAAATCAATCGATTCTTCAATTTGCCACAAATACAGTACATACCTCACCCGTGCGTTTTTAATGGCATTGTAATAAAAATAAAAATTTCTATCTATATTTTTCAATAACTTCCAGTGCAGGCTTGTACTCGTATGCATTGATGATGTGAATAAAATGTTTTTTTTTTAATTTAGTTTTTAATCTAAATACTGTATTTCATGCCTGACACACACACAGAAAAAAAAAATGTAGAAGGATTACACTCTTACCTGCATGACACTCGACATCCTTTTTTTTTTTTTAAAAAATATTACCATTAGAAAATAATCTTTGGACTCTGACAAGACCATATGCAGGTCTTTACAGACAGTACCCACTGTTACTCACTAATCTTTTTTGCACTGTCTCCTAAAATTCATCCCATACAAAGCAAAAAAAAAAAAAAAAAGAAAATCACATACATAGGAGCTTTATAAATGCATTAAAATGACATATCATGCATGGGACTTTAGTAAATAAGCATGAACCGCAAATCTACCCCATGACTGGGGAGACAATCAGCATCTGTTTTTGGAGAAAATGAATATGGTATAATGTTGACCGGTAGTCATGTTTTAGAGCCAGCGCTGCATTGAGCTGTTCTTTTAAGAGGCTGCTGCTCTTTCACACACCCAGTGGTGAAGGTCTTCACACTCCGCACCGGCGCTGACCTCTGGGTCTCCCAGCAGCTGACAGGAGCACGTCTCTTGATCCTGAGCGATACAGGACGACAGGACAGGTCACATGACCATTCAGGCCGCACAAATGAGGAGCATTCTTTTAAAACACGTCCCAAAGTGAAATTTGACGGCCCATATGTCAATGTAAAACTGCAGATTTAAGGTCAGTTCTTAAATTTATTTGCAGGGCATTTTCTTTGCTGTTATTTTGCTGATACTCTTTTAAAAAGCGAGCTACAGTTGATTCAGGTAAACAGGGGCCAATCCTCCCCTGTGGACATGAGGCTAGAGGCCCCAAACACCTGCACTGGTCTTATTGCAGCCACAATGGGGCCCGAGCCACTGACCCTCCGAGCCATCATGAAATACAGGCCGCTCCCGTAGGGTGAACTGCATTGAAAGCAAAGTATTTCCCTTATGTTCATTGGTCAGCACTTTCTGAGTGGAACTTACCGGGAAATCACCAGAAGAAGAATACATGTCGTGATCTGTGTCTGCTTTCACCCATAAGGGCTTCCCATGGGCCAATGACATTATCCAGTCCTGCGGATTCACACAATCACATGCTCATACACTATATTTACAGTATGTGCACAAACAGTGCATATTTGTGAGTGAGTGTGTGTGTGTGTGTGAGATAGAGCCTGAGTACTTATGTAACTCATGCAGTCTGTGTGTATATTCAATTTTTCAATTCAATTTATTTGTATAGCGCTTTTCACAGAGACTGTCACAAAGACGCTTTACAGTGAGAGATTAAGTAAATGAAACGGCAGTGACAAGCCTATTCCGCACTACAGCAATATATCCCTGACCATATGTATGTGCATATACGTGTGTGTGTGTGTGTGTGTGTGTGTGTGTGTGTTATAGTGCCTGCGTATCCACATAACTCATGCAGTCTGTGTGTATATCCCTGACCATATGCATGTGCATATACGTGTGTGTTATAGTGCCTGCGTATCCACATAACTCATGCTGTCTGTGTGTATATCCCTGACGATATGTATGTGTCTATACGTGTGTGTGTGTGTGTGTGTGTGTGTTATAGTGCCTGCGTATCCACATAACTCATGCAGTCTGTGTGTATATCCCTGACCATATGCATGTGCATATACGTGTGTGTGTGTGTGTGTGTGTGTGTGTGTGTGTTATAGTGCCTGCGTATCCACATAACTTATGCAGTCTGTATACATGTCCTTGAGTGTATGTATGTGCATATACGTGTGTGTGTGTGTGTGTGATAGTGCCTGCGTATCTACATAACTCATGCAGTCTGTGAGTATATCCCTGACCTTATGTACAACGTACATAATAATTCATTTTTTATGTATATCAAAAAAGTTATGTGTATTTATTATGATACATTGCTAGTAGCAGCCTTGATTGATTGAATGGCAGATTTGTTCAATGACCATTTGAAAATGTAATCTCAGTTCTTTTGCAATCAAATTCACAAATTCACTCAGATTTTTTTTTTTTATTATTTAGCCCCCAGTTCCCTGTAATTCCTCAGACAACATATTTTCATCAAAATTCTGGAGTCAAAATTTTAACATTGTTAAGTTGTTGTCTGTCTATTTTTCTTTAAAAAATAGGTTTAATGGGTTTAATTAGGGTGCAAATTATATTCCAAAAAATATGCTCAGGTATTTGGCAGTCTGAGGCATAAGTATGCCCATTATTTAATGTCGCATTTGAATGGAATGATGGGTATGGTAGTAATTAAAAACCCTTTCCTCACAGTGTTAAAAACAGACCTTCACGTAGCCTCCCATTTGTTACAGTTGTTTTGGTGATGTATTACAATTCTGTTTCATTAATGTTCTCACTAATGGATTCTTGAATAAGTAAATTAGAGTACCATGACTGTACTGCTCTCTGATAGATAATGAAAGCAAACATGACCGGTGGAAGTCCTCAGACTTATGGTTGGCATAGTGCAGGAGTGTTCCTGAATAAGTACGGGCTCTCTCTCTCTGTCTCTCTCTCTCTCTCTCTCTCTCTCTCTCTCTCTCTCAAATTTCAAATTTAAATGCTTTATTGGCATGACATATTCAAAAATACATATTGTCAAAGCATAAGTGAACAACAATAATCATAACAACAATAGAATAGCATGTGCTAACAACAATATTAATTATACTGATAGTAAACATATTAGTAATAGAATTGATGAAACTATTATTAATTAATCAATAATGAAATGAAAACTCAGTATTTATACTGACCAAAAAAAGAAACACAATTTTCTATTTCTTGATTTTATCGAGTGTAACTGTTATTAATCAACACTTCATTGGTATCAGATGAAAGTGGGAATTTCAGACAATAGATAAAACAGAAAATCGGGTTGGAATATCGCCATGTTGGCTTTTATTTAACAAGGTGAAGTTTGACATTACGAAACACAAATGACACTATCAGTATCTCGTATGTCCCCCGTTAGCGTCGCGCACGGCGGTACACCTGCGTCTCTTAGACATCACCAGACGTCTGACTGTTGCTGTGGAACGCTGTTCCACTCTTCGGTCAGTGCTTGTCTTAGCTGACGTACTGTAGCTGGCGGTGGTTGACGTCTCTGGATCGCTCTATCCAGAATGTCCCACAAGTGTATAGGTGAAAGATCTGGAGAAAACACTGGCCAGGAAAAGATTTGCACGTTTTCGGCCCAAAGGAACTCCATACAGATATGTGCCATGTGCGGACACGCGTTGTCCTGTTGGAAAGTCAGTCGGTGACGTCGGACAAAAGGAAGGATGACTGGACGGAGAATTTCATCGCGGTAACGGATGGCGTTGAGGTTTCCTTCAACAAAATGAAGGTTGGTTCGGTGTGTAGCAGACGGTCGGTCGTGATACGACGGTCAGACGCCGGAGTCGTAACACGTGGCCTACCTGATCTGGGGTGATCGGCCATGCGTCCAGTGACATTAAACCTGGTTCTGAGGCGACTGATTGTCGCAGAATGCATGCCGAATTGACAAGCAACTCTATCTACCCGACTTCCGGCCTGTAGCATCCCAATCGCACGTTCTTGTTGAACTACCGTTAGTCGTGGCGTTATAACCAGTCTGATTTTTACTTGTTTTCAGTCGGACTTTTATAGGCCCCGGTGTCTACAAGGAACTCAAAACAAAAATGGGACTGTTAGGACAATGATAGTACTTGAACCCAAACACTGCCGATTGTTTGGTTCCGGACGAATGGCGGCTCCAGAATACGCTCTGTGACCGCGAAAATTTGTATGGTAGAAGTACTCACCTCCAAAAATAACTCAAAGCAAAAGCATCTTTCTCAATGGGTTTGTCAAAATTTGGCACCAGATTACGTAATTGCGTTTCTTTTTTTGGTCAGTATAATTTCAGAAAAGAAAAAAAAAAGCTGCAAATAACATTGTAACAATTTGCTGTTGAATTACAGAGTGCTATCACAGATTTTCACTGTTACTGTCCCTCAGGCCATGACAGGCCAGAACGTCCTGAGCTGCAAGTGAGGCTGTTGCGGTTTTCTCCAAGGAGAACTCGCAGCTTCTGTTCATTACTGAGGATTGGGAATATATTTAGGGTTTTAGATATTTTATTAAAGTGTGTTTCCCTGATCTCTGCATATTTTTCATGATGGAGAAGGAAGTGCATCTCTGTCTCTACCTCTCCTGTCTTACAGTGACCACAAATTCGTTCTTCTTTGGGTAACCATGTTTTTTTGTGTCTACCTTTTTCAATTGCCAGTGTGTCCTCACTTAGCCTGTACTTGGTTAGGATTTGTCTCTGCCTTGTACCACTGACGGAGAAGAGATGTTCCGCCAAATTGCGGTTTTGATTTAACATAACATAACATAACATAACATGAATGGCGAGAACAGGCCGTTCAGCCCAACTAGGCTTGCCAGTTTCTTTGTACCATCGTGAATATATCACTTCAGATACTCAATGACTCAATGGTGTAATGTGGTAAATAGCCACTAGATGGCAGTATTGACTTTTTTTTGTGAAGCCCAGTCTGAAGCTAGGTTGGGCATGTCCAGGGCATGCCCAGAGGGGAAAGTCCCAGAAATGGGAGGTGGCTGGACAAGAGTATATAAGGAGAAAAATCGAGAGTGTGGAGGAGTAGGAGAAATTGCAAGAAGGATACATTTGACCAGACCTGTCACTCTTTTCAAGACCTGTTAAGCTTTTCATGGATTTTTGCCTGTGTTGGAGCATTTTCCTGTCCCAGGACATCACAACATAGCAGCCCATCTCCATTACAGGGAATTGTAAATATCTCATTTTTTTTTTAATTTTCTTTTCAATCTTGGTCAGTAGGGTAGAGAGTAGATTGGTTCTGTTTGTTTAATTAAATCTGTTGAAGTTTAACAATTTTGTCTGTCATCCCTTGCTGTCCGTGACGCCATAACAAATCGACGCCATAACAAATTGGGGCCATAACAATGGTATCTAGCTTTAAGTCAAGTCTGCTCTTGAAAACTCCCAAGGTCTCTGCCTCAACAATATGGTCAGGCAAGCTGTTCCACACCGAAATTACTCTTTGGGTGAAGAAATATTTCCGAATATCAGTGCTAAATTTACCTTTAGTCAGCTTCCATTTGTGACCCCGAGTTCTGCTAACAACACTTGGTCGAAGGAATCCTACATAATTCACTTTGTTAATCCCTTTAACATATTTAAAGACCTCAATCAAATCACCCCTTAGTCTCCTTTTCCTAAGACTAAAGAGATTAAGGATCTTCAGCCTTTTCTCATAGCTTTCATCTTTAATACCGGAATTAGCTTCGTGGCTCTTCTCTGAACTTTCTCTAAAGCCTCTATGTCTTTCTTAAAGTATGGTCCCCAGAACTGTACACAATACTCTAGATGTGGTCTGACAGAATGTGTTGTACAAAAGAAGCATCACCTCCTTGGATTTGAACTCAATACTTTTGGCAATGTATCCCAGCATCCGATTGGCTTTTTTAACAGCTACGGCACAATGGCTAGAGCCTGTGAGGGTTTGGTCAACAATCACTCCCAGATCTTTCTCTTGTGGAGCACATTCCAGTTTAAAACCTCCCATGAAGTAATCCCGTCTAATGTTTTTTATTACCTACATGTACTACTTTTACATTTCGCTACATTAAATTTCATTTGCCACATTTCTGCCCAATTCTGAATTCTATCCAAATCATCCTGAATCACTTTAGTGGACTCTAAACTATTTGCCAAGCCCCCAAATTTAGTATCATCTGCAAATTTCACTAATCTGCTCTCAATATTCCTATCAAGGTCATTAATGTAGATGAGGAACAGCAGGGGTCCCAACACCGATCCCTGGGGGACGCCACTCCCCACCCTACCTAGCTCAGATGATATACCACTGACCACCACTCTTTGTGTTCTGTCCTGCAACCAGTTATGAATCCACTTCAGAATACCTCCTGTAACTCCAATGGAGCTCATTTTAAAAAATTAGTCTCTTATGCGGTACTGTGTCAAATGCTTTCTGAAAATCCAAATATATGATGTCATAAGCCCTGCTCTGGTCATAAGTCTTGGTGGCCTCTTCAAAAAATTCCAGAAGGTTTGTCAGGCATGACCTTCCTTTACAAAAACCATGTTGGCTATCCCTCAAGATATTGTTACGTTCAAGAAATAAGTCCAGCTCATCTTTTATGATAGATTCCAATATTTTGCACGCAATGCAAGTTAAACTGACTGGCCTGTATTTACCTGGCTCAGTACGGTCCCCTTTTTTATATATTGGTATTATATTGCCCTGTTTCCAATCATTTGGTATTTCTCCAGTTTCTAAAGACCGCCTAAAGATGGCAGATAGCGGCTTAAAGATGATCTCACTAACTTCCCTGAGCACTCTAGGATATAAGCCATCAGGACCCGCCGCCTTATCTGCCTTTAGTTGATGCAACTTGTCTAATACGATGTTATCCCTAACCTCAATTTCCGCTAAATAATCTTGAGCATTGGACAAGCCCTCTGGCCGAATAAAGACCCGCTCTAAGGTAAAATTCTCAACAAAGTAACCGTTTAAGGTGTCCGCAATATCCTTATTATCATATAGCAGCGATCCATTTTTTATTCTTTATGCACTTAACCTGCTCTTTGACTTTCCTTTTTCTGCTACAGTACTGAAAGAAGCGCTTAGGGTTAGTTTTTGCCCCCTCTGCAATTTGTCTTTCATACAGTCTTTTAGCATTCCTCAGCTCTTTTTTGACCACAGCCCGCATTTTACAGAATTCGGCCTTAGTAATCTCATTGTTATCCTCTATGTACATCTTGTAAAGATTCCTCTTTTCCCTCAAACTCCTACGAATAGCTGCTGTCATCCACTGAGGATTCTGCTTTTTCAGCTTACTTTTGGACACCTTTGGAATGAATTTACATTGTGAATCAAGTAAAACCCCCTTAAATCTTTCCCACATCTCATTTACAGACTCACAGTCCAGGAGTGTCTCCCATTTTGTTTGATTTAAGGCCAAATGACAATTAAGTCTGTTTTGTGTTTTGGTTTGATTATTCCAATGTTACAGATTGTTATCTTTTGTCAGTTTAATACTTTGGTTTATTCTCATTTCTGGTTCTAAAGCAGTGCTGATCTGAGTTTGATGGGTCTTAGGTATTATTTGGTTAGTGAGTCTCAGGACTAGCTCTCTCTCTTTTTCTTTTTCTCTCTCTCACACACACACACACACACACACACATTATGTGTACTTGACCATGTTTCATGATACCTTGTTGCGCTGATGTGCAGTGACGAGGGCTGCGTTTCGCAGTGAGCAGAATCTTTCAGCGTCCCTACAGTCCCCATGCTCATGCCAGAACAGATAAAACACGCTGTCATGGAGATGCCACGACCCTGCATGGTGACAATGGGCGTTACGCAATCATATTATGAATAAACAACATATAATGACTTTATGACACACGATCATTTATTACACCTTTAATGTTTTTGAAAGAATCTATTTGTGACTTACCCATAAAGAAAATTAGAAAGTTAAGGGGGCACCCATTATCATCGCTGGTATAGGCCTGATTTTAAATTCTTAATGACCCATAGGCTATTAATCATACAGGGAGCACATTCTGTCTGGCTTTTTGCTCAGTACTGCCTTCATTAGATGGCAGAAAGTTTTGGGATTATGATGAATGCACTGACATCTTTTATTTCAAATAAACATTTTCCTGTCAGACAGTAGTAACTCTTCAAATAAGTAAATCTTCAAGATTAAGGTTTACTAACCTTCTTCTTTTTCCGGGAATGCTTGGTCACATCCTGCCAGATGGATATTATACCATAATCATGTACAAATACAGATTTTATTTTAAAAGGCCTGATGTGCCATTGCTCTCAAGAATATAAAAAAAAATCACAAAAAATAAAGCATGTACATACATTGGCAGAGAAAGGGGCGATTGATCATTGTCACTGTTTTGGTTTACACTAGACCCCAATCACGCATACCCATGCAATACAGCATTACATTACTAATATTTGTCATATTCCTCCCAGCCATCCACTGAAAGTTTCAGTTTTGCACTGTGTTTTAGAAAAAGCCGAGGAAAAATCAATTCCTCATATCATCTCTAAATGTTCAATAATCGTGTAACACAACTGAAAGCAAAAAGCAATTGCTGCAATACCAATTTAGATTGGGTGAATGGAAGAAGGAATGACTTTCTCTTCTTTTGATAATACAATACTGAGCAGATGAGTTTATGGGCTAGAATAAGGGTCTAAAAATGACAGAACCTATGAGCTATGAGACCTATGAGAATTTGTGGTTTAAGTGTAAGGACAAAACATAGTAATGTTATTTACGGGCTGGGGTACAGTAATGAAGAATCACAGCAAAGTTGGTCAGAGAATGCCTTGCACCTTTGGTAATTTAGTCTGTTTTCAAATCAAACGGTTTTTTTAAAAAAAATGATTGCAACTTATAGATTGAGCTGATGATATTTGATGAATAAAATTCAATGTTTCTCACCTGCTTGAAACCGAGAATCTGTGGACGCAGAATTGGAGAATTAGGTTTACAGTTCAGATTACTATTAGCAGCATTATTTTCACTTTTTCTGCGTGTATGTGTTCCTTTTTTCTAATTTTACATTTTTGCAGATGTATCTATATTCTGTTCTCTTTCCCAACCAATCCTTGGACCTTGAGGTTAGCACTCTCATGTGATGTTAGATCCACTTTATCACTTCTGTTTCAAACCCCAAGTGAAATTAAAAAAACATATCTGAGTCGAACTGACATTTTCACATATATGCCTGATCATTACTCACAGTGCAGCCCCACTATCAGCAGGATGATGGCAAGTATCAGGGTATTTATGGAACACAGGGAGATGACTAGAATCCGCGCATCCCTTCTGGTAGAAAACAGCCCTGATGCAAAATCAAAGGACAGTTTACTAGTTTACGTTATTGCTGATTCATGAATAAGACACACATTAGCCTGCCTAACAAATAACATAATATCAATCTCCGTGGAAACGGAGTATACTTCTCATTATTGCATGAGGGCATGTAAAACATATCTTCATAATGATAGAAAAAATACACATTTATTGCCATGCAACCATATTTGGGACAGATTTTCCATGGAAACTGTCACAAACAGCCTCATGTAATATCAATATCGCTGAGTGACAGCAGTGCTGTGGAAGTAATGCTTAAATAAAATATTTGATGAAAAAAATATTTAGTCTTTCATCAACCTATTACTTCTAACTGGTAACACTCGTCAAATGTCTGAACACACAGACATCAACAAATGAACCACCTAATTTATCCAACACAAAAAATACATTTCAATCAATTTCATTTATTGTCAAAATAAAAATTATCAACTAAATCACCAAATTCTTTGATCAACACTACAAGAAACGTAAAAATAAAATACAGTACATTTTTGAAGATGAATATAAAAGTGTTTTATTTTATTTGCAAATAGTTTGCGTCATCCAAGGCACATTCATTAGAGCAATGAATAATCTATTATGCTGGCTGTCTGAGAGATTCATATGTAAATGCATTCAAGGCAAAACAACAACATGGAAGTAAACATCGTTGAGTTCAGTCTGAGACTGTTCTAAAACCACATGTATTATATATACTACTCAAAATTTGATAGGGATCATAGGAATTTTTTTGTGAAATGACATGCAAATTTGGTAACTGCCACTGATGAACAATATATTGGATAAATGACATGCAGTCAGACACAAAACACATTTGCACATGCATTTCATGACATTAAATGAGCGTGCAGCCTCACATTTTGGCTTTGACTAATACTTCACCATTTCAACTCAGACGTGTTTGTTGCTTGTTGGTGAAAATTTGGAAGTTCCCAAATTTTTTGCATTACATTTAGCAATAACAATGTCTCCTCAACGTCTTAGACGTCGATTGACTTCAGAGCAATTGGGAAGATGCATCGGAATGCTTGACTCTGGCTTCTCACAACGTCACGTTGCTAATGCACTTAACGTCAGCCAAAGCGTTGTGAACAGAGCGTGGAACCGGCATCAAACGTTTGGTACAGCAGCACACCGTCATGGGGGTGGTCGTCAGAGATCGACTACACAACGACAAGACCACTTTCTCACACTTCAGGCACGACGTCATCCTTTCTGGACAGCCACCACCCTACGAAAATGACCTTCATAACGCCTCGGGGTCAGGGTATCCACTAAGACGATACGGAATCGTCTTCATACTGCCGGCCTCAACTCAAGAAGGCCATGTGTTCAATCCCACTGACCGTGGTCATAGGCGTGACCGTTTGGATTGGGCTCACGATCATGTCACGTGGACACACAACGATTGGGCTCCAGTTCTCTTTACTGATGAGTCCCGATATTGCTTGGACTTTACTGACAGGAGGCAACGGGTGTGGCGAAGACAACGTGAGCGATTTAATGATGCCTACATCAACGAACACGACCGTTATGGTGGCGGATCAATTATGGTCTGGGGAGGAATAAGCAGGAACGGCAGAACGGACCTGCATGTCATGGGGAGAGGGACGATGACAGGGGTACGGTACAGGGATGAGACCCTCAATGTGTACGTAAGACCATACGCTGGTGCTGTTGGCCCTGATTTCATCTTGATGGATGATAACGCCCGTCCCCATCGTGCTAGGGTGGTGAATCAATTCCTAGAGCAGGAGACAATTGTCCGCATGGACTGGCCCGCAAGCTTCGCGGACCTAAACCCTATCGAGCATGTGTGGAACATGCCGCAGGTCGCCATTTCCGGTCGTAGGGCACAACCCACAACTCTAGAAGAGCTCGGAAATGCCCTTGTTGAAGACTGGAACAACATTCCAATTGCAAGCATCCGGGTTCTGATTTACAGTATGACCCGACGTTGTCAAGCCGTCATTCAAGCTAGGGGAGGCCATACCCGTTATTGACATTAACTGTGGTAATGAAACATCAAACGAACACTGTCTGTTTTCACTTTACATGTCAGAGGTGAAACCATGAAGTGTTGGTGAAAGCCAAAAGTGTGAGGCTGCACGCTCATTTAATGTCATTAAATGCACTTGCAAATGTGTTTTGTGCCTGACTGCATGTCATTTATCCAATATATTGTTCATCAGTGGCAGTTACCAAATTTGCATGTCATTTCACAAAAAATTCCTATGATCCCTATTAAATTTTGAGTAGTACAAACAATTACAAACAATTTACAATTGTTTACAAACAATTCCATATATCATGTCCATATAATAAGCATGGAGCCAAGTCAAGAAAAAATGAGTCACTGATGCTGATAAACTAGCATTTAACTGTGTTGCACTTAGACCACTCTTTTTCACAAAGAAAATATCTTTTAGATGGATAATGCCAACTCACCGGCAACACTATCGCTCTTCACTGGATGTTGTACCTGCAAAGAGTCGTAAACAGCCTCTGAACGAACAGGGTCTTGATAAATATTTTCTGTGGTCCTGCTTCTCGCAGGAGGTGCCATTGAGCCCAGTGAATGCATCTACTTTGAGGAATGCTCAGTCAAATAATCTGCAATGCTTTGTTGACTGTTAAATCTGATATTGACCACTCCTGTCTGTCAACAAAAAGGAATATGTCAGCATTGGTATCGATTCTCACATCTCTGCTGCCAAGACCACATTTCCCCTTTGTGGTCTGGCAGAGGAAATTACGTTCTTGTTGCTAAAGAAAAAGATGATTGATGCGTTAGTAAGAGAAGATCTGGAAAACACCCTGTCATATTGGACAGCACAACTATGCCCCACCTTGAGGAAATCATGATGCAGAGACATGGTGTGAGTTGCTGTATTAAGCACTACACTTCGAGAATGATTGTCCAAGTCATGGCTCATTAGAGGGATGGGCAGTGGGGGTGAGTGTTTTTTCGTGGGTCCACCATGCCTACAAAGACTACTGTCACACATTCAGAAACATAATCTGGCTTTTGAACACCTGTTGGGGAAACAGCTGATCATTTTTGTAGCAAGGCCTACCCACCTGACCAACCCCAGTAACTCTGCACAAAACAAGCAAATTCAAAAGAAGTCACAGTCAGGAACACAATATTTAGCCTCTATTTAACCAGGGAATTTCCACTGAGAACAAGCTTTAATCATTCGTGAGGATGCCGAGATAGAAATACCAGACACAGCAGTGATTAGTACGAAGAGCGAGGCAGCGGCCGGTGAGGCTCCCCTCCGGAGAGGTTTGGGCTCAGGGGCCTCGCTCAAGGACACAGTGGCAGAGTTCCTCTAAACTACATTTCAAACAATAAAGCACCTGGTCCGGACAGCCTCCCCGCTGCATTCTTCAAACATTTCTGGAACACTATTTCACCACTATTCATGACAATGTGCCAAGAAATCAAACATACCTCCAAAATTCCCCAACACATGAATACTGCTCTCCTCTCATTGCTGCCAAAGCCGGGCAAAGACCCGACTCAATGCTCCATATACTGGCCTTTATCACTGATTAACACAGACATTAAAATAATAAGCAAAGCCCTGACCAGCAGCATCAAAAAAGTAATCCCTCATGTAATACATCCTGATCAAATTGGTTTCATTAAAGGACGATATTCCTCAGATAACATGCGCAGACCTGATAACCATTTCTGGATCTAACAACCTCAAAACCACTATCACCTCCCTTGACGCTGAAAAAGCTTTTGACAGAGTTAATCATACATTTCTTTTTTCAACACTACAAAAATTTGGTTTTGGAGAATTGTTTGTACACTGGATCAAAACACTATACTCCTCACCCAAGGCCACTGTCATCACCAATGGAATAATATCAAAACCATTCGCTCTACATAGAGGAACAAGACAGGGATGCCCACTCTCTCCATCACTATTTGCCATATTCATTGAACCTTTAGCAGTTGCAATACGCCAGAATCATAATATCCAAGGCATCCATGTTTCCAACTATATCACAAGATTAGCTTATATACAGATTACATTTTATTGTACCTCCAGTCCACATCCAATTCACTGCAAGAAGTCATAAAGCTCATTAATAAGTTCTCAAAAATATCAGATTACTCAATAAATTGGACCAAATCCACCATCCTGCCATTGAGCGGGGGGACTGGATGTCTGCACCCCCACATGCACCCCCTCCCTTACCTGTTGGCAACATTAAATACTTGGGGATAAACATTTCCCCCAAGCTGTCAGAGTTGTTCAAATTAAATTTCACCCCTCTACTTAAAACCATTGAAGACGATCTCAACTGTTGGATGAACCTGCCACTTTCTCTCACTGGTAGAATAGCCACAGTCAAAATGTTAATATTACCCAAAATCAATTATCTTTTTACAATGATCCCAATCCAACCTTCTACCAACTGGTTTCAATCACTGGACGCTATAACACACAAATTCTATTGGAAAAATAAAAAACCAAGGATCAAACTCGCAACATTACAAAAAAGTAAAACAGCAGGCGGTCTAGAGGCACCCAATTTTCATTTTTATTTTCTCGCCAACCAGTTACAGTATATTTATAAATGGATTAATCACACAACACAGCCTCATTCATGGACAGAACTGGAACAAGCACAATGGAAACCCATCTTAATATCCGACCTCCCACTTCTTAACACAAGTTTAAAACTTAACAGCATGTTCAACAATACAGTAATCTCGACGACTCTGACAGCTTGGTGAAAATCAACAAGCTTTTCAAATTCACATTAACCCCCTGCAAATACACCCCTATTTGGAATAACCCGAACTTCACACAGAAAAATTCACCCCTAGATTTCGTCACCTGGGAAAAAAAAAGGAATCACACAATTACACCACATCTTCCATAATGATAAACTAATCTCATTTGAAAATCACATTCACCTATGGCATTGGGAATGACCAGTATCTTCAGTATATTCAACTAAAATCAGTTCTCAAAGCCAAAATCAATATAACCAATAATAACCTACAATCTCCAGTACTGACAGAAGAATTATTAGTGATTAAAAACACAAAGAAACTACTATCCAAATTATACAGACTATTACTAAACCAAGACACAACCATATCACTTCCCACACAAAAATGGGAAAATGACCTACTGGTCAGTCCCAATGCCGATTACTGGACACAAATCTACCGGAACACCTTCACAATGTCAAAAAATACAAAAATACATCTAATACAGTATAAAGTCATTCACAGAACTCACCTCACCACACATTCAATACATAAAATGGGACTCATAGACACAGGCATTTGCTCATCATGTACACTAAACACTGTAGACAATTACTATCATGCCACGTGGCTCTGCCCCCCAGTACAAACTTTCTGGGGGGGGTGGGTCATTGAAAAAATCTCAGATCTCTTGGGATGCAGCCTTCCATTATCCCCCTCACTTTGTTTACTTGGAGACCTCACAGTAATTAATCCAGCACGCAATAATACCAGACCAATACTTATAGCAATAACCACTGCCAAAAAGACGATACTCAGGAACTGGAATACAAGACACAAACTCAGCATATCACACTGGTGAAATATCCTTACAGAATACATATCTATGGAAAAGCTCTCAGCCGCTCTCCAAGGCCAAACTCATTACTTTGAAGCAACCTGGACCCCTCTTCTTCTCAGAGCCCTACACCTGCTGCCTGCGAGCCTGTGCCCCCAACCTGACAAGTGATGTCTTAAAAGCATTAATGTTCTTGTTATTATCATTATTTTTTTTTAATTATTATTATTTTATCTTATTTTCTTTTTTGCTTATTAGTTTTTCTTTATTTTTTCTTCTACATAAGGTTTTTCCCATAAACCTCATACATTTTACTCATCCACACACTCAAGCAACAGTATTCTTTATCATACATTCTGAACACTTGACTGATACTCTCGACTCCTGTCTCATTTGTGTTTAATTACGTGTTCTGTTGACCTTTTTTTTTAGTTTTACTATTATTAATGTTTTTTTTTGTTGTTGTTTTTGTTTTATTTTTGTCTCTTGTTATTGTCTTCCGTTGTTTTTTTTTAAAATTCCTCTTATTTCTTGTTTGTATTGTTCGTATTGCACTTTACTCTTTTGTACGTCATGTTAAATGTTTGCAAAAAAAAAAAAAAAGAAGCAACATTTCTCTAATTACAAGGCCGAGTCTCGAGGCTTATCATGGGCTCAAGCTAGTAACGATTCAAATGCCAGTCAAGCACCGCGCCACTCGGCATCCTTGCCACCCATCAGCCTGCGATCGAATACATAGAGACAACAGACTCAAGGTGATAATGTCCTATTCATTGTTGAGGAAAATGGGTTTAGGCTTTTATAAACATTACACATTTTTTGGCCCCTCGGGGAAATTCATTCTGACAGTTCTGTACTCTCAGGAGACAACACACAACATCAAGCACAGCACATACAACACCGCAATAACACACAGCAGCTGAGTACGACAGGAAAATAACACTATGCACTCAGATTTGTTCAGCTGGGCTTCTTATTTAAGGCAGCTATGATGACAGGGATCAGGTTTTTCCCAAGCCGAGCCCTTCGACTCGAGCCTTTAGTGTCCTGCATCATTGCCCTGAGATGAGGCGCTCAGTGGAGGGAGGTGATTGAGTGGGTGTGTGATGTTCTGTTCCATAGAGGTTCAAGTTTCTTTACTGTAATTAAAAATGCAGGATAAGAGAGGCTGCAGAAACCTTTTTAGCTCTTAAGAAAGGAGCTACCAAGCCAGAAAGACAGATGGAAGGAATGTAGAATAGCGATGATAATTGTGTAATACCGACTAGACCCACTAGATGTCTTCAGTTAATTGACAATTCTGCCGCGTGCATTAATCAGCCCATCTGAAAATCGGTTTTGAAGGATAACTGTGAATACCGGTTTGCACCATAACCACAAAAGCCGGGGCTTTAACGAAGAATTTTAAAAAAATTATTGGGCGCATTTCGTGGTTTGAGGGGTTCATTACGCCCATAAAAACCGTTACAGCAGAAATGGCCATGAATTCCAGAAAGAATAACAGCCCTTGGTTCATACTGATTGCCACGTTGAAAGTCATTTTCTGTTCAGGCGAAACAACATTTGTAAACGGGTCAATTAGTGTTCAGGGTTTTTTTTCTCCATAATTACCCTCGAAATCAACACAATAATAATTAAACATAATAACGCAAAACCCCAGATTTGACTAATTTGTCTTTGAATTGTTGTCTTTTCAAATACAGTGATCTAATGATTTTATTTATTTATTTAGTTTTAGCTTCTGAGGTGTCCACAATTTTAAAAATTACAGCCTAATGATTTTTCGATTTGATCTTTTAATTTGCGCACCTCGATGCAGTTGTTTTCAATATGCCTCAGTGTGGATATGGAATCTTTATGTTTTCATGTAATTCGGAGCTATTAATGATCACAGGTGCGTGAAAAGGGTAAATAATCCCGCTCAACCACTGATTCTCAAACCTTTCTTCGGTCACACCAGTTATATCCAGATATCTGCGTTCCACCACCCCGATGATTAGCTGCATCAGGTGTGTTTAAGGTGTAACACAACAAATGCTTGGATCCGGTTGAACTGCTTTTGCGTGAGGATTAAGAGCCTCGGGGCTGGACATTAACAGTTTAATTAAGAAAAATAACAACCCATTAAAAGCACTGGATTCAAATTGTGGTTGGAACGCCAACCAGCATACTCGGAAGTCCCGCAGGAATAAGCCCACGAGTGGCCAACCTTAACTGTCCCGTCCGTATCTATACAGGCACCTTAAATCACATTTTCACGCGGAACTTTCCCTCTCAATTATATGCACCAGGGCCCTAGGGTATTGAAGAATGATGATTGGGTACAGGTATAAATTCAGCGGGCTCTCTCATTTTACTTCTATGGTTTTAACGGCGTTAAGGTTTGTAGTTTAGTTGTAAGGTGCTCTGGCATAATGGGAATTGAGAAAATATTTTCTTGGATAATTGCAATTTTCATCTGTGGCCTTGCTAGTGGGAGTTATGACGGTCATAAGTCTTATAAAGAGCGTCCTCTGCGCCCTAGGTCTAGCCAAACGCTCCACAAACCCAGCAATCACAAGGCAAACGAGCCGCAGGCTGTGAAGTACGAACAATTAGACCAGTTTACTCCCATTTCGTTGTTCTGTGATGAGCAAAACTTGACCTTATTCGTGAAAGCCGACTTGCACAACAACGGAATCCGTGTTTCAAGCGAGGAATTGCTACTGGGACAAGATCTGTCGGCAGGTCCCGCCTGTAGAGCTTTTCCGATCAACGACATTGAATATGTGATCGAAGCAAGCCTGCATGAATGCGGTACTTTGTTGGCCGTGAGTACTACCATTAAAACCGCTCCTCCACTCATTTAATTTGAGACTGCATAAAATTAAAGTTTGCAGGCCCAAAACTGGCTACTGCGTTTAGATGTTCCTGCTACAAGTGAAACGACTATCTACACTCTGCCTTTTTTTGGGGGCGGTTGTCGTTCCTGTGTAGTGGACCCCTCGCGTTTGAAGCAAAGTAGATTAACTTGATTTCTGAGCATTTAATTGCTGTAAAATGATTGCTTGGCTAGATGCCTCTGGACGCTGGTGATATCAAGAGCTTAGAATGAGACTTGGGACCTGGTAGTAACCCAGTTTGATTCATTGGTTTGTGAACCTCACCTTTGCCCTTAGGTTGAGGAGGACTCGTTGATTTACCACAACGTGCTGAGTGTCTTGCCGCGGCCCACCAGCAGTGGCATCATCCGCACGAGCAGTGCAATCATTCCCATTGCCTGCCACTACCAGAGGTTTGAAAACTGCAACACTTTCTAACAAAATGGTGAATAGTTATTGATTTGACTTCCCATTTCCCTCTGCCTTTTTACTAGGAGACATTTTGTGAGCAGTGATGCTATTCATCCATCTTGGGACCCTTTTGCCTCTACCACTGCTGCAATGGAGCTCCTGGACTTCTCCCTAACACTTATGGCTGGTATAGGACTTCGAGACAATGTAGTTTAGATTCCTGCTTTCTGTGTGGGCTGCTAAAGGTATTTAAGTTTGTTTGGGGGAGGGGATAAAGACTTGGTCTCCACCTGCACCATCCATCTTGACTAGTTGGATTTTGAGTCTTCAGAACAGTCTGAATGCCATGAATACTGTTTGGGACTTGTAAACTGGAGTAATTTCCTTTTTAACCAGTGTTTAGGAACAATGACTTCTTGGCAAGAGTAAATCTTGATTGCATAACCACTAGTATTAGTGCATTCTCCTGGTTGACTTGAGACCATTGTATTGTGGCTTTTTTAAGTTACCATAAGCTAGTTTCCTTCGTGCCCGGAAACTGCCTCAAATTTAGAATGTTTCAGAAAACCAGCAGTTGGTGCGTGTTCAGGAAGCAGGAACCAGGGGTCTAAGCTGTAACTGGTAACTTATGTGTGCTTGCACCTGTGTACAGGTGATGGGCGCACTAAAAGCTCTTCCAAAAAATTTGTTTTGGGGGAGCTCTTGCGTTTTGAGGCTTCAGTCACCCTTTCCAGCCACATACCTCTGAGGATCTTTTTGGACACCTGCTATGCGACCATGGACCCGAACATGAACTCAGAACCCAGATATGCCTTCATTCAGAACCATGGGTGAGAATCTGACTCATGTCAGAACCTTGGTGTAGGACCAGCTACTACTTGTGGGAAGGCTGATCTAGTGCTGCTTTAAACCCTGTTTGTGCAGTTCAGGGAATGTTCCAGACTGTCATGCGCGTACAATAAGCAGGATCTTTATGTGGGTTGTGTATAAATACTTTAGAATTTGGGATGGTCAATGGCGTGGTCCCGTGCCATTTATTTCAACTCTGCCTGCCATCCCAGGTGTCTCTCTGATGCCACTGATAAGGGGTCCCATGCTCGTTTCATGCCGCGGTCCTCCGATGAACAGCTCCAGGTGGAGATGGATGCCTTCATGTTCTCTCAAGGCTTCCCAGAGAGTGAGGCAAGTTCTTTCAGGCTCCGCTGGGCTGCACTGAAGCCAGTTCTTTCTGTATATTTGGACTCTGCAACTACAACTGGTCATCTTGGGTTTCATTGCTTGCACATTACTCCATATTTCTCCCAAAGCCTTTAGTTTCTGCCTAAGCCTATCCTTGGTATTGTGCTGGACTGCCATCCCTGGCCTAAGCACTTGTGACTCTGCTTTAACACACTGGCAATCAACTTGGATGCAAGACTAGAACTGTGTCTTGTCTCTAGATGTACATCTCATGCCAGCTGAAAGTGACTGCAGCGTCCCAGATGCCCAACGCTATGAACAAAGCCTGCTCTTACAGTGATGGACGGTGAGTTGGTGCTTCAATCTACTGCATTTGGGACCAATCCTGTCCATGTAGACTCAGCCTTGTAGGATTTCACTTCAGACCCAACTGCTAGAGTTGAGCAGCCAGTTGGTAGAATTGGGCATCAAATTGGGTTTGGAGTGAACCTGCAACTGGAGTCAAACTGAAGTCCGTGAGGGCTGGTTTCTGTAATTGGTGTGCTCACTAATTGGCTCATGCACCTGCATGCCTCCTTAAGGCTGTAATTGTTTCCTCAATGGAGACCATAAAAGCCTATACTCACCAGTTGTAGAACTGGAGTTTAACATTCCTGACCTAGAATCTTTGCTCTACAGGAATGGGGGTTGAGTGAACTTACCAAGCTTTGGCTGGGTTACGCTCTAATGCTCACTGTTCTCTCAGGTGGCGGAGTGTGGATGGTGACGATTCTGTGTGCCGCTGCTGTGACTCGACCTGCCTGGGCAGTAACTCTGGTAGGTCCTGCACTATTAAAATGGCTGTCTGGCTTGTCATGAAGTGGGATTTGAGTAGCTTGGCTATTGCTGGCTAGAGCCCAGGATCTGCCCAAATTTAAGGCCTACAAGCTGCTCTGGGTTTTACTTCACTGCTTCTATATTGCTGGTGTGACTGTAGTGGTTCTCTCCTTCTGGTGCACCAGCCAGACACTGGCATTGCTCTGCCTTGCACACCCATGACTGCTACTTATGGGCTTGATGTGGGCATTTGTGTCATGCACTACATCTGGAAACTGCCCTACCAGAGGTCAATAACCTCTGGCTTACTGCAACTTGGAGTAAATTGGATTATTGTCAGTGGTTCAATTTGTGCTTCCAGGTGTGCTGTACTCAGAAACTGTGGAACTGGGACCGTTGACTGTGGCTGACAAAACTGATCATAAGTGACTCCTGAGCTAATAAACTGACTTGTCTGACTTGTGGTTCATTTGTTCACTTTAAAATGCTTGTGCTACACTACTAGCATTTGTCTGGTGGAATAACTGCAGGAAATGGACTATGGAAGCAGAATTTGGGGCACCTGATCAGTTAAACCAGTATTGCTGGTTTCCCTGTGTAGGCTGGAGAGCCCAAAATGTGGTACCTTCTATCCTGTAAATGTGTTTGAGCTGTCAAAGCTGATCACTTATTGGGAGGAATAGCTTCACTCCTACTTGAAAGACACTTGGGCAGTTTGGGAGAGAATTGTTAATTGATTTAATCACCAGGAAGATTAAAGCCTCCAGATGCTGTTCTGCGGTTACATTTGTACTCCTGCCCAATAGCCTGAGTTATATGCATGCCCAGAGCCACACTAAGGGACTGACCTTGAGTCAGCTGCTAAATTGGATGTTTAAATATTCTATACCTGCACAGAACCAAACCTGGTATCATTTAGCACCTGCATCTAGCAGGTTTGCACTTATGGAAAATGTGCACCAGCTCTCACTGATACAGTAGCTGGTGCCTCCTAACCTGCCACTGACCTTAGTGAATGGTTCATGCTAAACTACTGCAACTAAAGGGTTTCAAGGACTCAACATTTGACACCATTTTGTTTCCACTACACTAACATGGCTGTGTGCAGGGCGTCAAACTAATCCTGGTGCAATGAGTTCTCATGGAGGCATCTTGAGATTTTTCTTTACAGGGGAACCACAGTAGGCTACAACAGTTGTTATTGAACTCAATTTTACAACTGTAGTCAACGCTTAGGCTATGATAACCCATTAAATTCAGTGACAAATGTTAATTGGGACTGCAATCAAAGGCCCTTGTCTCAAACAAGGTCAGTTTCATTCCTTTATTGCCCACATTTCTCTCTCGTTCACAAAGGAACCTGAAGACTTGTTCTTGCCTATTGCTGCAGCCCCATACTTAAACTTGAGATGCATCTGAAATGGTGAAATCTATGCACCTGTTCACTAGACAGTGCCAGGTCACATGACCTACAGAGACATTGTTTCATGTCAGATTTATCTAGAATTCTCATGTTGGCACTCTGGATGCATCACCTCGCTAACTGTTCAGCACAAACACTGAGCAATAGGAAAACTAATGTTAATACAAAATGTAAATGGTTGCAGTACAAACATGGAGATAAGGGGACCTATAGCTAAGCAAAATGCCAATTTTGGTTTAAAAACTTTAGTTTTCGCGGTAGGAACAAAGTGGGACTTTAAATAGTCCGTAATATGGAGCTGTGTTCCGAAGGAGACATTCGTCACACTGTCTTCAAGGCTGGAACAGCTATAAGTGGTGACTTTCAATGATGGCCAACGAGGAATTGCCTCCATTCTTATGAAACTTGGCAAAGGCAGGGGCACACTCACTGAAAGGGTTACAAAAAGGACAACATGAGTGAAAATCACGCACTAGAACTTAAAAGAAACAAACAGCCACTCGACAAGCATGTAAAACTAGGGAAGAAACAGCGAGTTAACAAGGCTGGTGCCTTTTGAGGGGGGGGAAAAAATCCTAAACAAAATACTAAATGTATTCCTCCTGAGAACATTGCTGTCAAACTTCAATCACATTACTGCCGAATGAAAATCACTTAAAGATTTTCAAAAGATTTCTCAGCATCTGTACATCCAATTAACTTATTTAGCAGTTTTTGTGCTGATCTGTCTGTACAGAGCTTTATTTGCAATATGTTCCTCTGAGTAAATATGCATATTAGCTTTTCCTGCCAAAATTGATTTGGGGGGGTCAAAATCAATACTAGAACATGGAAACCTGGGGAAAAAAGAGCTGTGTAGTGACTGGGGATGCACTGAAATGAGAATTTTTGGCCGAACACCGAAAGAAATTACGCCAATTTTTAGTACCATTGCATTTATGACTGTACTTACCCAACTAAAGTCAAGGCATTGCAATTGCATAAATTAATATTCATGCCTCCAAAGAAGAAATCAATTTCAAAATTATGAATATTTGGCACTGACATTTCAAAGCACAATATAAAATGTTTTACTTGGCCCCACTCATGACTAACCTAAAGGCTTATAACTGACTGGCCCATTACTGGCTGCTGAAAATTGTAAAATTAAATGTTATGTGACAACACAGCAGCCCACTAATTGGTCAGAGAATTGTCTCTGCGAAACATCACAGACAAAAAATGTTCAAATAAACTGTTTAGGAAGATGTGTCAAACATAACACCTCTAGCTAAACATAAATGGATCATTGAATTTGGAAGTATTAATTGGAAAGCTACCTGGAATTATAATAGGTACTGTCACCAATAAAGTAAAAGAGGTCTCTTTTAAGATTATTCATTTGATTTATCCGTCCAACCAACTGTTGTTGAAGAGATTTAGAGTCCGATATTAATGAGAATTGTTCCTTTTGTGATGATTGCACTGAGTCTATTGGTCATCTTTTTTATGAATGCATTTGTGTCTGCTTTTTTTGGCTAGAAATTGAATATATATTTAATATGTCCTACAGTAAAAAAGTACAGCTAAGGAAAAAAGATGTAATCTTTTTTTATGAGAAAGGTGATGTTGAAAGTGAAAGAATTTTTATTTTGAATATTTTTATTTTATTTGGAAAATATTTTATTCATAAGTGCAAGTGGGCTAAGAAAAAGCCAAGGATACAGGAATTTAAAATTGAAATGGATCTTTATTTTAAAACCTTGCAAGGTTTAAAAAACAAAAAGGCTACAAAAACCCTGAACAATTATAAAGCCTTGAATTTGTCTTTATAATTTTTCTTTTCTTTCATGTGTCATGTACCCCTCTGTTATCCTTTTTTTTATTTTATTTTCTATTGTTACTTCAAAACGAAGTCTGTATGATATTTTTCACAGTTTGTTATTCACTGTATGACTGAAAACATACAATAAAGATTGATTTAAAAAAAAAAATCGTCTCTGCGAAAGACAAATCGCTTCCGCATTATCGCAAGGAAACTGGCTTCACTTGCCATCATTGAAATAGGTCTTCAAATTGTGTTTTGGAAACGTGTGTTTTAGGCAGCTTGATGAATATACTGTGCGTTGCCTTATCTTCCAAACAAGGTTGCGTTTGTTGACCGAAGCTGCTGCATTTATGAAATGGGTTTCTTTGCCTGTGACCCTGTTCATAGCGAAATTAGAAGCAACGGTGTTCCCCTAATTCCCCTTGAGAAAGTTAATATGCTGCCCCTATTTTACGAAAATTGCGCGGAAAATAACGAGTGCTGATGAAGCATTTTGTTCTTAGGAAAGGTATCACAGATGAGATGACGCATCGTAAAGCGATAAATTCTAATACTCTGCCATCTCCTGCGATTTGCTACGTGTTTTGACTTCGATTTCAAAGTGAAATGTTTATGAAGCCTGAATGTCAAGCTAATAAACAATAACTGATTTGTCATGTGTTATTTGCTTCTTTGTTATGAAGGAAAAAGGGTAAATTAACATCCTCGGTGTGTGCTGATTCCATATTTTTTTCCAGGGGTTGTAGTTACATTATGGAATACTGATGGTACAAATGCCTTGAGAATATATTGCCTTTTTCTATGAATACTCTGCCTTTTACGGATATCATTGCTTTGCGTTTTTAGGCGGTACGTTATTATCCCCCGCCACACGAAGTGGACGGGGGATATTGATTTGACCTCCGTCCGTCCGTCCGTCCGTGCGTCCGTCCGGGATAAAGGGGAACAACTTTTCACAAGAAATATTCGCGATAGGATAACCAAATTCGGTGTGTAGCTTAAGGCCATAAAGACCTTGATCGAGTTCGAAAATGAGACACGCGTGATTATTTTTCCCGGAGTTATTGCCCTTCATTCACTTTTTCCAACTGTTCACGGTATATGTAAAGGGGAACAACTTTTCACGGGAAATATTCCAGATAGGATAACCAAATTTGGTGTGTAGCTTAAGACCATAAAGACCCTGATGGAGTTCGAAAATAAGAAGCACACTATTATTTTTCCCCCAGTTATTGCCCTTGTGGCACTTCTGGGAGCCTCTGTTCATAGTATCTTTAAAGAAGACATTTTGGCGGGGGATGTTGTTGACCATGTCTACTTGTTTAATGTGCAACCAAATCGAACACAACACCAGCTGCTATCCTATGCATCAGGACAATGTCTAACAGAAATTACAATTGAGCACTCGCGGACTTTAGTGCCATAACGTGGTGACGGTAGTGCGGGTCCCCTGATTTAAACACATAAATATTTAACAAAATCGACGGAATAAAAGTCCGGACAGGCGCGTGCTGGCCGCGGTTTTCGCTTGCGTCATCACAACATCCTGTTTCGGCCGTATTTTGTTGGTGTTAAAAGTCTTTCGGCCGAAAATGCATTTTTTTTTTTTTGCCATTTTTCGGCGGAAAATTTTCAGTGGCCGAAAACATGGTGCATCTCTAGTAGTAACATGCGGAATGTTTTTTCCTTCACATTACAGCTGAAATTTAACCAAACACTGTTTTGTTATCTCCAACTGTTTCTCCAAGTATCTATATATTCATTAAAACAGCCGTTGCCATGGCAACCACTGATGTGATGCCACAGAAACTCAGTGTTTTAAGTTGCAATTTCTAATAGAATTATTTTGATAATTCTTAGTTTAAAAAGTGAATAGCTTGGAAAAATGTTTGCTTAACTATAAGTCCCCTTAAATGAGTAATCTTAGAGGACTGAAATCAGACCAGACAACCATGAGTTCAAAATGTTGCAATTTTATTTAAGTTTAAACTGGACTAGCAGGCAGGAATAGAAATATTGTTTCAAAAAATCATTTGTCACAGGTTATCTCATTTGCACCTAAATAAAACATTTTCACTCTCATTTTTGAAATATGTTGTATAATTTGGATTTTATGAATTGTATCTCCCAGGATATGTTGCCCTGTTAGGGTATAAAAACGGTCAAAATGGTGAATATTTAAATCCTTAATTAGACAAACAGAACAACTTTCTTTCTTGATTTTATTGGTCTTTTGCATTACAAAAGTAGTGTAAAAATGTATTTTAAGCATTTTTTATCGTAGTATTAGCCTTTCACAGTATTTGATTTTACCTATGAAATTCAATCTTTAGGTATGAATAGCAACGTTTTTTCAACATAGGCCAATTCATAAAATGACTGACAAATGTAACTATTAGTACTTTATAAATAGACATTTTTGTCATGTCAAATAACAAAAAAAAAAAAGTTATAGAATTTAGCAAAATGGTGTAGCTCATCTGCTTGCATAAGTTCATGGGCAGTTGCTGTTATATATGTTCAAACCTTGTCTTACGCCAAGTGTAACACAGGATACAGTACATATATGCCTAAATATGCTATATGTGCATCACAATGAGCAATTCTATTCTAGGAAGTAAGGGGATTAGGTAGTAAATATGCGTAAATGTACCTCAACGTGGTCATTATCATTTATATGTCATGGCTTTTCAGGTGTCGACTCTTCCTCTTAAGATGGTTTAAGCTTTTTTAATTATTATTATTTTATCTTTTACCAGCTTGAAATATGTCTTCACATCATTTTTCACAGTTTAGGTGGTTTTATGGTCATTCTGACTGGTTTTGCAGGCCATATAGCAGCTATTTTAGCTTGAAAGGCTTAGACCATCTGAAACCCGCAATTAGCATAAGCTGTTTTTTAGCTGTTTTTTCTGGTTAGCTGGTATAAAACCATCAAAAAACATCTTTGACCATGATAGATCATGTCAGACTTACTTGACCAGCTGCCAGCATGAACAGGTATAGCTGGATTTTTCAGCAAAGAACTGCTCTACCGATCTCATGTTCACGCTCATAATGCATATTCCTGCTATCATAAAATCACCAAATTACAACACTCTGTAGGAAAATAAAGGGATAAAAATACATATCATGCATACCTGTGACTGATAACATCTGATTTTGAAGTGTATATAAGCAAGTATTCCTGTTTGAATCAAAATTTTGAATCCTATACAAAATACACATTGACCAAATTTATCCCCTAATCTGGCAACGTATCCTGTGGGATACATACATTTTAAAGTTCCCAAACTACCTCCATTGACAAAGTTAGACAAATTTTTCTCCATCAGTATATTTTAGCAGTGTCTGTAATCACTTTCATAACTTAACATGATAATATTTTTACAAATGACTATGATTTTCAAGTACTTTGATACTTTGAGATCAGCATTTGCTCCATGGCTGGTGGCCATCTTGAAATTTGACCAGGATAACTAAACCATGACTTATAATTTGAACAAAGTCATGTGACCTGTAAACTAGTAAGAGACCAGACTTTTGATAAATAAGTTGATTTGGTAAAAACATGTATTAATGCCCTCTATAGGGTGTTAAAGACTATGTATCTCCTGGTGCACATTGCCTGTTTAAGGGCTTGATTAAGTTTATTAAATGACAACACAGAAAATGGGAGATGTGCACTAATGCACAATTAAAACAGTTTGTGGACAGTGTGCTGTGCACACATCGATCTTATCGATCTACCCTTTTCTGAACTGGTGGTTTAGCAATCCTTGAGCCAATTTCTCCAGGAGTAAAACGATGGCTGTCAAACTAGTGTTTGCAATGAAGTGGTGTAACCTGTAAAATTTGAAGATTTTCTCTCACCATTTTGAAAACTTCTGAATCCACACAACAGTTGTGGTACAAATTTTATTTCCAATAGTGAAAAACTGGTAAAACAAATTTTATGGGGAAAATTCAAGTCATCAGTTACATTTAGTATTTTAAACCACGGACAGAATTCTCCTCATTTAGCACCTTTAAATTTAATGAGGCCAAGGATGTCGGACTGCAACACAAACTCTTCCACGTGCCCTGTACCCATGACATCAGAAATCTCCAAAGTACCGTATTGGACAAACATTTTCAAACACTTTGAGTGCAACCATAGCAGTGCGCTCCTGAGCCCAGTTATTACAGTATGGCGTTTCATAGCATTACATGAGCAGTGATAATGCTGCATTAGAGAAGTCAAGCTGATGAATATGCATTTGCCCTTCAATCATTCTTAAAGTGCATATCCTTGCTGATTTAAAACGTAAAATGCACCCCATTTTGAGATACTATATAGGATTTTTAGTGACTTTATGCATTTTAACCAATATAACACATCGGTCAGTGACAGATTTACCTGGTTTAATATCAGTATTTTAGGCAGAATTCGTCTGGCGCGAAAAAAGCTTGTAGCTTCAATCTCCCGGGGAAAATGACTTTCTCTGACGTCTCGTGCGGTTCCCGCAGCCTATAGGCGAAGCTGGTCTTTCTGTTGATAGAGGATATACTCGGAGGTTGCGTTAGTGGTGTTTATTTTTGCGATTTTGGGCGTCATTTTAAGTATTTGGCCGGAATGGTCGACAGGTGTGTTGTGGGCGGGTGCAGTAACACCAATCTTGATGGTGTTAGTACCCACAGATTCCCCAAAGACAAGACTGTGAGGGAAAAATGATCCACGCAGGCACTGGGTCTCAGCGCCCTGGATATGGGGGAACCGCAGGTGACGTCACAAATCTGGATCAATATGGCTAAGGACTCCCTGGGGATTTTCCAGATGCTTCTGGTAATTTTCAAAAATTGTTCTATACATGGACCACCCTTGGCAAAATAACCCTTAGGATTTGGTGTATAAAGGCACAATCTTTCAGACAAAACAAGACGACTTTGGTCCAGGATATGCGCCTTAAATGGGACCATCAATCTCACATCAACCTTTGATGGCAAGATGATCAATACAATTATAGGTCAAAAATGTCTGAGAGATCAGTTTACAGTCATGGAAACAAGTAATTTACCCCAGTTCTCCTCAGGGTGAAACTTGCACCCACTCTTGATGTGGGCAGGACCCTACAACATCACCCATCCAGGCACTACAACGAAACAAGTGACTTAAGTTGATGCACAAATTTCACTTCAGGTCCGCGTTCAAAATTCTGTTATACTACTGTTATACTACGCTGTTCTCGTCTCGGCTACACAGGATCTTTTGCGGCAGGGTCCGCGATCTTACCCAGAAAGGGCCGGTGTGGGTGCAGGCTTTCATTCCAACCAAACACTTACACACCTGAATCGACTGATCTGGGTCGATCAGCAGAGGCACTCTGGGTCGATCAGCAGGGGCTCTTCAGGTCGATCAGCAGGGGCTCTCCGGGCCGATCAGCGGGGGCTCACCGGGTCCATCAGCAGGGGCTCACCGGGTCGATCAGCAGGGGCTCTCCGGTTCGATCAGCGGGGGCTCTCCAGGTCAATCAGCAGGGGCTCTCTGGTCGATCAGCAGGGGCTCTTCGGGTCGATCAGCAGAGGCTCACCAGCTCGATCAGCAGGGGCTCTCCGGGTCGATCAGCAGAGGCTCTCTGGTCGATCAGCAGAGGCTCTCTCGGTCAATCAGCAGAGGCTCTTTGGGTCGATCAGCAGGGGCTCTCCGGTCGATCAGCAGAGGCTCTCCGGTCGATCAGCAGGGGCTCTTCGGGTCGATCAGCAGGGGCTCTTCGGGTCGATCAGCAGGGGCTCTCCGGGTTGATCAGCAGGGGCTCTTTGGGTCGATCAGCAGGGGGTCTGCGGGTCGATCAGCAGGGGCTCTCTGGTCAATCAGCAGGGGCTCTCTAGGTTGATCAGCAGGGGCTCTGTGGGTCGATCAGCAGGGGCTCTCCGGGTCGATCAGCAGAGGCTCTTCGGTCGATCAGCAGGGGCTCTGCGGGTCGATCAGCAGAGGCTCTCCGGTCGATCAGCAGAGGCTCTTCGATCGATCAGCAGGGGCTCTTCGGTCGAACAGCAGGGGCTCTCCGGTCGATCAGCAGGGACTCTTCGGGTCGATCAGCAGGGGCTCTGCGGGTCGATCAGCAGGGCCTCCGGTCGATCAGCAGGGGCTCTCCGGTCGATCAGCAGGGGCTCTTCGGGTCGATCAGCAGGAGCTCTTTGGGTCGATCAGCAGGGGCTCTGCGGGTCAATCAGCAGGGGCTCTCCGGGTCGATCAGCAGGGGCTCACCGGGTCGATCAGCAGAGGCTCTTCGGTCGATCAGCAGAGGCTCTGCGAGTCGATCAGCAGGGGCTCTCCGGGTCGATCAGCAGGGGCTCTGCGGGTCGATCAGCAGGGGCTCTTCGGTCGATCAGCAGGGGCTCTGCGGGTCGATCAGCAGGGGGTCTGCGGGTCGATCAGCAGGGGCTCTCTGGGTTGATCAGCAGGGGCTCTGTGGGTCGATCAGCAGGGGCTCCCCGGGTCGATCAGCAGGGGCTCTTCGGGTCGATCAGCAGAGGCTCTTCGGTCGATCAGCAGGGGCTCTGCGGGTCGGATCAGCAGGGGCTCTGCGGGTCGGATCAGCAGAGGCTCTCTGGGTCGGTCAGCAGAGGCTCTCTGGTCGGTCAGCAGGGGCTCACCGGGTCGATCAGCAGGGGCTCACCGGATCAATCAGCAGAGGCTCTCCGGGTCAATCAGCAGAGGCTCTTCAGTCGATCAGCAGGGGCTCTTTGGGTCGATCAGCAGGGGCTCTCTGGGTTGATCAGCAGAGGCTCTCCGGGTCGATCAGCAGAGGCTCTTCAGTCGATCAGCAGGGGCACTTCGGGTCGTTCAGCAGGGGTTCTCCGGTCGATCAGCAGGGGTTCTCCGGTCGATCAGCAGGGGCTCACCGGGTCGATCAGCAGAGGCTCTCCGGGTCGATCAGCAGAGGCTCTCCGGGTCGATCAGCAGAGGCTCTTCAGGCCGATCAGCAGGGGCTCTCCGGGTCGATCAGCAGGATCAGGTGTGTAAATAAATGGCTGCTTCCACACTGGCCCTCCCTCTGCCACCAGCCCCCTAGCATTAACTACAGATGATAACATTTACTCAAATCACTCGTCAAATAATCAACAACAAAACTGAGACTTTTTGCAACACTTTGATCATGGAGAATCGGAGCATGACAGCTGACAACTATTTCATTCTCGAACTGTTTCTAGAAGCTGCACTTAACTTGGTTAAAATAGATCCAACCCGGGAATAATCACATTACAGTCTCCATAACCACCTCGCACAACATTTATCATGATACAGGCGGATACGACTGATTTATATCATGAATTTATTTCTTCTTCATGAAGGAGGGAAAAAGAGGGTTCTTGCACCCTTGTCTACCTTGTTCACCATGTAGTTTAGCACTTTTGTTTATTAGTTTTAAGCATTTATTTCAAGTCTTTCACTGACCTTAACCATTAGACTCAGCAATGGTGCCCCTTTCCATAAGATAAATGTCTTCCTCCCATAAAGGTTCATGCATGTAGCCCTCAATCCTTCAAAAGCACAGGATTTGTTCCTTCAAAATGCAGAGGAGAATCTCATTTTATTAGGCGTAAGTGGTGAATTTCCTTTCCCCCCTCAGAGAAAGTGCTGGAACATTTCTTACATCCTCAAAAGGGGTAGAAAATGCTCCTTACATTGCCCTAGCGGTTTCAGAAAAGCGATGTACATACAGCAAAGTGCATTCACCGGATTATATTATTTCCCATACAACAATCTTTGATGCTTTTTAAGATTTTTGTTGAGGAATCAGTATCAGAAGCTGAACCTTTGGTTTTGCCCATGCAAAATAAATCGCATCCTTTTATCAACAGGACTTACAAAGTCGGAGAAGAAACGGTTGCATGAGTTGCTGCCATTTTGTGCTCAAAAACTCGATCACTTACTTGCTCCGCCAGGGCGAAATCAGTGCCTGGGAATGCAAAACTACACTTCAACATTAAAACGCAGAATATTTCTTCAATGTACAATGGAGGAAACAACGTGGAAATGTTCGACTAGAGCGCACACTTCAGCGCCCCCCCTCAAAACTTGGATTCAAAACACAAACACATTAGTGGCTGGCAGAGTATTCCAATCCGAGCTCCGGATAAGCATCTCCGCGATTATCATTCCAACCAAAAACGCATCCGTGCAAGCCGGAACACCTGTTAAACTTAACTTAAGTTTGGTTAAAAACATAATCAGTCAGCTCTCCGATAAATATAATGAGGAAGTTATATGTGCTGGGTTTGAGTGACAGAGGTAATCACACCTAAATGCTAAAAGGAATCAATGAGAAAGAAATTGTAAAAGCCAAATGAGCAATCAGTTAAGAGAAGGCAAAAATTTCATTTAAAAAAATGAACAAAAATAAGTGTGAGTTTGTTCCTTAAGACCATGTTTGAACAACATGGTCTTTAGTTTTTCTTCATCATCCGTGCTCTGATAATGACAAACAATTTTGGTTGGTAGCTTTTGGAACATATGCATCAATCTTTGAGCAAACTGATGAATATTTATCTGTACTACTGAACCCATGCACCAACCAAGGGTTCACTATAGTAGCCATGAATAAAATAAACAAAAGTATGCACAGGTCACCACCAGACAAAGTTTGAAGAAATTAGGAGGAAAATCACCATAACTTATGGTGTCTTAGACAACAGTCAAAAAGTTTATTTGCAGTTTACTTTTGTGTTGTACCATTTCCGAAGCTTTCTGCCTGAGTGTCTCTCATTATAGGTACTTTCCGATTCGGTCACGAGACCAATCCAAGAGCAGGAAAAATGGTCCAAGGCCCAAACGGCAACTGCAATGACATCCAGTCACTCCACTGCGTCTGTCAAGCTGGTATCCATGAGGTTATTTCATAAGGTTATTCTGAATCAAGCATGATCGAAAAAAAACAAATACAAATGGGGAATTTAATATAAAAAAGGTAGCTGGAAAGCAAGAAAGCAGAGGATTAGTTTTTATGGTAAACTTTGTCCTTTGAGGCCATCAAACAGATGCAATTCCTCCAGATTTTTCAAGAGACGCCAATTTGTCTTGATCCATATGCTCGCAAATCAAAAACTATGGCACACAACAGCCAAGTACTAAAAAACGACAGAGAGTTTAGCGAAGAAATCAAAAACTAGGTGCCCCGAGAGATATTTAGGGTCTGGAAATCCTGATTTGCACAGAAATATTGACGCAAATGCTCAAAAAAAAAAAAATTAAGGTAGTGTCTCTGCCCACTGCTACAGAGGGGAGGACAACGGTAATCACGTTTCGGCTACATGACGTCCACAAAGAACTCGCTGGGGTTCCCCATTGCCAAGTGGAAAGACTGGCGCGAGGCGGTCAGCTCGGGGGGCACAGAGCCCAGGTCACGAGTTGGGGGGGGGGCACCGGGGGGGCCCCCTGGAGTGGAGGGGGGGGGCAGGGAGGGAAGCTGGGGTTGAGGGGGTCCGAGGCCGGGGTGAGGGTGGGGCGGTGGGTGGAGGTGCGGATGGGGGTGCTGAGGGACCATCATGAGCATCATGGGGTTGTACGGGAGGGGCATGCCGGGGGGGGGCTGGGTAGGGCATGTGGGGGGGGAGTCGGTGCTGGGACCGCTGGCTGATGTGGCTGTGCTCGCTGGGCGTGGCCGAGCCGTGGTCCCGCCTCAGGCTGCTGCGGGTGGAGTAATCCGATTCGCTGCCGCTGCCCGAGCGGGAGTCGGCCCCTCCCCCCGACTTCTCTTCCCTGGCTCCTCCCCCTGAGTTGCTGCCGCCACCGCCTTTACTGCTCCTGCGATGCTCTCCTTCGCTCCGTGTCGAACCGCTGCTCCGACTCCCTGACACAAATACACACCCATCAAACAAACAAAAAAATCAAGTCATAAAACAATGACCAATCAGACAGCTGCAAAAAATACACATATACCACTCAAGCAGGAATTAAGAACACCAATTAAACCGCAGTTTAAAAAAAACATAGAAATGCAAATCAAACAGCAGTTTAAAAATGTACAGCCACCAATTTAACTGCTACTAGGAAATACACAAACACCAATCAAGTTTAAAACATACAAAAACCAAACAGACAGCAGTTGTAAAACATACAGACAACAATCGGAAAGCAGCCAGGGAGCATAAAAACACTAACCACGCAGCTATTAGGGAACATAAACACTAATCACACAGCTACTAGGGAAAATGCAAAGACTAACCACATAGCTTCTAGGGAACATAAACACTAATCACACAGCTATTAGGGAAAATACAAAGACTAATCACAAAGCTGCCAGGGAACATAAAATAATCATACGGGCTATAATGGAACATACAAACACTAATCGCACAGCGATTAGGGAACATAAAACACTAATCACATAGTGTCAAGGGAACCTATACGCATAATCAAACAGCGACAACAAAATGTAAACACTAATTACAAAGCTGTTAGGGAACATACAAGCACTAATCACACAGCAACAAGGGAAAACAAAGACTAATCACAAAGCTGCCAGGGAACATAAACTAATCACACAGCTATTAGGGAACATACAAACATTAATCAGCTGGCTGCTAGATAACATACAAACACTAATTTCACAGCTGCAAAGGAACACAAACACTAACCACATAGCTTCTAGGGAACATGAACATACACACTAATCACACAGCTTCTAGGGAACATAAACACTAATCACACAGCTATTAGGGAACATACAAACACTAATCACACAGCTATTAAGGGAACATGCAAACACTAAATACACAGCTGCTTAGGAACATACAAACATAACGCGTTGCTGAAAACCCCTCGGCCTGTGCACATCTATGGGTCACAGAGAGTTACCAAACAAAAATTGACAAAGCTGCCATCAATAGTTACTGAGTACTGGGCCAGACAAGATTTCCACGATGAAGGTCACAGTGCTAAGGTCAAAGGTCAAATCCAGCAAAAGACCTGACGTTGCACATCTATGGGTCATAGTGAGTTACCATACCAAATTTGGTGAAGCTGCGATCATTAGTTGCTGAGTACTGACCCTGACAAAGTCATGGACAGACGACAGACGACAGACAGACACGCAGGTGACGACAATACCCCTCTGGTCAAAATTTGGCCGAGGGGTAAAAACAAATCAGGCAGTTGCTGGGGAACGCAAACACTAATCCCACACCTGCCATGGACCCACAAACACTTGTCGCTCTGCAGCAAGGGAACATGCAATCACTAATCAGACAGCCGCGGGGAAAACAGACAATTTTTGCTTTTGGCCTAGCACTCTGACACACTAGATAATGTTACAGACGACACCCGGCCAGAGCAGAAACCATTAGCTTGAATTTGCAGGTCTTTACATCCATCAACTGTGAACCATATTAGCATTGCACATCTTTTAATAGAGCATCAATGATCGAATATGTCCAGATAGCACAATATGAAATGAATAATCATGGATGCCATTCACACTGGAACGGGCAAAGATGACTGACCGTCGCACACTGAGCACACGCAGACGAACGATTCGTGAATGATGACAACGCACCTTCGCTAGGCTGGCTGCCTGTACTCCCTGGTGCGTAGCTGTAGCTGGAGAGCTCGTGGTAGGGCGGGGGCTGGTTGGAGTAAGGGTGGGGGTACTGATAGGGGAAGGTGTGCATCATGGGCCAGGGCGTGGCCCCTGGGAGCGGCAGGGGGGCCAGTGTGTCCTGGTCAGACGCTCCGCTGGATCCGTCATTATCGTTCAGGGAGAGGTTGGCGATATCTAACAGGCAGGAAAGGACAGGAGTGGAGGTGGGTAGAGGTGTGGAACCTCATCCAAATTTTACAATGAGGACAGTGCTGTCGAGGCAGCAGGAACTGCCACTGCGCTCAATAACGAAACTTACGAACAACTTCGACCCTTTTACAAACACGATCCTCAACTCTGCAGCCAACTTTACTGGCAGCTCTTCAGTACAAATCTACGGTTAAAAATGATGTGACTGACATCAGAAAAGGCACAAACTGCTGCAAACTCACCTTTTAAAATGTTTTTTTTTTTTTTATTCAATTGGCATCTTCAGTTTTGACCAATGTTGGACTAATTATTTTGTAAATCAAGTATAAACGCCTGCTACCTCAGCTCAGGACAGCAAAGGCGACCGGTAGCTCCGCTCTGGCACACACTGTGTCCGCCAGCCGTCTCCTTTCACACCACAGTCACATGACATGCAGACTGGGGCAAAGGAGACCAATCATACTCATGCAGAGAGGGCGGCCACAGGCATCAGGTCCCCTATTACATCACCAACACAAGCCATTTCAAAATCTGTTCCTTTGTGACATCACATGGAGAAGGTACTGCCCAGTGGCAAGGAGGACTTATCTACTTCAGCCAGTCAGTTCCTTGATTATTCAGGGCGGCCCCTCCGCATTGTGACGGCATAAAGCACAGATCCCGAAATGGCTTGTAATGGCTAACTGGCTGTGCACCTGCTGACATGACAGGGGACCTTTAACAGACAGCAGGAGCTGCTCAAGCAATGAACACACCAATCCATCGCAAGATGTTTCCCACCCACAAGGCCAAACGAGGCCACCTGGGCACGACGCAGGGAGTCAGGGGCTGTTGGCCTCAGTTACAACTCACACTTCCCAACAGCCTTTAAAAATGAGGACTATTTAAACATTTTGTGGCCTGGCCTGTTGCCTACCGGCTGTCAAAAGGTCAAGCCCCCAATGAAACCGTAATAAAATCAGCACGAATGTCTGGCCCTTGAGCCAAGGCCCTGAGCCCAACATTGGCCCATGCGTAGTTCAACAAACTGCAGATAACGGCATTTGCAAAAAGTGTTAGCTAAAGCTAAATAACGGTAATGTACTGTAATTTTCCCTCTCCCCCACACTTCCACTCACAGTTCTCACAGTTGCTGAAATCGCCGAAGATGTAGTAGCACTGCTCGGAGAAGGTGATCTTGTTGACCGTATGGCGGATGAAGCCAGCTTTCAGGAGGTTGCTGGCGTACTTCCGCGCCTCTCGCCGGTCCTGGAATCCCTCGATGTGCTGGTAGAGCCACTCCACCACATCTGAGCCTGGACATGAACACAGCGCAAGAACATGTGGGCAAAGACACGCAAACACACACACACGCACACACACATACACATGCGCGCGCGCACGCACACACAAACACACACACACACACACACACACGCACACACACACACACACACACACACACACAAGCACACACACATCGCCACACACACACACACACACACACACACATGCACACGCACACACACAGACACACACACACACACACACACACACTCAGATAAAGACACTTATGCCTGAGATCCAGGTCTTCTAGTTCAGATTCCAGCTTCTTTATTCCCTCTATGACAGAGTTTCTGCGCTTCTCACCCAGGAAGGCGTTGGGAATGGTGATTTTCAGCCACATCCTGTCTCTGACCTCTAGGCCGGACTCTGGGGAGGCCATGGCTTTGGCCACTGACGCCATGTCGGAGTGCAGGGAGAGGTTAAAGTCATCGAAGCCTGGAGAACCAGAGCAGACAGAGGGGGTACGTGTGACTCTAGAGATCATGGAGGCGACGCTTCAATGCCTTCTAAGCTGCTTTTGAGAAAATAAAAGGCATGGGCAAGATAGTTTGCACCCCTTTAGTTTGCACTGTATACTACAGAATACTTTAGAACATTCTGGAGCAATGTGAAGAGCAATAACCATGGCTTTTAGAAGGTGCTGCATATGTTTAAATGTTAAGCATATGGAGAAGTAGGTCCACCATGAAGGGAGCTCCCAGTGTTTTAAACCCCCGCACAACTAAATTGTAGCACAGATATCGATAAGATAATCGATAGGAAACAATCAATCTCATCTGTTAAAGCCAAAAAAACAGAATGAGTAAAATGGAGGATGGGAGAGACCAATACATACATAGATGACGTCATGACTGTTGCCGACACTCCCAAATAGGGAATGGCACGAGTAATAACCAGAGCAGCACCGAGTATATTACAAATTAGGTCGGGATTCTGGTACGCACAGACCCAAATTGTTTGAAAATTTACGTTACTTTGGTGTCATTTAGCTCACATTTTTATCCAAACCGACTAACAGTGGAGTCATGCAAGAAGGGCCGATCCCATCTGGAGCACTTATATTAATGGCCCATCAGCTGCACACTGATCTCCCTGTTGGGTCATTCAACAGCCCATCAGCTGCACACTGATCTCCCTGTTGGGTCATTCAACAGCCCATCAGCTGCACACTGATCTCCCTGTTGGGTCATTCAAGAGCCCATCAGCTGCACACTGATCTCCCTGTTGGGTCATTCAATGGCCCATCAGCTGCACACTGATCTCCCTGTTGGGTCATTCAACAGCCCATCAGCTGCACACTGATCTCACCGTTGGGTCATTCAACGGCCCATCAGCTGCACACTGATCTCCCTGTTGGGTCATTCAACAGCCCATCAGCTGCACACTGATCTCACCGTTGGGTCATTCAACGGCCCATCAGCTGCACACTGATCTCACCGTTGGGTCATTCAACGGCCCATCAGCTGCACACTGATCTCACCGTTGGGTCATTCAATGACCCATCAGCTGCACACTGATCTCCCTGTTGGGTCATTCAACAGCCCATCAGCTGCACACTGATCTCCCTGTTGGGTCATTCAACGGACCATCAGCTGCACACTGATCTCCCCGTTGGGTTATTCAACGGCCCATCAGCTACACACTGATCTCCCTGTTGGGTCATTCTTTGTAAAATCACTTCGATTTTCAGACATTCCCCAGCTGACCCCCTCAGAATCCGTTGAAAATGATTCTAAATGTTAACTTCGAGGAGAAATGCAAACTTAAAAAATTTTAGCTTTCAATTTCTGTAAGTTTCACAGCTATAGGACTTGAGTAATCGGGCCTGAAACGGTCCCTGAGCAGTCATAAGTGCAAATTTGAGTTTTTGCCAAGTTTGGAACCTATGAATTGAAGGGCTGAGCGCCAGAGTTGTCTAGTCCCAAAAAAAATTAAAATTAGAGTTTGGATCATATTGTGACAGATGTTGAGAAGATTCATGATGCAAAATTTGTGTCATGATGTGTAT
Source organism: Gymnothorax javanicus (assembly GCA_029692085.1). NCBI lineage: Eukaryota > Metazoa > Chordata > Actinopteri > Anguilliformes > Muraenidae > Gymnothorax > Gymnothorax javanicus. The sequence continues at coordinate 6,591,496 of CM056199.1, read as the reverse complement.
TATACCTGTGAACAACATTTTTAAGTAATTTTTTTTTTTTTTTTATATTTTAAGAACTTTGACATGTATGATCTCAAAAACAATGTTCTGTGGATCAGAGCACTCTGGGTCGAAGCCCTTCGATGGGTAACAGAGCTGTCAAGCAGTCTGAACCTGCGACTCTGGGTTAATTTCTATCAAAACTTTCAGATTTGGCATCTAATAAAAATGCTTATTTTTTCTTTCTGATCGCTTCTTAAAATGGCTGTTTGGCCAAAATTGACCAAAAACTCGAGAGGGGGGACTGAGGTTCAATTTTTCCTGTCCCATATCTGGAAAACTAATGAGAATTGAATGTTAAATTTTGCATGCTTATTATTTTTTCTCACAGAGTTAAACACACTTTATGCGGGTAAACAGAATGATAGAGGGGATCCTGTAGATGAGCTGGCGTGGAACGACCCGGCGGTCACACCGGGACTTCAGCCAGCAACCCAAAGCCTCTTATACACAGAGGGTTTGATAACGACCAATGAACAGAGGAAAGACGAGTTGGGACTCACGCTCGGTTTCGGTGACGGAGGATCCGGAGGTGACGGTGCTGACGGAGGAGCCGGTCGGGTAAGGAGGGTATCCCCCCGTCAGCGCCACCGAGTGGCTGACCCACACCGCCGGGTCTATCGGCCGGATGGGCTCATCTGATCCGGGGACAGGAAATCCAACAGGAATGGACAGGAAGTGTGATGGGAGGGAAAAAAAGAGGAATCGTGGGGACAGGAAAGACAGGAAGTGATGGAAGAGAAGGGAAGAGGATGAGTGATAGAAAAAAAGGGGAAACAACACTGAGCAACTGCTATCACTGTTATCTGTGTGACTGTCACTGCCGCATTACGGTCCAAACACAAACACTGCAGCTCAATCTCACGTCTGTGTGACTGTCACTGCCGCATTACGCTCCAGACGCAAACACTGCAGCTCAATCTCACGTCTGTGTGACTGTCACTGCCGCATTACGCTCCAAACACAAACACTGCAGCTCAATCTCACGTCTGTGTGACTGTCACTGCCGCATTACGCTCCAGACACAAACACTGCAGCTCAATCTCACGTCTGTGTGACTGTCACTGCCGCATTACGCTCCAAACACAAACACTGCAGCTCAATCTCACGCCTGTGTGACTGTCACTGCCGCGACACGCTCCAAACACAAACACTGCAGCTCAATCTCACGTCTGTGTGACTGTCACTGCCGCATTACGCTCCAAACACAAACACTGCAGCTCAATCTCACGTCTGTGTGACTGTCACTGCCGCATTACGCTCCAGACGCAAACACTGCAGCTTAATCTCACGTCTGTGTGACTGTCACTGCCGCATTACGCTCCAGACGCAAACACTGCAGCTCAATCTCACGTCTGTGTGACTGTCACTGCCGCATTACGCTCCAGACACAAACACTGCAGCTCAATCTCACGTCTGTCACTGTGACTGTCACACTGCCTCAATTCACGCTCCAGACACAAACACTGCAGCTCAATCTCACGTCTGTGTGACTGTCACTGCCGCATTACGCTCCAAACACAAACACTGCAGCTCAATCTCACGCCTGTGTGACTGTCACTGCTGCGCAAACACTGCAGCTCAATCTCACGTCTTGTGACTGTCACGCCGCATCTGTCAGACGCAAAACACTGCAGCTCAATCTCACGTCTGTGTGACTGTCACTGCAGCATTACTCTCCAAACGCAAACACTGCAGCTCAATCTCACGTCTGTGTGACTGTCACGGCGGCATTATGCTCCAAACAAAAACACTGCAGCTCAATCTCACGTCTGTGTGACTGTCACTGCCGCATTATGCTCCAGACGCAAACACTGCAGCTCAATCTCACGCCTGTGTGACTGTCACTGCAGCATTACTCCCAAACACAAACACTGCAGCTCAATCTCACGTCTGTGTGACTGTCACTGCCGCATTACGCTCCAAACACAAACACTGCAGCTTATTCTCACGTCTGTGTGACTGTCACTGCCGCATTACGCTCCAGACGCAAACACTGCAGCTCAATCTCCACGCCTGTGTGACTGTCACTGCTGCATTACGCCCAAACACAAACACTGCAGCTCAATCTCACGCCTGTGTGACTGTCACTGCTGCATTACGCTCCAAACGCAAACACTGCAGCTTATTCTCACGCCTGTGTGACTGTCACTGCCGCATTACGCTCCAAACGCAAACACTGCAGCTCAATCTCACGTCTGTGTGACTGTCACTGCCGCATTACGCTCCAAACACAAACACTGCAGCTCAATCTCACGTCTGTGTGACTGTCACTGCCGCATTACGCTCCAGACGCAAACACTGCAGCTCAATCTCTCATCTGTGTGACTGTCACTGCCGCATTACGCTCCAAACACAAACACTGCAGCTCAATCTCACGTCTGTGTGACTGTCACTGCCACATTACGCTCCAAACTCAAACACTGCAGCTCAATCTCACGTCTGTGTGACTGTCACTGCTGCATTACGCTCCAGACGCAAACACTGCAGCTCAATCTCACGTCTGTGTGACTGTCACTGCTGCATTACGCTCCAAACACAAACACTGCAGCTCAATCTCACGTCTGTGTGACTGTCACTGCTGCATTACGCTCCAAATGCAAACTCTGCAGCTCAATCTCACGTCTGTGTGACTGTCACTGCCGCATTACGCTCCAAACTCAAACACTGCAGCTTATTCTCACGTCTGTGTGACTGTCACTGCCGCATTACGCTCCAAACACAAACACTGCAGCTCAATCTCACGTCTGTGTGACTGTCACTGCTGCATTACGCTCCAGACGCAAACACTGCAGCTCAATCTCACGTCTGTGTGACAGTCACTGCCGCATTACGCTCCAGACGCAAACACTGCAGCTTATTCTCACATCTGTGTGACTGTCACTGCCGCATTACGCTCCAAACACAAACACTGCAGCTCAATACGCTCCAAACACAAACACTGCAGCTCAATCTCACGTCTGTGTGACTGTCACTGCTGCATTACGCTCCAGACGCAAAACACTGCAGCTCAATCTCACGCCTGTGTGACTGTCACTGCTCAATCTCGTGTGACTGTCACGCCCAGACGCAAACACTGCAGCTTATTCTCACGCCTGTGTGACTGTCACTGCCGCATTACGCTCCAAACTCAAACACTGCAGCTTATTCTCACGTCTGTATGACTGTCACTGCCGCATTTAGCTCCAAACGCAAACACTGCAGCTTAATCTCACGTCTGTGTGACTGTCACTGCCGCATTACGCTCCAAACGCAAACACTGCAGCTTAATCTCACGTCTGTGTGACTGTCACTGCCGCATTAAACGCTCAAATCTCACGCAAACACTGCAGCTCAATCTCACGTCTGTGTGACTGTCACTGCTGCATTACGCTCCAGACGCAAACACTGCAGCTTATTCTCACGTCTGTGTGACTGTCACTGCCGCATTACGCTCCAGACGCAAACACTGCAGCTCAATCTCACGTCTGTGTGACTGTCACTGCCGCATTACGCTCCAAACACAAACACTGCAGCTCAATCTCACGTCTGTGTGACTGTCACTGCCGCATTACGCTCCAGACGCAAAGACTGCAGCTCAATCTCTCATCTGTGTGACTGTCACTGCCGCATTACGCTCCAAACACAAACACTGCAGCTCAATCTCACGTCTGTGTGACTGTCACTGCCACATTACGCTCCAAACTCAAACACTGCAGCTCAATCTCACGTCTGTGTGACTGTCACTGCTGCATTACGCTCCAGACGCAAACACTGCAGCTCAATCTCACGTCTGTGTGACTGTCACTGCTGCATTACGCTCCAGACGCAAACACTGCAGCTCAATCTCACGTCTGTGTGACTGTCACTGCTGCATTACGCTCCAAATGCAAACTCTGCAGCTCAATCTCACGTCTGTGTGACTGTCACTGCCGCATTACGCTCCAAACTCAAACACTGCAGCTTATTCTCACGTCTGTGTGACTGTCACTGCCGCATTACGCTCCAAACACAAACACTGCGGCTCAATCTCACGTCTGTGTGACTGTCACTGCTGCATTACGCTCCAGACGCAAACACTGCAGCTCAATCTCACGTCTGTGTGACAGTCACTGCCGCATTACGCTCCAGACGCAAACACTGCAGCTTATTCTCACATCTGTGTGACTGTCACTGCCGCATTACGCTCCAAACACAAACACTGCAGCTCAATCTCACGTCTGTGTGACTGTCACTGCTGCATTACGTTCCAGACGCAAACACTGCAGCTCAATCTCACGTCTGTGTGACTGTCACTGCTGCATTACGCTCCAGACGCAAACACTGCAGCTTATTCTCACGTCTGTGTGACTGTCACTGCCGCATTACGCTCCAAACGCAAACACTGCAGCTCAATCTCATGTCTGTGTGACTGTCACTGCCGCATTACGCTCCAAACGCAAACACTGCAGCTCAATCTCACGTCTGTGTGACTGTCACTGCCACATTACGCTCCAAACTCAAACACTGCAGCTTATTCTCACGTCTGTATGACTGTCACTGCCGCATTACGCTCCAAACTCAAACACTGCAGCTTATTCTCACGTCTGTATGACTGTCACTGCCGCATTTAGCTCCAAACGCAAACACTGCAGCTTAATCTCACGTCTGTGTGACTGTCACTGCCGCATTACGCTCCAAACGCAAACACTGCAGCTTAATCTCACGTCTGTGTGACTGTCACTGCCGCATTACGCTCCAAACACAAACACTGCAGCTCAATCTCACGTCTGTGTGACTGTCACTGCCGCATAACGCTCCAGACACAAACACTGCAGCTCAATCTCACGTCTGTATGACTATCACTGCCGCATTACACTCCATAAGCAAACACTGCAGCTCAATCTCACGTCTGTGTGACTGTCACTGCCGCATTACGCTCCAGATGCAAACACTGCAGCTCAATCTCACGTCTGTGTGACTGTCACTGCCGCATTTAGCTCCAAACACAAACACTGCAGCTCAATCTCACGCCTGTGTGACTGTCACTGCCGCATTACGCTCCAAACACAAACACTGCAGCTCCATCTCACGCCTGTGTGACTGTCACTGCCGCATTACGCTCCAAACACAAACACTGCAGCTCAATCTCACGTCTGTGTGACTGTCACTGCCGCATTACGCTCCAGACACAAACACTGCAGCTCAATCTCACGTCTGTGTGACTGTCACTGCCGCATTATACTCCAAACACAAACACTGCAGCTCAATCTCACGTCTGTGTGACTGTCACTGCCGCATTAAGCTCCAAACTCAAACACTGCAGCTCAATCTCACGTCTGTGTGACTGTCACTGCCGCATTACGCTCCAGACGCAAACACTGCAGCTCAATCTCACGTCTGTGTGACTGTCACTGCCGCATTACGCTCCAAATGCAAACTCTGCAGCTCAATCTCACGTCTGTGTGACTGTCACTGCCGACTTATGCTCCAAATGCAAACTCTGCAGCTCAATCTCACGTCTGTGTGACTGTCACTGCCGCATTGCGCTCCAAACACAAACACTGCAGCTCAATCTCACGTCTGTGTGACTGTCACTGCCGCATTATACTCAAACACAAACACTGCAGCTCAATCTCACGTCTGTGTGACTGTCACTGCCGCATTACGCTCCAAACACAAACACTGCAGCTCAATCTCACGTCTGTGTTACTGTCACTGCCGCATTACGTTCCAAACTCAAACACTCAGCTTAATTCTCACGCGTCTGTGTGACTGTCACTGCCGCATTACGCTCCAAACACAAACACTGCGCTCAATCTCACGTCTGTGTTACTGTCACTGCAGCTCCAAACTCAAACCTCCAGCTTATTTCACGTCTGTGTGACTGTCACTGCCGCATTACGCTCCAAACACAAACACTGCAGCTCAATCTCACGCCTGTGTGACTGTCACTGCCGCGTTATGTCCAAACAAAACACTGCAGCTTATTCTCACGCCTGTGTGACTGTCACTGCCGCATTACGCTCCAACACAAACACTGCAGCTCAAACTCTCTGTGTGACTGTCACTGCTGCATTACGCTCCAGACGTAAACACTGCAGCTCAATCTCACGTCTGTGTGACTGTCACTGCTGCATTACGCTCCAAACACAAACACTGCAGCTCAATCTCACGCCTGTGTGACTGTCACTGCCGCATTACGCTCAAACACAAACACTGCAGCTCAAACACTGCGCAGCTTATGCAGCTCTCTCACGCTGTGTGTGACTGTCACTGCCGCATTACGCTCCAACGCTCAAACACTGCAGCTCAATCTCACGCCTGTGTGACTGTCACTGCCGCATTACACTGTCACACAAACACTGCAGCTCAATCTCACGCCTGTGTGACTGTCACTGCCGCAAAGACGCAAACACTGCAGCTCAATCTCACGTCTGTGTGACTGTCACTGCCGCATTACGCTCCAAACGCAAAACACTGCAGCTCAATCTCACGCCTGTGTGACTGTCACTGCCGCATTACGCCCAGACACAAACACTGCAGCTCAATCTCACGCCTGTGTGACTGTCACTGCAGCTCAATCTCACGCATTCACTCCCGCGACACGCTCCAAACACAAACACTGCAGCTCAATCTCACGCCTGTGTGACTGTCACTGCCGCATTACGCTCCAGACACAAACACTGCAGCTCAATCTCACGCCTGTGTGACTGTCACTGCCGCATTACGCTCCAAACACAAACACTGCAGCTCAATCTCACGTCTGTGTGACTGTCACTGCCGCTCCAAACACAAACACTGCAGCTCAATCTCACGCCTGTGTGACTGTCACTGCCGCGTACGCTCCCAACACAAACACTGCAGCAGCTCAATCTCACGTCTGTGTGACTGTCACTGCCGCATTACGCTCAAACACAAACACTGCAGCTCAATCTCACGTCTGTGTGACTGTCACTGCCGCATTACGCCCAGGCACAAACACTGCAGCTCAATCTCACGTCTGTGTGACTGTCACTGCCGCATTACGCTCCAAACACAAACACTGCAGCTCAATCTCACGTCTGTGTGACTGTCACTGCATTACGCTCCAAAACACAAACACTGCAGCTCAATCTCACGCCTGTGTGACTGTCACTGCCGCATTACGCTCCAAACACAAACACTGCAGCTCAATCTCACGCCTGTGTGACTGTCACTGTCACTGCAAACGCAAACACTGCAGCTCAATCTCACGTCTGTGTGACTGTCACTGCCGCAACACTCAAAACAAACACTGCAGCTCAATCTCAATCTGTCACTGCCGCGTCTGTCAATCTCACGTGACTGTCACTGCCGCTGTGTGACCCAGACACAAACACTGCAGCTCAATCTCACGTCTGTGTGACTGTCACTGCCGCATTACGCTCCAAACGCAAACACTGCAGCTCAATCTCACGTCTGTGTGACTGTCACTGCCGCCGCATTACGCTCAGACGCAAACACTGCAGCTCAATCTCCGTCTGTGTGACTGTCACTGCCGCATTACGCTCCAAACACAAACACTGCAGCTCAATCTCACGTCTGTGTGACTGTCACTGCCGCGTACGCTCAAACAAACACTGCACACAAACACTGCAGCTCAATCTCACGCCTGTGTGACTGTCACTGCCGCATTACGCTCCAAACACAAACACTGCAGCTCAATCTCACGTCTGTGTGACTGTCACTGCCGCATTACGCTCCAAACGCAAACACTGCAGCTCAATCTCACGTCTGTGTGACTGTCACTGCCGCGTTACGCTCCAACACAAACACTGCAGCTCAATCTCACGTCTGTGTGACTGTCACTGCCGACACGCTCAAACACAAACACTGCAGCTCAATCTCACGTCTGTGTGACTGTCACTGCCGCATTACGCTCAAACACAAACACTGCAGCTCAATCTCACGTCTGTGTGACTGTCACTGCCGCAATCTCCGCTCAAACACAAACACTGCAGCTCAATCTCACGTCTGTGTGACTGTCACTGCCGCATTACGCTCCAAACACAAACACTGCAGCTCAATCTCACGTCTGTGTGACTGTCACTGCCGCATTACGCTCCAAACACAAACACTGCAGCTCAATCTCACGTCTGTGTGACTGTCACTGCCGCATTACGCTCCAAACACAAACACTGCAGCTCAATCTCACGTCTGTGTGACTGTCACTGCCGCATTACGCTCCAAACACAAACACTGCAGCTCAATCTCACGCCTGTGTGACTGTCACTGCCGCATTACGCTCCAAGCACAAACACTGCAGCTCAATCTCACGTCTGTGTGACTGTCACTGCCGCATTACGCTCCAACACAAACACTGCAGCTCAATCTCACGTCTGTGTGACTGTCACTGCCGCATTACGCTCAAACACAAAACACTGCAGCTCAATCTCACGTCTGTGTGACTGTCACTGCCGCATTACGCTCCAGACACAAACACTGCAGCTCAATCTCACGTCTGTGTGACTGTCACTGCCGCATTACGCTCCAAACACAAACACTGCAGCTCAATCTCACGTCTGTGTGACTGTCACTGCCGCATTACGCTCCAAACACAAACACTGCAGCTCAATCTCCGTCTGTGTGACTGTCACTGCCACTGCAGGCTCCAAACACAAACACTGCAGCTCAATCTCACGTCTGTGTGACTGTCACTGCCGCATTACGCTCCAAACACAAACACTGCAGCTCAATCTCACGTCTGTGTGACTGTCACTGCCGCGCACGCTCAAACACAAAACACTGCAGCTCAATCTCACGCCTGTGTGACTGTCACTGCGCATTACGCTCCAAACACAAACACTGCAGCTCAATCTCACGTCTGTGTGACTGTCACTGCCGCATTACGCTCCAAACACAAACACTGCAGCTCAATCTCACGTCTGTGTGACTGTCACTGCCGCATTACGCTCCAAACACAAACACTGGAGCTGCATCTCAATCTCACGTCTGTGTGACTGTCAACTGCAATTACGCTCACTGTCACTGCTGCATTACACTGCAGCTCAATCTCAGCTCAATCTGTGTGACTGTCACTGCCGCATTACGCTCAAAACACAAACACTGCAGCTCAATCTCACGCCTGTGTGACTGTCACTGCCGCATTCTCCGTCTGTGTGACGCTCCAGACACAAACACTGCAGCTCAATCTCACGCCTGTGTGACTGTCACTGCTTTGCGTCACGCTTACCTCCAACACAAACACTGCAGCTCAATCTCACGTCTGTGTGACTGTCACTGCCGCATTACGCTCAGGCACAAACACTGCAGCTCAATCTCACGTCTGTGTGACTGTCACTGCCGCGTACGCTCCAAACACAAACACTGCAGCTCAATCTCACGTCTGTGTGACTGTCACTGCGCACACGCTCCAAACGCAAACACTGCAGCTCAATCTCACGTCTGTGTGACTGTCACTGCTGCATTACGCCCCAAACACAAACACTGCAGCTCAATCTCACGCCTGTGTGACTGTCACTGCCGCATTACGCTCAGACGCAAACACTGCAGCTCAATCTCACGCCCTGTGACTGTCACTGCTGCATTACGCCCAAACACAAACACTGCAGCTCAATCTCACGTCTGTGTGACTGTCACTGCCGCATTACGCTCCAGACACAAACACTGCAGCTCAATCTCACGTCTGTGTGACTGTCACTGCCGCATTACGCTCCAGACACAAACACTGCAGCTCAATCTCACGTCTGTGTGACTGTCACTGCCGCATTACGCTCCAGACGCAAACACTGCAGCTTAATCTCACGTCTGTGTGACTGTCACTGCCGCATTACGCTCCAAACTCAAACACTGCAGCTCAATCTCACGTCTGTGTGACTGTCACTGCCGCATTACGCTCCAAACACAAACACTGCAGCTCAATCTCACGTCTGTGTGACTGTCACTGCCGCATTACGCTCCAGACACAAACACTGCAGCTCAATCTCACGTCTGTGTGACTGTCACTGCCGCACGCCCAAACACAAACACTGCAGCTCAATCTCACGTCTGTGTGACTGTCACTGCCGCAACGCTCCAGACACAAACACTGCAGCTCAATCTCACGTCTGTGTGACTGTCACTGCCGCCGCATTACGCTCCAGACAAAACACTGCAGCTCAATCTCACGTCTGTGTGACTGTCACTGCCGCTGTGCTCCAACACAAACACTGCAGCTCAATCTCACGTCTGTGTGACTGTCACTGCTGCATTACGCTCCAGATGCAAACACTTCAGCTCAATCTCACGTCTGTGTGACTGTCACGGCCGCATTACGCTCCAGACGCAAACACTGCAGCTCAATCTCACGTCTGTGTGACTGTCACTGCAGCATTACTCTCCAAACACAAACACTGCAGCTCAATCTCACGTCTGTGTGACTGTCACTGCCGCATTATGCTCCAAACACAAACACTGCGGCTCAATCTCACGTCTGTGTGACTGTCACTGCCGCATTACGCTCCAAACTCAAACACTGCAGCTTATTCTCACGTCTGTATGACTGTCACTGCGCGTTATGCTCCCAGACGCAAACACTGCAGCTCAATCTCACGTCTGTGTGACTGTCACTGCCGCATTACGCTCCAAACGCAAACACTGCAGCTCAATCTCACGTCTGTGTGACTGTCACTGCCGTATAACGCTCCAGACACAAACACTGCAGCTCAATCTCACGTCTGTGTGACTATCACTGCCGCATTACGCTCCAAACACAAACACTGCAGCTCAATCTCACGTCTGTGTGACTGTCACTGCCGCATTACGCTCCATAAGCAAACACTGCAGCTCAATCTCACGTCTGTGTGACTGTCACTGCCGCATTACGCTCCAGACGCAAACACTGCAGCTCAATCTCAAGTCTGTGTGACTGTCACTGCCGCATTACGCTCAAACGCAAAACACTGCAGCTCAATCTCACGTCTGTGTGACTGTCACTGCCGCATTACGCTCCAAACACAAACACTGCAGCTCAATCTCACGTCTGTGTGACTGTCACTGCCGCATTACGCTCCAAACACAAACACTGCAGCTCAATCTCACGTCTGTGTGACTGTCACTGCCGCATTACGCTCCAAACGCAAACACTGCAGCTCAATCTCACGTCTGTGTGACTGTCACTGCCGCATTACGCTCCAGACGCAAACACTGCAGCTCAATCTCACGTCTGTGTGACTGTCACTGCCGCATTACGCTCCAAACACAAACACTGCAGCTCAATCTCACGTCTGTGTGACTGTCACTGCCGCATTACGCTCCAAACACAAACACTGCAGCTCAATCTCACGCCTGTGTGACTGTCACTGCCGCATTCGCTCCAAACACAAACACTGCAGCTCAATCTCCGTCTGTGTGACTGTCACTGCCGCGTACGCTCCAAACACAAACACTGCAGCTCAATCTCACGTCTGTGTGACTGTCACTGCCGACTACGCTCCAAACACAAACACTGCAGCTCAATCTCACGTCTGTGTGACTGTCACTGCCGCATTACACTCCCAGCGCAAACACTGCAGCTCAATCTCACGTCTGTGTGACTGTCACTGCCGCATTACGCTCAAACGCAAACACTGCAGCTCAATCTCACGTCTGTGTGACTGTCACTGCCGCATTACGCTCCAAACGCAAACACTGCAGCTCAATCTCACGTCTGTGTGACTGTCACTGCCGCATTACGCTCCAAACACAAACACTGCAGCTCAATCTCACGTCTGTGTGACTGTCACTGCCGCATTACGCTCCAAACACAAACACTGCAGCTCAATCTCACGTCTGTGTGACTGTCACTGCCGAATTACGCTCCAAACACAAACACTGCAGCTCAATCTCACGTCTGTGTGACTGTCACTGCCGCATTACGCTCCAAACACAAACAATCTCACGCAGCTCAATCTCAATCGTCTGTGTGACTGTCACTGCCGCAATTACGCTCCAAACACAAACACTGCAGCTCAATCTCACGTCTGTGTGACTGTCACTGCCGCATCGCTCCAAACACAAACACTGCAGCTCAATCTCACGTCTGTGTGACTGTCACTGCCGCATTACGCTCCAAACCCAAACACTGCAGCTCAATCTCACGTCTGTGTGACTATCACTGCCGCATTACGCTCCAAACACAAACACTGCAGCTCAATCTCACGTCTGTGTGACTGTCACTGCCGCATTACGCTCCAGACGCAAACACTGCAGCTCAATCTCACGTCTGTGTGACTGTCACTGCCGCATTACGCTCCAAACACAAACACTGCAGCTCAATCTCACGTCTGTGTGACTGTCACTGCTGCATTACGCTCAAACGCAAAACACTGCAGCTCAATCTCACGTCTGTGTGACTGTCACTGCCGCATTACCACTCAAACACAAACACTGCAGCTCAATCTCACGTCTGTGTGACTGTCACTGCCGCATTACGCTCCAGACGCAAAACACTGCAGCTCAATCTCACGTCTGTGTGACTGTCACTGCCGCGTACGCTCCAGAGCGCAAACACTGCAGCTCAATCTCACGTCTGTGTGACTGTCACTGCCGACGTACTCTCCAGACGCAAACACTGCAGCTCAATCTCACGTCTGTGTGACTGTCACTGCCGCATTATGCTCCAAACACAAACACTGCAGCTCAATCTCACGTCTGTGTGACTGTCACTGCCGGTCACGCTCCCAAACACAAACACTGCAGCTCAATCTCACGTCTGTGTGACTGTCACTGCCGCATTACGCTCCAGACGCAAACACTGCAGCTCAATCTCACGTCTGTGTGACTGTCACTGCTGCATTACGCTCCAGACGCAAACACTGCAGCTCAATCTCACGTCTGTGTGACTGTCACTGCCGAATTACGCTCCAAACACAAACACTGCAGCTCAATCTCCGTCTGTGTGACTGTCACTGCCGCATTACGCTCAGACGCAAACACTGCAGCTCAATCTCACGTCTGTGTGACTGTCACTGCCGCATTACGCTCCAAACACAACACTGCAGCTCAATCTCACGTCTGTGTGACTGTCACTGCCGCGTTACGCTCCAAACACAAACACTGCAGCTCACTCTCACGTCTGTGTGACTGTCACTGCCGTTACGCTCCAAACACAAAACACTGCAGCTCAATCTCACGTCTGTGTGACTGTCACTGCGAATTACGCTCCAAAGCGCAAACACTGCAGCTCAATCTCCGTCTGTGTGACTGTCACTGCCGCGTTACGCTCAAACACAAACACTGCAGCTCAATCTCACGTCTGTGTGACTGTCACTGCCGAATTACGCTCCAAACACAAACACTGGAGCTCAATCTCACGTCTGTGTGACTGTCACTGCCGCGTACGCTCCAGACACAAACACTGCAGCTCAATCTCACGTCTGTGTGACTGTCACTGCTGTCACGCTCCAGACGCAAACACTGCAGCTCAATCTCACAACAGCAGAGCACTGATGGTCACTGAACTTCAATGTCAAACTCTAAGACCTGATGGCAAAACCTAAAACTTAATTGCAGCTCGTATATTAATCCAGTAGTACATGTATACACTGCTGTTTTTCCTTTCAAACTAACTCATGTTTATACTGTCAACTCATGACCCTTAAAGGCCCAATATGTTATTCTCTGCCGCTAGAGGGCGCTTAACCAAACAATAATAAGAGGCCAAGTTTGATGACGCAATGGGATCGCGTAGAATCATGGGAGTTGTTGTCTTCATCAATTTACACGCACCGCTGACAGCTAAATTCTCCTACGTGAGTCAAACAGGAGGAGCAAAACCATGTACATGGACGCAGTAAGGTTATACTACTTTACTTTTATATAACCTCGTCTTATTTCATTACAATAAAAAGAAAATGTAAGGGATAATGATAAGTCGGCCGTTTAAAGCGCTTATGATGTGCTGCAGGTCAGTGGCTGAGATAAGGTTGTGGGGCCGGCTCATGTTGCCCATCTTTGTCGAGAATAATAACAGATGTGAACACTCTGTTGCTGAATGCAAATGCTAAAGGTAACAGATATCGAGGAAATGCCACTGTCAGCTGGCAATGTACGCTTTTAGTTGCTCTTACCGCTATTGGTATAGCTTCCTTAGCAACGATGTGCTCAACAGACCAGCTGGCCAGCGGTTATCTGTCGTGACACGCTGATAGACCAAACTGAATCGAGCATTCAAGGGAGCCGTGTTCTAACTGCAAGTAATGTAGCTAACGTAGCACTGACGTCTCATAACGCACAAACGATGTGCCGTACACATCAGCTTTCTGTTTGTCATGAGGCATCACAAGAAAAATGTTTTGAAGTGGAGTAACGTTACATTTATGTAACCCTCTTGGCTTGAAACTCTTTGGCACAGGCGAAGCACGCGTGCGTGGAGGGTGATTTTCTCGCTCTCGCGCACTCTTTGCGTTGGGAGTGACGTCAAATATGCGACGAAAAGTAACGCCCCGTGTCCCTACATCGAAAATACAGATATCTCTGTCTTTGATAATCATTGAATACATCATGGATAATGTAAGTACTCAACACCAAAACATATATAACATATCTATATATTTTATTGATCTTTGAATTGGGGAAATTTTACATATTGGGCCTTTAAGAATGCAACACCAGGAAATTTATTGAAATTTTAGAGTATTTAAAAACGTTAAAAAATTTAATTTGAAGAATTAATTTAACCACGGCTTTGAATTGAGCAGACTGAAATCACTGAGCAATATTTACTGATGCATGAGGAAAACACACAAATACATCACCGCTCACAGAGTAAAAAATCAACACTCACAGTATGCTGCATTTTTTCTGGACATGAGTATAGTTACATGAAATGAACACTGATTTTCTGAAAAAGAAAAATTTCTGATTAATTGTGAGCCACTGAGACACTCAAACACTGTTTCTCAGGCCGATGTATGCCTGACTGATAGGACTATTGTTTGTAGCTGTGCTGGTGCGTGGTGCTCAAATCTCTCCGAACGTCAACAGCTTTCATTTTCCTTTCAACGAAATGCCAGAATCGGTCTCACGAGTAGCTGACAGAGTATGAACATAATATCATTCGCTTCAACAAAACATATGAACTTATTTTCACCTGCAGTACATTGCAATAAACATTTCAACTATCCCAGAGTCTTCGTCAGCAGCACAGGCTGAAATGGCAGCCATTTTGTGGTGAATTTAACAGAGTTAATTTAACAGTGTTAATTCTTAGTTACTCAGTTTCTCCAGTCATGAGCGTTTCCTCATAAGAGTGATGTAAAGGGGCAGTGAAGACGGCGACTCACTTCTCGGGAGAGTGAAGTAGCCCTGCGGAGAGGGGTCCCAGCACTTGGCCACGGTGAGGATGATGGGCCTAACGCACAGGGAAAGGACGGCAGAGAGCCAAACACAAGCGCTTCACAAGCTTTCATATGTCATGTGGGCTGTTTGCCTTTTTTCTGCACGACTATACATATGGTCATCAGTCGATGTAGTCAACATTTTTATCACACTTCACACGTTTATCTTGGCATCTTTACCAAAATGTATTCAGTTTGCTTTTCGCCCATACCTGATCACATTTGCACTGCAGAAAGGACAGACGAGACGGACACGCAGATAGTTGTTTAGACGGATGGATGGACAGAAAAGTAGAAGCATGCCTTAAGGTGATCATTCATACTCCCTGGCCACTGGAAATTGGAAAATTGGAAACTGGAAAGGGGGCAGTGACTCACCATAAAGACAGAAGGGGCAGTGACTCACCATAAAGACAGAGGGGGGCAGTGACTCACCATAAAGACAGAGGGGGGCAGTGACTCACCATAAAGACAGAGAGGTGGCAGTGACTCACCATAAAGACAGAGGGGGCAGTGACTCACCATAAAGACAGAGGGGGGCAGTGACTCACCATAAAGACAGAGGGGGCAGTGACTCACCATAAAGACAGAGGGGGCAGTGACTCACCATAAAGACAGAAGGGGGCAGTGACTCACCATAAAGACAGAAGGGGGCAGTGACTCACCATAAAGACAGAGGGGGGCAGTGACTCACCATAAAGACAGAAGGGGGCAGTGACTCACCATAAAGACAGAAGGTGGCAGTGACTCACCATAAAGACAGAGGGGGGCAGTGACTCACCATAAAGACAGAAGGGGGCAGTGACTCACCATAAAGACAGAAGGGGGGCAGTGACTCACCATAAAGACAGAAGGGGGCAGTGACTCACCATAAAGACAGAAGGGGGGGCAGTGACTCACCATAAAGACAGAGGGGGCAGTGACTCACCATAAAGACAGAAGGGGCAGTGACTCACCATAAAGACAGAAGGGGGCAGTGACTCACCATAAAGACAGAAGGGGGCAGTGACTCACCATAAAGACAGAAGGGGCAGTGACTCACCATAAAGACAGAGGGGGCAGTGACTCACCATAAAGACAGAAGGGGGCAGTGACTCACCATAAAGACAGAGGGGGCAGTGACTCACCATAAAAAACAGAAGGGGCAGTAACTCACCATAAAGGCAGAAGGGGCAGTGACTCACCATTAAAACAGAGGGGCAGTGACTCACCATAAAGACAGGAGGGGCAGTGACTCACCATAAAGACAGAGGGGGCAGTGACTCACCATAAAGACAGGAGGGGGCAGTGACTCACCATAAAGACAGAAGGGGGCAATGACTCACCATAAAGACAGAAGGGGCAGTGACTCACCCTGGTTTGTGCACAATCTCTCGCAAAACTCTCACGGCATCGTCATTGCTCATGTTCTCAAAGTTGATATCGTTCACCTGGGGAGGCGGGAAGAGAGTCAGATAGAGTTGGACAGAGTCAGAGAGAGAATACCCAAGAATAACCACAAAACCTCCCACTACTGGGTGAATAAAAATGGGCCCCTTACAAATTTGGATGAATAACTACGAGCCCCTCCCACTACTGGTAATGATTGTGGCTCCTCCCACTATAGGATAAATAACCATGGCCCCTCCCACCTTTGGATGAATAACCATAAGCCCCTCCTACCACCGAATGCCACCGCTCCCAGTACTGGATGAATAAGCATGTGCCCTTCCACTATGGGATGAATAACATTAGCCCTTCCCACTACCCAGCCCACAATTGGATGAATAACCATGGCCCCTCCTCACCTGCAGCAGCATGTCTCCCGGCTCGATCCGCCCATCAGCCGCCACGGCTCCGCCTTTCATGATGGAGCCGATATAGATGCCGCCATCTCCCCTCTCGTTACTCTGCCCCACGATGCTGATGCCCAGGAAGTTGTACTTCTCTAAGGAAATACACAGTGGCGACTGGTCATTTGGGGCAGGTGGGGCACGCACCCACCTGGTGTCACCAGAAAGGACCGCAAGCAAATCACATTATTAATTCTTAAACATTATCTTATTATCTGCTAAAATGTATTGTCTATAAATTTAGCATTTTGCTAAATTGTATAGAATTTGTGTTTGGATTTAAGTTCATGTTTGCTGGTCTCTGTTTTGCTGCTTCAGACTGCTTTACACCGTATAGCTGAGTTTGATGATTTAAAACCAATAATCTCCATTGTTCAAGCTAAAAATAACTTACATGTGAAAGGTTAAATCGACAACTTTCCCTCTCCTGTGGCAGCAGTTTACGGCGACACAGTGGTCAGGTATTCAGAGAAAAATTTCTGGAAAGAAGCATCCACTTTGCTGCACCTTGCTGTATTGGATGCCCGTCACAAGATGGCAGCCAGACCTGGACATTGAAATCGTAATATAGCGCCTCTAGTGTATATAGCTCGTTGCTGCCGCCGCTTCCTTCTACCAGCGCAGTTGAAGAAACCAGTATGGCGTGAAGTGCATCGCACTTCTCAATTTCCCATAGACTACAGTGCCTGACAAAAGTCTTGTCACTTATCCAAGTTGTAGGAACAACAAATAATAACCTGACTTGCAGTTGATCAATTGGAATCAAAAATGGCTTATATGAAAGGCAAAGCCCTCTAGATTATCTTGAAATATACCAAAATAGAGTTTTGTGTCATTGATTGAGTTTTATAATTTAATTTGTACAGAAAGGTCAGATTTTGCTTGGACAAAAGTCTTGTCGCATTGAAAAAAAAAATGTGGAAATTATACATACACTTTATTTTGAATACACAAACATGCCACTATAATATCAGAACATAAAGCCATGGTGCCTTGGAAAAAAAAATTAATATTGCATATGACTCCCATGAGCTTGGAGGACTGCATCCATACGTCTTGGCAATGACTGAGATAACTTGATGATGAAATCATCTGGAATGGCATAGAAATTGATGATGATAATGAGAATCATAATATGAATGATTATTGTTAACCGTTTTAATGAGTTCTTTGTAAGTGTGGGTCCAGATCTTGCTGAAAAAATCTCATATCCTGCGACAATGGACAGTTGGAATGATGGGTTGATAAATAGAAATCCTAGTTCAATGTTTCTTACTGCAGTGACTGAAAAAGAACTATTAGATATTGTTAATAAATGTCCAAATAAAAAATCAGCTGATTGTGATGACATTAATATGGAACTAGTTAAAAAGGTAATTGAGGGTATTTCTAGACCATTAACATACATATGCAACTTATCATTCCAATCCGGTTCATTTCCAAACAGAATGAAAATAGCAAAAGTTATACCGCTGTACAAGACTGGGAACAAGCATCAATTCACAAACTACAGGCCTGTCTCGTTACTCCCATAATTCTCAAAAACACTAGAAAAACTATTCAATAACAGATTAGAAAAGTTCATTGAAAAGCACAATTTACTTTCAGATATTCAGTACGGGTTCAGAACAAACAGATCAACAGCACTTGCATTAATAGAATCAATTGAAGAAATCACAAATTCTATAGAACAAAAAAAGCATACAGTTGCGCTGTTTATTGATTTAAAAAAAGCATTTGACACAATCGATCACAATATTCTAATCTACAAATTGGAACGGTATGGTATCAGGGGGGTAGTATTAAACTGGATAAGGAGTTATTTGAGCGACAGGCAGCAGTTTGTGAAGTTGGGTGATCTTTGTTCTTCTTGTCTGCATGTAACTTGTGGTGTCCCCCAGGGGTCTGTGTTGGGACCCAAATTGTTTATTTTATATATCAATGATATCTGTAATGTCTCAAATATATTGAAATTGGTATTGTTTGCCGATGACACGAATATTTTTTGCTCTGGGGAGGATCTGCATAAGTTATCAGGGGATATCACCACAGAAATGAAGAAAATGAAAGCATGGTTTGACATAAATAAATTATCATTAAATTTAAGTAAAACTAAGATTATGTTATTTAGTTATTTAACTGCAAAAGGAACACACAAGTAGAGGTTCACATTGATGAAATCAAAATTGAACAAGTCTCTGTAAATAAATTCCTGGGTATAATAATTGACGATAAACTAAACTGGAAATTTCACATTAAACATGTACAATCAAAACTTTCAAAAAGCTTATCCATCCTCAGTAAAGTAAAGCATGTTCTGGATCATCGATCACTCCACATTCTTTACTGTTCTCTGGTTTTACCGTATTTACATTACTGTTCAGTGGTCTGGGGCAATAATTACAAAAGTTCATTGCATCCAATAATTATACTACAAAAAATAGCAGTAAGAATCATTCATAATGCTAGATATCGAGACCACTCCAATTCACTTTTTCTGCAATCAAAATTACTAAAATTTACTGATATTGTACAGTTTCAAACTGCACAAATAGTTTTTAAAGCAAAAAACAAAATTCTGCCGAGAAACATACAAAAATTGTTCAGCGATCAAGAGGGGGGATATGATCTCAGGGAAAAATTAAACCTAAAAGTTCAGCCTATGAGGACTACCAGGAAAGGTTTCGGCATTTCCATATGTGGAGTAAGACTCTGGAATGGTTTGAATGTGGAGCTTAAAATGTGTCAGAATTTACAGCAATTCAAAGCCAAATATAAGGACATTATTTTATTGAGGTACAGTGATGTAGATAGTTTAAAACTCACATGATGGTTGCAGGGACCTGCTGTTTAATAATCATCATTATCATTATTCCTACTATTATTATTATTATTATTATTGTTGTCTGGCTTACCTTATGTAAATCTGATATTTTGTTATTTATGTAAAGATGTGTATATGTGCTCTTAGACTCAAGGATGCTCTCATGTATGAAAGGTTATGTGCATAAGGGCATATGTATTTGTATAGTAATATGTTATGAAAATTCTTATTATTGAAAAAGTTAAATAATGTACAAGGTGTATGTAGTTAGGGAACTGACAAGATGATTATGATTAATTACTGATGGAGAAGGGGTGGGGTACAATAAGTTTTTACTTCTTCCCACTCCCTTTCGAATGTATAAATTGAACTCGATATTGTATAAACTTTCGGTTTTTTTTTTTCGATCTTTCTGTTTTGTATATGTTGACTCTTCTGTACTTGTCTTTTTTTTAAATTATATATTCGAAATAAACTAACAAATCAATCAATCAATCAAAGCAGTCTTGCAGGACTCCCAGAGTTCATCAAGATTCTATGGTTTCATCTTCCAAGCCGCTGCAGGGTGAAGTTGCCTTCAGCCGTCGACTTCCAGGCTGCTCAGCCTGTCAGGCTGCGTAAACACCGCCCCCAAGTACAGCCAATCAGATCGCGAGCTAGAGTACAACCAATCCGCTCACGAGGCAGCCAATTCAATTCAATTTCCTCTCCTCAAAGCGGAGCAGGCTTAAGAACATCAATATTGTTAAAAACGAATGCATTTAATCGTCTTTTCTCATTAAAGAAACTGATTCGGGAGGTAATGTTAGATATTTCAGCTATTTTGATTATGTTAACCATGTTAACCAATGCAAACAAGTGCTTTTTTTTGTCTTACAGTTAACTTATAGACCTAAACTAAGCTAAACAGGTCATACTTGTTAACCTAAACACTTCTACAATATAACTTCAAGTATAACTCTGTTTGAAACATAAAATTGGCCTACTTGTGTGATATTTTGTTCAATAAGCTGTTTAGTTGAGCTTCTTAAAAACTTCAACGGCAAGTTGCTGTAACGTTAACTGCCTTCAAGGCTGACCGTAGAGACTAGTGCCTTGCAGGCTGGTTAGAAGGCTAATGTTGATTTCATATTGTATAATCTTTGATAATATTCAGTCAGATGCCTTCAAGGCATCAGGGCCCGGGGTGGGTGCTGCTGCAGGAGCATCAGGGCCGGGGTGGGTGCTGGGGTGGGTGCTGCTGCAGGAGCATCAGGGCCCGGGGTGGGTGCTGGGGCTGTTTTTTTTTTACTTTTTTAGCAGGGAGGGTAGATATGGGCTCCTGACGGCGCGCCGAGACATCGTTTCAACTCCTAAAAAAGAGTGTAAAAAAGCAAAGACAACATCAATATGCAACAACACCTCGGTCAGTTTTCTGAGGTAACGTGGTTGGTTTGAGCATTAATAAATCTATGGGCTGAAAAATAGAAGATTTTAAATTAGCCTTGGAAGGCTCCAACTCAGTAGAGACTCCCAGTAGAGACCCCTTCAGTAATGCTGAGGGAGTCTCTACTGTCAGCCTTGAAGGCATCAGAATTGTAAACACGCACACACACAAACACACACACACACACACATATATATATATATATGAAATCATCTGCCTACCAACCAGCCTTGAAGGCACTAGTCTCTACTGTCAGCCTTGAAGGCAGTTAACGTTACAGCAACTTGCAGTTGAAGTTTTTAAGAAGCTCAACTAGACAGCTTATTGAAAAAAAAACTCACAAGTAGGCCAATTTTAAGTTTCAAACAGAGTTATACTTCAAGTTATATTGTAGAAGTGTTTAAGTTAACAAGTATGACCTGTTTAGCTAAGATTAGGTCTATAAGTTCACTTTAAGACCAAAAAAAAAAAAATAACACTTGTTTGCATTGGTTAATATAATCAAAATAGCCGAAATATCTAACGTTACCTCCCGAATCAGTTTCTTTAATGAGAAAACCCACGATTAAATGCATTCGTTTTTAACAATATTAATGTTCTTAAGCCCACTTACCGAGTAAAGGCTTCCGAATTGAATTGGCTGCCTCGTGAGCGGATTGGTGGTACTCTAGCTCACGATCTGATTGGTTGTACTTGGGGGCGGTGTTTACGCAGCCTGACAGGCTGAGCAGCCTGGAAGTCGACGTCTGAAGGCAACTTCACCCTGCAGCTTCCAAGCCTCCTCCTTCATCTTACCCCTGAAATGCTCAATAATGTTCATGTCAGGTGACTGGGTTGGCCAATCCTGGAGTACCTTCACCTTCTTCGCTTTCAGGAACTGTGACATGGAGGCAGAAGAATGAGAAGGAGCAGCAGTATAAGTATGGCAGCAAGAACTTCTTGATATTTCAGGCTGTTGATGTTGCCATCCACTCTGCAGATCTCTCTCACACCCCCATGCTGGATGTAACAACAAACCATGATTTTTCCTCCACCAAACATGATTGTTTTCTGGGAGAATCTTGGGTCCATGAGGGTTCCAACAGGTCTTGTACGGCGACTGGCATGCAGTTCAATGGATGATTCACCAGAAAAATAAACTTTCAGCCACTTTTCCAGTATCAATCCTTTCTGCGAGCTGTGGGCCTTGGCAAATGCAACGCAGGTTTTTTGTTTTCTGTTTAATGCAGACTTCTGTGTACTAATTTGGCTTTGAAAACCACTTTGAGAGAGAATTTGACAAACTCTTCTTGTAGATACCGGGATTTTTGGTGACATTTCCTCATGTAGCTTCGCTGTAGTTGAAGAAGGGCTAGCCTTGTACAGTTGAAGCAGCAAACGGTCCTTTCAAACAGTTGTCATACCGGGGTCTGTCTGACCTGCGCTTGCCATGAACGTCACCAGTTTCTTCAAATCTTTTTCTCATCCCTCCACTTGACATTTGGATACATTAAAGATGTCTGCCACCTCAGCAGCAGACTCAGTCTTCAGGCTCTTGATGATCAGCACTTTGGTCAGTGGTTGAATCTTTGGTATGTTGTCAGAGGTCTAGTCGCACCTCATATGAAAGTCTGGTGTGCTGGGGTTATTTCTCTACACATCTGGGAATGTGTTAATTACAGTATTTGTCATAGGTTAAACTCTATTCTGCGATTTGTTGCATCATCTGAAGAGACAACAAGACTTTTGTCCTAGCAAAAACAGATGTTATGGGCTTAGCCAAGCTGTGAACATCAGAACACTTTTTGACGGTTTCATTTTGCACCAAATTATTAATGTGAAAGCCCCTGACATTAAAATGGACCATTTATTGTAACAATTGATTGGTTAGAAATAAAGTTATATGCTATTTTAAGTTACTATGTCCTTATGCGACAAGACTTTTGTCAGGCACTGTATAATGGAGAAATTCCAGCTATTTTCAGCTAAACTAAGGGGTCTTCCGAAAAGATTTCAACATATTTGTGATCGAAAATCATATAAGAATAAAACTTAATGCGCAATTTTACACGACACTGTTCGAGACGTCGAAAATATAAAAACATGTCTTAGTAGGAAGCACAGCACTAACTAGCCACTTGTCTAGCTGGTGTGTTAGGTAATCGAGTCGCTGCAGACGGCTGTGATGGCAAACTTTATCTGTAAATTTAGCTAGCTAGATAAACTTAATTTAGCACAATAAACTCATGTTGCTTACAAAGGGTGATGGCCAGCTTGCTCTCTTGACCATGTAATGTTAGCAAAGTTCCATATCTACATAAAGCATTAGCCATAGCGAATGACCTGGCAGAAATGTTCGTGTAACGTTAGTGGTGTTCATTCCGGATGAATTGTACAAATAAAAGCATCCTGGCATTTGCCTATCTAGGGACTATTTAGTAGGCAAGCTGTGAGTTTGTTTTTATTATTATTATTATTATTATTATTATTACGATAACGCAATCCTAGGTGAGGCAGTGGACCAAACTGGCTAGCTTTCAATAGCCACGTTTCCATCCACACGTTCTAATGTGAATTAAGTCATATCGAATTAAAAATGCCTTATGGAAACGGTGAAATTTGACTTGATTTTCAAGATATCGAAACTAAGTTTATATGGTTGATCTCATCAGATTTTCTCTTGATCGGTAAAAGGCTTATGCGATAACTGCTGATGGAAACGTTATTTGCCGAATAAATCTGCTACTGCACCGTGACGGTGTTTTGATGCCGTCGTTGCCTTCTGATAATGGTTTGCTGTGTTGCTAATAGCTGGCACATAAGCACTATTACAACTTGTGCAATTATCATCATTTGTTGGTAGACGCGATCCATTATTGAAAACTAGTTAATTTTGTTGGCTACCACACTACTTCTGTTCACTCTAAGGTTCTGCGATTCAGTGCGAAAATGAATGGAAATAGCTTAAAATGTCAGAAATCTATTCGATACACCGATTTGATCACATAATAGCAAGTGACGTCATTCCGCGCAAGTTTTCATTTGCTTTAATGCTGTTGGAAATGCATTTTCACCGCCTTTATTCGCATGAATATTTTTGGCGAACTTCAGATAATTCGATTGACAAGTGGATGGAAACATAGCTAATGATTGCCAGTGAAGATAGCGTTTCTGCATACTGCTCGGCTGTCTGCCCTGCTGAAAGAAGTCATGGAAACCATTAGGCAACCATTAGGCATATTCTATTGGTTTCTAATGGTTCCTGGTGGTTTTATAATGGTTTCTAGTGGTTTCTAATGGCTACTTATGTTTTCCTAATGGTTTGGTTTGCTTTTCTAATGGGATTCAATTATCTCCTACACAAATCTACAGGACTTTAACTGGTCCCTACTAATGGTTCCTACAGGAGTCTTAATGGTTCCTACAGGAGTCTTAATGGTTCCTACAGAAGTCTTAATGGTTCCTACTGGCGTTTCTATACCAGTCTAATGGTCACTATACAGTGGTCTAGTGGTCAATACAGGGTGTAGTGGTCTCTAATGGTTCCTAGTGTGATGGAGGAACACAGATGTTATAGCCTTCTTTGGCAATCACATCTGTGTGATTTCTAGTGGGTCCTTGAGTAGGCTATACGGTATGTTTGTAGACTGCAGTGTTCAGTGACTTCATTTAATACATTCCAAGATCACCTTTGGCCTATTGCGATTAAATTTGTGATTAAATCATATTTGGCCTTTTGTGATTAAATCATTGTTCATGAATCTTCCATCCGAGAGGAGGGAAAAGAACACAAACTGATGGTTTGATGGTTCATGTTCTGAAAAAATTTAATTAAAATCACAAACTGCAATGAGTTGTCACGCCCCATATGTCCAGTTCCCAATTCGGAGGGGAAAATATCCCAATACATACACAATTACACATATGTATAGACATCTCTGGTGCCCAGTGTTATGACTCTGCTATAATTTCTGTTGCAGCAATACGTTTCTCAGTATGTTTTTCTAATAGTTTTAGATCCTAATGGGACCAGTTTTCTAACGGTTTTAGCTCTTAATGGAACCAGTAGCTTTCTAATGGTATTACATTCTAATGGAACCAGTAGCTTTCTAATGGTATTACATTTTAATGGGACCAGTAGGTCTCTAATGGTATTACATTTTAATGGGACCAGTAGGTCTCTAATGGTTTTATATCCTAATGGGACCAGTAGGTTCCTAATGATTTTACATCCTAATGGGACCAGTAGGTTCCTAATGGTTTCTTCTAATGGTTCCTCATGGTGTTCCAATTCCCATTAGACCATTAGAAACCTAATGGTTCCTAATGGTTTTTTTCTAATGGTATTCTACTTGATTTTTCAGCAGGGTGTTCCGTTCTACATGTTCTTGTAGGCTACTCACCAACACATGCGAGTGACCAATCAGTCAGTTGTGAGTCATACTGACCTACCAATAGATTAACCGTTGACTAAAACAACCTCTTATAACTTCGTTCTCGTAAAGCGTCAAGCGAAATTGCGCCTCGATTCATTTTTTATTATGTAATCCAGTCCTACGCAGGGAGGATTTACGATTGTATACCTTTTAGATAACAAATTAATAGCAGGAGTTTTTCCATTATAGTCAATGGGAAATTCAGAAATTCACTTATCTAGACCTGAAATACATTCTTGCCCCTCCAAGTTTTTACACTTAAAAACGCCACTGGAAATACAGACAGGAAGTTGTACTTCTCTGAGGAAATAGAGACAGGAAGTTGTACTTGAAGTTGAGAGGAAGTGGAGAGTTCAAGTTTGACCCTGACCAGGCTAGGTCTTACTTGTAAATGAGGTAGTAATCTCAATGTGACTTCCTAGGTGATTAAAGTTTGATGATGATGAGTGAGACTGCAAGTACCTTGAGAGAGAGAGAGAGAGAGAGAGAGAGAGAGAGAGGCAGAATATCTCTTCACCGTCAGAGATATAAAGCAGAGACAGATCCTGACCAAGTACAGGATCAGTGACCACAGTCTGGCCATAGAAACAGGCAGACATAAGAAATCATGAAAACCCAAAGAGGAGAGAATATGTGCTCACTGTATGACAGGTGAGGTTGGGACAGAGAATATGTGGTCACTGTATGACAGGTGAGGTTGAGACAGAGAATATGTGCTCACTGTATGACAGGTGAGGTTGAGACAGAGAATATGTGGTCACTGTATGACAGGTGAGGTTGAGACAGAGAATATGTGCTCACTGTATGACAGGTGAGGTTGGGACAGAGAATATGTGGTCACTGTATGACAGGTGACATTGAGACAGAGATGCACTTCCTCCTTAAGTGTGAAAAATATGAGGACATTAGACACAAATACTTTGAAAAATTCCACTCCAAAATTCGAAACTTCCAAAAATTACCGAACAATATAAAAATTCCCATAGTGCTTGGAGAAGGAGAGACAGCAGCAATCGCTGCTCAATATGTAGCAGCTTGTCACAGCCTGAGGGACAGGGCCACAATCAGCACGCCCTAAAATACTGCACCCGCACAAAATCTGTGTTTTATGCATTTCTTCTTTATATATGATAATTTTATTTTCCCAATTTTTTTAATTTCTTTTTTTTAAATTTCATTTCATTTATTAATTAATGTATTCTTTAATATGCCATTTTTGCATTGCATTTCTTTATACTTATATATATATGCACACACAATGTATATGTGTTGTGTATGTATGTGTGTGTGTGTATATTTTATATATATATATATATATATATCTTATATCTATCTTACTCTGTTCAAAAAAAAAAAATGTTCATGCTTTGGCAATATGTATGCATAATGTATGTCATGGCAATAAAGCTCAGTTGAATTGAATTGAGAGAAAGGGAGAGAGGGAGGGAGAGAGAGGGAGGGGGGGAGAGGGGGGGAGAGAGAGAGGGAGAGGAAGGGAGAGAGAGGGGGGGGGAGAGAGGGGGGAGAGAGAGAGAGGGAGAGGAAGGGAGAGAGAGAGAGAGGGGGGAGAGAGAGAGAATCCAAGGGAAAGACACAAAGACACAAAAACACACACACACTCACCCATGTTGAGTGTAATGGTGATTATGTTGAGCGACATGGTAGAATCTGTCACACTACTGAAGGATGATGCCTATAAAAAAATAAATTTGTATCAGGACATACATCGTATGGAAGCATATAGTTAACAAAATTAAAATGAAAATGCAATGTCAGAAATGCATTTTCATTTTCAAGATAAAAGCGCATTATTTGTATCATAATGAAAATTCAAATGTAATCCTCCACTTTGCATATTCATTTTCAAGTCCATGTATGCAATTTTTATAACAATTGGAAAATTAAAATACATTCCTCATTTACATTTGCATTTTCGAGAAGTGCCCTGCAATATCACTAACAAAACGAAAACGAAAACGCTAATCGTATAAAGCAAATACATTCTCGGAAATGCTTTTTCGTTTTTTTTAGAAGCACGCCGCATTATTTGTATCATCACGAAAATGATAAAGTAATCCTCCACTTTACGTTTGCATTTTCAAGTCCATGTAGGCACTGTTTTCATTTGCAAGAAGTGCCCCGCAATATCACTAACAAAACGAAATCGAAAACGCTAAATCTCCTAAAGCATATACATTCTCGGAAATGCTTTTTCTTTTTCAAGAAGCAGACACAATATCTGTCTCATAATTAAATCGCTAACGCAGTTCGCCACTTTTCTTTTTCATTTTCGCGACAGACTGCCCTGCCTGACTTTGCATTTTCGATTTCGAGGTCCCACGCGCTTTTCCTAACAAAATTAAAAAAGAAAATACCCTCCCTAGTTGGGTGTGGCCTGTCGGTGAGAAGGCGGGGCGTCCTCCACAATTTAAATGACGGATTGGATATTAACAAATACAAGTGATCTCGGTGGTTATCAATCAGAGGGAAACTTCTGCTGCACGCACTTTTATGTCAAAGCACAAATGGAGCCACTGACTGTGCATGAACGCTCCCCTGGACATTGCGGATTTTGATTGAGAGTATAGCTAAGGTTTTCCCCCGAAAGACACTGCTCTCGCACTCAATTACCCCCGTGTGCGCTTGGATTAGCGCTGCTTCCACTGAAATTGTGTGCTTACACTCAGATCTGTCGATCTTCGGACGGGTTATCTGCGCATCATCTGTTAAGTAGTACAGTCGGTTACAAAGCAAGTTCATACGCTCCTGCTCTCTTGGGCTTCATGTACTTCCATTGCTTTCTTCACGAATTTGGAGTGAAAGGACAGTTCGTATTAATACACCAGTGCCTATACGTCTCTTTACCTTAATAGCTGGCTACATACAATGGTGGCCGTGTAACACGTCGACCTCCAGTTCTCTGTTCTGCGAGTCTGTGGATGAATCGCGGAGGTAGGCTGAGCTAAGAAAGGGACAGATTCATGTGTTAAACATCCTCCTGCTGCAGAAGAAAGGCTTGCGAAATCCATAGATCTATGATTTCTCTTATTATACCGCAAAAGTCGCTTGTAATAATATGCTGTCGCTGGCCATAGCCAGATGTCGACACAGTGATATGTTTCGGCCAATCGATGTGCTTTTCATGAACAGTCACATCGTTAGACTAACGCGATGTTAATTAGCTAGCTAACTACTTTCCTGCAAGATGACGAACATTACGAACAACTATAGCATAAAACTTGCTTCCAGTCCATTTAACTTGACCAGATTGCGATCAGTTTCAACGTCTGTTTTATGTGGTAACACTATGCTTGCAACAGGATCGTCTCTCCCGCAGCTCAGTGCACCCCTGCCATTCATCCACAAAATTGCAGTGAGGCACACCAACTGGAAGCCGATGTGTTTGTTACCCGGCAACTCTTATAATGTAATATATTATCTTATAATCTTATAATATAAGAGTTATGTAGCAGCAACTAAGGTATAAGAAAAGTATGGGCACCGATGTATTAATATATAAGCGGTCCTTTTATTCCAAAATCGTGAAGAAAGCCACGGAAGTAGCTACCTGTGCAGCCCCGGTGGGCAGGACCGTATGAACCCGCAAAAGATAGCGTGCAGATAATCTGTCCAACCATTGATTGATCGAGTGTAAGCACACGGTTTGAATGGAAGCAGGTATAGTCCAAGCGCACGCAGGGGCTAATTGAGTGCGAGAGCAGGATCACTGCAATTTTAGTCTAACGATGTGACCGTTTATGGATTTCGCAAGCCTTTCTTCTGCAGCAGCAGGATGCAAGCGAACACATGAATCTGTCCCTTTCTTAGCTCAGTCTACCTCTGCGATTCATCCACAGACTCGCATAATAGAGAACTGGAGGTCGACGTGTTACACGGCTACCATTGTATGTCGCCAGCTATTAAGGTATAGAGACGTATAGGCACTGGTGTATTAATACGAACTGTGCTTTCACTCCAAATTCGTGAAGAAAGCAATGGAAGTACATGAAGCCCAAGAGAGCAGGAGCGTATGAACTTGCTTTGCAACCGACTGAACAACTAAACAGATGATGCGCAGATAACCCGTCCGAAGATCGACAGATCTGAGTGTAAGCAGCGCTAATCCAACCGCACACGGGGGTAATTGAGTGCGAGAGCAGTGTCTTTCGGGGGAAAACCTAAGCTATACTCTCAATCAAAATCCGCAATGTCCAGGGGAGCGTTCATGCACAGTCAGTGGCTCCATCTATGTAAGTCAGCATTTGTGCTTTGACATAAAAGTGCGTACAGCAGGAGTTTCCCTCTGATTGATAACCACCGAGATCGCTTGTATTTGTTAATATCCAATCCGTGCCAAAATGCTAATGTAAATGAGGAATGTATTTTAATTTTCCAATTGTTATAAAAATTGCATACATAGACTTGCAAATGAAAATGTAAAGTGGAGGATTACATTTTAATTTTCATTATGATACAAATAATGCGCTTGTATCTTGAAAATGAAAATGCATTTCTGACATTGCATTTTCATTTTAATTTGGTTAACTATATGCTTCCATAACATCGGAGGTCACAGTAGACAAAAAAAAAAAATAATAATAATTTTTAAAATAGTGCCATGGCACTGCAGCTCACCTGCCTCAGAACCATTGCATTACATATTGTCGGCCTGCTGATAAAACCTTGTATCTCCAAATTGATAAGAAACAAAAACTCGTATGTCCACTATTCTTACATGCAAAATTAAACATTTTTTATTTTATTTATATTTTAAATAATATTTATATATTTATATTATTATTTTTTATTTTCCTGTGAAGTTTATCATTTTAAAGATACAAGGTTTTATCAGCAGGCCGACGATATGTTAGTCTGTACTGTGACAGACCATTTTCCATATAATTAATGTGACTTCATATCAATGGCAATTTAGAAAAGTAATGAGTGGAGCAATGTGATCAACTGTTGTACGGCCAGGCCAATCCAGTCAAGGTTGTAAAGGGCACCCAACACTGCAGTTACAGCAAATACTTTTATATCAAAGAGTAAAATCAGCTGGGAACAATCTACATAGTTTTACAATTTTAATCATTGAGAATGAGGTCAATGAATACCTAAAATAATCTCCTTAATAAGATATTATTAACCAAATGTGGATAATGTCGATTGCTGATATTTGCTGAGTAACTTTTCAAGAGATGAGTGAGTTGGTTGGGTTTTTGGCTGTTGTATTCAATCATATCACTGTGACCACTTCTGGCCAGCAACACCTGTGAGACCTGTGAGCTTCGGGTGGTACTGATGATGGTAGATAGAGTGATACTGCTCCGCTTTATGGATACGATTCGAACTTCAGACTTTTGGTTCAAAGGCAGACCCACTTTTCACTGTGGTTTCCTGCAGGAACGCCTGACAGGAAAGTCTGAGTGCCAAAAGACCAACATCCACTTACATATTTGGTGAAGTTTGAATTAATTTGTGATTCAACAATAATTTGAAACTGAACCTGACAAGGTTCCTGATGATAGGATCATCACCGTTTTGAACTTCCAGTTGATTTATATGCTTATATGCTTTGAAGTCGAGTATTACTGTTTTTGTTTTCCTTCCTGAAAAACTCCAACTTCATAAACGCAGAAATTTTCAAGAAAATATCACAACTGCCATATAACTGACTTTGAGTGCATGCCGAGAGTTCAAAGGGCAAATAATGGCCAAAAATCAAAATACAGTAAAAACCATCATAAACATTTCTAGCCCAACTACTAGCTACGCACAGACTAAATTTTGCTCCAGTAGCTGCAAAATTGGCTGAATAAAGGCACTATCTGGGATTTTCACGGCAGCCATATTGAAAATCAAATCAAAACGCCTTGAACAAATCTTGGTGTCCTCATTGATAGGAACATGTATACCAAGTTTCAGCTTCAATGGCCTGGTAGTTTCGGAGGAGAAGATGTTTACGGACGACGGACAAACAGACCATGGCATAAGCCCACAAGCCCGTTTGCCCTTCGGGCAGGTGAGCTAAAAAATGAGCAGCGATGATGTCTTGGGAAAAATAATCTATAAGTAAAATTCCCCAGCGTATAAATCTCATGAACTGTACCCAGTGGAAACCATCATATTATTCACCCTCAACTGGATTATGTTGTCATGATGACAGTGGAAGTAAACCAAACCAACGAACAATCACACCAGTGCAATGTTTACCACTCCAGAGGGAGCCTTCCGCTTGCTCTAATATCAGAAGAAACCATTTAAATTCCGTTCTAATGTTCAGGATTTGAGAACATATCATTGCTCTCTAAAGTCCCTTGGAATTACATTAAAGGAATAGACAACGGAACATACATACATGCATAGGTTGATAGCTTGTAATATTGAGAGCCCATAAGAAAATTTTCAGGCATACTTGACCATTTATGAAAAAGTTGTGAGCGTTGTGTGGCAGTCCTGAGACCACTACTGAGCTGCCATGCCGCCTCCTGGAAGGGCGATGCGTGACGTCACATGGGCGCAAGGGTGAATCTCCACTCTTCAGCACAGAAGGCAATGAGATATATAAACCAGAGGTGCTATGCTGTTCGTTCCAGATCAGCCGATGTGTGCAGAGCTGACCGCTGGAACCCATGTAAACAAATATGCTCTGGACTGGTTAATATTTCGGTAAATATCAGTAATAATCATTCAGCAGCATTTTGATTTCCGGCCTTTTCTGACCAATAATTAGAGAAGAGTTAGCTTGAAGCGCCATTTTTGTCTATTACTGACCATTGCGTTTACCAAAAGCGTAGTTGCTAACTAAGCAAGCAGCTTACACAGTTCGTCCATTCATTGTCAATGGTTCGTACGATGCAAGTTAACATCTGTGATTTCGGGAAACGACTGTTTGGAAACAGTGGTACACATCCAGTCTAATTTAAAACCCCTTAGGTATGGTAATATTATGATGACTGATCACGTTCTGTCAGATTGGGTTTATTTTCTCTAGCAGTATGATCTAGGACGGGGCACTTGTTAATTTATTATCGCAAGTGCCAGGAACCTTGATAACACGTGTCTTATTGTGATCTGCCAAGTGGGGAAACTCGTTTACAAGGAAACTCTCGCTGAAGAAATGCCTATTTTTTAAAAAGGAAAAAAAAAAACACTGGTTTGTTATTGGATCAGACATTTATCTATGACTATTTTTTGTTTGATAGAAATACTGCTGCATAATGCAGACCCAGACACTGACATTATGAAGGACGAATAACTAAACCTATTCGCGTCCGCTGACAGTGAAGCAGCTGCTGATTTCGACGGGTATTCGGACGTGCCTGACGCTGAAGACGAGAGTGATTCAAAGTACTGCGGTATTTTCGCTCATTAGGACTGCAAGTACAGCACTCAGTGGAAATCAGTAAAACCGAATGTTTAGTCAGTAATTTAACAACCATCCCAATGCTTGTGCAGTCTCACTCGCCATGTATAGCTTCTACGTGCTGCGCCCATGTGACGTCAGAGCATCTCCGCGAGGATTTCTCTGATTGGTTGAAATATTTTCAATGGCGGCATTCATGAAATTGTCGATGATGGGGAATTCTGCTTCAGGACCGACTTTTGGAGATGGATAGCTTAGTTGTATGAGCTCTATATGTTCAAACATTCGCATGAATCGTTGGTTTATGACATGATCTATCTTCCAAACTGTATTTTGAAATTCCTTTGTCTATTCCTTCAAGTACAGTTGTGCTCAAAAGTTTGCATACCCAAGCTGAATTTGTGAAATGTTGCCATTTATTTTGAAAACATGACTTATCCTGCAAAAAACTTGTCTTTTATTTAAGGATAGTGATCATGTGAAGTAATTTATCATCAGATACAGTCGAGCCCAAAATTATTCATACCCCTACCAATTTTTGTTTTTTTCGAGATATTTTTTGACTACTCAAATTTATTCTTGCACAAATGACTCAGTAAATTGTCATAAGGCTGTAAGAAGTACAGTAAACAATTTTTCAAGAAATGCAATACTTTTTGGTATTTTATGTGACAGATCTACAAAAAATGCCATGTCCAAAATTATTCATACCCTTTTCTCAGTAATTGATGGCAAAGCCTTCATTCATGATTACAGCCTCCAAACACCTCCTGTGGTTGATCACAAGGTTTCTACACGTCTCCACGGGGATTTTGGCCCACTCCTCTTTGGCGAACTTCTCAAGGTCCTTAAGGTTTGAGGGTTTCCTTGCCATGACCTTGGTCTTCAGTTACCTCCACAGATTTTGGATAGTATTGAGGTCGGTGCTCTGGCTTAGCCACTCCGAAACGTTCACTTTGTTGTCGACTAACCATTTCTTGACAGATTTGGCTGTGTGTTTGGATCATTATCCTGTTGGAAGATCCATTCCTGCCCAAGACCAAGTTTTTCGGCGGATTGCTTTATGTTTTCACTGAGGATCTGGATATACTGGTCCTGTTTCATGATGCCATTAACTTTAACAAGGTGTCCGGGCCCATTCGCTGAAAAGCAACCCCAGAGAATGATACTCCCGCCACCTTATTTGACCGTTGGGACTGTGTTTTTCGGGTTGAACGCTTCACCTTTCTTACGCCAAACAAAAGCCCCATCTCTGTGCCTAAACAGCTCCATGTTTGTTTCATCTGTCCATAACATTGACAGCCAGAAGCTTTTATCTTCATCCAGGTGAGCTTTTGCCAAGGCTAGACTAGTTCTTGTGTGTCTGGGTTGGAGAAGTGTAAGTGGCGTGAGAAAGGTGAAGCGTTCAACCTGAAAAACACAATCCCAACAGTCAAATACGGTGGCAGGAGTATCATGCTCTGGGGTTGCTTTTCAGCGAATGGGCCCAGAAACCATGTTAAAGTGAATGGCATCATGAAATAGGACCAGTATATCCAGATCCTCAGTGAAAACATAAAGCAATCCGCCAAAAAAACTTGGTCTTGGGCAGGAATGGATCTTCCAACAGGATAATGATCCAAACACACAGCCAAATCTGTCAAGAAATGGTTAGTGGACAACAAAGTGAACGTTTTGGAGTGGCCAAGACAGAGCACCGACCTCAATCCTATCCAGAATCTGCGGAGGGAACTGAAGACCAAGGTCATGGCAAGGCAACCCTCAAACTTACAGATCTGGAGAAGTTTGCCAAAGAGGAGTGGGCCAAAATCTCCGTGGAAATGTGTAGAAACCTTGTGATCAACCACAGGGAGCGTTTGGAGGCTGTAATCATGAATAAAGGCTTTGCCATCAATTACTGAGAAAAGGGTATGAATAATTTTGGACATGGCATTTTTTGTAAATCTGTCAAATAAAATACCAAAAAGTATTGTATTTCTTGAAAAATTGTTTAGTGTACTTCTTACAGCCTTATGTCAACTTACTGTGTCATTTGTGCAAGAATAAATTTGATTTGTGAAAAAATATCTTGAAAAAAAACAAAAATTGGTAGGGGTATGAATAATTTTGCGCGCGACTGTAGGTCTTTGGCTCCTTTTTAAATAATAATGATAACTGAAATCACTCAAACGGCCCTGATCATAAGTTTACATACCCTTGAATGTTTGACCTTGTTATACAGACACAAGGTGACCCACTCAGGTTTAAATGGCTATTAAGGTTTCCACATCTTTGGTTTTTTAAACTTTAACTCATGTCTGCATACAGTTACTGACTTTGTTAGCTACCGAGTGGATGCACTGATCTGGTTAGACATTGAGCCATGGGGAGCGGAAAAGAACTGTCTAAGGACCTTCGTAACAAGGTAGTTCAACTTTTTAAAGATGGGAAAGGATATAAAAAGATATCCAAAGTTCATTCCGTGATTAAGAGGTGGAAAATGAGGAGATATGTTGATACCGAGCGAAGGTCAGGTAGGCCAAAAATATTTCAGCCCAAACTGCCAGGAGAATTGTTCGGGACACAAATAAAAATCCACAAGCTGCCTCAAGAGAGATACAGGATGCTCTGGAAAAAGATGGTGTGGTCGTTTCAAGGAGCACGATGAGGAGGAACTCAAACAACGAGCTGCATGGTCAAGTTGCAGAAGGAAGCCATTATTGAGCCAATCTCACAAAAAGCCCGCCTAAAATATGCCAGACAACACCTTATCACACCTCACAACCAAAATACACCAAAATAGAACATTATGGTCACAACCATAAGCGCTATGTTTGGAGAGCAGTCAACAAGGCCCATGCTGAAAAATACGCCATTCCCACTGTAAAGCATGGTGGGGGCTCTCTGATGTTTTGGGGGTGTGTGAGCTCTAAAGGCACAGGGAATCTCATGAAAATTGATGGCAAGATGAATGCAGCATGCTATCAGAAAATACTCGCAGACAATTTGCATTCTTCCGTATGAAAGCTGCACATGGGACGCACTTGGACCTTTCAGCATGACAATGATCCAAAGCACAAGGCCAAGTTGACCCTTCAGTGGTTACAGAAGAGAAAGGTGAAGGTTCTGGAGCGGCCATCACAGTCTCCTGACCTCAATATCATCGAGCCACTTTGGGGAGATCTCAAACGTGCAGCTCATGCAAGATGACCAAAGAATTTGCAGGAGCTGGAGGCATTTTGCGAGGAAGAATGGGCAGCTTTACAACCTGAGAGAATTAGAGGCCTCACTGACAACTATCACAAAAGACTGCACGCTGTTATTGATGTTAAAGGGGGCAATAAACTGTATTAAGAACTAAGGGTTACACACTTTTGAACAGGGTTCATTACATTTTTTCCCCTAATTTCCATGTTTTATTTGATGATTGTGCCATTCTAAATGACCTACAGTAGGAAATGAATCCACTAAGAGATAAAAAGAAATGTGTTTTGCCTGGCCATTCACATTTTCTTCAAAAAAAATATGTTACCCATTTTACAAATTCAGCCAGGGTATGCAAACTTTTGAGCACAACTGTACATATTTGAGACGACCAACCAATGGCAGACATTCATTGAATAGCCCCCTGGTCTTCAGAATCTTTTGTAAATATACTCTGAACATAGTGCATTTCATCATTTAGCACTATCAAAAAAAAAACAAACAAACAAACAAACAAACAAACAAAAAAATTGTGCAAAAGTCTTAGGCACCCAAGAATTTTTAAAATTCAAATTTGACTTAAGATTTTTATTTTCTTTGTTTCTCACATTAGTGTTGCTGAAGATAAAAGTATATTTGAAATGACAAATTCTGACATGGCTATCTGCGACTACCTGAAGGGACAGAAGCAAGTGAGACAGTCTACAGAGGGACTGTGGCTCGTTCTCTAGTATACTTAAAAAAATAAAAAGCCAATCATCTAATAAAACTATACAACTACAGGGCATTGTAGCTAGTTTTTAGGCAAAGTGTAGTCACACCAAATATTGATTTGTTTTTTAACAGCATGCAGCTCTTCAAAGTACATTGCTCAGTTTTTACAGACTTTTCATTTTATTCTTTTGGAAAATATTTCCCAGACAACATCGTTTTAAATGTGCCAAAGACTTTTGCACAGTACCGTACTATCCCAGAAGGAAAGAATTCTGTATTCAACCTCCACCAATATCGAATGAAATCAGAACCTTTTCAGCTTACCTTGATGTTTGGGTACCCAGAGAAACATTCGGGTGTGTGACCACGTCAAGCGTACATCCCGTCAAGAAAATTTAGAGTTTAATCTCTATTGCTGCTGTAGGTGGTTATGGCATATCACAGCGGCAGCCATGCTACTGATGACACACCGGGTTGCCAGGGCATGCGCAGCATATGCTTTTGCAATATTAAATATAAATATAAAATTCTAAAATCCCTTCTCACGAATAAACCCCTCAAAATATATTGGAACACCCTTTTAAAATAATTCCGGCAAATAAAAAGCCAAAAAAAGAGTAGGTTGGATACAGAGTTCTTTCTGTTCACTCCTCTACGATGTGCAAATCTGCAAGCACAGCGATCTTATTCCTACAATTAGGCTTGCTTCGTCACTATTGAAATTTACAAACATCTGCGGGATTTTAAGATGTATGGTGCTTATTCCCCCTTGGCATCTCACAATGTTTGCAAAAGTGAAAAATAATGTCGATAAGCCCCGTGATTCAAATCCACTCCAACAGTTTTTGGATTCTTTCTTGGCTGTTTCTACACCTTTCCACCAAGTTTCCACCAAAGCCTGTGGTTTTCCTGTAATCCTGCTGACTAACCAGTGAGCAAGACCAATCTCATAACCTCCTTAGCAGAGGTAATCAAGCGGCTGCGTGACAGTGTGCCGTATTACCCGATCCAGCCTGGGAGGGCGCTGTTTCCTTCGTCTGCGGTGCCTCTTCAGCAGCCGTGAGGCAGTGCTCTGCTCAGTGGAGCCACTGAACCTGCAAGACCGCAGCGTGATGCTCCATTAAATGCAGGCTTTTCACCTTACGTCAGAGCCGCCACACTTCTACACTAATAAAGTACTCCAAAGGATTCAAAATTATTCACACCGCCACCTGACTGCAGAAATCATCCCCCAGAGTCTTTGCTTAACCCCTTGATGAGTAAATCAGGTGCATAACTTTTCTAGAATGAAGGCCTAACCGCCCCCTGAGGCCTGGCCCTTTCAGGATACGACTGGAAACCCCTGTTGAACACCCTGCTCCTACCAATAACTGCAGATCAAATCAAAGTTGTCATTCTAGTCCCGTGAGTTTTTGAATCTTGATGCTTGAGATCCCAGAGCTGCTGGTTTTCCACCCTCCCTTTACCTGGGAGTCGGGATTAAAGACTGTCTGGCCAATCAGGGCGTTAAGGGTTCATTTACTTACCTGGGATAAAAGAAAACCTGGGACAGATTTGGATTTGAGGCCAAGATTTGAGGATCCCTCCCTATTCCAGCATATTTCTTACACCTACAGACACTTTTTCCCCAATAGGCTATCTAACTGATCACCAAAATAAGGACCAAAAACATATTTTGAATTTTTTGAAACATGAATACATGTTAATCTGTACACAAATTAATAACAGATGGGGATAAGCACAGCTGAAGGCCAAGTTGCTAAAACAAATTTGCATTTCTTAAATACACATCTTGGAAAAATCAAGTTAAAAACGATAAAAATGCATTTTTCATCCGAGCGTCTTAAATTTTACGAGCCCAAAAAACAAAGAAATGCCAGATTTCTTCTGCCTTTATCAAATTTCTTGACAGGTTTGAACACAGTGGAAATGAGGCCAGGCGACAGAAATGCCCAGCCCCGTCCCAGCGCTCTTACCGGCTCATGGTGTCATCCTCGTCGGAGTCACAGAAGCTGGTGGTATCCAACTCGCTGCTCATGATGGTGGAGGCACTCTCGTAGCCTGCTAGGTGGCGCTCTAGCCTGCTCTGTCCATTAGCTCGATGCCCTGAGGAAAAAAGCATAGTCTGAGCGGAGGGACCGTGGAGTCAATAGGGTCAGGAGTTTTAAACTGCTCCGTAAAATGGCCGAGAAGCTGCAGGTTTTAAATCCAACCAAGCAGAAGCACACCTGATACAACTACAACCCCAATTCCGAAATAGTTGGGACGAAGTGTAAATTGTGAATAAAATCAAAATGCAATGACTTTCAGATCACATGAGCCAATATGTTATTTACAATAGAACATAGATAACATTTCAAATGTTAAAACTGAGACATTTTACATTTTTATCCACAAAATGAGCTCATTTCAAATTTTCTGGCTGCAACAGGTCTCAAGAAACTTGGGACACAGGCAAAAAAGGGCTGAAAAAGCAATTATTATATAAGAGAATCAGCTGAAAGAACATTTAGCAAGTAATTAAGTTAACTGGCATCAGGTGTGTAACATGATTGGCTATAAAAGGGATGTCTTAGAGAGGCTGAGTCTCTCAGAAGTAAAGATGGCCAGAGGCTCTCCAACCTGTGAAGACTTGCGTAAAAAAATTGTGGAATACTTTAAAAACAATGTTCCTCAACGTCAAATTGCAAAGGCTTTGAAGGTCTCATCATCGACAGTGCATAACATCATCAAAAGATTCAGAGAAACTGGAAAAATCTCTGTGCGTAAGGGACAAGGCCGAAGACCTTAACTGGATGCCTGTGATCTTCGGGCCCTCAGACGCCACTGCATCACTCACCGGCATGATTCTGTCATTGACATTACTAAATGGGCCCAGGAATACCTCAAGAAACCACTGTCTGTAAACGCAGTCCACCGTGCCATCCACAGATGCTACCTAAAACTCTATCATGCAAAAAGGAAGCCATTGTTGAGCATGATCCAGAAGCGCCTCCATGTTCTGTGGGCCAAGGCTCATTTAATATGCACTGTAGCAAAGTGGCAAAGTGTCCTGTGGTCAGACGATTCCAAATTTGACATTCTTGTTGGAAATCATGGGCGTCGTGTCCTCCGGGCTAAAGAGGAGAAAGACCACCCCTCCTGTTATCAGCGTTCAGTTCAAAAGCCAGCATCTCTGATGGTATGGGGATGCATTAGTGCATATGGTGTGGGACACTTGCATGTTTTAAAAAGCACCATGAATGCTGAAAGGTATATAAAGGTTTTAGAGCAACATATTCTCCCCTCCAGACGACATCTATTCCAGGGAAGGCCTTGTGTATTTCAGCAGGACAATGCAAAACCACATACTGCAGCTATTAGTACAGTACGCAGTGTTTTCCACAGAATTTTTGGAGAATATGGGGGCACATGTGTGGTGGCAGACCGATGTCTGGGGGGGTGATTCTCATTTTGTTGAGCGGGGGGGTTGGGGGGGTGGGTGGAATAGCGCAAATTCCGCATCCTCCAGTATCTTTCCGATTTTTCCGTTTTTTTTTTTTTTCCCCCCCAAACGTCCGCATCTATGGTCAACAACCGGCAGTTGCGCATATTGACACTATGGCGGGGGAAATTAGACTATGGCGGGCCGTCATAGTCTTGTCAATGTATGGGAAATACTGAGCACGGCTTCGTAGTAGAAGAGTCTGTGTGCTGAACTGGCCTGCCTGTAGTCCTGATCTTTCACCGATTGAGAACTTTTGGCGCATAATTAAACGAAAAGTCCATCAAAGGAGATCCAAAACTCTCCAGCAGCTGGAAGCCTGTATTAAACAAGAGTGGGATCAAATTCCAATGGCTAAACTCAAGAAACTTGTCTCCTCAATGCCCAGACGCCTCCACTCTGTGTTAAAAAGAAGAGGGGATGCTACACCATGGTAAACAGGCCCCTGTCCCAATTTTTTTGAGACCTGTAGCAGCCATCAAATTTGAAATTAGCTCATTTTGTGGATAAAATTGTAAAATTTCTCAGTTTCAACATTTGCTATGTTATCTCTGTTCTATTGTGAATAAAATACTGGCTGGTGTGATTTGAAAGTCATTGCGTTTTGATTTTATTCACAATTTGCACTTTGTCCCAATGATTTTGGAATTGGGGTTGTAACTCAACTTACCTCAGCCTGCGCAGCTGATTAATTTAGGTGTATCAGGTGTGCTTCTGTTTGGCTGGATTAAAAGCCTGCAGCTCCTTGGCCATTTTACAGACCAGTTTAAGACTCCAGACACAGACCCTGCCGATCCCCCAGTAAGACTCTGGTCAATGTCAAGATTGAGGATTTGCTTAACGCAAGAGCGCTAGGTTTTCCCTGTTCGCCAATATCATAAAATTACCTACAACTGCAATTATACATCAATGTGATATATTTACATGTGTCTAAGGACGAGATTTAATTTTGTTGTGCTCACCTACATGTAACTTTGGTCAACATGCGTCCATTTTAAATAAACTACATAAAAGAAGTTGACTTACGCACCTGAAAGCTATTCATCAAGGACACCCTATAATCCCTCCGAAGGGTGCAGGCAGGAAGGTCGTTTCTGTTTGTTAGTAACTGATAAAGGGCAAAGCTCACCTTGAACAGGTAACAGGTTTATCATAATATTGGAAATATGGAGGCTAACCAGATAAAACTAGAGCACAGTAAAAAATAAGATTATCCAAGAGTGCAGGGAGAACCTGGGATATTAATCCTCCTTTTGTTGTCAGTAATTGCTGTAACTTAAATCAATAATCCCGAATGCCTCAAGCTAGTAGTGTTCTTTCCAACGGCTTTGGGATTAATGATGGGATTAATGCTTAACTTCTGCATGAACAGATTGTGCAAAACCTTGTGAAACAGCTTACAGGTATGAAGCAAAAGTCCGAGGCCCCCTTGATTTTTTTTAATGACAAATTTGCACTTAGAGGTTTCGTTTTGTAGACGCTTTTGCATGTTTCTACTTTAGTATGTCAGTAGAAAAGAACAAATATGAGATTTTCAAGTAGCAACTATTTGCCAAAAATTAAATGCTGCAGAGATTTTTTTTTTTTGTATTTTGATGAAGAAAGCAGCAGACGATATGGACGACGTTTACAGTGCCCTGACCTCAGCATCATCATGGCTGTCTGGGATCACCTGAGACAAGCTGGACAGCAAGCTCTCCAACGCTTGGAGTGACACGCATCAAATTTTCTTAGTAACCCTAACATACCATATACCTCATTCTTTATGCACAAATAGTAACCCTAGGAAACCAAAATATAAAACACGTTATTTTTATATTTAGGGTCACTTCAGAAAAAGTCAAAAATTCATGCTGGAACAAAGTCATTAAGGGCCAGTTTCCTGACAGATTAATCTTAGTACTGGACTAAATTCAAGTTCTAATGGAAAATCTTCATTCAAAACTCTGTTTACTCCAGGACTACGCTCAATCCTTGTCTGTGAAACTGGCCCTATGAGTGTTTTTTTCCTCTCAAATGTCAAAAGGGATCAAATTTGACCCCGGGTACATGTAAGGGTTAAAATGTGGAGCAGTCTGTACCTAATATATAGACACAGCTTTCACAAAAAAGATGACCATGTCTTATACTGACTTTGTTTTCAACATTGTACTGACCATTTGAGTAAACTCCTACACTTGATGATATCTATTAACCCTTAGAGTGCTTAATTTTTACTCACCCTTTCACTCCAAAGGTTAATAATTCATTATGTAGTTGACAAATGACCTTAAGAGGGACTCACAGGAACCTGCAAACCCTTCTGAAGGTCATTGCCAACTAATCTGCCAACTGAAAATTGACAAAATTGTTGACCTTTTCAAGGCTGCAATATGAAATTTTGCTTCATATGTTTTGCGCCTTGTGTGACTGAGGCAGTGATTAGCACTTTAAGGGTTACGAGGCATCTGTAAACATGTTGGGCTTGTTTGCAAACCCAGCCCAAAGTAGGGACCTATGATATAATGGTAACAAACGGTCCAGTTCTGGGTCTGACACTAGAAAAATACACTGAAAATTAAAGAATGCAACTACAGACCCCCTAGCACTAAACTGGCCCTCCCCCACCAAAACTCTCCCATGCCCAGGGACGATAGAGGGCTGCCCATCCCTGTTCCAGAAGATCTACAGTCCTGTAGGGTTTATATTCCAACCCTAACACAGCACAGCCAATTCAACAGCGTGAGCCTTGAGTTAGACTCAGTGAAGCCAAATAAGGGTTTTAGTTAAAACCAACAAGAAAGCAGATCTCCAGGAACAGGAAGACGGGCAGCACCCTGACTAACACATGCAAGTTTTCCTTTGTGCTGCTGCCTCAGCGGAGAGATGGTAGATAGTATTTCAGTACAGTCAAGAGACAGGTCATTTGCACAGTCTGAACACTGTTTTTCTGCACCGTTCTTGATGCCAAATGAACTTCTCGACATAACTCTGGCCATCATCATGTCTGGTTGTCGATGAGTATAAATGTTTGGTGCCATACTTGTCCTTGTATGTACGGTTTTGTATATCTTTGCTGCAAACTAATTTCCCTAGAAGGGACAGTAAAGATACCTTTGTCTTTTGGTATTTGATTGGTTCCACAATGACAAAGTTTCAGAATGGACTGCATTTATGTAGCGCTGTCTAGTCACATGACACGACCCCAAAGCGCTTTACAGGTCCGCCTCTCATTCACCCTGATGGTGGAGGCTGCCACGCAAAGCGCCAACCTGCACATCAGGAGCAGAACGTTCCAGAACCCAAAGCGTCCTCACCATGCTGCTCCAGGCCCTCTCTTCGCCGAGGTCTGTCTCTCTCCCTCCTGACCGACACAACAGATTCCGTCTCCGTGCGGTCGTCTAGGGTCTCCACGCTGCCCGACGCGTTCGGGCTGTAATTAAACAAGCGGACAGGAGGCCTTTCAGACAGCACTATAATTCATAACCACACCAGGATTCTCTTCTAACACTAATGTTCTTTATTTGGTAGAAAAATCTAAACGCAAAACTAAATTCAACAGGTGACAGAGCATTTTAGAATCGGACAAGTCCCTGGCAATTCAAAAGCAGTATTTCAAACCTTCCCAAAAG
Source organism: Gymnothorax javanicus (assembly GCA_029692085.1). NCBI lineage: Eukaryota > Metazoa > Chordata > Actinopteri > Anguilliformes > Muraenidae > Gymnothorax > Gymnothorax javanicus. Next base: position 6,547,306 of record CM056199.1, on the reverse strand, counting down.
AGGATGTAATTGCCGTTTTCATGAGTTTTTAACACTCTTACTTTCAAATGCATTAATTGATTGGTGCTTCTAATCAGGCATGTTATGTGCTTTATATTTTTTCTCAGAGCTTTTTTTTTTTATTATAATATTGTATTCATCCATTTTAATTAGTTTTAAGTTGTATTGTAAATTCTTGTTAAGATTCTTTGGTTAAGTACGTTTTTATTTTTGTTTTAATTTCTTATCATGTGCATCAGGTATCTTGAAAATGAGATCTCTATCTCAAGGGGATTCACCTAAATACATAAAGGTTATACAAGTATCAACACAATCTAAGTACAAGTGAAAGGAAAAATTCTGCTTTACAACCATCAGCGAGGTGGGCATCACACAGTCACTCACTCAATCAGTTATGAATCACACAGTCACTCACTCAATCAGTTATGAATCACACAGTCACTCACTCACTCAGTTCTGAATCACATAGTCACTCACTCAGTCAGTTATGAATCACTCAGTCACTCACTCACTCAGTTCTGAATCACACAGTCACTCAGTCAGTTCTGAAGCACACAGTCACCTACTCAGTCAGTTCTGAATCACACAGTCACCCACTCAGTAAGTTCTGAATCACACAGTCACTCACTCAGTCAGTTCTGAATCACACAGTCACTCACTCAGTCAGTTATGAGGCTTGCGCAGACCAAACCGAAAGAACCAACAAAACTACTTTTATTCGGTTTCATTTGGAGTACCCTGGTGCCTTTAGACTTCAAAGCAACTCTAATCCCTCATTAAATACACACTATTTAAAATTCAGGCATTTACCAAGAGCTCTTATCCAAACAGAACAACTTAAGAGGGTTCAAAAGACCCTAACATCAGTATAGCATAAAGGCTAACACGAGGAAACCAACTTACATCACATCTTCCATTGCAGGTAAGAGGTTAGAGACATGAAAATGAGGAGACTTCCTTTTTAAAAATTAGAAAAAGGCAGAATTTCTCAGTAAATTCTGAATGTATCACAGCCCAAAGCAAGCCTCAGGAAAGGCCTGAGTATAATTATGAATGAAAGGGGAGACAGAGGGACATTTTCCGAGAGAAGGCAAACTGTTTACCTTTCACTTTATGGCAAATTGCCAGCTAGAGCAGTTAGTTCCCTTCTTTGACTCGGCTATTCTGACAGTCGTATTTACCCCCCGCTCCCCACTATTTTCACACACATACAAACAGCATCAGCAAGCCAACTATAAATCTATGGTTCAGCAAACAGCAATCAAAACAGATTTGCTTTAATTAAGAGGACGCAAAAAGAAAATGTTTGGTGTAACCTAGGTACAGGCCTCATGAAATCTGCTCAAAATTCTAACAAAACATTCTAAATTTAATCTCCCATTTTCAATTCTGCTGGTCAGCTTTTCAACTGCTGCTAAACCCACAGAATACCGGTTTGTCCTGACACCTTTTGTAAGGTGTATATTTGAGCACTCCTTTTGAAAAACACAACAATAACCAAGTGGCTGAGCTCACTGGAAGATATACTGTACTGCACTCGCATCCAGGTCACAATACCAGTCACACGAGCATCAAGCCATTTTACTTCCCAGAAAAAATGTCAAATGATTCAATGGAGGAAACTTAAGTCAAGAACCACACACACTGGGGGAGGCAAAACTGTACCCAACTGTACCTCAATATCGAGACCACAAGGCAGAACAAATGTGTAAAATGTATCATGTTTCCTGATGTACATCATACACTACCCGAACCTCCCTATTATCTTCTGAGTAATATTTTTCATTTTGGGCTCAAATTGACACCTGCAAATAACCTATAAAGAATTGTGACTGAAAGTGATACCCAAATTTATCTCTCAGCTTGTTTATGCGTTCCTGCTGACCATCTTCATACCCAAGTAGATACAACAGGACCCCTCCAATGAGGAATGAATGAAAAATGAATGAGTAAGTGCCCTTAAGATTAGCCAGCACAATAAAAATAATAATAATAATAATAATAAAGATCATAATGATAGTTTTACAGAGGGCTCAATAATTACTGGCACCCCTTGACTGACAATGCACATACAATACCAAAAAAAGTATATACAATATAATTACAGTGAAACAGAATATACCAACATGTGTGAAATACTTTGCTTTATTTATGTTTCGATGAAAACAACCAAAATCATAACAATTATTTGATACAAAATACATTTAAACAAAATGAAGGTTTCAAAATAATTGGCACCCTTCATTTAGTACTCAGTGCAACCACCTCTGGCAGGGATAACAGCATGGGGTCTTTTCATTTTTATTTTTACGAGGTTAAGGCACACATTTGGGGAGATTTTGGACCGTTCCTCTGAGCAGAACCTTTCAAGATTCTGCACATTTTTTGGTTTGCATTTATCAACTGCCCTCTTCAACTCAGCCCGCAGATTTTCACCTGGATTGAGGTCTGGCAACTGAAAAGGCCATTGAGGAACGTTGATTTTATTGTCACAGAACCATTTCTGTGCGGATCTTGAGTATGCTTTGGGTCATTGTCTTGTTGGAAAGTCCACCTGTGGCCAAGTCCCAGCCTTCTGGTGGAGGCAAGCAGATCTTCAGCCAAAATATCCTGATACTTGATGAAATTCATTATGCCATTAATCTCAACCAGTGCCCCAGGACCGCTTGAATTAAAACAGCCCCAGAACATGATTGACCCACTATCGTTTTTCACTGTGGTTATGAGGTGTTTCTCCTTGTGTGCATCTCTGTTTCGACGCCAAACATACCAATGCTGTACCTGACCAAAACGTGCAATTTCGGGCTCATCTGACGACAGCACTTTGTTCCAGTCAAAATTAAATGACATCTGCCAAACTCCTGGAGGGCAAAATGCAGCAGCGTACCCTATCCCTGAGGTTTTCAACATTTCCATATCTTTGGAAGTTTTAAATAATAGCCCTGACAGAGCTCAGAGGCATATTCAATCATTCGTGAATCTTCTTGTAGCCATTACCAGATTTATGAAGGTCTATGACCATCTGCCTCTTTTGAACTGACAATTTTTTTGTTTTCTTTATGGTTTTGGATGACAGAGACATATTGCATGTGCGTTACCTCATTTTTATACCCTAGTGAAACAGGAAGTAATGTAATGGCTCAATATAGTTCTTTAACACTAAGGTAAAATTAAAATAAGTGGAATTTAAAACCTGCATTAATTTTGGTAGATTTTATTTACGATGATCTTTAAGGATGCCATTAATTGTGAATCCTAGATCTGGAGGCAACTGATCTTTAATTAAATCAGTAAATGATTTTGGTTCGTTCCATTGGACCACTAATATCTTACAGTGTTTCCCACATCTTGTTATTGAGAGTTTGTAAATAAATATATTTTTTAGAATTTTTTACAGTATTGTTTGTGCTTTGCCAGATAGGGGTGCCAGTAATTCAGTAATTTTGGAGCCTACTTTATACAGTCATCGAGCTATAGGGGTAAAAATGACCCCCAACAACACCAATGCATTCGAATTTGTTGACAGAACAAAAACATTTTTTGAGTTAATTTCATGTTTTCAATGAATGTGTGTCCATGGGACATGCACGCCCCTGCAACTCTCAGGTATGATTCTTGCGCTACGCCTGCTAAGTAGAATAAATTGCAACTCCTTGAAGAATACAGTACATTGGTTCATGAACAATTGTCCCCAATTAGTGCATTTTGGTACATGACACCTAAAAGATAAGAAGATAAGATAAGAATGCCTTTATTGTCATCATACATTGGGTGCAAGACAAAAATTTGACAGGTGCCAATCAACAGTGCTTACACGAAAAATACAGGCTCTCAAAGTCACTTCCACACAACGGTAGAATTAAAATTGCTATAGTACAATATAAATATAAATATAGAAAACTCAAAGGTATATAAAAATAAAAATGACAATCTTTAAAAAAATCGAAAACAATGCATGAGGTGCACATCTGTAGGGTCCCTGTAAGACATATGAGCAGCACAGTGAAGTTTGTTCGTTGGTTTTTGAGGAAGAGAGGATACATAACATCCCCCCCCAGCCGGGACAGACGTACATATATACAGTACAGACAGTAACCTTACATGCCCCTGGCCATATATATACAGCAGGATCAAGTAAATCTAGCTGAAAAAAGCATGCTAACCATGTTTTTAGAGACCGTTAACATTGAATAAGGTCAATTCCCAAAGATAATAGAAGGGTTAGCACAGAAAAGGCTTGTAGCTAGCATGGTCTCCAAGTTAACAGTTATACCCTGGGCACGTACTCCGCATTCCTGAAACACGCAGCAGACCGTGTGTTTGGGCTCGTATTCAAGCTCAGGAACTCCTGAAAAAACCCTGCTCCACAGAGCACGCTGGCTAACTAGTTCCCCAGCACCTTCACTCAAATATTTCACAGCCAACACGCTAGGCTAAAATAAGAAAAGCGCCGTATAAACCAAAATACCCTCTCCAATAGATCAAAAATGCAGCAGCACAGACGGCGTCGAGTTTTCTGCATCCGTTAGGGAAGGAAGGATTTACGGCCGGCGCAACACTCCATATGCAAGCGGAGCGCACATCTATAGCCCTTTGCTCTGACCCTTGCTCCGATCCCAGCTTCCTCAGACAAACACTACAGACCTCCTGTCAACTCCAAGTGACACAGATCCACACTGCTTTAATTTCTACTAAATTTCACCCCAACTGTAATTCAAGCATTTTTCAGCATTTAACCCATTTAGGCCTGAGGCCTATTCAAAAAAACGCCTATGAAAACGTATGGGCGATTTTGAAAAGAACCCCTGAAACCTGAGGTTTTCTGGAAAACAGCACCCAGGTGTCAACATCTAGTAAAAAGCTGATATCTCAGCCTCTGTAGCAGACAGAAACAAAATTCAAAAAGTATTTGAGAGCTTACACCTGTGGCTTTCAAAAGAACTATATTTTTTATTTGTGCAAATCTTCATCACAATATTTAAAACACTGAACAAACTATAAAATATAATAAAACCAATAAAATAAATAAAAAATCTCTATCTACATAACATGCACAACTCAAATGGAATAAAGAGGCCTAATAAATAAAAGTATAAGCTCTGCACTAGAGAATAACAAACATTTTTTCTTTCTCTGGAACAGGTGGCAGCAGTGGTGGAGCTACAGGGGGGGCGAAGACACGTCCCTTTTAGTCCTGGCTAGATCTCAATCATTTTCCTTTATTGACGTCTTTTCCAATTATTGTAATTGGCAACTGAAGACACGGTTTCTCTCCACATGTGATCTAAATTCAGCACAGTGGCGGAACAGAGAATTGGGTTGCACAAAATAGCCGTTTAAAACAATTATAAATCCTGACCTGTTCTCAGTCATCTTCAGGATTAACAAAAGGTTCACTCCGAGAGCGCTCCGCACTTAACAGGTGCTGCTTGTTCTCCCCGATTAGGTAAGACGACAATCATTCCTCTGGACGCCAGATTTGCTGTATTTAAATCTACGTTATTCAAAATTGCAAAAGCCTACCTGTCGACTCTCACGCAAATGGCTTGAGCAAACGCTTGTTATAACCTAGGCTATTTAACTGCCGAAAGTGCCACTGTTTTTTTTTTTTTTTTTTCAAATCAACCCACGAAATACCGAGAGTGAAAGTCCGCGTTTCATTGGAACACGGACCAGTTCAATCACGCGAAGCACTGGCCAATTAATAAGCAAATTATTTTTCTGCACTGAATTTAGCCCATGATTTCATCGCTGTTAGATCGCATACGGTGAGAAACCGTGTCTTCAGTTGCCAATTACGATAATTGGAAAAGACGTCAATAAAGGAAAATGATTGAGATCTAGCCAGGACTAAAAGGGACGTGTCTTTGCCCCCCCTGTAGCTCCGCCACTGGGTGGCAGGCATGATAAAGTGTCCGTTCAAATAAAATAAAAATAAACATAAAAATATAAAAAATAAAGTGTCTTGAAGTGTTACTATGGCATCTGCCCTAGTATAAAGTGCCAGTAAAAGAACAGCTATGAGCCGGAAATGGTCGGAAAAGTAATGAAAACAACAAAATGACATATCTGCTTTCCCAGCCTGAAGGGTAGAAATGCGTAACAGCGTCCAGGTTAAAATGCGCACATGCTGTCCCGGTTTAAATGGGTTAATGAGCCACCAGATACAGACAGCAGGGATCCCCGAAACTGGCCCTGAATCCAAATCCAGCCCTGGTTTTCTTTACTTCAAGACAACAAAGCGAACAATTTTTGCCTTCGATCAGCCAGCCTACCATTACACTTGCCTTCCTGCTAAAGAGAGGATGGACAGCCGGCAGTTTTTGGCCATTCTGGACCGTGATTAAGGGAACAGTGCAGTGGATTACATATATCTGCTGACTCCAACTTTGTACAAGAAAATACAATCAATTTCCTTTGGACGTGAATTATTTCACAACTCAGCACAAGAGTGGCAGGTCTGACAAACCACGTCAGATTTGCAAACGATATTCAGTCCAAGTCGGCGACTGAATGGGAGCCCACATGTTCTGGTTCTGCAGGAGCTATTCAGTCGGGCTTTCAGAGGGGCACCATCCATCATGGAAAAAAACACCGAATGAGTAAAACAGTTTCCTGGATCCAGACGAGAGCTCCCACCCACAGATGCGATTTTAAATATGAGAAAACACGGGGCTGCCAAACCTGGCCCAGGAGAACAGCAGGGTGCAAACATTCCTCTTTTCACCAAATTTTTCAGACCCAAGAAACCAGACCAGGCGAGTTCACCGTCCCATCAACTGATCAATCAAAGACCAGCCCCTCAGTTTCAAACACCACTTAATTAAAAACAGTAGTCCCCCAGTACCAAACACCACTTAATTAAAAACAGTAACCCCCAGTACCAAACACCACTTCATTAAAAACAGTAACCCCCAGTACCAAACACCACTTCATTAAAAACAGTAACCCCCCAGTACCAAACACCACTTAATTAAACACAGTAACTCCCCAGTATCAAAAACCACTTAATTAAAAACAATAACCCCTCAGTATCAAACACCACTTAATTAAAAACAGTAACCCCCCAGTAACAAACACCACTTAATTAAACACAGTAAATCCCCAGTATCAAACACCACTTAATTAAAAACAGTAACCCCTCAGTATCAAACACCACTTAATTAAAAACAGTAACCCCTCAGTACCAAACACCACTTAATTAAAAACAGTAACCCCCAGTATCAAACACCACTTAATTAAAATCAGTAACCCCTCAGTACCAAACACCACTTAATTAAAAACAGTAACCCCCCAGTACCAAACACCACTTAATTAAAAACAGTAACCCCTCAGTACCAAACACCACTTAATTAAAAACAGTAACCCCCAGTATCAAACACCACTTAATTAGAAACAGTAACCCCTCAGTACCAAACACCACTTAATTAAAAACAGTAACCCCTCAGTACCAAACACCACTTAATTAAAAACAGTAACCCCCCAGTACCAAACACCACTTCATTAAAAACAGAAACCCCTCAGTATCAAACAGCACTTAATCAAAAACAGTAACCCCCCAGTACCAAACAGCCACTTAATCAAAAACAGTAACCCCCAGTACCACACACCCAAAACAGAAACCCTCAGTATAAAAAGCACTTAATCCCCCAGTACCAAACACCACTTAATTAAAAACAGTAACCCCCCAGTACCAAACACCACTTAATTAAAAACAGTAACCCCCCAGTACCAAACACCACTTAATTAAAAACAGTAACCCCAGTACCAAACACCACTTAATTAAAAACAGTAACCCCCAGTACCAAACACCACTTAATTAAAAACAGTAACCCCCCAGTACCAAACACCACTTAATTAAAAACAGAAACCCCTCAGTATCAAACACCACTTAATTAAAAACAGTAACCCCTCAGTATCAAACACCACTTAATTAAAAACAGTAACCCCTCAGTACCAAACACCATTTAATTAAAAACAGTAACCCTCAGTATCAAACACCACTTAATTAAAAACAGTAACCCCTCAGTACTAAACACCATTTAATTAAAAACAGTAACCCTCCAGTACCAAACACCACTTAATTCAAAACAATAACCCTTAAGAATCAAACACCACTTAATTAAAAACAGTAACCCCTCAGAATCAAACACCACTTAATTAAAAACAGTAATCCCTCAGTACCGAACACCACTTAATTAAAAACAGTAACCCCCCAGTACCAAACACCACTTAATTAAAAACAGTAACCCCTCAGAATCAAACACCACTTAATTAAAAACAGTAACCCCTCAGTACCAAACACCACTTAATTAAAAACAGTAACCCCCAGTACCAAACACCACTTAATTAAAAACAGTAACCCCTCAGAATCAAACACCACTTAATTAAAAACAGTAACCCCTCAGAATCAAACACCACTTAATTAAAAACAGTAACCTCTCAGTACCAAACGCCACTTAATTAAAAACAGTAACCCCTCAGAATCAAACACCACTTAATTAAAAAAAGTAACCCCTCAGTACCAAACCCCACTTAATTAAAAACAGTAACCCCCCAGTACCAAACACCACTTCATTAAAAACAGTAACCCCCCAGTACCAAACACCACTTCATTAAAAACAGTAACCCCCAGTAAACACAGTAATTAAACACAGTAACTCCCCAATATCAAACACCACTTAATTAAAAACAATAACCCCTCAGTATCAAACACCACTTAATTAAAAACAGTAACCCCCCAGTAACAAACACCACTTAATTAAACACAGTAACTCCTCAGTACCAAACGCCACTTAATTAAAAACAGTAACCCCTCAGTATCAAACACCACTTAATTAAAAACAGTAACCTCTCAGTACCAAACGCCACTTAATTAAAAACAGTAACCCCTCAGAATCAAACACCACTTAATTAAAAAAAGTAACCCCTCAGTACCAAACACCACTTAATTAAAAACAGTAACCCCTCAGTACCAAATGCCACTTAATTAAAAACAGTAACCCCTCAGTATCAAACATCTTTGATTAAAAACAGTAACCCCTGGCAGTAATTAAAAACAGTAACCCCTGGCAGTGATTAAAGAAAGTAACCCCTGGCAGGAATTAAAGACAGTAACCCCTCGCAGGAATTAAAGACAGTACCCCCTCGCAGTGATTAAAGACAGTAACCCCTGACAGTAATTAAAGACAGTGGCCCCTGGCAGGAATTAAAGGCAGTAACCCCTGGCAGAAATTAAAGACAGTAACCCCTGGCAGTAATTAAAAACAGTAACTCCTGGCAGTGATTAAAAACAGTAACCCCAGACAGTAATTAAAAACAGTAACCCCCTGGCAGTAATTAAAGACAGTAACCACTGGCAGTGATTAAAAACAGTAACCCCAGACAGTAATTAAAGGCAGTAACCCCTGGAAGTAATTAAAAACAGTAACCCCCTGGCAGTAATTAAAGACAGTAATCCCTGGCAGTGATTAAAAACAGTAACCCCAGACAGTAATTAAAGGCAGTAACCCCTGGCAGTAATTAAAGACAGTGAGCCCTGGCAGTAATGAAAGACAGTAACCCCTGGCAGTAATTAAAGACTGTAAATCCTGTCAGTGATTAAAGACAGTAACCCCTGGCAGTAATTAAAAACAGTAACCCCTGGCAGTAATTAAAGGCAGTAACCCCTGGAAGTAATTAAAGACAGTAATCCCTGGCAGTAATTAAAGGCAGTAACCCCTGGCAGTGATTAGAGACAGTAACCCCTGGCAGTAATTAAAGACAGTAACCCCTAGCAGTAATTAAAGACAGTAACCCGTCACAGTGATTAATGACAGTAACCCCTGGCAGTAATTAAAGACAGTAACCCCTGGCAGGAATTAAAGACAGTAACCCCTGGCAGGAATTAAAGACAGTAACCCCTGGCAGTAATTAAAGACAGTGGCCCCTGGCAGTAATAAAAGACAGTAACCCCTGGCAGGAATTAAAGACAGTAACCCCTGGCAGGAATTAAAGACAGTAACCCCAGGCAGTGATTAAAGACAGTAACTCCTGGCAGTGATTATAGACAATCTGGAGGTGAGGGGAGGTCTGAATCTGGAGGTGAGGGGAGGCCTGAGTCTGGAGGTGAGGGGAGGTCTGAATCTGGAGGTGAGGGGAGGCCTGAGTCTGGAGGTGAGGGGAGGTCTGAATCTGGAGGTGAGGGGAGGCCTGAGTCTGGAGGTGAGGGGAGGCCTGAGTCTGGAGGTCAGGGGAGGCCTGAATCTGGAGGTGAGGGGAGGCCTGAATCTGGAGGTGAGGGGAGGCCTGAGTCTGGAGGTGAGGGGAGGCCTGAGTCTGGAGGTCAGGGAAGGTCTGAATCTGGAGGTGAGGGGAGGCCTGAATCTGGAGGTGAGGGGAGGCCTGAATCTGGAGGTCAGGGGAGGTCTGAATCTGGAGGTCAGGGGAGGCCTGAGTCTGGAGGTCAGGGGAGGCCTGAATCTGGAGATGAGGGGAGGCCGGAGACTTACTGGAAGGAGGGGGGCCTGGAGTCGCCGATGCCCCCTGTCCTCTCCGCTGGTGGGGGGGGGGACGGGCGGAGGAGGGGGAGAAGGTTCGGGCCGGACCTCGGGCGGGGCAGGGGGCTCTGGAATAGGACTGTCTGAGGAGACCAGCTGTGAGGGGGGAGGAAACGAGGGGGTGAGATGGAGGGAGTGAAAAACAGGCAGAGAGAGAGGTGGAGGATAAGGTGTAACGGAGAAGAGAGCGCACTGCAGCAAAACTTCGTCATGTCCATCCACAACTGCTCCAGTAAGATTTTCCCTCCCACAGATCCTATGCCATCAACGCTGCGCTCTACTTCGATGTTTGACGCGACAATCGTCCTGCCTGTGAGTCAAGCCATTTTTTTAAGAGGAATAAAAAGTTTTAGACAGAAAATTTAAACTTTAGGAATGAATCCAGATTTGGAAGTCTATCTTCACAGAGACAAAATGGAACACAAAACAAAATTCAACTGGAGACATGAAAATCGAAACCTAAACAAGCACAAAGATTTGAACTGCTTATAACACACAGGAGAGAAAAACAGCAGTGCAGTGAAATGTAATATTGGTCCACCGACATCCAAAACCAGTTAGGTTACATACTGGGGTTGATTAATCCCTATAATTCATTAGCTTCTAAAGAAAAACGGCTGGCTGTTTCCGTTCACCATCAGCCTTACCCAGGACACCACTCTCCCGTTGAAACACGGCAGCTTGGCAGCATCGTCCGAGATCTCCTCTTTCACCACGCTGCAGTAAAGCAAAAACAGTGAAATAAGTCAGATTGTGGCACTATTTTACTTACAGCCACACAAACCCATCACCACAGCCAACAGCTCCTCACCACCGTGGGCGACAGGCAGCGCAGTCAGCTAGTAAGAGAACTGGGCTCGTAAGCCTGAACCTGTGGGTTTGTTTCAAGAAGCATGAAGACCAAGTTAGCATGATAAGCAAACGGAGCACAAGCCAGAGATCTCCAAAATCTGGAAAGAGGCACAAAGTAAAGAGAGCGGTTCGAGTGTGTTCACAATGCTGGGCATCAATTCCAGTTCACAACTTTTTGAAGCTTTAGTGAAGTTAAAATCCACTTCTTGCGACAGATATGGGTCAATTTATTTCGCACCCAATGCCATCAAGCAGCAAAGACAATTCTAGGTATAGTGCATGTTCCGTGTACCTACAGCAACCATTTATTGTCCAAAATATGACCATTTTCTGGCAAAAAATGTAACATTTGAAAAAGAGCATCAGTTTACCTGTGTAAAAACCTTATATACAAGTGAGGAATAGTGTAAATTTGGATACCAGTGGATCTGTAATGAACTCTAATTTCCAGTGATATATAATAAGTTACATCTATGTTGAGATTTCAAGTACTCAGGATGCTTGAATGACATTTTACTAATTTGAAAAAATTGCTAAATTTGACCCTGCCTTGGGAACTGAGCATTCAATTCAATTCAATTAACCAAATTACCTGCTTAAAATTACTTAGAATACCACATTGTTCATCATAGATTTTGTAGAATCGTACATTTTCTCATCATCACATCTTTTTTTCTTTGTAACCAGCCTGAAGATAATGGCTTGATTTTTCCGTCCCACAGTGTCCGTCCATAACAGTGCAAATTTCTCCTTATTGGAGAGTGCTATCGTAATTATACTATAGTGGGAGAAATATCTACTAATAAGGAATGTGTACACAAGGTTTGCCCCCAAAACTCTGACTGGCCCCTGAACCACAGAAGTTTTACTCTTTCCGTCCCACAAAATGTCCGTCCATCACATGCATGATGGACAGACATGCTGTGGGACACTTTCACTTGTGCTTATATGCCTTATTTTTATGCAATATCTCTTGGTACTAATATGATTTCCTAATGGTTAAAAGAGGTTTTAGGATAAATTCATTAACGGTTGGAGTAAAATGAGCATTGTGTAGACAATCACATTCACCTCCGATTGCATCAGATGATCAGCAGTGATTCATGCCCTAATTAATCCAACCTACTGATCAACTCAAGTGTATCAAAGAATCAGAATCAGATATTCTTCACTTATAAATGCCATGTAATTGCAATCGATCAGCTGCCAATTGAATTGATGGATCCAGGGAATGCAAGGGTCCCACAATGTCCATCCATCACAAATCCATCTACATGTACAATCATTGCAAAAATTAATAAATGTGAACACTTTTACTTATCTCTTTATATAGGCCTATATGATAAATTACCCCGGCGGCATGTTTTGCAATTTCTTAAAATGTGTTGAGGTCCATAAAACAGCTGTGATTGATTAAATTTTGAAGCTAAAAACAATTCTTTCAACAATTTTTATTCCATTTCAAGATTACATAATTGAGGTTTAGTTTTATAAGACCATTTGGTACTAAGATGAACTGATACCAGTACTAACTGGTATCATAATTTTTCTCAGATGTTTAATCAGGATTGGATTTCAATTTGTCGTGTGACAAATTCCCAATGTGGGACTGTCCCGCAATGTCAGTCCATCACAATAGTAGTATGAACAATGCTGTGTAATGTGTTAAGATGTACTTTGATCCACCTGAGCCCTTTCACCTGTTTGGAGTTAATGTGGTCATTGAAGTTAGCAGAGTTGTCGTTTTTATTTTAAAGGTCCCCTATTATGCTGTATTGAGTTGTTTAAAATATGTCCAATGGGTCTTTAAAATAATGTTAAGAATTCAGTTACAAAAAAACACACACATATCCAGGCCTAGTGAGACGTCTTCTCTCACCCCGTCTGTGCCGGCCTCAAACAAGAGCTGTTTTGAGTGGGCGGGGAGGTTATGCCAATGAGGCGCTGCTTTGATTGGTTGCCTGGCCGCTTCGATTCCGGGGGAGGATGCAGACCCAAAAAACCCGGAAACCAAGATGGCAGATATTTCAGAACAGCTCTCCGTGGCATGTTTTGCTGTGAGACTGTACTTGTTTGATCCTGAATCCAACCCCGAACGGGAGGAGGAAGCCATTGAAGTATTGTAGCAACGTTTACAGCAGGATTTCAATGAGTGGCAAGTTGAAATTTTAGTGTTTTGCTCGTACTGTCTCGCCTTGCATGCATATGATTGTAGCCGTACTGTTATATAGTCATGTTATATACCCACTAAGCTATCCGGAGGAAACTTTGCTAAAAGCTCCTGTTAACCATTTCCACCAAAACGAAACGCAATGCCGACACCAAGCTACTACATGAGTTCGGAACAAAAACACAAACGGTTTAAGCGTTGCTTCTGTGGAGCAAGTGACTCGAAAACTTCTACCGAAAAAAAATCCGTATCCGATCTACACTTTTTTTGGTTTTTTATTCGCCAGAACTATTTTCAAAGGTGGATGAAATTCCGCCATGGCAATGCAGAGAAATCGTTTGTTATACCAGACACGTTATAGTGCGTTTCGCGATTCACAGTAGCAGTAAACAAGCTCAAACACATACCCCGAGCTCTGAAACACCTACGTCTGGTCTAACTGCAGCCTTTTCAGCCCAACTTTGCAGACAAATACAACACCTCTCCAGTTAGCTTCAACTGAAGTGGCTACAATCCGGCAACGTTGTGATGAAACTGCCACATTGATGCTTACCGAAGTAACACAAGCATACTGATCAGAATTACTGCATATACAGTGCCATGAAAAAGTATTTGCCCCCTTCCTGATTTCTTAATTTTTTTGCATATTTGTCACGCATAAATGTTTCAGATCATCAAACTAATTTTAATATTAGACAAATACAAACCGAGTAAATACAAAATGCAGTTTTTAAATGATGAGTTCATTTATTAAGGGAAAAAAGCTATCCAAACCTACCTGGCCCTATGTGAAAAAGTAATTGCCCCCTACATCCTAATAACAGGTTGTGCCACCCTCGGCGACAACAACTGCAATCAAACGTTTGCAATAACTAGCAATGAGTCTTTCACATCACTGTGGAAGAATTTTAGCCCACTCTTCTTTGCAGAATTACTTTAATTCAGCCACATTGGAGGGGTTTTGAGCATGAACGGCCTGTTTAAAGTCATGCCACTGCATCTCAATAGGATTTAAGCCCGGACTTTGACAAGGCTACTCCAAAATCTTCATTTTGTTTTTGTAAAGCCATTCAGAGGTGGATTTGCTGGTGTGTTTCAGATCATTGTCCTGCTGCATAACCTAAGTGCGCTTGAACTCGAGATCACAATCTAAGGGTTGGACATTCTCCTTCAGGATTTTCCAGTAGAGAGCAGAATTAATAATTCCATCAATTATTACAAGTTGTCCAGGTCCTAAAGCAGCAAAGCAGCCCCAAACCATCACAATACCACCACCATGTTTGACTTTTGGTATGATGTTCTTTTTATGAAATGCTGTGTTAGTTTTACGCCTGATGTAATGGGATGCACACCTTCCAAAAAGTTCAACTTATGTCTCGTCAGTCCACAGAATATTTTCCCAAAAGTCTTGGGGATCATCAAGATGTATTTTGGCAAATGTGAGACAAGCCTTCATGTTCTTTTTGGTCAGCAGTGGTTTTCGCCTTGGAACTCTCCCATGGATGCCATTTTTTGCCCAGTCTCTATCTTATTGTTGAATCATGAACACTTACTTTAACTGAGGCAAGTGAGGCCTGCAGTTCTTCAGATATTGTTATGGGTTTTTTGTGACCTCCTGGATGAGTAGTTGATGCGCTCTTGGAGTAATTTTGGTAGGCCGGCCACTCCTGGGAAGGTTCACCACTGTTCCACGTTTTCTCCATTTGCGGATAATGGCTCACACCGTGATTTGCCGGAGTCCCAAAGTCTTAGAAATGGCTTTGCAACCCTTTCCAGACTGATAGATGTCAATTTCTTTGTTTCTCATCTGTTCTTGAATTTCTTTAATTCGCGGCATGACATGTTGCTTTTTGAGATCTTTAAGCCTACTTCACTTTGTCAGACAGGTTCTATTTAAGTGATTTCTTGATTCAACAGGTCTGGCAGTAATCAGGCCTGGGTGTGGCTAGTGAAACTGGACTCAAAAAAGGTGGTTAATCACAGTTAATTCATGATTTAAGAAGGGGGGGGGGGGCAATTACTTTTTTACATAGGGCCAGGTAGGTTTGGATAGCTTTTTTTCCCTCAATAAATGAAATCATCATTTCTAAACTGCATTTTGTATTTACTCAGGTTATCTTTTTCTGGTATTAAAATTTGTTTGATAATCTAAAACATTTAAGTATGAAAAATATGCAAAAAAGTAAGAAATCAGGAAGGGGGCAAATACTTTTTCACGGCACTGTAAGTTAACCAGGAGCATTTTTTAAGTCGCACGGCGTGCAAACTAATATGCAGTAGCTAGTAACTGAGCGTTTATAACAACGGCAGAGACAAACGCTACCTGCAATACAGGTTTTACAGACAGTAAGTTCCGTTACTGTGAACAGTTGTACCAAGCATCCAAATTACAGACAAGAATAAAAAGTTAGCTTCATATGAGGTTTATGTTCACACACCTTCTGTTGAATGTCCCATGATATTACTTTTGCATATTTAGGACACAAACATGAGCAACAGTGACTTGGGTACGTTAGCCGCAGTGCTACAGCCACATTCAATGTTCAGGCTATCATATTAGGTAGGCTTATGCAGTAAAGCAACTTAAAGCAACTTACTGCTTCTGTGTCTGTGAGTCACCGACGGTTGCTACCGATCCAGGCTTCATCTTCAGATATTTTACAAAGCCTGCATTTGAGGCCAGTTGTTAGTGCTAACTATCGTTAGCAGTCCTGCTAGACACCCGTAACAAGTTGGCTTCACTTACACGTAATTATTTGCTGTTATATCGTTGTTTACAGCTTGTGGCTCCGAGCGCTTGATCGATGCAACTGCTCCAGGTTTGAGAAGCAGCTGAGACGCATATCCAGCGTCGAATTATCCTTTATTGACAAAGTTGTCTTCGGTGAAATGGCAAACACAAACAGCTAACGTTCCCTTTGAGTGTGGCCGTTTGCCCCCAGCAAACAAAAAAGCTACCCACTGATTTCAGGTGGCATCATCTTTTGGAAGAGAAAATAGTTGTACTTTTTGTTTTGCATCCAAAAACAAACACGGACGAGCAGCTTTGGGAAACATACTGACGAAAGTGCACCTCAAATGATCTGCGGTTCTTCTTTTGTATTTCCAGAAACGTAGGCGTTACTAAGGCGTAATATGATCCGCGGTTGTTTGTGCCTGCTATAATAGTTTCCGGGGTGGGCAGGTCCAGCGCCGTGATTGGCTCTGGCTAGGTCTGTACTAATTGGACGGCACAACCTGACGTCAAGTTTTGCCCAGATCTCGTGAAGATCTCGGAAGAGCCGTTCAGAAAGGAAATCTTGTTCTTGGATTACAGCAAAACCCCTGTATCTTATGTTCAGAAACTTTACAGAGGTTGAGTATGGACATCCAACATTATAACATTACTTGTATGTATTAAAAGAAGGATCAGCATAATAGGTCTCCTTTAAGACCAGAAATGACAAATTCCCAATGTGGGAATGTCCCACAGTGTCTGTCCAGCACAGTGGTATGAACAATGCTGTATAATGTGTATGACATATTAATTCATGTAGTTAGATCCACCTGAGCCATTTCATCTGTTTGCTGTTAATGTTCTTTGAAGTTAGCAGAGTAGTAGTTCTTATTTCCTCATTTGTATCTCAGTGTTTATTCAAAATAATGTGATCTCATATCTGTCTTTGAACCTGAGGCCAGATAGTCCTGTTGAGGGGTGCCAGATGTGTGCATAGTGTTCAAGTTGTTGTTCTTCTGAATAAAATATCCATTGCATACAATAATAGTTTTTGTTTGTTGTGGATTTTACTGCTGATCATAAAACTGTCCCACAGTGTCTGTCCATCACATGTCCAATGTCCCACAATGTCTGTCCATCACACCTATTTGATCCATTTTGCCTGCTTTATGGTAGACTTCCAGGAAAAAAAGTTTTCCATGGGGCTTTAGCACTACTAAGTTATAGTAACCTGAATGAAGTTTTTTCTTGTTTCTGCACAGTAGTTAGTTGGAACATAAAATGAAAGGATGCAGCTGCTTGCAAATGACAAAATTATGGAGTTGTCAATGCCGACTACCCAATGTTGAGAAAAACCCCTTCATTTGATTATCTCCTATAGAATTGCCCATACCCTAAACTAACTTAAAAAGTTGGACTTCTTCCTCTGTGTGAACATTCAGCTTTGTGGTTCAGTGATGACTAATGTGGCAGAAATATCAATTTTAAGCCTATTTTCAATAAACATGAAGCATAAATGGATAGTTCCAGTGAAAAGATTGTTTCCACACCTCTTCTTCTCAGTTGCATTGGTTATGTACTTCTAAAAAAAATCAGAAGTTTTTGGAACAAAGAAAGATTTATTTTTCTCTCCTGATGTAACACATATGATGACCAGCATTGTGAACACGCTTGTTCCAGGTTTTAATCAGTACAGTTACAAACCACCTCAGTGATACTGCCTGTTAAATTACTCCCCCAACCCCCCGGCTCAGAATTATTTTCATTGACTACACACAGCGGTACAAATGCATGCTACGCCAGAATGAAAAATGTGTGGGTCCCTCTGGACGAGCGACCTGCTGAGCGTGTGCTGTATGGATTCTAACCCTGTTATGTAGATAAAGCAGATGGAGACACAACCCAGCAAGTCATCTGAAACTCAGGAGAATCCTCAGCTGTCTGCGCAGTGACTCATCCCAGCTGACTAGCGTTAGCCGGGCTGAGGCAGCTACCGCACACAGCTTTTCCAGGCTCCCTTTATTTCCTCTCAGAGATGTGTGCGCCGATTACTCCGTCTGTGGCCTTATCCTCCTATCTCCTGCTCCTGGGCATATGCCTGCGCTTGCCTCTGTCTGCTAAACAAGCTGCACAGCTGCTCTGCAGGTTTATGTGATATCAAGCATAATTATAGCCTACATGTGAAACATGAGAAGCACATCGTCTTCCTCAGAGAAGGGTTCATACTATGTCTATCTCCGGAGAGAAACGCATCCAAAAACTGCACTGCGAGTCAGTGGCACGTGAGAAACTTTGGCTGAAACATGAGGAGGTCGAGATGCGTAGACAGAGGCAGTCATGCTCAGCATGTTGAGGGGGTTTTATTGACACATTTCTTTCAATCAATCAAATCAAATCCTTTATTTAACCAGATAAAACCAGTTGAGACCACAGTCTCTTCTTCAATGGTGATCTGGCGGTATGCAGCAAGTCACAAACAAGTGTTACATAAACACAACACAGTTCACGACAATATTGACAAAACAGTACAGTATAACACAAGAACAAGGGACAGAATAGAGACTACCATCTGACAGGACAAAACTAAATATCCAAAAAAAAAAAAAAAAATCATAAGTTCTAAAAATGGCTCAATACTGTACGACAAGAGCAGCTAATGGGAAAGGCCTCAAAAATCTTTTGTCTGAAACTTGGTATTTTGTGGTATTCATTCCCCCCAATTAAATGAATTAGGCCCTTGGTCAGTGGTTTGGGAAACACAACATTTAAAAAAAAAAAAATTTGCACTCAAGTCAAGCACAGAGCCACTAAATATTGTTGATAATACTCAAAAGAAATGAAGGTAAATCTGCAGCAGCGAAATGTGAAATTAATCACATGCACAAATGGTACAGGCTTTCATCTAAGCTACGCCCATGCTGAGCTGACAAAACACACTCTAAAGCATATCTGTGCAAGTCTTTGTTCTAAGCTGGGTGCTATCCAGAGTGAAGGCTCACGCTTAATATTTACTATCCTCTCCATCACTACCAACAGGCAAAATTTGCAATGTAGTCTTGAGCATATAAAACAAAACAATAAACTACATCCTTAAAACGTTCCTTAAATACTACAAACAGTCATCTCATGACCTGGGACAACGAACACGCACAACTTTTTTTTTTTTTTTTTTTTTTTTCCTGTACTCCAGTCCTAGCACCACTGATCGGTCATGTGAATCACCAACACACAGCCCAGCTACAAGATTCCTTCAGCGCAAAGATGTCTGTTCGTTTAGTCTTCAACCCACCGTTCAGCCCTGTATGTTAATTCGATAGAGCACTGCGCCCGGCACAACAAAGTATTTTAAATAGCACAAAATGCTCAATTCACGAGACAAGACATAAAGTTGTTCTCCGTAGAACAAAAGTGAGTCAGCGAAAGCATTACAGGAGAGCAAAGATTTAAACGTGCAACTCTGAAACGAAAACACGGCAAAGTTTCCGTGCCTGTGGGGTTTCCCCAGTTCCCCGCCCGGATAATCAGCGGCATCACGCAGCACATTAATGTACAGTAGTCCACTATACGGCCATGCGATGCATACCAGTGTAATTAAGCAAGGGCGGGTATGGGTTGCGTATATAATCAATGGGAGACTTCATGACATTTGAGAACAGGGCCAGTAGTGCAGACCCTCGACCACTTGCGAATTCCTCTCCACACTCAAAATGCGGGAACGAGAAACATGAAAATTGCTGAACTGATTGCGAGAGCAACGCGAATGTTACCATTTTAGTGCCATCAAGGTTCTCTCTTCCTCAAAAACATCCCAGGACTGAGCCCGCAGAAGGGACGGCGGGATGAAAAGGTAGCTTCCGCAGAGACAAAATTTGGCATCTATCCCAAAAAGGACGAAAGTGGCTGTCCCAACAGCAGATGCACTATTAACTGTGTTGAGAACTATGAGTGAAAGCCATGCAGAGGAATATGGTTTCACTTCATTCCAATCGCCCAAGGCTCGTCAACTCTGAGCTCAGATGAAGTTAGAGGCTCTTAGTGACTTATGCAGCAATCATTGCTGTACCAGTCCAATCGGAGGGAACGAATGACCAGGCTGAGCCAGCTACTACTCCTCTATGTAACGTTAGCTACCAACTTGTAGCATCTAGCTAGCTAGTAGGCCAGTGACATCCAGGACAAACAGCCGGGAAATACATTAACGGAAAAACTCTTCCAATGAACGCACAATATTAGGAACACGTTTAATTTGTAAAGTAAAATGACCGAACGTTCGATCCTTGTGGAAAACCATTCGCACTGGCTTGGGAACTTGAGAAAATACAACTTCTTGCCAGTTGAGCAGATTGGGGGGAAAAAAAAATCGGAAAATTGTCACCGCAATGTTAAAAAAAGCCCTTGTATTATGCAGGCCGTACTACACTTAGTTTTCCCCTCTCATCATTGCGCAGGGAAGTCGCATATTCACGAAAGTAAGCTTAAGTATTTGGCCATAACTCAAGTCACTCACCCGAAATCCTGATCCATGGATTTAAAGAAGAACTTGTAATTTGGTTTGTTCAAAACTTGTTTAAAGTCCAGCAAAGTGATTCGTTCAGCAGGTATGGGAATTTTCACCAAATACGGAGTCTCCTCTTCGTCAATGTGGTATATTATTTTTGTTTCCGCCATTTCGCCAGCAGCGTTTTTTTCGCCTCCACAAGGCTATCCAGGGGGACTCGGAACAGAGGTCTGGAAGGGATCAGACCACGGTGTTAGCGCTACCCAACTAGTAAAACTAGCCAGTTATGTGCGGAGCCGTCTTGTAGCTATGTAGACTGCAAGCACAAACTTAGTGTTTAAAAGCCAATCTTTCACGGTACCAACATGAACAGTTGGCTGGCAAGGTAATGTTAATTTTGTTTAAGATCTGCTACGAGC
Organism: Gymnothorax javanicus; assembly: GCA_029692085.1. Taxonomy (NCBI): domain Eukaryota; kingdom Metazoa; phylum Chordata; class Actinopteri; order Anguilliformes; family Muraenidae; genus Gymnothorax; species Gymnothorax javanicus. The sequence goes on along the minus strand of CM056199.1, from coordinate 6,526,113 downwards.
GCACACAGTCCAGGATCGCATGAATATATAGATATAAAACTACTCAAATGTTTGACTAACTTGAGTACAGCGCATAAGCTTCTCCACAGCTTTTCCAGCGCAGCGTGTAGCGTCATCGAGTCCCCTCGCGTTTTGGCTTACAAGTCGCGCCCCTTCTCGCATTCCCGAGCACGGTATACGCTGTAATGGTGGGTTATCAGAAATTCGCTTCGGCGGTCAGATCGACCTCTAAAACTTTTGCAGTCATTACGTCCAGTCTACGAACAATTGGTGAGTTTTGCTTATGGGTCGCAACTGAGTGAAAATCATGTTATATTGTGCGGCCACATTATGGGCTTTAGCTACATTGCATTAATCTTGTTCCCCAACTCCGGTTCAGTTGAATTTAGCCCAACATTCCAATTAAACAGAAAAATTTAACAGCAGTCTTTATACATTCCAACACAATGAAACAAAACAGATTTTACAAATCAAACGCTTTAATTATTGGCAACAGTTCTCATTTCATAGTTTACATGAGTGAATCAAATATCCTCTGCATCTATAATGTCGATAGGCTTAAAATCCTCTCCCCCATCAAGGGAAAGTGTTTCGTCTGAATTCCCTTTGCTTGGAAGGACATCAGAACTGGATTCGTCCTCGCTTGTAGGGCCAGTGGAGTTGCTTTCCTCACTGCTTGGGACAACTGTGGCTTTTGAATCATTGCCGGGAATAGCAGTTGGCCCAACAACTTCATGTTCTTCATTTAAAGAAACCCCAGGCTTCATATTGGCGGTGCTGGTCTGGATCTCAGGGCTCGGAGTGGTTAAACCATCAGAATCTGAAAGATCAAACGATCGTATTTTTTTTCCCCCCCATCTTTATTTTTCAGAGCAAAGTTTACCTGAACTGCTTGCGTATTACTGCTGCCTTAATAGCACAAACTTTTAAGGATGAAAGCTCCGGTTCCACCTAGACAAGAGCATTAATCTGTTGCGACATTAGAAAATGAGTATTAAATTTGAACATGAGATTCTATTCATTTTCAATTTGAAAATAGTGTAATAAGTTTACAATGCTTCACCTACTCTTTGCAACAATGCATTTTTAGAATACGCGGCATGATCAAAGATCAAACGTACAAGATTTTCTTCAAAATGCAAAAATCTGATAGAATTAAAGTCAATTAGCTTTATACATCTACAGACATTACCCAAAGTGAAAGGTTCAGTCATACCTTTTTTGTCCAAATCTTCAATCATCCCACTGCCTTCATCCTTATCCAACAAAGCAATGGCTTCCTCAAGGGTCAGGAGCTCCCTCAAGTGGTCTAAACGCAGAACACACACCCCCCAATATCAAGAGATTGACCGTTCAAATGATTTATAATTTAAAATCGTGCCAAGGTGCCTCCCACATGGCCAGCATTAGGTAACATTAGGTGAAGTAGATCTGAACAATCTGCATTTTCAGAAAGTTGAACGCATTGTTTATTTCGGAAATACTCACGGGTGCCATAAGCAATTATTTTATTTATTTAACCTTTGTTTAACCAGGTTAGTCCCATTGAGATTAAAAACCTTTTTCAAGGGAGACCTGGCCAAGACAGGCAGCAGCAAAAAACACAAAGTTACAGACGAGAGAAACAATGCACAATTTACAAAACAACATTTTGGATTTGAAATAGAATCATCAAGGAGTCAAATCTGAGAACCAAAATTCACACAGCTGAGCTAAAAACAACATCATCCAATAGAATCTGCCTCCATGTCTTTCATTTTAGATTTAAAAACATTTAAGGACACCAGCTCCTTGAGCCTTAAGTCGTTCTGCAACAGATTCCAGGCTGAGGGTGCAGAGTACCCAAAAGCTCTCTTCCCAATTTCAGTCCGCACGTGCATGCATTTGGAGATTCCTGAAACTTCAAAGACTGCAAAATGCTGACCTTGACCCCACGCCCCACTTCACCCTACATCTAATGCTGAACATTTCACATTGGCTGCATCTTAATTCTGAAGTGTGAGGAACCTTCCTTGCAAACGAACATGAACCCAAAATAGTTTGGCTGGCAGCCATGACAAGGCACGTCCAAATTGTTTTTCATAAAGGAAAGGAGGCAATTATCTCCTTAGTTGCTTCCTTTCAGCAAGCTAACTCAGGATCAACCTTGGCATAGGAAAGATCAAATATGGACCATAATCCTTTGCAGCTGTAGTGTCTGGAAAGGTCATTCAGTACTGAAGTTTTCCGATAAATTGCAAAGGCTCTCTTTGCTGTTGAGCGCATGATGTATTGAAGGAAAGGACGTAAAATTTTTCTCAAACCTGAGGAACCTTTAAAATCTCCCTGCAACTTTTCCTTCACCTTTGTGACAGTTTCTCGCGAGGTCAAGGACAAGCGGAGGAGAAAGGAAAAAGGCTTCCTACGTCAGAATTCGGACGCAGCCTTTTATACTGGAAGCCGAAGTGGTCCAGATACTTACGGCCATTCTCTTTGTCCTCTTTGCTATTTGGGTCCTCTGAGGAGACATTTTCCTTTCCTGCCAAGAGGGTCTTGGGGCTAGGGGTGGGCTTTTCCAGTTCTGAAATGTGTGAGGGCGGTTAATGTAACGCTTAGGAGACAGACACGCACTGACCTTTGCGTGTCAATAGGGTCATAATGACTTATAGATTATTAATGAATTTCAACCGACAAGACAAATGAAAATCTCTTAAACCTGAAACTCCAAAGCTTTCATTTAAGAGGAACATGTACAACCCCAATTCCAAAATAGTTGGGATGAAGTGTAAATGGTGAATAAAATCAAAATGCAATGACTTTCAGATCACATGAGCCAATATGTTATTGACAATAGAACATAGTTTCAACTTTTGAAATGTTACCTGAGACATTTCACATTTTTATCCACAAAATGAGCTTATTTCAAATTTTCTGGCTGCAACAGGTCTCAAAAAAGTTGGGACACAGGCAAAAAAAAAAAAAAAAAAGGGCTGAAAAATCAATATAGAAGAAAATCAGCTGAAAGAACATTTAGCAAGTAATTAAGTTAATTGGCATCAGGTGTGTAAAATGATTAGCTATAGAAGGGATGTCTTAGAGAGGCTGAGTCTCTCAGAAGTAAAGATGGCCAGAGGCTCTCCAACCTGTGAAGGCTTGCGAAAAAAAATTATGGAATACTTTAAAAACAATGTTCCTCAACGTCAAACTGCAAAGGCTTTGAAGGTCTCATCATTGACAGTGCATAACATCATCAAAAGATTCAGAGAAACTGGAAAAATCTCTGTGCGTAAGGGACAAGGCCGAAGACCTTTACTGGATGCCCGTGATCTTCGGGCCCTCAGACGCCACTGCATCACTTACCGGCATGATTCTGTCATGGACATTACTAAATGGGCCCAGGAATACTTCAAGAAACCACTGTCTGTAAACACAGTCCACCGTGCCATCCACAGATGCCACCTAAAACTCTATCATGCAAAAAGGAAGCCATTGTTGAGCAGGATCCAGAAGCGCCGCCGTGTTCTGTGGGCCAAGGCTCATTTAAAATGGACTGTAGCAAAGTGGCAAAGTGTCCTGTGGTCAGACGAGTCCAAATTTGACATTCTTGTTGGAAATCATGGGCGTCGTGTCCTCCGGGCTAAAGAGGAGAAAGACCACCCCTAGATGACATCTATTCCAGGGAAGGCCTTGTGTATTTCAGCAGGACAATGCAAAACCACATACTGCAGCTATTACAACAGCATGGCTTCGTAGTAGAAGAGTCCGTGTGCTGAACTGGCCTGCCTGCAGTCCTGATCTTTCACCAATTGAGAACATTTGGTGCATAATAAAACAAAAAGTCCGTCAAAGGAGACCCAAAACTCTCCAGCAGCTGGAAGCCTGTATTAAACAAGAGTGGGATCAAATTCCAATGGCTAAACTCAAGAAACTTGTCTCCTCAATGCCCAGACACCTCGACTCTGTGTTAAGAAGAGGGGATGCTACACCATGGTAAGCAGGCCCCTGTCCCAACTTTTTGGAGACCTGTAGCAGCCATCAAATTTGAAATGAGCTCATTTTGTGGATAAAATTGTTAAATTTCTCAGTTTCAACATTTGCTATGTTATCTGTTTTATTGAGAATAAAATACTGGCTGGTGTGATTTGGAAGTCATTGCGTTTTGATTTTATTCACAATTTACACTTTGTCCCAACTATTTCGGAATTGGGGTTGTAGAAACTTTTTCACTCAACGCACATGGTACACGACACTAAATAAATTTGTGTCCATAAACTGAAGAGAACACAAGGGTTGTGTGCCCAGCTACTAATTATTGATCATTATTCCATCTGTCACTCTAAACTTTATACCAGGAGTTAGTGCACTCACCTTTGACCTCCACAGCAGGTGTGACATCCTCCACTTCTTCCGATGCGAGAGTTCCAGGCTGGCCGTCCTGTGCTGCTGGGAGCATGATGGAGAAGGGAGAGACTGGCCTCACTGGTGTCCATTATCACCCCATCCCAGTCTAACACTACATCTGAGGAATCTGCAGTCATTTACCCCCCACCAGGCCAGTTATACCTTCATAATCATAATCATCAGTTGTCCACAAAGCCTTGGCCTCCATGGGTCCACTTTCAGCCTGTTTAACTCTTGGGGCCATTCCACCATACTGGCTTGGAAAGACTTCCAACGGGCGCAACGATAACTCCTTTCCCAATCCTAAGAGTATATTACAAACACATGCAAGCTTAGGTATCAGGGATGCTGATTTTCAATAGAACCTAGACATTCAGAGATTTGTTGTGATCTAATGTATGTTTATGCATGCTAAGCTTACCCTGGTGAACAGATTGAACTGGCTGTTCGCTGATGCCATGAGGTAGCCCACAGCTGTCACAGATCCAGTCGTTCCCATCCACAGAACTCCAGCTGGAAGGAATACACTCTACAAGTCAAATGTACTGTGGCATCTCTCACAATTACTTATACAGGGCTTTTGCAGTGCCGTTAGATATTGAGATTGACCGTAGCAAAGTGAAATATTAGACAAAACAGTGCAATCAACCTTTACAAATGGACAATGGAAATTCAGGTAGGAAAATTCTAGTTGAGTAGAAAGGGATTTAGAAAGACATGATTGACCTCACTATAAACTACACTCACATATTGGTCTGCATGGCCATGCAGTATCAAAGCATGAGACCAAAGCATGTGTAGAGGGCCTTCTCGGATCATGAGCCCTGCTCAAGAGCATAACTGCAAAATGACTTGGGTCACAAGGCTGCCCACGTGGTAAAATCTCATTTGACAGAAATTTTGAATGCTCTGGTTTCTCTACTTCAGTACGGCTCCTTCCTTACATGTTAGTTTCCTGAATTCGCCTCACTTCGCACTCGTGTTTAACCCTTTTCCTATAGTATAATTCTGAGCTGCTCAAATATTATAAAATATAGTAAATAAATAAAAAAAAATTTTACTTTAAAATATAGTAATGGTCATTTTCATGCTTACAATAAAAAAATAAATAAATCAAACTTAGGACACAAGTAGATTCACTCTACCAGCCAATCAAAAGTACTATTCAGCAGTCAGGCATGAAAGCACATTACGGCCCACATCAGAGCCTCCTAGTTTAAAACTGGTCTTATGTACTTTGTATCATGTATTTTATAGAGTGAAGGACAATAGCCAAATGCAAGACAAGTGCATTTATTGCTGAATAATGCCACCATTTTTAGGGGTCCGAGCAGCGTAGCTATAAGGAACCCTAACTACAACTACAACTACTACTAAGTGTACAGACACCAAACTTGGTAGGTTCCTGACCTCCCAAGGATGTCACAAGTACAACAGCCTCTAGGAGGTGCTATAATAAACACATTTACATTTTGGGTCATCTCAGCCATTCCCGCCATGATATTTTTCCCCACCAATTTCAAAAAACTAAAAGTGAAAGTAAAACTAGTCTGAGATTGTTCATCCGATTCACATGAAATTTGGTCTGAATGATCTACATAGTATGCTGACAAAAAGTACCTCAAAAAATTGATTTCATTCCATTTCAAAGTTACATGTCAATCAATATTTAAGGCATGGCTCATATTGATTCTATTGCCCATATCTTGTGATGTGATTGTCAAAACTTGATGAAACTTGATACACGACCACCACACCATTCCTGAGAAGCACACAAAGTTTTTTTAAATTCCGTCCATAGGGGGCGCTATAACTGAAACATGTCAATATTCAAGAACCGCTTGTGATGAAAATCTGAGATTTGGTATACTTACACTTGGGCTGCATCCAAATAGTTAAAATTCCAGCCTATCCTCCAATTCCTAACCACTTTTCTTTAACCTTTGTGGAAAATGTTATAAGGGAAAGGAAAGGTGTTTAAGGGAATTCCTCACAGCTTTAGGAGACAACCGCGCTAATAAGAGAATCCGAATGCACTTACACTAGGCAATGTGATCATGAGTCCCCTGCCCATCGTATACGTTTCTTTCCGCGATTGGCCGGATGAATGGTCGCCGCTTGACATATTGCTGCCGCACAGAATTGTGGGATAGCGTTACCTCCTTCCTTTTCGAAAAGGATGGTTCTGTGGACCCTATGCTAAAGGAGGTAAATTAGGAAGCACCGAGACACCTTATCTTAATATTTAAAGAATTCGAATACACTTATCATGGCTGCCACATAATTATTTCAGGATCTTCTTTTTATTTATTTATTTATTTTTTTAGGAGTTAGGAACTTTCCTTGGCAAAAAAAGACTATTCAGATGCAGCCTTGGTCCCATTTGGACGCAGTGCCTAAAGCATGGATTGGCTGAATTACCAAAATGGCCACCAAACAGCCAATCAAATTTCAATGGCTAATATTTGCTATTGAGAATGGCCAATCTTCATGAAACTGAATAGCTCATTCAATATGACAAATAAAAACTGTACAAAATATGAATGAAATCGGCCACAAGGAGGTGCTGTAATAAATATTTTCATTTTTGCTTATTTTATTAAATATTGGGCTTAGAATAAAAGCGTTTCTTTCCAGGGCTTCATTGAAAGTTCCTGAATCTACCAAACCTATTGCTGCCAATTTCTGCCTTCAGATTTTCTCGCCATTTTCAAAAAACTGAAGGCGAAAGTAAAACAAACTAGTCTAAGGCCCTTCATCCAATTTGCATGAAATTTGGCATGCATGATCCACAGACTGTGTTGAAAAAGTTCCCCAAAGAATTTTGATTAGTAATTGTGTTGTGAAGTTACATGTCAATGAAAACTTAGTGTGGCCTATAATGATACTATTGCCCACATCTTGTGATGTGATTGTCCAAACACACATCTTTGAAGACATCTTTGCTTTAGCAGCCTGTCCACATAGGGGCACTACAACTGATATACAGCTGCTCGGACCCCCATGATCACCGCTTGCGGTTATATTTATAATTGAAGCAGTTCAAAATACTAATGCTATAGCACAGATAGACCATCCAGGTTCAGAAAGTAATTCTGTTCCCCTGGATTTCGAACTGGCACAAACCTTCAGTCAAGTAGCAATAGTAAATAATTAGTCAGTCACCTGCTGGTCGCCGCGTATCCCCAGACCCTCAAAAGCAATCACTCAAAATCTATAGGCTTCTTGACCTATTGTAAGCTAAAGAAGCAATTACGTTTATAAGATAACGAGTTGGTGCTTATTACTTGGAATTGTAAATACCCATTTACAGGTTTTTAGTATAAAGTGGTTGCAGGTTCAACACTGAAAATGAGTTATTCAACATGAGAAATATCCATAAGATTTAATGACTTGATGAACAACAAAATTCTGCTATATTTGTGCATTACCAAATTCACTATTCCAAACAAAGAGACTGATATTCCCTCCCAAGTTCTTTAGAAGTTTTGTTGCTTGCCAAAAGCTACACATACCAAATTTCAGCTCAATTAGTGCAAAAATAGCCAATCAACAGCTCTATATAGCATTTTCAATGTGGCTGCCATAATAGAATCAGATCAAAGTCTTACGCAAAGTTTGGTGTCCTCATTGATAGGAATACATCTGCCAAGTTTTGGCGTCATTGGTGCAGTGGTTTCAGATAAGATGTGTACATCCAACACCTGAAATGCAGGCGTGGCTTAAGTCCAGAGGTCAACTCAAGGTCAAATTTGATATTCAAAAACCCTGTCGAATCTGTTTTGGGGTTTGCTGAAAGCTACCCATATGTCAAATTTCAGCTCAAATGCCACCAAAATGACAGACATGGCTCTATGACATTTTCAATACAGCTGCCATGGCGGCCATATTTGAAATCAGATTTGAAAGTCTTCTGTGCAGTTTGGTGTCCGCATTGGTAGGAACATTCATGCCAAGTTGCAGCTTCATAGGTGTAGTGGTTTCCGATGTTTACAGACGATGAACGACGGACAACCAGGTTGTGGCATAAACACTCCGGACCTTTGGTCCAGGCGTGCTAATAATTAGTATATTCAGAGGGCCCAACCGAAGGGTAGGAGAAATGTAGACAAATTAAAATTTCCAACCCCTGGACCTTCCAACTAAACACCATGGAACAGATGTGCATTTAGCTGAACTGGTAATTCTGCTATCAATAGGGCTGCTACAGCAATGGTCAGATTTGATGGAAAATTGCTTCGCTGGAGTTGATGCCCTCCCCAATCCAGGCAAAACTTCCCTGACACAATGCACTTTGGTATTGAAAATTACTGATTTGGGCCAGTTCAATTTTTCACCACTGTGCAACCAGGGGAAACAGAATCTAGAATAGCCGGAAGCCGAGTTATACCCACCTCCCGCTGAGGAAGGAGCAGGCTCGATTCCTGGGGTCTGCAGTGTGAGTGATGGGCACTGCTCTCAGGTGACAGGTGATGTAAATCTGAGGACAGGACAGAGACAGGCAATGGTTGCAACAATAGGAGATCCAGACTTTACATCAGGGGTTCTCAACATTATCCACAAAGGGCTGGCAAAGTCTCTTGTGCTGGGTGCCCTAAATCAGTCCTCAAGGGCCAAGGACTGCTGGCTCTCCACCCTCCCTTTGCCCGGGAGTCAAGTGTGATAAGTCTGGCCAGATTTGGGGAGCCCTGCTCCAGGGCAAGGGTGTCAGTCTAGTCCGTAAAAAGGCCGAGGGACTGCAGGTTTTCAGTCCAACTGAGCTTAACCACTCCTGATACAACTAATCAACTGTGCAAGCTGAGATCAGTTGATTAAATTTGTTTTTTTCAGGTGTGCTTCTGCTCAGTTGGATTGAAAACCTACAGCCCCTCAGCCCTTTTACAGACCAGTTTGACACCCCTGCTCTAGGGGTTGATAGGTGCACAACTGGAACAAAAGCCGGTGGCAACACAGGGCTTTTCTGAATAAATTTGAAAACCTGAGATTTACAAGTAAGAGGTCTCACCGCGTCTCTCGTCTCCTGGTGGAACCGGAACGCATCCAGGTAGATGTGCAGTTTGTCATCCTGGGCTCGCTGCAGGAAGTGAGAGTTTGAGCCGGTCTGCCAGGCATCGGTCAGGCATCTGGGTTGCGGGATTAGTCACAGGGAGTCAAGAACATTCCTCCCTAACTTAGGATGAATACCACAAAGATTTCTAGGTCCAGTAGCTTGGTTATATGACAAGACATTTTTAATCAACTGCAAGAGTGGAAGTAATGGATGTGTTTTAAATGCCAAAAGTGCTCTGCCTCAGAAGTTCATAGGTGGGGGGCAGCAGGCATTTATACCACTGATGTAGAAAGCATTAGGTCGAACCAAAATGCCCCGGCTTCACTTTAAAAGTCAGCTTGAACACTTCTAGGTGTTTTTCCTCACCCGTTTTCAATGAAGGAGTATCTGGGGATGGAGTTCTTGTCAGGGAAAACCGAAGCCACGCAGCTGTCCACAAATATCCGGAGGGGCGTATGGTAGGCAAGTATGACAGCAGCTTCAATATAAATCACGTCTCCCAAGTAGTAAACGCCAGACATCCTCTCAGAGAGCCAGTCACCTGAACAGATTTCAACTCAAATCAGGATTGTGTTCAAGAACCGCCATTTCATAAACCCAAATAATGCTAAATTCAACCTCCAGTCACAGAACAATGCAGCTATTGACCAATTCTCAAGTCAATTGCTGCTTCTAGTGACACCACAAACCTCCAGCACAAGCCAAGCTAGTGAACCCTCCCAAAAGAAAAATGTAGCCCTTGTATGCTGTTTGGGGTCTAAGAAAATTTAATTTCATTTTTTATTATTTTAATTCAGCTTGATATTTCACAAGTGTTCCAAACTCACTGCAGACTTCTTATAAGCATAGTATTCAACTTGATAACGGGTTTCAGAAATGCCCAGCAAAAAAAAAAAAAATAAAACTAAAAAAAGTTAACTCAACTTGTGTATTGGTCGCATTAAAACCGATTCCAACAAGGGTTAGTGCAGCCAGTGAGAAGGTACTAAACTGATACCAAAAGGGACACATTTCACTGACTGTGCATGAGCCTTAAGGAAAAGTCCAGGGCCTCCCCAGCACTCAGCGTCGCTGTGAAAGGGATCCAAGTCGGGTTCAGGACACCGCTGCTCAGGCCATACCTCCTGAATGGCGAAGAGAGGAGTTAACGGTAAAGACAGTGCGAGAAAATTCCCAATCACCTTATATTGCACAAATGCAAACTCACCTTCCATAGTGGCACTCAATTGGAATGACAGCGCCTTCCATCCGAATTATGCCACTCGTTGGGGACGGTGGGTTATACATCAGTAGGTTTGTGTAGATTAAGGAGTCGATTGTGATCTAGGAACGACAAAGATCGACACTTCAACTTTAGAAACCTTTCAGCAGTTCATATACTCAGACGTGGACATCTCCAATCATGGAGTGAGCATAATATTCTTCTGGTTTCAGCCTGCAGCCGATTTCGGCCAGGGAACATTCGGGCACAAAAAGCATGCAATTTAAATGTGTGCGGGAACTCAAAGTAAGCAGACCACTCAGCGGCCCTGAAGGATTTCAGTTTAATATTCTAGGGACAGTACAAAGTCAGAGTGTAAAATTACTGCCATGCATTTTCAGCTGAAACGAGCAGTACCATCCTGTGCGCTGAATAAGTGCATTAATGAGCGGTTTGCACTTGAAAGGAAACAAACGAGACTCAATGGCGGGCTTCAGCGTTCAGAACCAGGATTTTCCACCTCTGAGTTGACAAATGTGTCGCAGCTACTAGTTTTGTCCCCCCCCCTCTCCCTTGTCAATTGGTATATACCCAAGGCCTAAGCCGAGGACAGCAACCTCAGCAGTGATTTAGGCGAGGCACCGCCGTCGGAGCGTTTTTGTGTGGAAGTATATTCCAACATATTTCACAAATCCTGTTGCCCATTTACTACATACAGCGTAATTTCACAAATTAGGCCGTTTCAATCTCCAGCATTTGTACACCGAATAAAGAGGGCCTCAAAATACCAGATGTTTGTTTCCACAGTCGCTCAGTGCCGCCACGATAGTGTACTCTTCAGCAGAGGACTGGATCGCCCGGCAAGTGGGTATATCCTCGCCTCCTAACCGCAGATAGTCCCCATTGATTAGGACTCCCGTGTTAAACAGATCAGCCTTCACGTCTATCTCCATCCAGGCGTCGTAACACCGTACTGTGATAGACTTTGTTTGGGAGTACACTTTGCCATCTCCGACTGGATTTTTGCCTTGTGAATCGGGAAGAAAGGTCTTTGGCGAAGTTGATGGAGAGCGTTTGACCGGCGGATGCTCCGCAAATTGAGCCCCGTGCAGAAAGCCATCGCCAGGGACATGTGGTGGCAAAGCGCGGCATCTTTCCAGTAATATGAAAGTGAGGAAAAGATATCGGCCTACAATCAACCATTGCTCTTTCTTCCCAAGCCCCATGAATCCTCTTACTTATCTATAAAAATTTAAACGTTCTGCGGTTCACAGAAAGCAGCACTTAAGCGTTTTATAAAACGTCTCGATGTCCACAGAGAACCAGTCGGCCTTCTACTGCAACGAATGCCTTTGATAAAACCTCTGACCAGTCTTCCTAATAACACACCTGGTGTAAATTTGCGTAATGACTGGTGAATTCAATCTTCAATTGCATTTTCGTTCAATTTCCTCAAGCAAGGGATGTAAAAGCCCAGTTAAGAAAAACATCACTGGGGGCATATAAACGTGATCTTCCATTGTTCATTATAATAATACTAAAAAAAAGGGCAGCTAACACTGATAATTTTGACAATGGGCTAAATGTACCAGATTTCTGCGACCGGTACTTATAAAAGCTTGGGAACTGTGTTTATGCGCGTTTTCCTTTAACGTCCAGTAAAGTGCACATTTATGCAAGTCCCGCCTTTGTCACAACATATTAATTTCTAGCCAATTAGATCAATGAAAGAGACCCTGCTTTGCGGAAATGCGTGAAACACCCACCTCGTCCTTAAAGCTACACAAAAACGTTTTGTTTCATAACAAGATTCCGTTATCATACTCTAAAAATGAAATGCTTTTTGGCCAGTTTTCTTTGTTAGACTTTACTCGAAAGTGTTATCTTTATTTTGTTTAAATAAAAGGCGAAAATAATATCACTCTCGTAGACTGGACAGGAAATGAATGGTTTAAGGTCCCGCACGATGAAAAATGTCACGGCGGATTTTAAGAAAATTTGGAAGGAGCTGGTCAGCCGTACGGTGGCTAATGTACAGTTATACAGTAAACAATTGGTAGTTTGTCCTATTTTGCTCCTCAATAAAACGGGCCTACAAGTAAGATAAGTGGCAGAGCGCGAATAAAAATCGATTGTGTTTATTTTTCTAATCGGTTTACTGTGAACGTTAATTTTCCGAAGCTCAGAGACTGCTGCTTGTTTCACTGGCTAACATTACCTGCGCAACCGATTGTGATCCGATTATTTCTGGAATCAATCAGGTAAGATCATTTTTAAAATGTAAAATTAGCTGTGTAATGTTTTTGTTGAAAATATTCTAACGTTAGACATGTGCTTCAAAACATGAAGCCACTCACCATTCATGTTCATATGAACGCAAAAGAGCTTCATTTTCCGCAGAACGCAAAGAGTCTAATGACTGTCTTATAATTCTTGGCAAATTTAATATCATTATTATTATTACGGTATGATGCAGCGGAATTACAGCAGTTGGTTCTTGAGTTAAATCATCAGATAGCTGTGCTACAAGATGTCTGTGTAATCACGGTTCCTGAAATAGTTGGCTTGCTCATCCGCCGCCAATTTGTAGGATCTTAATGGGCGATGCATGGCAGTCAGTTTGGTGTCAGAAAGCGTACTGCACAGCAGAAGGAGAACATTTGTCAGTCACCTGAAGCAGGGAACGATTTAGTCGGCATGTTGAAATAGCGGGGTAAGGAATTACCCTGGATACCTGGAAACACCCTACTCTGCGATGGATGTCAACGGGATCTTCAGTTCCGTCTGTGAGTCGGGATCTTTGTTGAAGGTTTCCTTTGTGAGAAAGCATCTCCAACAGCACAGTGTAGTCATATCTGCGCCAGGGCTTTATGCTTTATTTAACCAGAGGGACGATTGTCCCCTCCAAGGAGATCAACACCATCTGCACAGCAGCTGATTTTTCGCTGGCAGTCTCCCATCCAAGCACGAACCAAGCGTACTCCTGCCAGTGGGTCGGAGGCACAGTTGCTTCCAAATCCCATTAACAGGAATGTCTGTATGACGATGGAAGAAATTTTTGAGTTTGACTCACCAAAGATTGATCCCAGCAAAACATGATTTTCACATTATTCTTCCAATAATGCAGCCATAAAAACGCTTCATTAAGTGTGCGATCACCAGGACATTCGGAAATTAGTATGGACTACTTTACATGCAAGTATTTACATCTTTATTTCTTCATGCCAGATATGGGATTTGACATGCTCACCAGTTTTCATTGGTCTGACTGAAATGGCTAATCTTGGTCTTCCCCCCTCTGCCAGCAGCCATCATGGCTGATGACCGAAGGTCGAAGCAGTGCAGTGTGGTGATGCCAACAGAGTCCATGAAGGTCATTGGCGAGTCCGTTGGAGTCAGCCAATTGCAGGAGGAGAGCTGTGCGGCCTTGAGCGAGGAAGTCAGCTACCGCATCAAAGAGATATTTCAGGTGATAAAGCCTCTTAGCCGACTCTAGCTGCTGGACGTGGGCGAATACCTTACACTAAGTGTCAGGGTGAGCATGTACACCTGTTTGCTGTGTGCTATAACTTCCACATTTGTGTCATCAGGATGCCTGTAAGTTTATGCACCACGGGAAGAGACGTAAACTGACCACCAGTGACATCGATCATGCTCTGAAACTGAAGAATGTGGAGGTACGTGGCGAGACTTACTAAAGGCCTTGAGATGAATTCAAAGCAGCTCACAATTATGGGTGCCTGGACTTTTGAACGGAATAGAACTGTTAGGCGGCTTTTGAAAGATTGTTTACGACTGTGTACTTCTGAGACATGATTTTTAAAATTGCATCAGATTTTATAATAATGTTGAAGCACCAAGTATCAGACATTGTATGATTGCTTTCATTTTTACCAGCTGGTCCCATTTGCTCCTTTCGCCCAGTACAGTTATTGAGATGCTATGTGGGCAGTTGTATTTGTAAGTCAGAATTAGTTGTGCGTGGCTGTGCTTTTGGGAAGATCTGCGATGGCGAATGTTTGGGAAGATCTGCGATGGCGAATGTTTGGGAAGATCTGCGATGGTGAATGTCGTGCGTGGCTGTGCTTTTCAGCAGATCTGTGATGGCGAATGTTTGGGAAGATCTGTGATGGTAAATGTTGTGCGTGGCTGTGCTTTTCAGCAGATCTGCGATGGCGAATGTTTGGGAAGATCTGCGATGGTGAATGTTTGGGAAGATCTTCGATGGCGAATGTTTGGGAAGATCTGTGATGGTGGATGTTTGGGAAGATTTGCGATGGCGGATGTTTGGGAAGATCTGTGATGGCGAATGTTTGGGAGGATCTGCGATGGCGAATGTTGTGCGTGGCTGTGCTTTTCAGCAGATCTGCGATGGTGAATGTTTGGGAAGATCTGCGATGGCGAATGTTTGGGAAGATCTGCGATGGCGAATGTTTGGTAATATCTGTGCTGGTAAACGTTGTTTTTTTTTTCCTTCCAAAGCCGCTGTACGGGTTCCAGTCACAGGAGTTTATCCCTTTTCGCTTCGCCAGCGGCGGCGGTCGAGAACTGCACTTCTACGAAGAGAAGGAGGTAGACCTGAGTGACATCATCAACACCCCTCTGCCGCGGGTGCCTCTGGACGTCTCGCTCAAGGGTACATCTCTCGCTCCCGCTGGTATCTGTAACTGAATTTGTAGTTAAGACAGTCCTGGTGAAGGCGCTATTGCTGCTTAGGAAGATCTGCCCATTTTAATGAATTTGGAATAATTTTAGGAGTTCTTGCAGTGATGAAGGTCATAGTTATGACAAGGCGCGAGGCTGTGGTATTTGGAGTAGTTGCATTATAGTCGGGGGACCTCATGATTAAAGTAATAACTGCAGAATGTTTCGGTGTAGTACTATCAACACAGAGAATGGTTGCACATCCAAATAAATATGCAAATCAGAGTGCGACACTACATATCTCTTTTAGTGGTTGGCACTCCCTGAGGCATTCCATCTGTTGTAGCGCAACTTTTTCTCCATTTTATCAAGTACAGGAATTTTAGGTTTGAATTTGTTTTTGGACTTTTTACACATCGCTTAGTTTGGATTTTTTTTCAGTTTGTGTTTCCCCTGTTGTCTTGCAGCTCATTGGTTAAGCATCGATGGGGTCCAGCCAGCTATACCAGAGAACCCGCCTCCTGGTGAGACCATCCTCCTATCGGTGTTCTTCAGAATCTCTGGGCGGAGCCCAGTTTACAGAACTGTGTTCCTGTCCAGATGGGGCGACGGAGTGCAGGAAAGGGAGATGCTCTTTTCACGCATCCAGAGACACACCGATTCTCTCTCTTTTTCCGCACAGCACATGTCAGACATTTTGTCTTTATCCCTGTCTTTTCCGCACATCCTTCTGTCTCTGCGATTCTGTTGGTCTGTCCGTCCTCAGGTTCTCTGTGTTCCACTCTGCCTGTTCCTCCTGCATCACCGAATATTCTCAGTCTTGAGTTTGTGTTGCTTTGCTGTTGGGTTTTCCTTTATAACTTTTTATTTCTTTTAGAGATGCACCGAAATTTCGGCCACCGAAAATTTTCGGCCAAAACTGGCAAAAAAAAAAAAAAAAAAAAAAAAAAATGCATTTTTGGTTTTCGGCTGAAAGACTTTTAACACCGAAACAATACTGCCGAAACAGGATGTTGTGATGACGCAAGCAAAAACCGCGGCCAGCATGCGCCTGTCTGGACTTTTATTCCGTCGATTTTGTGAAATATTCATGTTTAAATCAGGGGACGCGCACTACCGTCACCACGTTATGGCAATAAAGTCCGCGAGTGTTTAATTGTAATTTCTGTTTGACATTGTCCTGATGCATAGGATAGCAGCTGGTTTTGTGTCCGATTCGTTGCACATTAAATAACGTACCACCTAAAAACGCAAAGCAATGATATCCGTAAAAGGCATAGAGAATTCATAGAAAGGGCAATATATTCTCAAGGCATTTGTGTACCATCAGTATTCCATAATGTAACTACAACCCCTGGCAAAAATTCTGGAATCACCACACACCGAGGATGTTAATTTACCTTTTTTCCTTCATAACAAAGAAGCAAATAACACATATGACAAAACGATTATTGTTTATTAGCTTGACATTCAGGCTTCATGAAACAATTAACTTTGAAATTGAAGGCAAAACACGTAGCAAATCGCAGGAGATGGCAGAGTATTAGAATTTATCGCTTTACGATGCGTCATCTCATCTGTGATACCTTTCCTAAGAACAAAATGCTTCATCAGTTTCCGTAAAGTTATTTTCCGTGCAATTTTCGTAAAATAGGGGCAGCATAATAACTTTCTCAAGGGGAACAGAATTGGTCACCGTTGTTTCTTATTTCGCTATGAACAGGGTCACAGGCAAAGAAACGCATTTCATAAATGCAGCAGCTTCGGTGAACAAATGCAACCTTGTTTGAAAGGTAAGGCAACGCACAGTATATTTATCAAGCTGCCTAAAACAACACACGTTTCAAAAACACAATTTGAAGACCTGTTTCAATGATGGCAAGTGAAGCCAGTTTCCTCGCGATGATGTGGAAGTGAGTTATCCGCAGAGACGATTCTCTCTGACCAATCAGTGGGCTGCTGTGTTGTCACGTAACATTTAATTTTACAATTTTTCAGCAGCCAGTAATGGGCCAGTGAGTTATAGGCCTGTAAGTTATTCATGAGTGGGGCCAAGTAAAACACTTTATTTATAATTTTATTTTATATTGTGCTTTGTTGGAATGTCAGTGCTAAATAAATATTTTCATAATTTTGCAATTGATTTATTCTTTAAAGCATGAATATTAATTTATGCAAATGCAATGCCTTGACTTTAGTTAGGTAAGTACACAGTCATAGCCATAAATGCAATGGTATTAAAAATTGGCGTAATAATTTCTTTTCGGTTATCTCGGTTTTTAGGTTTTTAAAAGCGTTTCTCATTTTTGTTTTTCGGTTTCGGCCAAAAATTTTATTTCGGTGCATCCCTAATTTCTCTGGAAGACGTGGGTATCCCATCATCAAACACATA
The DNA here is from genome assembly GCA_029692085.1 of Gymnothorax javanicus. Classification (NCBI taxonomy): domain Eukaryota; kingdom Metazoa; phylum Chordata; class Actinopteri; order Anguilliformes; family Muraenidae; genus Gymnothorax; species Gymnothorax javanicus. The sequence continues at coordinate 6,508,446 of CM056199.1, read as the reverse complement.
AAATAACGTGCCAAGTACACAGTTAATTTCTCATCCAGCATGAGAAGATACTGTTCCCTTTGTATTCTCCATCTACCAGTTGATAAGTAAGAGAGATATCATGATGAAAATATTTCATTTCTTTTGGCATTCTGCCTCTATCATTTAATTTTTTTTGTACATTTCTTAAACACATTCAAAGAGCTATGCAGAAAAATGCCAATTTTGTATCTTCATTAAATGTATCTATTTTGATAAAATTGTCCACTTTTATTTTACCATATCCTTAGTTTTTGGGTTTTAGTTAATAAGTGTCATCAGCCGAATGCTGGTAAAATATAAGTGCAGGTGAATTCTCTTCACATCTGTTGAGTGGCTGGTAAAATGTGCACCTTCATTGGCCTTTTGCCGGGGGAAAAAACTAAATTTTGCACTCTGGTGTCATCTTCTCTCCCTCCTTTCTTCCTTTGTTTGCAGCGCCGAAAGAAATGCAGAAGGCGGAGTCCACTGAGCCCCTTAAGGTGGTAAAGCCTGGGCAGGAGGATGAGGGGGTCGTACAGGGCAAAGGTCAGGCTTCAGCTGCCCCAGAGGCCAAAGGTGAGTCAGGGAACAGTAAGGCCATTTGACGGAGCATCGGCTGCTGCACCATCGCAGGCTGTTCCAATGTGAAGCGCCTTCGAATACAGCCGAGAAATGCATCCTTCATTACGCCCGATATCTGACGCAACTGTCAACTTGTTGCACTTTGTTTCCACGTCAACAATCCCGTCTGATACCAGGCATGATGAAGACTGCATTTCTCGGATTTCTTCGAAGGCGCCTTCACATTATAAGAGCCTTCGGTGGCGTAGCAGCCTAGAAATGCAACCTGCGTTTTAAGAAACAGCCTAAATGTAGCATGTATCGTTTAAAATCATGTTGCTTTTTATCATCTGGTAAAGAGTTAAGGAAAAGTAATGGGGCTGGGCAATATATTGATATTATAGAAGAGAAGGTATCCTCTGGGATTTTGGATCTGTAATATCACAATTTAACTCAGGAGTTGTATTTTCTGTTTTTTAACCTTTAGCATGCTAAGTTAATTTAAGCCTATTGCATGCTGGCAGCTGAGTTCTGGATCAGTGTAACATAGCTTGCAACTGGCTTATTTTCAAGACTGATCCAGATATCACACCTACGGATACTAAAAAATTGGGTTGTTTCCACAGAAATAACCCCAGAATTACAGACCTCAACCACTCAAAACAAGCCATTACGATGACGCAATGGAGTCTCCCGTATTCTGATATATGAATGGCTAATATTGGCTACATGATCGTTGGTTCATTAAATATAGGTTACAGCGCAAGTGTTTGTAGCGGATTGGAATTTTGGAACGAGCTGGGCTGCGGAGGGACTCGACCTTCGGTCTCGTGCGGTAAACATCCCTCCGCAGCCGAACGAGTTTCGAAATTCCCCAGACGCTACAAACACGAGCACGGTAAACTATGTATTATATGCGCCATTTTTTGTATTCATTTGTGAGACAAAATAAGTTCTAATCCAACATTTCATATAGATCAACATTTCATATAGATTTATTTGGTTCGTTAAAAAAAACAAAAAACAAAAAGGGAACTATTTGATGTAGTATGAGTGTACTGGTACTGTACAGCGATCACAACAGTCATTTTACGTTCGCATGTATGATGAAAAATGGCTAGATTTGCAATACCTGTCCAACAAGAATTGTCTACATAGCTAGCAAGAACAATGCAAAACAGATGTGGGACACAAAATCCATAATATCAGCATTTAATAATCTGTCACATTTGGCAATGGTCGTATGCATAGCCACTGACTCTCCATTGCTCGCTATCCGCATGACCGCACTCATACTGCGTCATGTACTCACTTTAAAATGAAGTTATAGTAACACTTGCCGCTGAAATGATATTTGGATCTTCCGAAATTGTCGAGAAGTCAATGGTCCTAGTTGAACAGCGAGAATCTAAGTCATCTCGAACACGACGGAGGCCATACCTGATAGAAATGTTGACTGATAATCCGTTATAGCTCCTTCAAAAAAGCAACCGATCTGGAAAGAACGCTAAATGGGAAAACTAATTATCCATATTATTTTGAAAATAACACTTGTTTCTACCGCCCGAGGTGCCACGGAAACGTCTGACTTGACAGAAGTTTCAACCTTTTCAGCCCCGCATGGCACTACGGCGAACATTATGGCACGGATGTACTGGTACTGTCAGTGAGACACGCGCATATAATACTTACTTATGAGGGAGGGCATTCCTAAACACAGTTCTTCTTGTCGAGCGATCTCGCCAGCAGTCGGAACAGATATAAACAAACATGGTGACTGCGGTCGCCGGCAGTTGCACAGAATAAGGAATATATGGGTGAGTACGGTCGCCGGCAGTTGCACAGAATAAGGAATATATGGGCGAGTACGGTCGCCAGGAGAACGCTAAAGGTTAAGGCTGCAGTACAGTAAAGGGATGCAGTTTTCTGCTCTTGGACAGTGTTAGCTATTGCCTGTACATGCTTGGTCATCATATCCACATTACTAATGACCGTTTCTCAAAAATATCATTGTGTCAATATTTTGTGAAAACTCCATTAGTTATCCCTTCATTATCACCACAATATCAATAACGAGGTTTTCGGTCAAAAGGTCATGATATTTGATTTTGTCCATATCACCCTTCCCTGCAAAGAACACAGAGGACGTACAGACAGTTATCTAGCCAACTTTTTTATCTGAAGTGACTTAGAGTCCATTAGAGTGAGCGGGGGCCAGGCCTCTGCAGCAGTGTGGGGTGTAGGGCCCGACTCAAGGGCCAGTCTCTTGCAGCAGTGTGGGGTGTAGGGCCCGACTCGAGGGCCAGTCTCTTGCAGCAGTGTGGGGGTGTAGGGCCCGACTCGAGGGCCAAGCAGTTGCACTGACCTTATCGTGGTTACACGGGGGTTTTAAACGGCGACCTTCTGAGGCCTTGGCGAAACCCCGAGCCTCAAGACTATCGGCTGCCGCGTTACTCAAAGCGTGTTTTACCTCTTACTTACTCTGTCCCTCATGACCTTGAACCGTGATCTTTCGCTCCTACCTGGGCAGGGAAGGAGAAGAGCTTGATGCGGATGAAGCCGCGGGGGACACACGAGCTGTCTGTGGAGCAGCAGCTGTACTATAAGGAGATCACCGAGGCCTGCGTCGGCTCCTGTGAGGCTAAGAGAGCGGTGAGCGTTTGCACACACGAGAGCTATGAGTACGAAGCACGAGTCTGTGGCAAAATTATTTCATTTCAAAATGGCTCCTAAAGGTTTACCTATGAATCTCAGTGAAATACAGGTGGCACTGAGGTAAAAACCCTTCAGTAAAGAAGCGAGCTGCCTGTTGTTTGCAAGGATTCCATGTAGACAAGTGAATGTTTAAAGTCAGCTTGTCCAAAATGGCTCCTATTTCTTACTAGGTTCAAGGTTCGAGGTAGTCTTTATTATCCCCAATGGGACAAAAACTTTTGCAGCCAATAGTCAAAAGACAATTCAGGACATGATACAAAAGTACACACCAATTTAATAAATAGATGAATAAATAAATCACCAACCTTACTCAAGAGCCCGATGGCCATCGAGAGAAAGGATTTACTGAGTCTATTTGTTCCTGCTCGTGGCACCGCATATCTGCAGCCCAAGGGGGGCAGCGTAAAGTGACCATGAAGGGGGTGACTCTGGTCGGCCAGGGCAGAGCGAGCTTTCTTTAGGGTCCTGGTTTTTAATACAACCTCCGGGTTATCCAAGGGAACCCCCGCAACCTTGCTGCATAACTTCACTATTCCCTGAAGGCGATTTTTCTTCTTCTGACTTAGAATCCCAAACCAGCGCACAAAAGAAAAAGTCAGTACAGATTCTATAAAACAAGAATAAAACATTCTCATGAAGGTCCGGTCAACATCGAAATATCTGAGCTTGTGAAACGAGAGAAGTCTCTGATGTGCTTTGCTGCACGCAGCTTCCACCTGAGGCCCAAATGTGAGCTTCTCATCGATCAGGGTGCCGAGACACTTATATTGGTTACCCACCTCAACTGCCATGCTGTTAATGGTTACTGGAGAAATGATGGCAGGATTTTTCCCAAAATCAACAATCATTTCCTTTGTTTTTGAGACATTTATGTCAAGGTAGGAAGACCTGCACCACTGAACAGACCCGTCGACCACAGGGCCGTGGTCAGAGTTCCCGGGATTAACTAATGACCAGATAACAGAGTCATCTGCAGATTTCACAATATGATGCCCTGTGTGCGGACTCTGACAAGTATTTGTGTACAGAGCAAACACTGGTGATAAGACACAACCCTGGGGGATCCAGTGGATGGAAAAAGAACATCAGACAATACACCATTGGCCTTTACACGTTGTGACCTCTCCGTTAGAAAATCCGGAAGCCAGCAGATTAGCTCAGGATGGATATTGTGGTCCCTCAGTCTTTGTGCTGAGACATGAGGCTGGATGCAATTAAAGGCTGAAGAGAAATCAATCAACAGTAGTCGCACTAAGTTCCTTGCGCCCTCTAAATGCGACAGGGTCATGTTCAGCAAGGTGCTGATGGCATCATCCACCCCCCCGCCAGGCCTCTATGCGAACTGCAAGGGATCCAGATCAGCCAGAACCGTGGGCAATACCTCCTCTTTAACGATCTTTTCAAACGATTTCATAACCAATGAAGTCAGAGCTACTGGTCTGTAATCATTGCTACTGGTCTGTAATCATTTAAACATCTTGACGCATTAATTTTAGGTACTGGAATAATCGTAGAATTTTTCCAGATTTGAGGAACCCTGTTGAGCTGGAGGGATGCTGAGAAAATAAAACAAACTGTTCAGCACAGTTTCTGAGTTACTAGGGCAGTGCAGTATTTAACCCTTTACCAGTGCACTTTCAAACATGTCGCTTAATTGATTATTTTAGAAAACAGTGTTTTGTATGTAGTTTTTAAATGTATGTAATTAAAATATATATAATATTTGTATCTATAATATACTATGTGTATATTTGATGATATTAAAGGATAAATGATTGCCATATTCATTATTTGATTTTCATCACTTGATTAGTATCACTGTTTTATGATTTACTTATTTACAATTTCTATAATTTTCTTTTTATTGTTCCTCGTGTAAATGTGTTAATTTAGTTATTTGTTATGTGTTTATGAAATGACATTTTGTACGATTCATGTTATTTTATTTTTACATTCGTGCAATACAGGGCTCCCCTAGAAAAGAGTTATCAAACTGAGGGCACTGGCTTGTAAAAACAGGACAGAATAAATAAATATGCGAATCTTTTCAGGAAAGATTTCAGAATAATCCCTGCACATTTATCTATGCTGGAAAATGCAGTGGGAAATGGGCACATTGTAGTGGTGGAGAAAATCATGCAGTCGCACTGTTTCCTTCCTCAGAGAGGATAACTCAGAGAGCGCAAGTGTTCAGAGTCAAAGTCCTCTCTCAGTTACCCATTATTCTGCACAGGAGGCGCTACAGAGTATCGCCACAGATCCTGGACTCTACCAGATGCTGCCGAGGTTCACCACCTTCATCTCTGAAGGGGTAAGACTGTCTGTGTCACATCACTGCCAGAGCTTTAATGTGTAAAGACTTTTTTTAGTGCTTCGAGTTCGAGATTGCCTTTGCTTACTTTGAAATGGCGCTGATGCGGACAAGAGTTGTGCGTGTTTTCTTGGTATTTCCGGGATGCCTTGTGTGGAAGTTTTTATTCTGAGCAGAGTGATTTAAGTAGCTCTTTCTCACCTGATTTTTGTTTTCTCAGGTGCGAGTGAATGTGGTTCAGAATAACCTGGCTCTCCTGATCTACTTGATGAGAATGACCAAAGCTCTCATGGACAACCCTACTCTCTACTTGGAGAAATATGTAGGTTCTCTCGGTGTAGTCTGCTGCAGAAGGATTGAACCGATGCGGACTCCTGTGTTTATGTGCGTGTGAATGTTAGGGCTTGTATAGCTTTACTTATGAGAACCAACTTTTGAGAAACCACAGATATGAAAAAATTTTGGGGTGTGAGGAATTTTGGGTGGCCCTCACAGAGAATTACTGACGATTATGGCTAATTGATTAAAGTCATTTTTACAGTTAAAATTAAGGTTAGGTTAAAGTTACGGTTAGGCAAAATTTGGTTAAGGCTAGGGTTTAGGAAAAGCTGAACTGAATGAATGTCAGTCAATACATTGTCCTCACAAGTATAGCTAAACAGAAATATGTTTGTGGGTGTGTGTATGTGTGTGTGGACAGTGTTTGAGAATGTTGTAAATTACACTTGGCTGTTTTAGTCATCTGTGAGGAGGGTCATTCCATGTCAAATGTCCGAATGGCTCCCACTCGACCATCTCAGATTTGGCTGAAAAAATTCCACCTCCTAATATGAGAAATCCAAAATTTTAGCTCTCAACTCCTAATAGTTTTGTCATAAAAAATATTTTTGCAACCAAGTTCCGGCCCTTTTTGAACAGTGATTTCTGAGGAGCCACTTTCACATGGCTATATCTAGAAAAGTATTTTAGCTAGGTCCTTCAAATTTTCAGGGGTGAAAATCTGCGACCCTAAGTTGAGGAATATGGACTTATGAATGTGTCCCTTTAGTTCATCATATATTTCTGGGTGCTTAAAGTTGCTCGAAAAGTTTACTCTGCGCTCTGCGGTAGCATATTTGAAGGACTGTAAAAAGCCTAATGTCAAAGACAGGGATTTGGTATTGCACATACAGCTTCCCACATATGATGTGTATTTTTTCTTTTAATTTTGTCGCTCTCTTATGAATAATCTAGAAAATATTAAGGCCTGAAAATGAAAAGAAAATTTGTGCTATTTTTTAACATTTTATGCCGAAAAAAGACACCATCCACCAACATCAAATTGACTGTTTTAGAAAGATTAGATGCCTGTTATTAACATATCCAAAATTTGTGATGGTGTTCTGCTTTATTTTCTCAAAATAAATTTTTGAAAATATAGTATTTTTTTTTGGACACAAAGCATTTAATGGCATCGAAGGCATATTCAAACATTATTTTATAAAATGCACTTAGTTAATGATAGAAAGCTCAAACTCAAAGAAATGCTTTATTTCATAAATGTTAACTTACACTTGAAGAATAACCCACATGCAGTGTTTAGATATTGAAATATTACAACCTTAACGGGGCGAAAAATTCAGGTTTGTTATGAATTCTGAAGTGTTACAATAATTAGTTATCTAACACAATATAGCTATCTTACAGAGGACGTTTTAAGAATGCCATTTTATTTCATCACAGATTAAATGATTTATCATATATATATACACTTTGTATTAATTTATTTATTAATAAATCAAACTAAAAAATAAAACAAAAATTAATTATTAATTTGTTTTTAAGCTGTAAGTTAGGAAACAGGTTTGGTCATGCAGAAGCTATAACTTATCTGAACAGTACATGCATCCGCACGGCCCAGCAAATGTTTTTTCTGGCCCAGGAGAGAAGACCTATGCTGGGTACCTGTGCAACATATTATTGCCAAGATTGAAGTCCCAAGCACTACAACTGGACGTAGATATGCACTCAAGGAGCAGGACGCCAAAATAGCTGAAAACTTTATGAAAGAGTTCAAATAATTTGTGTATTATCTGTGCTAACTGTTATCAACTGGACATTTAAAATATTCCATTATTTGCAATTCTGCAGGACTGTCAAAAACTCATTTTAACACAGGTTATTACTAATTGAAGCATACAGGCTAATTTTTTCCACTTGGATGTAAATTTTCATTGATAGAATAATTTTAAGTAATTATTTGTAACAAGTTTGATCTTCCATTGTCGTTGGGACTACAGCATTTCAATATATATCTGAAAACTGTGTATGGGTTATAATTCAAGTGTAAGTTAACATATATGAAATAAAGCACTTTGTTGAGTGTGAGCTTCCTATCGTTAACTATGTGCATTTTATAAAATAATGTTTGAATATGCCTACGATGCCATTAAATGCTGTGTTTCCACAAAAATACCATATTTTCAAAAATTTATTTTGAAAAAATGAAGCAGAACACCATCACAAATTTTGGAAATGTTAATAACAGGCATCTAATCTTTCTAAAACAGTCAATTTGATGTTGGGGGATGGTGTCCTTTTTTTGGCATTAGGGGCTCTAATTTCTTGGCGCAGCGCAGGGTGGCGCAGCGTGGCGTAGCGTGGCGCAGCCCACGCAGTGGCCAATTTAAATCCGGTGCAGCCCGCGCAGTGTAATTTAAATGTTGGTGCAACACCGTGCGCAGCCACTTTGGCAATTTGGTAGACGGACGTCGCCGAGATGGGTGTGGCGGCGTAGTAGGGAGGTGTCACATATTCATCAAGACGCAGTGACAATTTCAGTAGAAAAAAGTCTTCGCTGAAGTTGCGCAAAACTTCGCCAGCTCCAACCTGGTTTACTTTCTGTGCAGTGGTAATTTGGCTGATCGGCGCACAGTGCGCACCGTCACGAAACCTCACAGGCAGGTTTCAGAATGTCAGGCACATTTCAATGCAATAAATAATTACAGCAACCACTATTTAATGTAACTATCTGAATCAGGACATAAATTATAGTATCTATATCGATTGTCCTGATGTCAGATTAAAGGCAGTTGGCACGCGTAATGGAAACTCCACCTGGCTTAATCAACGCAGCTGAATCTGTGATGCAGACTAACGACTTCACATCTTTCTCAGCCAACCACAAACTGCCTATATATAATGCTTGTGTTCTATGCTCAGTAAAGCCGCTTGCACATTGGGCCTTGAAAGCGAATTTTTCGAATTTTTTTGACTGATTACAGTCAAAGTCAATGCAAGGACGCGAAAGTCGGACAGGGTTTTAATATATCTCGTGTCCCAGTCATAAAAGTTCTAATTTTTCGAGTACTCCAGGAATTATTAGGCGTGCAAACTTGGCCATATTTGTGTTCGACCTTCACAAAATGCAAATTGATAGCTATCGACTTTTCTTGGTCTTTTTTATTCGTGTGTTTTTCTTTAGTTTGAAGATAAACAACAGTCTTTATTCGGTCTCTCTTTTTGAAAATTAGTCAGATGGATCGAACAGATTCACGCTTTGTTTCCACACCAGAGATAAAATAGTGCTTGTAGTCAGTGAGCAAATCAATTCCATGACCATTGACAGTGTGAATAAATTATCGCATACCGACCAAGACTGTCCGGTAGAAAATGCAAAATACTCCATGTGCGGCAGCCAGCAAAAAGTATTAGTATGAGAACAGATTTGAAAGCGAAATAAAGAATAAAATATATCACCAACAAACAGAGCATCCAAAAAAGATGGCCCGCAAATAAATAAATCGCAGTGTTCATTGGATGTTCTGTTTGTTGTTAAAATGTTTCTTTTTATTCTTTATTTCGTTATCAATCTGTTCTAATCGTCCTCTTTTTTTTTTGGCTTTCAGACACGGAGTATTTTGCATTTAATGTCCGACAGGCATTGTACACTGTCCCGCGCCAATGTCGACTCACTTTACTGAGCAGAGCTTAAATAGCAACATTGATTGAAATTCTCGGTACTCATCTTGAAGAGCTGAGCCCTCTTACCAAAACATTCACCTTTAATATCTAAAACATTCAGTAGATTTGAAGAAATTAAAAACAATAATCGACTGTCGGACACGGAGATATATTAAAACCCTGTCAGACTTTCGGACATGTAAACACTGCGTTCAACGCAATCTGTCGAGAAAAAAAATTAGTTTCGGTCCAGTGTGCAAGCGGCTTAATACTAGGCTACTATTTATTGTCACTTAGGTTTTATCGTTTTTAGTGGGGGAAAGGAATACAGCCTGATTGCTATGATCTCGTACTGAGTTAAGATCACATATTGAAAATTAATGTGTAACGTATCTTGCATTGTTGTCCATGCATGTTAATCCCAAAATTTTAAGCAGCAACAGGGTGTAATAATAGGAACACGCTATCCATCGTTTCTCTTCCCAATCATGCAGGCAGAAGAAATAAATGAGCAACCGTCGTATTTCATTCCAACTTCATAAGTTTGAATGATCTGGCGTAGTTTCGTTTTGAAATTCCATTCAAGTTAAGCTAATGGTAATAATTCGCGAATGCCCTGGCTAGCCAGCTAACTCATATTCGTAATGCTTAATATAGACGTAAGCGGTGCAGAAAACATGCCTGAAGCAGCAAAAGTAAAATGCAACATTAACGCATCATGCAGACATAGGACAGAGGCTTCTATATTCCAACACATTAAAGGTGAGGAGAGGAGCTCATTTGATTGGTGAAGATTTGACTCCGCTGTGTTATACCCAAACACGCCTTCTTTGCCACTTGCGCGCAGGAGGGACCGAGGCGGGACAGAGGAGTACTTTGCGCCAGGCTACGCCCGGCACGAGAAATTGCAACATACGCCTGGACACACCCCGTTGGCGCGGCGCACACCGATCGCCCCTGCGCCACGCCTGCGCCTGGTCTCTTAATTTAGAGCCCAAAATGTTAAAATAAGCGCAAATTCTTTTTTTTTTTTTTTTTTCCTTAATATTTTCTAGATTATTCATAAGAGAGGGGCAGAATTAGAATACAAAATACATGACATATATGGGAAGCTGTATGTGCAATACCAAATACCTGTCTTTGACATTAGGCTTTTTACAGTCCTTCAAATATGCTACCACAGAGCGCAGAGTAAACTTTTCGAGCAACTTTAAGCACCCAGAAATGTATGATGAACTAAAGGGACACCTTTGTAAGTCCATATTCCTCAAGTTAGAGCAGCAGATTTTCACCCCCTGAAAATTTGAAGGACTTGGCTGAAATACTTTTCTAGATATAGCCATGTGAAAGTGGCTCCTCAGAAATCGCTGTTCATAAAGGGCCAGAACTTAGTTGCGAAAATATTTTTTTATGACAAAACTATTAGGATTTGAGAGCTAAAATTTTGGATTTATTCTATTAGGAGATGTATGCACCCGCTGGAATTTTTTCAGCCAAATCTGAGATGGTCAAGTGGGAAGTTCCTCTGAAATTCGGACATTTGACATGGAATGACCCAGGACAGTTTTACCCCTGTGCTCTCGTCACCTGTGGTACAGCTTCACGACCTCATCCCGGCTGTGGTGTCCTGTATCGTGAGTAAGCAGCTGTGTTTGAGGCCGGACGTAGATAATCACTGGGCCTTACGCGACTTCGCCGCTCGACTCATGGCCCAGAGCTGCAAGACCTTCAGCACTACCACCAACAACATGCAGTCCCGCATCACCAAGACCTTCACTAAGGTAGGTGTATGTGTGTGGGAGTGTGTGTGTGTATGTGTGTGTGGGGGAGTGTGTGCGTGTTTGTGTGTGTGTGGGAGTGCGTGGAAGAGATGACAATTAAGACGACCGAGATGACAATTTTTAATGTACCATTCGACATTGTTCAGTCGCGTCAAGTCGAGCTATGCCAGAAGGCTGGTTAGGGCCAGCGGCGCCTTGGTCACTGTCATTCTTGGTGTTTTCATCGTCAGCCTCTGACGCATACGGCTCGTACAAATACAGTAAGTTTCTCACCGTTTCCTCCATGCTCGCTTTTCCATCGATGTCTGAATTATCCATTTCATACAAACCTTCTGACACTGACAAAACCAGATTTTCTTTGCCGCTCCAGCTGACTGTTATAGTCACCAATGGTTCGTGTTGCCACGGAGTTCCCACTATGACGCCGTTTCAAATAGTCGCGCTGTGCTGCGGTTACGTGGTTGAAGCTCGGCTACTTAATTTTAAAATCTAAATTCTACCATTCTGAATTACCTTTTTGATATTCTTTCGTTGTCTTTGCAATATCTGTGTGTTATTGTTTACGATTGAATATGGTGGCCAAGGTGCCGGTTTACGTCATACTCGCGGGGAATCTCGCACGCTCTCGTTGGAGCAAGTGCCAATTATGGCGGCTTAGACGAGCGTGATAATTAGGCGCCTGGGGCAATTTGGACTACAATTACTCATTTATTAGCGTACTGCTGAAAATTATACTGGCTGAGTAGGGTTCACAAGGGTTCAGAATAACACAACAGGCCATTTGTGTGTGACTCCATAGTGCTCCTTTAAGTTTGATGCACTGAGCAATAATGTCTTTGATGAAATTGGCACGGCATTCTGCCGTTTAGTCTGAGTAAATTAGTTAATCAATCCTCTGATTGCTAATGAAGGAAAGTAATAGGGAGTTATCTTTTGTTTAACGGTGAGGATTCTGCCTCACCTAGCTGAGCTCCGATGGCACGTCACTGCTCTTAATCATCGACTCAGCTTTCAATACTAATGAATAAAAGACGAGACTGAAGTCGTCTTTTAATAGTATGTACTGTCCGTTCTGAGAACGCCGACCTCTGCTGATAGAGGGGCTGAAACGCAAGGGGTTCCTTCATCTTTCAAAACTTATGCTTTGACTCCATACACTCCAAAGACATGTTCAGCCCTGGTGACGTCACGCGCTGGTCTGGGCAGAATATTTCCTATTGTTTGATTGGTCGATTATTTTCTATGGTGGCAATGGCAGATTCTGAAATTTCTAGGATTATGCGATGTTTGAAAGTAGATTACACAATGAAAAAAAAAATAATAATAATGGGTTATTGTTTTGGATAGCAGAGATTATGTATTTTATCTGGCAATGTAAGTTCACCATACATTTACTTTTCCTTTAAGGAGAGCGGCAAAAAACTAGTGTGTGAGTCTCTGTGTTTCAGTTAGTGAGTTCCCAGCGTGTAAGACTGATCACCGCTCTAAATCTCCTGTGTCCATCTGTCTCAGAGTGGTGTGTAAGACTGATCACTGCTCTAAATCTCCTGTCTCCATCTGTCTCAGAGTGGTGTGTAAGACTGATCACAGGAGTGGTGTGTAAGACTGATCACCGCTCTAAATCTCCTGTCTCCATCTGTCTCAGAGCGGTGTGTAAGACTGACCACTGCTCTAAATCTCCTGTCTCCATCTGTCTCAGAGCGGTGTGTAAGACTGATCACTGCTCTAAATCTCCTGTCTCCATCTGTCTCAGAGCGGTGTGTAAGACTGATCACTGCTCTAAATCTCCTGTCTCCATCTGTCTCAGAGCGGTGTGTAAGACTGATCACTGCTCTAAATCTCCTGTCTCCATCTGTCTCAGAGCGGTGCGTAAGACTGATCACCGTTCTAAATCTCCTGTCTCCATCTGTCTCAGAGCGGTGTGTAAGACTGATCACCGTTCTAAATCTTCTGTCTCCATCTGTCTCAGAGCGGTGTGTAAGATCACCGTTCTGAATCTTCTGCTGTCTCAAATCTCCTGTCTCCATCTGTCTCAGGGCAGTGTGTAAGACTGATCACTGCTCTAAATCTCCTCTCTCCATCTGTCTCAGAGCGGTGTGTAAGACTGATCACTGCTCTAAATCTCCTGTGTCCATCTGTCTCAGAGTGGTGTGTAAGACTGATCACCGCTCTAAATCTCCTGTCTCCATCTGTCTCAGAGCGGTGTGTAAGACTGATCACCGCTCTAAATCTCCTGTCTCCGTCTGTCTCAGAGCGGTGTGTATGGCTGATCACTGCTCTAAATCTCCTGTCTCCATCTGTCTCAGAGCGGTGTGTAAGACTGATCACCGCTCTAAATCTCCTGTCTCCATCTGTCTCAGAGTGGTGTGTAAGACTGATCACCGCTCTAAATCTCCTGTCTCCATCTGTCTCAGAGCGGTGTGTAAGACTGATCACCGCTCTAAATCTCCTGTCTCCGTCTGTCTCAGAGCGGTGTGTATGGCTGATCACTGCTCTAAATCTCCTGTCTCCATCTGTCTCAGAGCGGTGTGTAAGACTGATCACCGCTCTAAATCTCCTGTCTCCATCTGTCTCAGAGCGGTGTGTAAGACTGATCACCGCTCTAAATCTCCTGTCTCCATCTGTCTCAGAGTGGTGTGTAAGACTGCTCCCCACTCTAAATCTCCTGTCTCCATCTGTCTCAGAGCCTGCTGGATGAGAAGACACAGTGGACAACACGCTACGGCTGCATCGCTGGACTGGCAGAGCTTGGGTCAGATGTGAGTTTGGGTGTTTTGGATAATCTATTTTTTTAATGTCGGAAAAAACTCTGGTTGTGAGGCACCTTATTTATGTACAAGTCAGAAATTAATCAGAAGATGCAAGGAAGTTCTGTGTATACATATAAGGCTGAGAGAACAGGATGCACAGGTAGTTTTTAGAAATTTAGCATCAATGTTTGCATTGTCAGGGTCTGGTAAAGTTCAGCTGATTTGGGGTCTGCATTTCATCGATCCCTGTTAACCCCCGCTGGTCAGTCTGCCGCCTGTAGACTGAGTAGCTGCTTAGAACTCCAAGTGCATTATGGGAAAAACAGTGGTTATGTCTGCAGTCTCTGGAATTGAGGTTTGTGTATGGACGAGGCCGTGATTACAGGTGTTTGGACTTTGGAAATTCGGGAGGGAATTCGACATGTTAATGCCCGTAAAGGAGCTTAAGGAGGGAAGGAAAGAGGAAGCCTTGTGTTACCTCGTGTTTCCTTCTGCAGCCTCATTCTGGCCTATCTTTCTGATCCTCAATCGCTGTCCGTCCTTTATTTTCTTAATTTTAGCTCTACCCATTATGGCGGCTCTGTTACCGAGTGAGGAAACGGTGAGATTACAGAAGCTCAAGCTAGTAAATGAAAATTGGCTAAAGTAAATTTTTTGCTCCTTCAGTTGCCAGTTTGAAGCGATGTCAGTTACAGCCATGACAGAAGGAGAGATGTCCTCAGGTCTACCATGTGTACATCACACTTTCTGGAAAAAATACTTACTCAAAGAATGGTCTTCAGTTTGCTTGATAAGGATATCTTTTGAAAAACTTGAATTCTTATCTCTTGAGGCTACTTATCGATTTGAATCTGCTTCATGATGGTGGACCTCCATCGAAATCTGTTATGCGCAAGCATGGAACAACGGAAGGATCTGTTAATAATTAAGTAAATTAGTTAGTAAATAAATAAATAAATAAATAAGCAAGCAAGCAATTGGAATTGGCCTACTCGGTTGATTTCTCCAGGTTGTGAAGACGCTGATAGTTCCTCGACTGACAGCAGAGGGCGCTCGAATCAAGGCAGCGACTGAAGGAGCTCTCACAGCGAGCATTGAGAAGATCGGAGCAGAGCACGTGCAGAACCTGCTGTTGGTAAATTTAGTGCATTTACAGATATCTGTGTTTTTGTTTCCAGAGTGCTGCGCAAAGTGTTGTCAAATGGACTTTTGCTGTGAAATAGGTGGGCTTGAAAAAGCCATACACCCTGGGCGTTATAGCTTTTCAAATGCAAAAGTGGTGGCTGCAAAATTACGACATGTTCTCCGGATTTCCAGTTGATGGCAACAGGTCAATTTCCCTATAATGAGTTTTCTATGTACAGTACATAAATTTGTAATTACAGTAATCAAGGGAAAAGATGGCAAATCTTATGTGAATGAGGCTGGTGAAGTATTCAATCTGATTTACCAAAGCAGGCATTGATTGCAACTCTCTCCGTCTTGTAGGTTTTACGAATTCATGGAAGCTATAATTTGCTTTTTCAAAATGTTTATTGAAATTGAGAAAGTTCTTGTATAATAAGCATTTTCCCCAAATTAAACAGTAATTTCCACAAAACATAAAATCAAATGGTATATTTATTTGCAGGGGGCACAACAATGTGTATAAACGAAATTAAACAGTCATATTAAGATGGACAGTGTACAGCAAGGCATGACAGAGTAAATGGACGGAAGATAGTGAAACAAGTATTGGATGCTCAGCCACATAATTTTCCTGATACAGGAGAAAATAAATGTGACTTAAAGGTCTTCTGCCACCGAAAATTTAAATTTGATATATGTTCTAGGGACTGCTTTTGATAAACATTTTAACATTACACAACAGCGTTTCGACAATTAAAAAAAAAAAAAAAAAAAAAAAAAACATTTTCGGAGTTACTATTTTAGCCACTTTGCCAGTTCTTCAGGCCAGCCTCCAAAAATCGGGAAAAAAACGAGTATGCATGATCACGTGCACCGGTGACGTACACTCGGGAACGCACCTGACATTTTTTTAAACTTGGCGGTGTGTATTCGTGCAATATTTTTATCTGAAATTTGCTTCAATACTTGAAATGCCAGGTCGGTGCATCGTGGGGGGTTGTAGAAAAACAACCAAAGACGCAGTAAGCCTACACACTTACCCCAAGGATAAGACTCGAAGACAACTTTGGGCCGCGAAAGTGAGGTTAACTTGAGCCAAGTGGCATGGACTGAGCGAGTCTAGCGTAATCTGCAGTGACCACTTCCAGGACACCGACTTCGACAGCGGCCTCTGCAGCGCTTTTAATACACAAGCACATAATCTTTTTTTTTTTTTTTTAATCAGCATTCACTCCCTGTTAATGCCGCAGAAAAAGTTTATCAATGCAAGCCCGAAGTCGGTAGGAAATTGTCATACAACATACTAATGTTTGTTTCGAAATTTGCTACTGGATAGTGTAGGCTATTGACGATGATGATGATCATTATCATCGTCATCATCGCTGCTAATATATTTTCGACAGCAGTCACTAGCTATGTTTCCATTTAAATTTGAAGCGAATCTTGTGAAAATTCGCTAAAACTAAATACGAATTAAGTGCGTTTCAATATGTTTCCCTCAAGCGGTTGAGAGCAAATAAACAACTTTAAGTAGGCGGTGATGTGCGTGCGTACCTATGTCAGATAAACACATACCAACTTCCTTGCTAGGCAACCTCAAATGCGAAAATGGAGAACGGTCAGACTGTCTTCAGTCTGGCATTGCCTACTGCTCATGACTGCACCCCTCGATCGTGCTACTGATCTTGGATAATATAAAAAAAGGCGCTTTACCGCTAAGTGAAGTATATGTGGAAGTTGAATATGGACAGTGTAGAGTTACACGGTCTGAGAAAGCACATGGCTACTTAGGCAGAATAACGTGCATTAAGTAGCCATGTGCATGATCTTTATCGGAAACAACGCTCCTCATCAGCGTTTATTAGAAATATGTGTTTCCATTTCAGATTATGCGCATTACGTTCGTTTCGCAAAAGTGAGAATCCACCTCAAACAAGCGTAAAAAAGTTTTTTTTTAATTATTATTTTTGCGAACCAGGGGACTTATTTTTGAATAATGGTGTTCCATTAGGCTACCTTTTTTGATGCGTAACTTCAAAATACGTAATTAAACAGGGAAATGGAAACTCAGCTACTGACATCGGCTTGGCTAAACCTGCAGCTAATATGAAAACCAGCGACGTGCACACCATATCTCACAGCTGAGTGACTGCCTTGCAATAATGAATAGCTATGAAATCGCATAGGTTCTCATAGGCGCCTGAAATATTCTCTTCTTCTGATTGTTCGTACTCGTTACACATAATTGTTGACTGGCGTTCTTTTTTTGAACAGTGTTGGTCGATTTGAAAGGAAGCGCGATGGGTATAGGTCAGGATTGTGTGCAGGATCTATGAATGCCGGGTTGGGGGCAGAGCTGAGCGTTCCCGAGTATAGGTCGCACCCAAACTGCCGAACAGTTGTGAAAAAAATACGAATTTTTAGGGGTGTTCCCAAACATAGTCTTTTTGTTTAGATTTCTGCATTATAGACTGATTTTAGGCAAAAACATGGTCATATTCGAATTCAGAAAGAAAATTTACATAAAATAAGTTCGACTAATAAGTCCGTGGCAGAAGACCTTTAAGTTCCCCAGTTATGTCACACACTTGGCGATGAGATTTCCTGCCTGCTGTGGTAGACTGTTAGCATTGTATTTCCTTTTGGTAACATCTTTTAAATGTGGGCTACAGTTTCAAAGTCCACATTCTTTACTGTTCCATTTGATGTGCTGAATAGTTTCACTCTCTACTTTGCATTTATTTTTCAAAATTCTTGTGAAAGTGATATTTCTTCTACTCAAAGGACTCTACATTTCTGTTGGCAGGTCGCAGTCGGTGTGAAAGAGTATTTCCGTTCTGTTGAGCTTTTAAATTCAGAGGGCTATAAAGTGACTCATGATTTCAGTGTTACGTTCAGGGGCCTTCTGTTCATTTCTCCACGTCCTGGTAATTTAGAATGAGAATCAGAATGAGAGTCTGAATGCGCTTTATTGCCAAGTAAGTTTACACGTACGAGGAATTTACTGTAGTGCAAAAACAGTCAAACACACACAAGAGCTGTAGGTAAAAAAGAGCAGAAATACATAATGTATAAATATATATTAACAATATGTAGGCAGTTCTTTGTCAAGTATACGGATATAAAAAATGTGCAAGCATGCCAATATACAAGTTTCAAGTTTAAAAAAAAAAGAGAATGTGCAAGACAAAGTGCACAAGGATCACCAGTGTGCAAATATAACAGAGTTAAAGTGACATTGTGCATTCATGTGCATAGTGTAGTGTATGTGAGATCATCCTGCTACTTTATCTTTTCACTTGGGCTGCGTTCCAATCCAAAAAAATGCTTGCTTCGTCGTGTTCACTCACCCTCCAATCGAAGGGGGAATCCCCAAAAAATCACGGATGTAAGATGGCTGCCACTTGTAGGGTCGTTCCAATCCAGTTTTGTGGAGGGAAGGGCGCGTTTTCATTTGCTCAAGCCCTCGATTATCCTCCCTCGAACGAAGCCAACAACGAACATCCCTCCCAGCTTTGATATTGCCCAGAATGCTTTGCTCATTCTCCCTCGGTAAAGATTTCACGTCCGCCATTTTTTCTGCTGGCAAAAGGAGGAATTATGGCAGGGAAATTACCATACAAATCAAAGAATTGTGTTCGAGTAGTGTGTAATATATGACAGAGTTATATGCAAATAGCGCAGTTTGGGTGTGAGGGGCATCGGTTTCGCATTATTTTTAAGCATGTAACTTAACGTTCATTTTTGCTGTAGCGAGCCTATAGCATGAGTGAGGACTGCTGCGGATCTTAAAGCCGCTTTCACACTGGACGCGAAACGAATTTTTCGCGAGACAGATAACATTCAAAGTCATTGCAAAGACACGAATATACGCGTTTCGCCTTTGAATGTAATCTATCCTGCGAAAAATTCGTTTCGCATCCGGTGTGAAAGCAGCTTTATTTTCCTATAAAACAGTCGCAAGTGCCGCAGCAATCAAACGAGGACGCCGTCCTCTTCTTGCCATAATCATGCGATACAGAATCTGCATGAACTGTAAAAGATAAAACTTACAGGCAACTAACTCAGTCGGCTACATGGTAACACAAACTTCCCGTTGGCTTGTTGACAAATGTCGAAGTGCGGAAGAAACGCAGCGAAGGTCTTTCCAATCCGACTTCCCACAACCCTCCCCCTAAGTCCCCTCCATTGCCCTCCCTCGCTCGGGAAGGGCTTACTCGCCTGCTACGTCATTCAGGGGGCTCACTTGAGTGGAGGGAAGAAGTGAAGGGAGTATCTTATTTCGGATTGGAACGCAGCCTTGATCCGCTGTTTTATTTGCTCTGCGCAATTAATTTGTTTGTGGCTCACTCCAAATATCTCCAGATCCGCACTGGCGTTGGATATCTATGATGTGACGTGGATCACCGGACAGTAACCTGATGTCCTTCCCTTAAAAATAGTCATCTGCTGCATAATTGCGAATGTGGCTGTTTTGACCCTGACTAGGCAACGGGAGCCAGTCTTAGCAAATTGAGCCTCGTTGTGTTGATGAGTACAACCACCACAGTCTCAATACGGGGAATATTTTTGCATATTTCCCATCTGTGAAGCACTGTTTTTAACCCCTCATATATTTTTGTGACCTTTCACATGGTTACACAGAAACACTGCGCCACCGTGCTCGCTAAAACCCGCTCACTGCCGGACATTGCAGACCAGTACCAGTCTGAGTTCGGTTACCTCGGCCCGGCACTGTGCTCCCATGTGGTGAAAGCCCGAGCCCAAGCTGCTGTGCAGGTCCAGCAGGTCAACCGGACCACCCTCACCATCACCCAGGTAACTGTCAATCATACCTCTGCATCACCTTCCAGAACTATGGATGCTTTCAACAGGAGCAAGAACTGCTGGAAAAAATGTGCAA
This sequence comes from Gymnothorax javanicus, assembly GCA_029692085.1. Classification (NCBI taxonomy): domain Eukaryota; kingdom Metazoa; phylum Chordata; class Actinopteri; order Anguilliformes; family Muraenidae; genus Gymnothorax; species Gymnothorax javanicus. Next base: position 6,488,355 of record CM056199.1, on the reverse strand, counting down.
TTTCCGGCTTGTGATTTTAAAGTTGTGTATATATATATATATAAAGAAATGTAATCACATCATAAGTGAAGAGTTTGTACAGAGGGCTGTTTTTATCAATGACTTGATTACTTTGTATGAAGATGTGAAGGATCAGGACCTTCTTGAAATGGTAAATTATCTGTGTTGTATGTAAACTATTTGTGTACTTCTTGTACGAATAAAGATATATATAATAATAAATTACAGTTTATATCAGTGCTCTACTACTGACTGTAGCAGCTTGGAATCCATCAAAAAGAAATCAATCCTGGAGTAAGATTTATGTGCTGTGGAAAAATAAGAAAAATCCTTTGCGGCGGGGTGGAGAAGCCTCCAGATATCCACCGAATTATAAGATTGCATAAGACTGTTGAGTGTGCCACTGTTTCTAAATACTCTAGTTTGGGAGAGCTGTCTATCAAGAACAGGATCTAAAACGTAGTTAAAATCGCCTCCCATGATTCCATTTGAATCCGACAAATTTGGCAAAGCATTGTAAAGATTCTGAAAAAAAAGCAGGTCATCGAAATTGGGCCCATAAACGTTTACTAATATTAACGGTGTGAAGTTAAGAGTCCCGCTAACTATCACATACCAGCCCCTCTGGTCTGAAATCGTTTGAGAGTGGATGAGTGGTATATTTTTTCTTATCATAATTGCAACGCCTCTAGATTTTGTACTGAAATTTGGCTGATAGACCTGAGAAGCCCATGAGGGACAAAGTATTTTTGCTGCTGTTTTTTTAATGTGTGTCTCCTGAAGAAAATATAGGTCAGATTTGAGTGCCCATAAATGTGCATACACCTTCCCTCTTTTCAGTGGACTGTTCATCCCTTTTACATTCCAGCTAGTTATTTTAACTTTCCCATTGCTGCGTCCATGCAAATCAACCAACATAGGAAATATCTACTGTATATGAAAACATTTTCCAGGACTGTGGCAAGACATACTCAATAAATTTAGACTGACAGATGTACTGAAAAAACACCCCATAACAAACACAAAACCCCTCCCTATGAACACAGGAGCAGTGCTTCCATACCCCTAGCCTTAAGTTAAAACTAGAATTAGGGACCAGCTGGTGGCCCATACTAGTGGTATAAGTATCTATCTTTCTCCAAACAGGGGAGAAAAAACACCCCGCTTCACAAGCAAGCATTGAAGAGAAGGGGAAAAAAAAAAAAAACTCATTAGTCCTCACGCAAACTAAACATGGACATATCTTATGAACAGGCAGTCTTTGTTAAACAACGGTAACTTACAGCCATCCTTTAGTGTCGCAGCATTTATCACATAACGTGTCCAGGATATTAGCCCGTTCCCCGGCTTACAGCAACGCTGGCGGCTGCGTCCCATCCCTCAGCCTCGCGGCTCAGGAATTCTTCGGCTTTGGCCGGGGTGTTGAACGTACTGGTGTTGTTATTGACCGTGACCACGAACCGCGCTGGGTGTCGGAATCCACGCCGGATCGACTTAGCCCTGCACTTCTCCCTGATGGCTTGGAAAGCCTGACGTTTCCTCATTATGGCCAAAGTGAGATCCGGAAAAATGTACACCGGGCGCCCATCGTATCGTAGAGGAGCTTTCTCTCCTGCGAGCCAGAGCACAAGCGCTTTCACCTGATAATAGTGTATCCGCTTTGCCGTCTGTGGCCGCTGTGTGGTGCAGCTGTAAAAGTTCTGGGACACTGATCGCGCACAGAGTATAAGGGTTGCAAACTAGTGACAAAAATGGATTGCGGCCATATTAGAGCGCCCCCTATATGTTGCGCGAAGAAGATCCCAGGCTGAAAATCACTCTTTCCACTGACCATCCCCCCTCTAATTCAATTTTCCAACTTTTACTTTGGGATAAAGTTCGCGCAGTGAATAAGAGCAACCCAAAAATCCAATTTTGGTAATTTGGCATTTTAGGCTGTATTTCGGCTTGCACTTGATTGACCCCCAAAACCCAAACCGGTGCAGGTAGGGCCAAAAAAATTGGGAAATTTTCTAGTTAGGGTAAGGACATAAAACCACCAAAGTTTCAGCAAAATTGAAGAAGGTGACTATCACCACCTGCCTGAACTTTACAGACAATGCGCTCTTAAAGGTAAGATTTCTCATATTTGCGTGCAAGACCAAGCTGCCTTTTTTGCGTCTTTTCTGTGGATGGCAATGACTTAAGAATGCTTTGTAACTTGTGTAACTGGAGTAACATTGATTGTAATTGTCTTTGCTATAGTTTCATCAACATAGCACTGATCACTACCTTCCAGTGGAGTGCAAATTGTGCTGATGAGCTTTGAATAGTGCAAGTAGCTGCTGTTCACATAGCTAAATCCCTATTACAGTTATGGCTATATGGTCTGATGCAGAGGCTAATGGTCTCATGAGTACTTATTAAAGAATGTAATGCTAACTGCTGGGGTTGTGCTTGTATCACACCAGTGTTTGGTTATCTAATGGACATCTGTTCTGTTGCCTCAAGCAGCCAGGAAACATTTCTCAATATCACTGGTCAGATCGTTATCAAATGTAAACATTTTTAAAATCTGCAAAGCCTGCAAAAACCTGCTTTTCTGTCAAAAGCCACCTGCGTTACCAGAGTTGCATTCAAGGTGGCAACAATCTTTTTTGGTACAAAGACTGGCACCAGTGGAAGTTAACTGTAGAGAGCTATATTAAGGCAATGAATGGTTGTATTTGCACTTACATACACTGATTGATCATTTCCCTTGCAGCCACGCCCCACTATCAGCATCTCCCAGAGTGCAGTAGGGATACCAGGGGGACCTCGCACGCCCAGTATCATCAAAGTGCCCAGCTCCCTCACCCTAATGACCCCAACCCAACCCTCACCTCCAGCAACTAAGTACATCGTCATGGGAACCAGTGCAGGGGTCGCCCCCACTCAGCAGGTACCCATATGAATGTTATTTCATTATTTTCATGGGTATTGCAGCCAGTAATGTTGTCACAACTGTCAAATGCGATCTCTACCCAGTACAGTTCATTCACTGACATAGGATTGTGGGAAGACTTTGCATAAAGCACTTGTGAAAGGATGGAAATAGTCGCTCAGAAATCTCAATCCATTATATGTTTTGTCCATCTGTACTCTGTGTCAGTCTCTAAATGCTGTTTCAAATGGAGCTGAATCTATGGTGACTTTCTTGAACGTGACCTCGTAAGTGTCTGCAGCAAAGCTTTATTTTGGTCACGGAGGGCCAGTGAGTGACTAGGTTTATGTTTCCACCGATCACTTGGACTAGCTGCAGCTACAGATATGGCCCTTATTGCCCACCTCTCAGAATGCCCTTTGAAAACTGTATATCTGTAATGAATTCTGCTCAGAGAGAAATTCAGACGACATCTCAATTTTTTTTTTTTTTTTTTTTTAAAGATGTTGATGAGGTATAATATTTCAAAATGTTGAGTTTCAAGCTCAGTTTTATTTTGTCTGTTGCGCCATAGTTTTGGGGGTCATATCTTCAAAAGTAAACAAATGTTTTGTGTAATTTTATATATAAAAGAAAGCCATCTGAGAGCGTTATTCACGGTTAGAAGATAAGCTCATCACTAACTAAAGGGGCACTGGGAGAGTAGAGTCCTCCGTCTCACAGTGGTAATGGGATTGAGAAATCATTTGTGTCTCCTCCCTGAGATTCGGTTTCACTCAAAAATTAGATGGGCTCTCATTTTGGCCCACGCTCTACCTTTCCACTAAGTTTCATTAAGTTCAGGCCTGTAGTCTTTCCTTAATCCTGCTGACAGACACAAATCAAACCGAAATTGTAACCTCCTTGGCAGAGGTAATAAACCTTGAAGAGCTCTGTGATGTGACGTTTTCTCGTCTTTAATGTCCGTCCCTGCAGGTGATCAGTCTCAGCTCCTCTCGCTCCAGTTCCCCAATAACCAGCACCATCGCCAGCACAGCCCCTGGTCTGCAACCCCAGATCAAGCTGGAGTCCGGAGGGGCTGGCGGGGTGGCCGGGTCGCGCACCCTCCAAAAATACATTGTGGTGTCCCTGCCTCCCTCCTCCCCTGCCCTGGAGGCCAAGAGCTCCGGCCTGTTCTCTGCTCCGGCCACGTCACCGGCCTCCTCGTCTCTGACGCTGGAGTCTGGGGTCAAACTGGAGCTCTCTGGGCCGCCAGGGGTGAGGACGCTGTCACCGCACTGAGCATGCTGGGATACCGGGCTGCTGCCTCCATCCTCAGTCATGAAACTCACGGACAGGAGCGGCTCAGAGCGATGGAGGACGAGCGAGGAACATCAGGGGCTATATTTCAGCGATGTAAGCACACGGTCGGACATAGGCGGCGCGCGAGTATTTAGGGCGTGTCGAAATCCACTTCTGCAGGTTAACAGCAGATAATCTGAGCGTCAAGTGCGCGGTACAAAGGGGTTGTACATAGTCTCCTAATTTATCATGGGTGTGTTTTGGTCGTAGCATGAAATGAGCGTCGTCTCCTGTTCCCTGTTCGTCAGAGGCACGTTGGAGGATTGTTATTACAGAGGCGGATTCGCCAGTTTGTGGAAAAAATGATTCTCTGTGGAGGAATTTGCTCTGCTTGTGTTGGAATGGTCAATATACCATCTGTCCCCATCTGAGTTCAACTTATTAAATAACGGGATAAACAAATATCCAATGCATTTTTTTTGTTCGTCTATATTTTTATGTGAATGAAAAAAGGGAAATGCAAGCAGGTGCTTTTCCCCGTTTCGTCATCAGATTGGCTATTGGAACAAAAACAAAACCAAAACCAGAAAACATGTTTTTTGCTTTAATGGTTATATCTATATTATTTGCCTCTGTAGCATCTGTCTGTCTGTCTATCACTTGGGCCCAATGGTGAGTCTCGTGTGACTACTTTTTAACACGAGATTTCCGCCCTCCAGAAACATTCTCGAACCGCAGTCTTTTTTGCTGTTATCCTGCACCGGAAATGTTGGGATTTGGCTGTAACCCTGCCTTCGTTACGTTATTCTCACAAACGAGAGCCATTTACCGGCAGAGGTCTCCACCCAGAGATCGGCAAGTGTGGAGAACGGGAAATATCGCCTTTTCAGTTTTTGTGTTATTTACCAGCATGAGTTTGAAAGAGTTTTCTGTGTTCAGCTGCCTATACAACCAGCACAGCCCATCTCCAGAGGCAGGAGGCCCCCTATTGTGGCTATAGTGTCATTCCATCTCAAATCAACCAGGGCGCAGAACCGCTCCGTCACAGATTTCAATGATTTTTCATATATTTATTGTTGGTACCTGTGCGTAAACAAAAGCTCAGTTTTTGGTGGTCAGATCACTCTCTCCTCCGAGTGGCGGCCATGTTCAATATGGACCTCAGGGTTTGCCGCAACATGCCCCTTTTTTGAAGTCCTTTTTTCTAAATAATTCAGTCCAGAAATGTGCTTTTAGGATGAACATGGGCACATTTATGTAAGTTTTCATGTCATATAAAAATCTGCAATCTGATTTGTGATGTACAACGTATATAAAACTTAAAAAGATAAAAGACAAAACTCATTCCTGATCCGAAGTGCCAGTTTTTATGACGGGGGCCCAGAACACAAGGGCCTCCGCCCCCGTCTGCCGCCTGATCTACAAGGGCCTCTGCCCCTGTCTGCCGCCTGATCTACAAGGGCCTCTGCCCCTGTCTGCCGCCTGATCTACAAGAGCCTCTGCCCCTGTCTGCCGCCTGATCTACAAGAGCCGCTGCCCCTGTCTGCCGCCTGATCTACAAGGGCCTCCGCCCCTGTCTGCCGCCCGATCTACAAGAGCCTCCGCCCCTGTCTGCCGCCCAATCTACAAGGGCCTCTGCCCCTGTCTGCCGCCCGATCTACAAGAGCCTCTGCCTGCCGCCCAATCTTCAAGAGCCTCTGCCCCTGTCTGCCGCCTGATCTACAAGGGCCTCTGCCCCTGTCCGCCGCTCAATCTACATGAGCCTCCGCCCGTCTGCCTCCCGATCTTCAAGAGCCTCTGCCCCTGTCTGCCGCCCGATCTACAAGGGCCTCCGCCCCTGTCCGCCGCCCGATCTACAAGAGCCTCTGCCCTTGTCTGCCGCCCGATCTATAAGGGCCTCTGCCCCTGTCTGCCGCCCCGTCTACATTGCACCCGACCCCTACTCCTGTCCTCGCGGGAGGTGGGCCTACATGTAGGCTCTTCCCCTTAGCCTCTTCGGGCTGAGCCCCGACCGGGTCCTGGGAAAAACCCAGCCACCAGGCGCTCGGCTGCTAGCTCCCCTCCAAGGCCTTGCTCCAGGAGGGGACCCCGATGTCCCTAATCCAGTCGAGGTTCTCATTTCTATCAAGGAGCTTGCATATGAGTTTAAAGAGTCACGTTTTGTCTGGCCTCTCACCCGGGACCAATTTGCCATGGGAAACCCTACCAGGAGCTAAGCTGCAGACAACACTGCTCCCAAGATCCCAGGTGCAAACTCCTTCACCGTGATTAAATAGCGATTCAGGCCGTAGAGCAGTGGACCAACTTTGTACCCTCACACGGATACTGAAGGCGTCCTGGCAGTTTGCCCATCTAGTCTACATGTGTTTTGTGGACTTGGTGAAGGCTTATGACTGTGTCCCACAAGGTATCCTGTGGGGGGCTGCTGCGGGAGTATGGGGCTCCAGGGCCGTTAATTCGAGCCATTCGATCCCTGTACAACCAAAGCCGGAGTTGTGTCCGTATTTTCCGCTTTCAGTTGCACTCGTTTCCAGTTGGTGTTGGACTCTGCCAAGGGTGTGCCTTGTCATCCATTTTATTCCTGATTTTCATGGACAGGATATCAAGGCGCAGCCGAGGTTTGGAGGGAGTCCAGTTTGGTGGCCTCAGGATTGCATCTCTGCTGTTTGCAAATGTGGTCCTGTTGGCTTCATCACGCTGTGACCTCCAACGCAGACTGGAGCGGTTCGCAGCTGAGTGTGAAGCGGTCGGAATGAGGATCAGCACCTCCAAACCTGAGGCCACGGTTCTCTCCCGGAAAAAGGTGGATTGTCCCCTTCAGGTGGGGGGTGAGTTGTTACCCCAAGTGGAGGAGTTTACGTTTCTCGGGGTCTTGTTCACGAGTGAGGGTAGGATGGAGCGTGAGATTGACAGATGGATTGCTACAGCATCTGCAGTAAAGCGGGCGTTGTACCGGTCCGTTGTGGTGAAGAAGGAGCTGAGCATAAAAGCGAAGCTCTTGATTTACTGGTCGATCTACGCTCCAACCCTCACCTGTGGTCATGAGCTTTGGGTAGTGACCGAAAGAATAAGATTGCGAATACAAGCGGCCGAAATGAGCTTTCTCCGTAGGGTGGCTGGGCTGACCCTTAGGGATTGGGTGAGGAGTTCGGACATCTGGGAGAGGCTCAGAGTAGAACCGCTGCTCCTCCATCTCGAGAGGGGTCAGTTGAGGTGGTTCGGGTATCTAGTTCGGATGCCACCTGGACGCCTCCCTTTAGAGGTTTCCCAGGCATGTGCAACTGGGAGGAGCCCCGAGGCTGACCCAGGACACGCTGGAGGGATTATATCTCCCGGCTGGCCTGGGAAAGGCTTGGGGTCCCCCAGGTAGAGTTGGAGGAAGTGGCTGGGGAGGGGGCCTGTCTGCTTGGTCTGTTACCCCTGTGACTCGGCCCCAGATAAGCGGAGGAGATGGATGGATGGATGGATGGATGGATGGATGATGGATGATGGATGGATGGACAAAACTCATTTCTGGAGGTTACCCGACTTTGTTCCTCTTTTCCCAACATTTGACATATTTCATGAAGTTGCAAGTGTGATGTGTTATCCATCTTAATAGCATGTTTCTGGGCTGAGTTATTTAGAAAAAAAGAACTTCAAAAAAGAGGGCGTGGAACATAGCAGAACGCACAGAGGCCCAAATTCAAGATGGCCACCACTGAGAGAGGAGAGGGAATTGACCCCCCAAAATTGGGGGTTGTCGCTCTTACACATATACCGGCAATACATAAAAAAATCATCAAATCTGAGATTCAATGGTGGAAAATTATTCTGCCCGTATAGCAAGCATAATCAATGACAGCGCTTTGAGAAACAGTGAGGCCAGATGATATAGATATGACTATGAAAGCAACAAACAGGTTGTTTCCTGGTTTTGGTTAATTTCAGCTCCAGTTGCGGATCAGAATGCGAAAAGGTCTGCTATGGCTCCTGCGCTGCAGCTGTTCTGTCTCGCTTTTCTTTCAGGGTTTGCGGGGAAAAAGGGAAACTTTCTCAATGGAACCTTCTGGGGTTAAATGAAGGTATAAAAAATACGACGATGATCAAAGTGTGTTGGCAGCTGTTTCTCAATATTCACTGTGTGTCAATGATGGCTGTTTATGATTTAGCCTGAAATATAATTGATTAGACATAGTTATTTCCAGAAAGAAGACTGAAAACCATTGAAAAGTCCTATATCTCCTAAATGTTGTTAATAAAAATGTACTCCCGAACCCCTTGAAGGTGTTTTTTTCACCAAATTTAGACTTTATCATTATTTATCTCATCATTGTCCCTTGCTTATTCCACTACATTGCAAAGGACGGCAATCCTTCTAGAGCTCAAAATATTGTCTGCGTGGAATAGCGAATCTGGTAAATGCCAGCAGGAGAATGAACTGGGGAACGAGAGAAAACCCAGATGTCCTGTTTTTCCATCCGGGTTACGATGACTTCTCAATATCTGTTGCTGCTGCGCATTCTTCATGTGCACGCAAACCTGGCGAAACTGCATATTTCCATCTTCTGGCTGGGCAAATTCATTTACATTTGGCCATGGGAAAAAACTGTCCAACATGGCTTTTGAGTATTTTTTTATATTTTGTTAGTTTGCTGTCATTGTCCACTTCCCTAATGTTTGTATGGTCATTATTCGATTGTCGTGTTACTATTTTATATTGAGGAATAAAAAACAATTTTATAATAATTCAGTGTCGTTCTTGGTTGGTGTTTAGGAAGTTACACTTGTAGCCTTTCCATGTCAGGAAAGTATTTGATGCTGTATGTAATGGTTTGTTCTGCAGACTAGACGTCTCGGCTCTCTTGGTCTGTGGTGATGCAGTGCGTGACGTTGACCGTACTAGCTTTGCAATATTCCTTGAATGCTTCAAGAATACACAACTGAGACCTTAAATACACAAATACTAGCGGACTTTAGGCCTCACTCACCACCAGGGGTATAATCCCTGATTAAAAATATGAATTTATCAGTATCTTGAAATAAGTGTAGGCCAAATGATTTGTGCATTGAATACATTGGGAGACCTTATTTGGTTGCTCTCCTATCTCCATTAATATTTTGAAATTACGATTAAATTGCTTCTGTAGGAGGGTTTATATCGTCATCAAATGCACTCCGAGTCTGCGGCCTGGTTGAATTGCAGGTTCGGACAGCCCTCAACACTCAGGAATGCGCTCGCCAATCTGTGAGTCGGCAAAAGCAGTGAAGTGCGGTCATTTTGAAATTGCTCAAAAGATGTTTTGTGCACTATGAGTTGTCTGATTCTTTCTTGCCTGACCTTTTAGCAATAAAGCAATTTGTTTACTGATTCCATGCGCTGTATGCATTACATGCTGGCATTTCAGAACTGAGAGTTTTTAGAAGTACAAACACAGCCGAGAGGTCAAGTTTTGCGCAGTTCAGTGACTTGAATTTAGCATTGCTGAAGTGATGCCTAGCAAACAGCCTATGGATACCTGTGACTGCATCCACCTGTAACTCAAAGCCCACGCCCTTAATTATGTTTACCTTTACGCCTTAATGTCACTTAAACGGGTAATTTTATTTTAAAAAATCACCCCCTGTACAATTTTCATGAACAATGAAATTGGCTTTAGCGGCAAATACTGTATTTTTTTTTAAACTGAGCTATGTACATGTTTATTACCTCTACCCAACGAAGTTGGCCAGAGGTTATGGGATCGGTGCCATTTGTTAGTTTGTGAACAAGAGAACTCAAAAAGTAATGGACGGATATCTCTGAAATTTTGTGGGAGGGTCACTATTACATGAGGGATGGACCCTATTGATTTTGACCGTTATCAGTGAAACAATATGGCCGCCCCGCCAGCCATCTTGAAATCCTATGACATGCGATAACTGAACTTTGCTCCCACTCGGCAAGATTTGGGCTGCGTCCAAATAGTCAAAAAATTATGGCCTATCCACTAATCCTTAACCACTTTTCTTTAACCTTTATGGAAAACCTCATAAGGGAAAGGAAAGGTGTAAAAGGGAATTCCTAACGGCTTAGGAAGAGAACCGTGCTGCAAAGAGAATCCGAATACACTTACACTAGGCAACGTGAGCATGTGTCCCTGCCCATCCGTTTCTTTATGCGATTGGCTGGATGAATGGTCACCGCATTAAATATTGCTGCTGTGCAGAATTGTGGGATAGCGGTATCTCCTTTCTCTTTTAAAAGGATGGTTCTGTGCATCAAATGCTAAAGGAGGTAAATTAGGAAGCACTGCAACATCTTTCCTTAACATTTAAAGAATTCGAATCCACTTATCATGGCTGCCACGTAATTATTTCCAGATCATTTTTTAGTAGTTAGGAACTGTCCTAGGCAAAAAAAGACTGTTCAGACGCAGCCTTGTACTGTGCTGCCTTGGCGGAGGTTTGCACTCTAGGAGTGCCTCTAGTTTAGTGCACTTCAACGTCATTCCTGGGGACCCACTGTGTATGCGGGTTTTTGTTCCAACCACAATTGCAAACGCAGGATTTTAACAAGCTGTTGATTTGACTTAAGTGCATTTAATGTTTGGAGCAGTTATTTGCCCTTTTACCTCACAAGTTAACGGAAACATCTGTTTGCCATTAAGAATGAAAAATACCATACCCACATTGTGATGTATTGGAAAGAACAGCATAAAATGAGAGAAAACAATGTAACCAATCAAATTAAAGATGTAGTTGGCTCCTAATTTGTGAAATCTAATTGGCACATTATGACAAATTTATTTGACAAGCAAACGGTAGAGTCAAACTAGTTTTGTGTTATGTTAATCTAATTAAGTTCACCTGAAGTTTTTTTAAAATAACTTGAAACAGATGTGTCCAGCAGCCTAATATGGGGTTTACTGATTTCCTAAGTGTCTAATTTGATCAGTTTGAAATGTTATATTACTTGAAATTTCTTGCAGTATAGAAATAAACACACTATCTTCTGGGGTATGTTATTATTCATGGCATGTATGGATGTTCCTATGTAACATTTGGCCAAAGAGAGTAATTAACGACTCTAAGCATGAAAAACACCAAGTTCAGACATTAACAGCTTGTTAAAATCCTGCGTTTACAATTGTGGTTGGAACAAAAACCAGCATACACAGTGGGTCCCAAGGAACGACGTTGAAGACCGCTGCTCTAGTTTAATCCATGAAGTTGGGCATCATTTTAGCCAGAGGGTCAAAGGGGATTGACTCCCTTTTGTGGCCAGCCTCAGGTGGTCATTCGCGGAACTGCAGTTTTTGGCACCTTCGCGTCTCTCCTATTTTTCAGCCCCGAAGGTTGCGGTTTGGTTTGGAGGCTATTTATTAATATTCGGGCAAAGTTTCGGTCTGATCCTTCGAGCTCTTTCAGGCGTTCTCGTGATAAGGGCGACGGCCGACATGAGAGATGTTCAGGCTGCATTATCGTCAAAGTTTGGTTTTCTCTCCCACCCAATGAATTTACCACTTCCGCGTATTTTGCGGTTAAACAGTCGATTCTTCGTTGTGACACAAACTTCTGAAAGCACCAGAGGAAGGTTCAGTGAAGGCCGGCTTACTGTATGAAACTAGCCTTTACAGGCAAGAAACAGAAAATTTGCAGAGCTGAAACTGGCGAGCGCGTGACTCCCAAGAGCATGTGAAAGGTCAAGTAAGGGAAGTGAAGTGACCACAGATATTCAAGATCTTTTAAATTCGAGGTATTTTCGTAGGCATTGTTTTGAGTTAAAATTGGACCAATGAAAAGCTTTAGATTTATATCGCATCCGTTTAGATTGACTTAAATCAAAGATAAGGTATCATTTGCGGAGTTCGTTGAGCTCATTCAACTAGTGGTATGACCGCATCAGTTCATCTGCACTTCAGCAGATGATCTCGCCTTTGCCTGCAGCCACGATATGGAAAATCTTGGAAAAGACAAAAACAAACACTCAGACTTGCAGATGATTCTGCGATCTGAGTGATAAATTTCAAACACGCTAAATTCTATTAAAGCGAATACACAGTTAAGTCAGAGTATTGGACTATCGCCTAGCAAAACATAGGCTAACTTTTCAGATGTGCCTCTCGATCAAGGAAGAGGAAGTGAATGCGTGCGCTGTGTAATCGGTGGGCTGGCGAGAGCGCACGATCTGTTCAAGATAGACCACACAAGTGTAACTCAATTCTAGCTCGGTCTTATTTCGTTGTCTTTGCATGGTGTTTACTTGTGTTTTAATTAGTCGAATCACTGAAGCTTCGTCGATCAACGACTGGTAAGACTGTTCGGGCGAATATCACATTGTCACAATTATTTTTCACGATTCGCTTGCGTTTAGTTTATTATCACCTGTTTATGTTATTAGTTTGACATCAGTCTGAAACAGAAACAGATGCATTACCCGTGGATTTTGGAAAAAAAAAAAAAAAAGATCTGAAATGGTCCCCAAAAGTTCTTAAGAGGTTTTTTTTTTTTTTGCTAACTTAATACATACATTTTTAATTTGACGCCATATATTCTGAGCCTTACTGGGGGAAAAGTATTTTTGTTTTCTTGTGCGCTTATTGGATTACTTGGAGAATAACCGAACAGCAATCTCTTTAGTTGGGCTGCTACTGGATTATCATATTAGTGAATTTTGGGGATGAATGAAGGTGAGGGTGTTGTTTATTACTAATCATCATTCTCGTGCAGCCTAGTGTCATTCTAGTAATAGATTTGTTGCAGCTGTGACGAATTTACTGAGTTTGTTTCTCAGTTGAACTCAGTATCGCAACCTCAAACACTGTAACACTGTTTGCTTTATTATTTTAGTTGGTTCACAATCTTGTTTGTTCACGCGCGCCCCTTCTCGAGAGGATCGTTTCGATATTTCATCGCCTAAAACCGCAGAACATATGGAGGTGGAAGGATCAGAATAACCTTTGCTGGCACACAGTCCATTTCCAAAGTTGTAGTGGGCTGAACAGTTTTGAAAAGTGCGATACATACTGAAATTTTCATGGACACGACCGGTCAAAAGTTTTAGGACACCCCAATTTTTCCAGTTTTTTAATAGAAAATTATGCAGTTTAATGTCTCATACTCTGGAATGAAAGCATAGACATGATAGAACAAATTAACAATCGAAGTTAAAAAAGAAATCATGGAATCAATTTATAAACCAAAATGTATTTTAAACGTTTGACTGAAAGTAGCCACCTTTGGCAGATATAACGGCTGAACACACTGGTGGCATTCTCTCTACAATGGAAATCAAATATTCTTCAGAAAGTTCTTCCCAACTCTGTGGCAGAAGTTCCCATAAATGTGCGGCACTTGTAGGTTGCTTTGCTTTCACTCTTCTGTCCAGTTCATCCCAAACCATCTCGATGGGGTTTAAGTCTGGAGACTGTGCTGCTACTCCATGTTTTCAAGCTTACCATCTTGTTCTTTTTTCCTATGGTAGTTCTGGCAGAGCTTGGACTTATGTTTTGGGTCATTATCTTGCTGTAGAATGACCAACTAGGCGCATACCAGAGGGGACTGCATGGCACTGCAGAATGCTGTGGTAGCCATTTTGGTTCAGGGTGCCTTACACTCTATAAGACACTGACCCTGGATCCAGCAAAACAGCCCCAGATAATCACGCTTCCTGCTCCATATTTGACAGTTGATGTCATACACTGAGGAACCATCCTTTCACCTACTTGACGGCGTACAAAAAACCTGGGTAACCTTACTTTTTGTGTAAGACTTCTGACAGTTCACCACTTACCTTTGTACCATTTCAAGCTATTCGTTGGACTGGAACTGCATAATTTTCAATAAAAAACTGGAAAAATTGGGGTGTCCTAAAACTTTTGACCGGTAATGTGTATATATTTGGCACTTATTCAAATAGCTTAATTTGGCAATATATTTTAAAATTCACTCACAGCTCGCTGGCTCGTTCTATTGAAAGTTTTCTAGCATAGTTGGAAAAACCTGTGTGTCATGTTTTTTGCATTTTTCCCATTTGCAAAAGTCTATAGGGAATAATAAGGTATCTCTTCAGGTATTGCATTACAGTAATTCCCAGAGACATGGACTCACCCTCTTCCTTAAGCCAAATAAGTGTTTTCGTGACCGTGTGTAATGGTGGCAAATGTATTTTATTCTCTATAATAATAAAATGGTGCATAGCTTTCAAAATATTGACTGGAGGTTTTCTCATACATTCTGTACCTAAAACCTGAAGCTACCTCTATCAACCTGTCCATGATCTCCTGTGCGTATGGAAGGGCTGACGATCTTGGTTCAAAAGGATACAGTGCTATTCTAGACTGTGGCCTTGTTACAACTGATAAGGTAATAAAATTAACCGTTATGTACAACCCCAATTCCGAAATAGTTGGGACAAAATGTAAATTGTGAATAAAATCAAAACGCAATGACTTTCAAATCACACCAGCCAGTATTTTATTCACAATAGAACAGAGATAACATAGCAAATGTTGAAACTGAGAAATTTTACAATTTTATCCACAAAATGAGCTCATTTCAAATTTGATGGCTGCTACAGGTCTCAAAAAAGTTGGGACAGGGGCCCGTTTACCATGGTGTAGCATCCCCTCTTCTTTTTAACACCATCCCACTCTTGTTTAATACAGGCTTCCAGCTGCTGGAGAGTTTTGTGTCTCCTTTGACGGACTTTTCGTTTAATTATGCGCCAAATGTTCTCAATCGGTGAAAGGTCAGGACTGCAGGCAGGCCAGTTCAGCACACGGACTCTTCTACTACGAAGCCAAGCTGTTGTAATAGCTGCACTATGTGGTTTTGCATTGTTCTGCTGAAATACACAAGGCCTTCCCTGGAATAGATGTTGTCTGGAGGGGAGCATATGTTGCTATAAAACCTTTATATAGCTTTCAGCATTCATGGTGCTTTTTAAAACATGCAAGTGTCCCACACCATATGCACTAATGAATCCCCATACCATCAGAGATGCTGGCTTTTGAACTGAACGCTGATAACAGGAGGGGTGGCCTTTCTGCTCTTTAGCCCGGAGGACACGACGCTCATGATTTCCAAAAAGAATGTCAAATTTGGACTCGTCTGACCACAGGACACTTTGCCACTTTGCTACAGTCCATTTTAAATGAGGCTTTGCCCACGGAGCATGGTGGCGCTTCTGGATCTGGTTGTCTGAATCTTTAGATGATGTTATGCACTGTTGATGATGAGACCTTCAAAACCTTTGCAATTTGATGTTGAGGAACCTTGTTTTGAAAGTATTCCACAATTTTTTTACGCAAGTCTTCACAGGTTGGAGAGCCTCTGGCCATCTTTACTTCTGAGAGACTCAGCCTCTCTAAGACATCCCTTTTATAGCCGATCATGTTACACACCTGATGCCAGTTAACTTAATTACTTGCTAAATGTTCTTTCAGCTGATTCTCTTATATATTAATTGATTTTTCAGCCCTTTTTTGCCTCTGTCCCAAATTTTTTGAGACCTGTTGCAGCCAGAAAATTTGAAATGAGCTCATTTTGTGGATAAAAATGTAAAATGTCTCGGTATCATCATATGAAATGTTATCTATGTTCTATTGTAAATAACATATTGGCTCATGTGATCTGAAAGTCATTGCATTTTGATTTTATTCACAATTTACACTTCGTCCCAACTATTTCGGAATTGGGGTTGTAGATGTTGTAGCAAATTGGTGCCTGTATCGCTTTACCGGTAATGCTAGTTTGGGTTCCCTGAACAGGGAATCATTAAAAGGATTTGGTGGCAGCGAATCGATGTGACAGCTTTATAATGAATGTTTCTCTGAAATACAAGTGCTCTTCCATCAAGCAAATCTCACTTAATAGATTTACAGAAATGAGATATGTCATCAATTTCTAGCAAAAGCACAAACCGTGTATTAACCACCATGACGCTGGTGATCTTTTTTGGTCATGTGACAGTATTGCACATGACATGGTCATTGTTGCATGTTGGTAATACACTATAGCACTATGAAGAGCAGCACGGGGAGAACATATTGGTGCAGTAAACAAGTGTGCATTTTCGAACACGGCTGTTGTTCCCTTCCATGCATTTGTATTTCTTAAAAAACATGAATGCGCCAAAGTACTTTAATGTCAAAATTAAATTTAAAACATGTTTCATTAATGTTTGCAAAAGAAAGCAAAGTGCCTGCATAAAAACATACAGAAATCTCAAGAACATGAAGCCCAGCGTGGTGGCATGTTGGTTTCGATGTTGACCCACCTCTTTCGATTTACTGCGGCTGATTTTATCATACCCACTTGCAGCTATGGCATAATGCACGGTCGTGTTGAAATTTACACAGAAGAGCCACGTCCGCTGATGGGCTGCGGAAGAGGTTGCCGTCGTACCTGTGTGTTTTGTAGCCTGTATCTTGAGGAAAACTGGGCCCACAAACTGCAGAACCAGCCTGAACGCCAGCCTCCTCTTGAGCCCAATCACACGCAGGTTTATACATTTTATCTCGACTCTCTTTTGCTGGTTGTGATGGTTGGCGAACCCAACTGGAGAACAGCTTGTCTCCATGCATTTTGTACTGCTTTGTTTGCAAAAAAATTGGAGATTGTTGCTTGGATTCTCAGATTAACTTAGTGACACATGTTTACTGACTTCAGTGAAAATGGGCAATATTAACTTGGGCTGCATTATGGCCAATTTTACCTCGCTTCATTAGATTAGCGTTATGTAATTGGAGGCAAGGTTATATTTAGACTCTGTGTCCCTGGGCAGTTTTTCCTTTGGCTAACGTATTTGTTCAGCAGTACAGGTGTTATTCTTGAGGTAATGCCTGTTGGTTATGTGAGACTCTGGTGCAGTCTGCATCTTGGTTTTAAATTTTCTTCCTGTCTTTTGCAATCAGGAAGGATGCTCAATGATTAGGTCGATAGCATGAAAAACTGAAATTTTGTGCATGTGCGCAATCATCAGTGATTAATAAAATATATGAAGAGAGTTGCAACTGACGAGATTGAGTTAATATTCATGGACAAAGCATTTGACTTGCTTTCAAAACATTCCTCAGCATTTTGCCACATCAGTCATAAGTTATAAACAAAGCGTAAACATCGGCAGATGTATGTATCATAACAGTACAAGCATTTCCAGTAGCTTTTTGCACCCCATATTGGATCCATCTTTCTACTGAAAATGTGCCTTTTTAAAATGCTTAATGTACATTTCACATTAGCATGGCATGCTCAACAGATAGACACTACTTGTGTGAAGTTTGTCCCTGGGGCAGCCTACTTAGCTCACACCCAGGCCAGTCCTCTTGCACAGGTGATGGTTTATTCCCTGGCTGGACTCCTGAGCTGAGCTCCCCACTCTGAGCTTCTGCTTGACTGAGCAAAGGGGAAAAAATATGAAGGAGTGTGGAGTATCTGCACTTATGTTTAAAAATCAACACCCTTTTAACGCACAATTCTTCTCTTTCATTCTGCAAAAATGTTGGGCAAATTTAAACAAAGTAATATCCTTTACTATGTAAGTGGATAAATGGTGATGATGACTATCATTAAGTTTCAGTCCACCAACTCTAGTTTCAAGAATAATTGATGAAGTCTTGGGACCTCCTTGTAGGTTAATCCATTCACTCATTCAAACCTTCATTTATTCTCGAAAGGACATTTGAAATATGGAGCAGTCAAATTTGTTACCGCTCAATACAGCACAGGAAATTGGGTGTGGCCTGCTCAGCAGGGGAGGGTTAATTATCAAGGTCATGACTGATTTCCCTATTCCCAGCCCCAAACTCAATAATTATGAGGTATGAAGAGATTTGGAGATGGTGAGTTGGCCACTTTTGGCAGTATTTGTGTGATCTTAGAAAAAGGCACTCTGAAGCCATTCAGAGGTGGACTTGCTGGTGTGTTTTGGATCATTGTCCTGCTGCATAACCCAAGTGCGCTTGAGCTTCTGGTCATGAACTGATGGTCGGACATTCTCCTTCAGGATTTTCTGGTAGAGAGCAGAATTCATGCCTCCATCAACTACGGCAAGTCATCCAGGTCCTGAAGCTGCAAAGCAGCCCCAGACCATCACACTACCACCACCACGTTTGACTGTTGGTATGATGTTCTTTAATGAAATGCTGTGTTCGTGTTACGCTAGATGTAACGGGATGCACACCTTCCAAAAAGTTCAACTTTTGTCTCGTCAGTCCACAGAATATTTTCCCAAAAGTCTTGGGGAACATCAAGAGGTTTTTTGGCAAATGAAAGACTAGCCTTTGTGTTCTTTTTGATCAGCAGTGGTTTTCACCTTGGAACTCTCCCATGGATGCCATTTTTGCCTAGTCTCTTTCTTATTGTTGAATTATGAACACTGACTTTAACTGAGGCAAGTGAGGCCAGCAGTTCTTTAGATGTTGTTCTGGGTTCTTTTGTGACCTCCTGGATGAGCAGTTGATGCGCTCTTGGAGTAATTTTGGTTGGCCGGCCACTCCTGGGAAGGTTCACCACTGTTCCTAGTATTCTCCATTTGTGGATAATAGCTCTCACTGTGGTTCGCTGGAGTCCCAAAGCCTTAGAAATGGCTTTGCAACCCTTTCCAGACTGATAGATGTCAATTTCTTTGTTTCTCATCTGTTCTTGAATTTCTTTAGATCGTGGCATGATATGTCACTTTTTGAGATCTTTTAGCCTACTTCACTTTGTCAGACAGGTTCTATTTAAGTGATTTCTTGATTCAACAGGTCTGGCAGTAATCAGGCCTGGGTGTGGCTTGTGAAATTTAACTCAAAAAATGTGGTTAATCACAGTTAATTCATGATTTAATGGGGGGGGGCGATTACTTTTTCCACATAGGACCAGGTGGGTTTGGATAGCTTTTTCCCCTTAATAAATGAAATCATGATTTAAAAACAGCATTTTATATTTACTCAGGTTATCTTTGTTTAATATTAAAATTTGTTTGATGATCTGAGACATTTAAGTGTGACAAATATGCAAAAAAGTAAGAAACCAGGAAGGGGGCAAATACTTTTTCACAGCACTGTACAATTTGTGACTCCTGGCACGTTCGATCCGCACGTCTCATGTTGTCGTTCCATTAGGGTGAGCGCCTGGGTACCCCTCATGTTCATCTGAGGTCTCTCACTTAATTTCCTGAGTGAAGGTCCTGCTTAAGTGAGCAAGTATTTACTTACAAGTTGTTTCGTATTTCTCTGAGGCATTTTCTAACTCGCTGCTGCAGCACAAAGACGCTCATTGAGCTTTAAAGGTTGAGAGTGTCGCTCCAGGCACCCAGTTGGTCTAAATCCTCTCAGAAAAAGCGTAGAAAAATTCAGCATGTCATTATTTCTCATGAAACAGAATAGTGCAAATCCTCAGGTCTTGCACTGTTTCTCTTATATATTTTAAATGGTATAGATTCTTGAATGATCAGTAGCTGTTATCTGGATCATTGCCCACAGGTTTTTTATTTTTTTTACATTTGACATTGTGTATGTATTTGAGTAAAAATCTATCAAATAACTGTTCTCCAGCTGTTGATGTTTAGGAACTGCGGATTCATGCAATGATGGCTGTGGGGTACAGTGGTGTGCAGCGATGATTAAACACTTCACAAAATGAAGATGAATCAGAAACCGTGAACTATTCTAGTATTTATTTCATGTAGTATTGGATCATAAAGATGAAAATAACTAAACAGATAACAATATATAGTAAAAACAAAAATAATAATGTCTTTTTGAGAGAAAAAAAAAATCAATATCTAGTGTGGCCACCCGTTGCTTTGATTACAGCATTTAATATCTGAGGCGTAGTTTTCACATTTATTTCCTCTCTCGCTAAACCATTTCATGTGGTTTGAAGTTTATAGAGATTCTTCTGATGTTACAACAGATTTGCTGAATCGTATTAAAGTCTGGACTTTGAGCAGGGCTAGTCATAACTTTTATGTCTCCAAATGTTTCTTTCCGACTGAGAATTTTTGCACAACTTAGAGGCGTGTTTAGGGTCATTATCTTGTTAAAAATAAAATCCCCGACCAATCGGTCTCTTTCCAGATGGCATTGCGTGCCTCACAAGGATACTGTGATACTACTTTTGATCCATTCCATCGATTTTTATGTGATCACTGACTCCTTTCGAACAGACTGAACCCCAAACCTCCATGTTTACTGAAGGGGTTAAACTGTCATTTTTGAAACATTCCCCAACTCTATGGCGCTCATAAGTTCTCCATTTGGATGAGAAAATTTTGAATTTTGATACTTTGGGCCGAAGGACTCGTCCCTTTTCCATTGGTGTCCAATCCTTGAATTTCTTGGCAAACTCAAGTCTTCTTCTGATGTACTCGTCATACACAGATAACCAGCATCAGGTGCACTTTCATTTTGCACCTCTGTGGCCACTAGTTTTCAGCAAACCGGTCTCTTTTTGAAGCCCTTTATAGGGTTTCTTACAGTGCCATGGTTGCATTTAACATCTTCAGCATCATGTAAAGCCACAATGAGGCTACGAAAGATCAGAGAGCTCCTTCCATTGTGCCGTCGTGTTTAACACTGTGACACCGCTCAGAGATCATGTCACCTTATATACTGGAGTAACTGACCCTTAGAGGTCATTTTTTAAAATTAGGTTTTGCAAATTTTTTAAAAATTTTCAATTGCTATAAAAATTGATGTTTTCATTGTTTCTGTTTATTATCCATATTTTTACCTCAGTATGCTAGTGGGAATATTTCTTTTGGCTGTCATTGCTGACAGTAGTATTCTTCAATACATTTTCACCAAAAAATTATAGAGAAGTAATATTTTAGGACCCCTTTTATACAAAAGTGGTGGTGTATAATCGTTACTGCTCACTACTGTACATCTCCCAAAAATATGGTGGCTAACTATGCACTAGAGCTGTGACTTGAACTATCTGAGTTGCTATCATAGTTAGCTTTTGAGAAATGTGCCCCCGAGCTGGTTTGTGTCCTGCTGCCTCATTTAATTTTGACTGATTGTCGCCCCCCGCAGGTGAGTCTGAATCAGCTGGAATGGAGAACAGAACTCTTCTGCGGAACTTGCGGCAACCCCCGAAGCCCAGCACGCCCGTGTTAGGTATTGCTCCTGAGCATGCTCTATCTGCGTCCTGAGCGTGCTCTATCTGCGTCCATTCCGTTTTACATATCGCTTTACATGGGTTTACATTTCTCTCTGCATGCAAATTTTGAATATTAAAAAAGGCTCCTGCGCTAAAGAGGAGTTAAGCTTTGTAAGGGAGGGTGAAGATGAGCTGTGCGATTTCAGTTGGCTAAAGGCAGCCGAACCAGCACATTTTGTGCCGAGGTGTGTTTTGGAACATGCGGTGTGTTTGGAACATGCAGTGTGTTTTTTTGGAACATGCGGTGTGTTTTGGAACATGACGTGTGTTTGGAACATGTGGTGTGTTTTGGAACATGCAGTGTGTTTGGAACATGTGGTGTGTTTTGGAACATGCGGTGTGTTTTGGAACATGTGTTTGGAACATGAGGTGTGTTTGGAACATGTGGTGTGTTTTGGAACATGAGGTGTGTTTGGAACATGTGTTTGGAACATGTGGTGTGTTTTGGAACATGCGGTGTGTTTTGGAACATGCGGTGTGTTTGGAACATGTGGTGTGTTTTGGAACATGCGGTGTGTTTGGAACATGTGGTGTGTTTGGAACATGAGGTGTGTTTTGGAACATGTGTTTGGAACATGAGGTGTGTTTGGAACATGTGTTTGGAACACGCGGTGTGTTTTGGAACATGAGGTGTGTTTGGAACACGCGGTGTGTTTTGGAACATGAGGTGTGTTTGGAACGTGTTTGGAACATGTGGTGTGTTTTGGAACATGAGGTGTGTTTGGAACGTGTTTGAAACGTGGTGTGTTTTGGAACATGAGGTGTGTTTGGAACATGTGTTTGGAACATGTGGTGTGTTTTGGAACATGATGTGTGTTAGGAACATGTGTTTGGAACATGCGGTGTGTTTTGGAACATGAGGTGTGTTAGGAACATGTGTTTGGAACATGGTGTGTTTGGAACGTGGTGTGTTTTGGAACATGAGGTGTGTTTGGAACATGAGGTGTGTTTGGAACATGTGGTGTGTTTTGGAACATGAGGTGTGTTTGGAACGTGTTTGAAACGTGGTGTGTTTTGGAACATGATGTGTGTTAGGAATATGTGGTGTGTTTTTGCGTTAATGGCTTGTAAATGATGGCTGGCTCCTTTTAATTCTCCTTCCAGTGGTTTCCAAGCTCATCATGCTTTGCATACCCATCGCCGAAATTACTCTGGGTGAGTCTTTTTATGTGAATATTTATCACATGGAAAAGAGACGTCCGCACACTGTTAAATGAGCTCCCAAAAAAACTTTTTTAACGTACAATAGTTTCGGCCTTCGTCAGGTCTAAACAAGGGCAAGTGAATGCGTGGAGGTGTATATAAACACTCGCGATGAGGAAGTGGGCGGGTACATCTATCAGCCTATTAAAGGGCAACCTGTCCAACCAACGCATATAAGGACCTGTGAATTACACCAAATAATATAAAACATTTATGAAGAAACATATCTGCATTGTCCACACATGAAAAGTATAATACACTGTGGTCTGGGCTATAATATGAAAATAATGCCATTATAGGGAGGTGTGTGTGTCAGACAGCCAATCCCAATATGACAAGTAAAGACGGACGGCAGGAAGAGAGAAAACGCATATATTAAACTTTAATGATTAAAGAATACAGAGATATTCGCCTCCTGTGTAGAAAATCTCAACCTGTATAAATACACTGTCAAATCACACACAATGTATGAGCAGATATAAGACCATTAACCGTGTTTACATTCCAAAAGTACATCAATATGCCCAAAAAAGTGCTGGATAAACAAAAGACAAAAAATAAATAAAAATATATTTAAAATACTCAGCACTGCACAGGCAAATGTAAGGTAAGAATAAGCATGCTAGAAAACAAAGGTAAATCATGGGGAACAGAGAAATATGTAGGATCTGTAAAACCTATAAAAAGGGTTTGATATCAAATTCTTCATTTAACCCATTCGGAGACAAAGTATTGAGAGCATAAATATAGTAGGTTTCTCGCTGTAAAAGTAAGCGTTCGTGGTTACCGCCCCTGAGGGGCTTTTCTACTTTCTCAATACCATCATATTTAAGGGCCGGCGGACAAGAAGTGTGCTGCAGCAGGGTTGCGCACGTCTCCACATCAAATATTACTGCGGTGCTCGCTGATACGGATACGGAGGGGTCTCGTAGTCTTACCTGCATAACCAAGACCACACGGACATTTAAGTAAATATATAACAAGTGATGTGCTGCAAGTGATAACACCACGTACTCTAAGAGGTTTACCACTGTGTGGATGTGTGTAGGTTTTGCATTTACGAGTGTAACCGCATTGTGCACAATTACCACATTTGTAATTACCGTCAGAAATATTATCGAGAAAGGAGTGTTGCTTATTAGCAGGGATGAAAGACCTGACCAGCTGATCCCTTAAGTTAGGGGCACGTCTAAAGACCAGAGAAGGTGGCTCTTTAAATACACTTTTAAGTCTCAGGTCTGATTTTATTTATTTTTTGTCTTTTGTTTATCCAGCACTTTTTTGGGCATATTGATGTACTTTTGGAATGTAAACACGGTTAATGGTCTTATATCTGCTCATACATTGTGTGTGATTTGACAGTGTATTTATACAGGTTGAGATTTCCTGCACAGGAGGCGAATATCTCTGTATTCTTTAATCATTAAAGTTTAATGTATGCGTTTTCTCTCTTCCTGCCGTCCGTCTTTACTTGTCATATTGGGATTGGCTGTCTGACACACACACCTCCCTATAATGGCATTATTTTTATATTATAGCCCAGACCACAGTGTATTATACTTTTCATGTGCGGACAATGCAGATATGTTTCTTCATAAATGTTTTATATTATTTGGTGTAATTCACAGGTCCTTATATGCGTTGGTTGGACAGGTTGCCCTTCAATAGGCTGATAGATGTACCCGCCCACTTCCTCATCATGAGTGTTTATATACACCTCCACGTATTCACTGGCCCTTGTTTAGACCTGACGAAGGCCGAAACTGTTGTACGTTAAAACGTTTTTTTGGGAGCTCATTTAACAGTGACGTCCTGGACCTGTTGAAATACTTGGATGTGCGCATAATCTCTGGGTATTTTATTTATCACATGGTACCTGTTGCGGCCACATTAAAGGGATAGTTGGGTTTTTTGAAGTGGGATTATTTGAGGTAGTTGTCCCTAGAGACTGTGTTATCTGCAGTAAGCTCCTAGTTTGTAGAACAAGAGCGAAGCAGAGCAATACCCTTCAGTGACTGGGCTCAGCAGCTAAACTCAATTAGCCTCCTAAAACCAGCCACAGCTAAAGTAAATCATTATTAGTTTAAGCATGTGCTGTATTTTAAACATCTTCAGAGCTTTTCTTTGTCTTCAGACAGCTTTCTGGCACCATTGTTACATCTGCTCAACAGCAGAACTTATAGTACATATTCCTATAACTTATGGTTGAGAATATATATTGCCAAACTAAAGGGCTGCCTGTTGGCGAGGTGAAAACATTCTGAATATAGCAAACACTTAAATGCAGAGTGATTTTTTTTTTTTTTTTTATTATTATTATTAAGGTGACCCTTATTTTAGGCGGCTGACATGTTTAGCTTCAGTCCCCCCCACAGCGGTGCTGTGCTCTGTCTCTACAAACAGGAAGCTCGCTGACCACCACCTAGAGCAGTTAATGCACTTATAGTTTTAAGTACCTCAACCCAACTTCAGAAAACCCAAACTGTCCCTCTAAGACTTTTTTGCCCCACCTCCTCCGCAGGTGCCCTGTATCTGAACGAATGCCCCGTGCAGCGCTACATCCCCATCTATGTGCTGGTGTCGGGCGTGTTCACCGTGTGCCTGTCACTGCTCTCCTGCCTGCCCTGCGCACAGGAGAGGGAAGGAGAGCCGCAGAACCTCCTGAGCAGCGTCTGCACGGCCTGGAACTCACTGCTCTCTCTCTTCCTCTTCTGCTGGTTCATCGCCGGTGAGCGCTGCAGAGACGCGACTGTGACATTACTGCGGTCATGAACGAGCGTATACACTGCTGTGAAAAGAAGTATTTTCCCTTTTGCAGTTTCTTCTATTTTTGCATATTTGTCACACAGTGTTTCATTTTATGAAATTAATTTTAAAATTGCACAAAGATAACCTGAGTAAACACAAAATACAGTTTCCAAATAATGATTTCATCTATTGAGGGAAAAAAGTTGTCCAACCCTACCTGGCCCTATGTGGGGACAAAAATGAACTGCCCCTTTTCACGAGACACACCCAGTCATGATCACTGCCAGCCGTGTTGAATCTAAACATCACTGAAATAGAACCTGTTTAGCAATGTGGAGAAGGCAAAAAGCAGCACGTCATGCTGAGATGTAAAGCATTTCAAATACGGATTAGGAAAAAAAGTCGTTGACATCTTATCGTTCTGGAAAGGATTACGAAGCCATTTCTAAGGCGCTGGGACTCCAGCAAACCATGGTGAGAGTCATTATCTACACATGGAGAACATTTGGAACTGTGGTGAACCTACCCAGGATTGGTTGGCCAACCACAATTCCACGCAATTGCGCATCCACGATTCATCTACAGGGTCATTAAAGAACCCAAACTAACATCAAAGAACTGCAAACCTCACAGCTTAGGTCAGTGTTCACGGTTCCACAGTAAGAAAGAGACTGGACAAAAAAAGCATCCAAGAGACAGCTGTAGGATGAAAACCACTGCTGACCAAAAAGAAAAAAAAGAACACAAAGGTCCATCTCACATTTTCCAGGAAACATCTTTTTGATCCCCAAGATATTTTGGGTGATATTCTGTGGACTGATGAGTCAAAAGTGGAACTTGTAGGAAGAAATGGGCCTTGTTATATCTGGCATTAAGCTAACACAGCAAAATAACATCATACCACCTCTCAAACGCGGCGGTATAGTGTGATGGTCAGGAGCTCCTCCCCACTTAAACGCGGCGGTATAGTGTGATGGTCTGGAGCTCCTCACCACTCAAACACGGCAGTACAGTGTGATGGTCTGGAGCTCCTCACCGCTCAAACGCGGCGGTATAGTGTGATGGTCTGGAGCTCCTCACCACTCAAACGCGGCGGTATAGTGTGATGGTCTGGAGCTCCTCACCGCTCAAACGCAGCGGTATAGTGTGATGGTCAGGAGCTGCTCACCGCTCAAACGCGGCGGTATAGTGTGATGGTCTGGGGCTCCTCACCACTCAAACGCGGCGGTATAGTGTGATGGTCTGGAGCTCCTCACCGCTCAAACGCGGTGGTATAGTGTGATGGTCTGGAGCTCCTCACCGCTCAAACGCAGCGGTATAGTGTGATGGTCAGGAGCTCCTCACCGCTCAAACGCGGCGGTATAGTGTGATGGTCTGGGGCTCCTCCCCACTCAAACGCGGCGGTATAGTGTGATGGTCAGGAGCTCCTCACCACTCAAACGCGGTGGTATAGTGTGATGGTCTGGAGCTCCTCACCGCTCAAACGCGGCGGTATAGTGTGATGGTCTGGGGCTCCTCCCCACTCAAACGCGGCGGTATAGTGTGATGGTCAGGAGCTCCTCACCACTCAAACGCGGTGGTATAGTGTGATGGTCTGGAGCTCCTCACCGCTCAAACGCGGCGGTATAGTGTGATGGTCTGGGGCTCCTCACCGCTCAAACGCGGCGGTATAGTGTGATGGTCTGGGGCTCCTCACCACTCAAACGCGGCGGTATAGTGTGATGGTCTGAGGCTCCCTTGCTGCGTCAGGACCTTTGCGATTTGCCATAATTGATTCAGCTCTCTATCAGAAAATCCTGAAGTACAACGTCTGGCCAACCGTTGGCGACCTTTATCTGAAGTACAGTTGGGTTTTGCAGCAGGACAATGATCCACAGCACTCAAGCAGATCCATCTCCAAATGGCTCAAAAGGAACTAAAGGAAGGGTGGAGAGAGGCCCGAAGTCCTGACTTGATTCCGATTAAGATGCTAAGGCAGCGGTGTCAAACTGGTCCGAGGGGCTGTAGGTTTTCATACCAACCGAGCAGAAGCACCCGTGATACAACTAATCAGCCCAGCAGGCTGAGATCAGTTGATTAATTTAGTTGCATTAGGCATTTGCTTGGTTGGATTAAAAACCTGCAGCCCCTCGGCCCTTTCACGGACCATTTTGACGCCCCTGTGCTGTGGAATGACCTTGGAACAAGTAGTTCATGCCCAAAAACCCTCTAATGTGGCTGGATTAATGCCACTCTGCAGTGGAGGGTGGGCCAAGCCTCCTGCACAGTAATGTAAAAGACTTTATTGCCAGTTATCGCCAACGCTTGATTGCACAACCAGTAATTAAGATTAGGAGACAGCTATTTTTCACATGGCTATATAGGTTTGGAATAACTTCTTACTTTCAAATTCTCATTTAAAAGCATTTTATGTTAAATTGAATTTTCTTCATCTTGATTAAAATTGGTTGGATTATCTGAAACATTTCAAAATGACAAACAGACAAAAAAAGAAGAAATTGGCGAGGGAGCAGATACTTTTTCATTACAGCATTTTCACACATCCACTTCTAAATATGACTGTTTTGAATGAAAGCATTTTACCATCATTGCTGTTAATATTAATATGCAGTGAATTATGCTTATTTGCTCTTTCATGATTGAAAATGGGGTGAGACGTATGAAAAGGCGAAGGCGATGACAGGAGTTGGCTGATGAGGGAGTATTGTTTTAATATGAGTGCGGAAGGATGCCTAAAGTGTACTGTTTTTCAATCGAGAGTACATGTTTGAAGTAAGATATCAGAGGTTTAGAGACTGTCGGAAGACATGCAAGAGGAAATGACTAATTGGGGCAATTTGTGGGCAACTATGTGAACGAAAACATAAATGTGCAGGAAATTCCTGAAATTGAATATTCCGTGCCTTGTGAAGATATCTGGGTCAGGCTCACTGGCAAACACGAGACTGGTTTAAACATAGGTGTATGCTATCGACCACCAGCTTTGGACAGTACAGTCAATGAAATGCTCCTTAAGAGGATTACGCAAGCTTGTAGAGGAAGAGGGACTATTATTATGGGAGACTTAAATTATCCTGGTATTGATTGGGAAATTGTGAAAGGACAGGGTAGGGGGGAGGAAGAATTTCTAGATGTCATAAATGATAATTTTTTGGTGCAGTATGTTAATAAACCTACAAGAGAGAAGGCAATTTTAGATTTGCTGCTCTGTAATGACCCAGATAGAATTAGCAATGTTGAGGTACTGGAGCCACTTGGGACAAGTGATCACTCTACTATTAATTTTGAGGTTTCATGGGAAGTTAAAAAGGTGTCTCCAAAAACAAAAATTTTTAATTTTAGGCGAGCAAACTTTGACAGGATGCGGTCATATCTAAGTGAAACAAAATGGGAGACACTCCTGGACTGTGAGTCTGTAAATGAGATGTGGGAAAGATTTAAGGGGTTTTACTTGATTCACAATGTAAATTCATTCCAAAGGTGTCCAAAAAGTAAGCTGAAAAAGCAGAATCCTCAGTGGATGACAGCAGCTATTCAGTAGGAGTTTGAGGAAAAGAGGAATCTTTATAAGATGTACATAGAGGATAACAATGAGATTACTAAGGCGAATTCTGTAAAATGCGGGCTGTGGTCAAAAAAAAGAGAGCTGAGGAATGCTAGAAGACTGTATGAAAGACAAATTGCAGAGGGGGCAAAAAACTAACCCTAAGCGCTTCTTTCAGTACTGTAGCAGAAAAAGGAAAGTCAAAGAGCAGGTTAAGTGCATAAAGAATAAAAATGGATCGCTGCTATATGATAATAAGGATATTGCGGACACCTTAAACGGTTACTTTGTTGAGAATTTTACCTTAGAGCGGGTCTTTATTCGCCAGAGGGCTTGTCCAATGCTCAAGATTATTTAGCGGAAATTGAGGTTAGGGATAACGTCAGATTAGACAAGTTGCATCAACTAAAGGCAGATAAGGCGGCGGGTCCTGATGGCTTATATCCTAGAGTGCTCAGGGAAGTTAGTGAGATCATCTTTAAGCCGCTATCTGCCATCTTTAGGCGGTCTTTAGAAACTGGAGAAATACCAAATGATTGGAAACAGGGCAATATAATACCAATATATAAAAAAGGGGACCGTGCTGAGCCAGGTAATTACAGGCCAGTCAGTTTAACTTGCATTAAGTGCAAAATATTGGAATCTATCATAAAAGATGAGCTGGACTTATTTCTTGAACGTAACAATATCTTGAGGATAGCCAACATGGTTTTAGAAAGGAAGGTCATGCCTGACAAACCTTCTGGAATTTTTTTGAAGAGGCCACCAAGACTTATGACCAGAGCAGGGCTTATGACATCATATATTTGGATTTTCAGAAAGCATTTGACACAGTACCGCATAAGAGACTAATTTTTAAAATGAGCTCCATTGGAGTTACAGGTGGTATTCTGAAGTGGATTCATAACTGGTTGCAGGACAGAACACAAAGAGTGGTGGTCAGTGGTATATCATCTGAGCTAGGTAGGGTGGGGGAGTGGCGTCCCCAGGGATCGGGTGTTGGGACCCCTGCTGTTCCTCATCTACATTAATGACCTTGATAGGAATATTGAGAGCAGATTAGTGAAATTTGCAGATGATACTAAATTGGGGGGCTTGGCAAATAGTTTAGAGTCCACTAAAGTGATTCAGGATGATTTGGATAGAATTCAGAATTGGGCAGAAATGTGGCAAATGAAATTTAATGTAGCGAAATGTAAAGTAGTACATGTAGGTAATAAAAACATTAGACGGGATTACTTCATGGGAGGTTTTAAACTGGAATGTGCTCCACAAGAGAAAGATCTGGGAGTGATTGTTGACCAAACCCTCACAGGCTCTAGCCATTGTGCCGTAGCAGTTAAAAAAGCCAATCGGATGCTGGGATACATTGCCAAAAGTATTGAGTTCAAATCCAAGGAGGTGATGCTTCTTTTGTACAACACATTCGTCAGACCACATCTAGAGTATTGTGTACAGTTCTGGGGACCATACTTTAAGAAAGACATAGAGGCTTTAGAGAAAGTTCAGAGAAGAGCCACGGCTAATTCCGGGTATTAAAGATGAAAGCTATGAGAAAAGGCTGAAGATCCTTAATCTCTTTAGTCTTAGGAAAAGGAGACTAAGGGGTGATTTGATTGAGGTCTTTAAATATGTTAAAGGGATTAACAAAGTGAATTATGTAGGATTCCTTCAACCAAGTGTTGTTAGCAGAACTCGGGGTCACAAATGGAAGCTGACTAAAGGTAAATTTAGCTCTGATATTCGGAAATATTTCTTCACCCAAAGAGTAATTTCAGTGTGGAACAGCTTGCCTGACCATATTGTTGAGGCAGAGACCTTGGGAGTTTTCAAGAGCAGACTTGACTTAAAGCTAGATACCATTGAGTCATTGAGTATCTGAAGTGATATATTCACGATGGTACAAAGAAACTGGCGAGCCTAGTTGGGCTGAACGGCCTGTTCTCGCCATTCATGTTATGTTATGTTATGTTATGTTATGTTAACTTCAGGAAACCTACCATGTTCCAAGAAAACTATCAATGCTATTTCCCATCACTGCAGGCAATGTGTGGATCTACTCCGTCTATGCTCCCAGCTACAATCCCGTCGACGGTGACAAGTACTGCCACAAGACCCTGTATCTGTTTGCCTTTTGGTTGACCACACTGGTGTACATCGTCATTGGGCTGCTGCTGGTCGGGGGCTTGATCGCCCTCATCTGCATGGCCCTGTGTGGGAGGAGTGGCTTTGGGAGTGGATTTGATGACCTCTGAGGCAGAGGTCATAGTTCAGGGGTCATGACTCATGGTGTCCATTATGTGCCTTGTAAATCCTGAGTGCCAATCTGGAACGATTGTTAACGTTTCGCTAAATGATTTTTCAGTCTGGATCTTAAGAGTCTAACTCAATAACCTGCGTAAGTCACGGGATCTGCTGGTTTTTGCTATTCCAATTGATCTGCCACGTCGGCTGCTTACAGTTCACTCTCTTCACGTATTTTCACACTTCTTAAACATTTGCGGAATTTATAGAGAATAGTAAAACCAGCAGCACCTGGGGGTATTGAAACTAGATTTTGATTTGTGAGTAACCTGGATAATTTTCATTCATCAGTGGGACTGATGGGACGACATGAGTTGGTTCTGCCTCCCGTTTCGGGCACTGTGCTCGCTCTACTCATTCACTAACTGTTCTGTACTCTTATGGTAAGCTGCCTGCTCCTTAGTATTGATTTATGCCATATTGATACATTTTTCATTAAGTTCTTGCGAGAAATGTTTACTGAAGTTTCCAAAATTAGTTTTCTTCATGATGGAAGGGGAAATTACTTTAAAGATGCAGGAAAAGAAGTTCTTTTAATATGACTGTGACTTTGAGTGTTGATGATCTGTGGTTAATTTGTGCACGAGGATATGAGCACCACAGATGCGTAGTTGATGGAACTCGCTGTGCTGTGGTTATGTAAGCACTCGTTCCTGGCTTCCTCACACACTTTGGTTTACTGTCGCACTGATCATTGTATAACCGTGAGTATTTATGCATGTGTCCGTGCCAACTGCATCTTTACCGCTTACGTGTGCTGTTTCGTATTGCCAACAGTAACGGATTTTGTGAGACTCCAGACCTTTTGTCAGCAATGGAGGGAGTCGTGCAAACTTACAGCATGGGTGATGAGCTCTGCGTTCGGCTGTAGTTGCGAGCTCTTTCTGAGATGGTGCCTTTGGTCCAGTGTTACTTTGCAGTATTGGTGTGAAGCCATGTGTTTTCTGTCCAGTGTTATTTCTACTGATGAGCGATACCCTGCCTGTTGTGGTCAATGTGAAATAAATGCTCTGCTGTACTATGGAGGTGTCGTGTTAAAAGGCTTAATAAAATGCGGACTCAAACTCGCAAGCACTCTGACTGCACAGACGGAAGCACGTAGACCCACTGATCATGCATTAGGTGCTGGGGTTTAATCCATATATATGTGTATAATTCAATATGTTGACACATTTTTAAGTATGTTAAACTGAAACTTACTCTAACAACAGCAGAAATCAATTTTAAAGTTCACGAGCAACTCTTACGGAATCCCAGTTACTGAAGTGGTCTGCTGATTTGTGTGATTCTTTTCCGTGAGCGTGCGCTCCTGGGCAAAGAGACAAGGGCCAAGCCCAAATAGGATAAATATGAAGCTTTTTAATGGTCTTAACAAATCATCGGTCAAAAAATAAGCAAAAATGAAACAAATGCACCCCTGAGACACTCTATGGCACCATTTGCTCATTAACTTTCGCTGCAGTGAACTGTTGGGGAAGGCTGGAGGCAACTTCAATTAACTAAGCTGCTTCACTGTGAGAAGTCAATTAGTTCTTTGGGGAACTGAACAATATTATTTCTTGCTTCTCACAACTATAAAGTGGTTTTCTAAAGAACAATTAGATGTTACTCATCAACTTTTCTTTCTGTTGAATGCTGTCTACAAGTTTACCTACATTTAAAAAAAAATCAATGGAAAACGCTAATCCAAACGAAGTTCCTTTATCTATTTGTTTAATTCTTGCTCATTTCCTGATCAATGATTAGTTGTTTAGACCGTTAAAAGCTTCAAATTTTGCCATGTTGGACTCGGCCCATTCTTTTCTCCCAGGAGTGTGCGTGTACTGCTGAATACACACGCTCAGTACAGGGTAACAGATTCTGCCATCCAGGTTCAGCATGTTCTGCAGTAATGTGTCTGGCAGCAGGAGTGGTTAAATACAATCACTAAGCTATAATTATATCTCAGTTAGTTAATTTGCGAATGATGGATAAGTGTGCATTATCAGGGCCAATTCTCAAAGCGTAGGCTGCATTTCTTGGATGCTGTCATCGAAGTCTGGCCCAATGTGTAAGTCCTTTTGGATACAGTCAAGAAATGCAGTCTTCATCCAGCCTTATATCAGACAGAATTTTCACGATGAAAACTGAGTGTGACGAATTGACGATTCCTTGTCGGTCGAGATGAAGCCTGATTTTCTGCGGCATTCGAAGGTGCTTCACATTAGAACAGATTTTGCAGACGTAGCAGCCTAGAGAAAGAGTGGAGTGACTGTTGGCTGTCATTACCCAATGTGTTTCAATGAATAATTACTCTGCTTTTGACAGCACAATACAATGACTGTTTCAAATCATTGAGTCACTGATAACACGAAAGAATCTACAGGCCGTTTCTAGTGCATGTTCGTTGACAAGGTGCCTCACTTAATTACATATATCAACATTATGGGGGCACACTGTGTAGAAGACTTGAGGCCTTTTCAGATCAAAGATGAAACGGAAAATCACAAGGAAAACAGATTTATTAAAAGAAAAACCTTTTTTTTCTTCTGTACGAGTCTATCCACACAAAATACTGAAATTTTTGTCGTCAAGGAGTATTCCCAATGACGCAGAGAAAAAACTAGACTGCGCAAAGCCCCTTCTCTTGAGGTAAGTTGGCTGTAACAACCGGTCATGGCAAAAGAAAGCATGCAGCACTTTAACCTGTTTGGATGCGTATGATTTATGTGTCAAAATGGTTAGTTCCTGTTGCGCTGTTGACTGAAAATTGTACAGACCGTGCAGAAATATGTTTTATTTATTCTCTCTAAAACCGTAGCTTTACTGATATTTATGGATGAATATTTGAGTTTTTTAAACTATTAGTTTACCTAATTTTGATCATATTGGTTGTATCCTGAAAGCTTTCACTTATAAGTATGTCCTTCTTTGAAAAAGAGCCCTGTAACAAAGTTTGTTTAGATAATTTATTCCTGAACAGGGGTGTTTACTATGCGTTTAGCCATGACCGGAGCTGGCGCCTATTTGACCATGGCGGAATGCACCAAGAATAGAAAGTGCATGGTCTAGTTTTTTCTCTACGTCATTGAGTAGTACACATTTCCGCTTCATTTCTGTCGCGTCCATGGTGTGGACTGTGCAAGTTGGCAGTATTGATGGATTCCCAGCCATGTACTGATCAGAGCACAGCTAAAAAAATTAAATTAACCCGCGTCTCTAGGTTCATGCTTATCTAGGACCCGTATACGGGGAAACAAGTGTGGGTCCTCCATATATCGGCGACCGGCTAGAGCACAGTTAAGAAATAAAATGTCCCTATACATCTGAACTCGTCAACCCAAATGATTAGTAGCTGGTGTGTCAGCAAATGAGCTTTATGGGTTAAAACAGCTGACCAATAAAAAGCTCCGGCAAGTGTTTTTATAATACTATATGTCAGGGCTATTCAACAAGGGCCGGTGTGGGCGCAGCTTTCATTCCTACCAAGCACTTACACACCTGATACTGCTAATCAGTCTCTTCAGCAAAGACTCTTGGGGTTGATTAGTGGTGTCAGGTGTGCTGGAATGAAAGCCTGTACTCACACCGGCCCTTGCAGGATAATGTTGAATAGCCCTGCTGTATATCATTAAATAATATATCATTAAAGGTTTCAGCCCTTAAAGTGTCATAGTTTTTCTGTTGCTTCAATTTTAAAAGACAATTTGTAAAGCAAACTGAAATAAACTGAGTAATGCATTTATTTTGCGACACTTCATTCATATGTTTAACACATATCAAATATTATCGTCCTTGTTGCGAATACATTATGTACACATACATTTCCAATGAAGCAAAAGCAACAATAATGTTCATATTTTGCAATATTAATGAATATAGAATCCAGTTCATACCTGGGAAGTGAGACAATCTTGGCAATGAATATGTGTGGTTACATCTCGTTCAATTCAGGTTAAAGTTCTTAAATTCATTAATAAGTCAATGTCCTGTCTAGACTTCAGTGGTAAATTCTGAAAAATTATAAAACCACCCCTGTGACTCAAACACTGACCAAGCAACAGTCATACTTTACTCAATCTCCCTTTGTGGGATTATTTTTTTAACGGTGTACAAGGGTTGTAACTTAATTGCAATGTAGCACTCCTATCTCCTATTATGAGAACTCTCAAATAACCCGTCCTAAACATGATAAAACACACACACACACACACACACACAGATCATATGTAGTTTTTTTACACATATTAGGAAGAGACGTTTTTATAAATGAACACACTTTTCCAAGATTGGTTTACACCAATTTGAGTTCAAATATATTTTGCTATGTACAAACACTGGACCTTGTAAACCTTATTGAAATGCAAAGGCCTCTTACAGTCTCTTAAGCCTGATAACTTATAAACAGGCTTAAATTAAAGCATAGAATTATGCCTGAAATCACAAATTTGACCCTGAATTGAATGCACAAAAGGAGTAAGCCTGTTTGCAATCCTAGAATCCAAAATGTGTGGCAGTTGAAGCGGTTAAAGAAATCTGTCAAACCGAACACGAATGGAAAATTCCAGTTTGATCTTATCCAGCCAGCGTTTGCATACATTTGCAGTTCACACTCAAAAGAGGAGACCGAACCACAGTGGTTATTCAGGTTTTATCACTGCAGGGTTGAATTCTGGAGAAACTGACTCGGGAAGAATGGAATGTGTGAGTAGGAGACGTACTCAATCGTGCAAACGGGAAGAAGAGAGGAATAGGATGTGAGATCTGTAACTGTAATCCGTAACGAGTTCTGCTTACAATACTGCCACTGTTCCACGCTCTGTGGGACACAACTATAGTGATGCACAATCACTGTTAATCTCTTCAGTGTTGGTCAGTTATGATAACACCCACAGCACACACATAACAGCTAGAATAGATTTGAAATCTTCTAACCCCGGGGCGGGCTGCAAGCCACCAGCCAGACCACAGTTTTGCCATCAGTATCGGTCTCGTAAATAAAAAGAAATGGACGCAAATGTTAGTTATTCCATAACTCTAGTTCAAGAATAAATCTGTGGCCCTTCGAACACCGACCCTCATCTAACCTGGTCTGGGCTCTCTTTACGCAATGTCAAAATCACCTTCACCCTCCTCCCCCAGTATGAAAATAAAATGAGAGCCCCACAGCCTGCTCCCACAGTGCAGCCATGTAAAAATGTTTTCCCAGCCTCTCTGTAGTCCTTCCGGACATTTCCCATGGCACCAGAGTCCCAGGAGGATCAGATGAGGCCTGCTGGATCCGCAGTAGCCAATCAGAGTGCAGGGTGGGTGTCAGTGGTGCTCAAGGTCCTCGTGATCGCTCTCAGATGAATGCCATGCGCCGGGCCCCTCATCCTCGACAGACCCACCTGCACAGAGACGGAGACAGACTCATAAGGGCTATAGGTCGTTTGGACACCATATCAGTTGGACCATAACTGAATGGACCCAGTACTGGTTGGACCCCAGACCATTTGCATCCAAACCAGTTGGACCCCAGACCCTAACCCTAACCCAACTGGTCAGGGGTCCAAACGGCATGGAGTTGAAATGGTTAGGGTCTGGGGTCCAACTGGACAGGGTCCAACTTGTATGGGTCCAACAAGTACAGGGGGAAAATGACCAGTTCCCACTTTTTAAGCAGGACTATTTCTCCCCTCCTCTCACTCA
Source organism: Gymnothorax javanicus (assembly GCA_029692085.1). Lineage (NCBI taxonomy): Eukaryota > Metazoa > Chordata > Actinopteri > Anguilliformes > Muraenidae > Gymnothorax > Gymnothorax javanicus. Next base: position 6,451,588 of record CM056199.1, on the reverse strand, counting down.
AATTAAAATACATAATTAATATTACAAGAAAGGAGATACAATGTAATATATATTCGGGCTCATCCACCAGCTGCCAACTTGAATCCTGCAAAAGGTTTAAAGAACTGAGCTGACTCCAACTGAGTGCGGTTACATCCAAAAGTGGCCGTTAATACTGAGACCACCAATGAGGCCTACATGAACCTGCGAGTATATTTCAGAGCATAGATCCTGCACAGAAGGATATGGTAAGTTTAGAAGTTCTGCATTCTAGAACAGTCAAATTAGAATGTTGAAAAAACATCCCAAAAAAAAAAAACACCTCTCCTCGTGAGAGTAGGAAAATGTTAGCACGAGGGACAGTGGGACGAATGACTTGCGAATTCTGAACAGACAGGTCTGACTCGAGGGTAAGATTTCATAACGTGCAGCCGTTCCATTTTACGCAGGTTAAGCAAGATGTAGGGCAAGTCAAGTCAAGTCATTTTTATTTGTATAGCACATTTAAATACAACAGAGTTGGTCCCCAAAGTGCTTCACAATTCAACACAAAGATTTAGAACACTGTATAACAGAATAAAGAAATAGAGAAAGGGCATAAATATAAAAGATATAAGGAAAAACAAACAAAAATAGATACAAGTAATTAAAAACAATTAAAAGGGGGAGGACTTGACATCAGCAATTAAAATAGAGAAATTAAAACTGAAAAATTGAAATTCAAAATTAAAACCTTAAAATTGTGCCGAAAGCTTGGGAGAAAAGATGCGTTTTTAAATTGGATTTAAAACAATCAATACTGGTAGAGGATCTGATATGTGTAGGAAGACTGTTCCAGAGCTTGGGGGCAGCAACAGAGAAGGCTCTGTCACCTTTGGTTTTAAGGCGTGTGCGGGGTACTGAAAGAAGAAGTTGTGATGAAGACCTAAGGGACATGGGAGCAGAACAAGGTGTGAGGAGATCAGAGATGTACTGAGGGGCCAGACCATTTAGGGCTTTATAAACAAACAACAATACTTTAAAATCAATTCTGTACCTCACAGGTAACCAGTGTAGCTGCGCTAGGATGGGAGTGATGTGTTGTCTTTTCTTTGTACCAGTTAGGAGCCTAGCTGCAGCGTTTTGGACCATTTGTAGGCGTGTGAGGGTGGATTGAGTCAATCCCAGGTAAAGTGCATTGCAGTAGTCTAACCGAGAAGTAATAAAAGCATGGATAACTGTTTCTAGGTCTTTTGGAGCCAAAATTGGTTTTATCTTTGCGATATTTCTCAAATGATAGAAACTACCTCTCACCACATTTGCCACCTGCTTGTTAAAACTCAAAGTATTGTCCATAAAGACCCCAAGGTTTTTAACCTCACTGTGCAGATATGCAGATAAAGGACCAAGGGTAGGGGTGATACTGGCAGCTGAACTGGAGGGGCCAAAGATGACCACCTCGGTCTTACTATCATTCAGCTGAAGGAAGTTTCCTGCCATCCAGCGTTTAATGTCATTCAGGCAGCTAACGAGACTATTTGTGGAGTGGGGATCAGGTGAAGCTGGCAGGTAAAACTGAGTATCATCTGCATAGCAGTGATAGGAAATGTTATGTTTCTTAAAAATTGACCCAAAGGGAAGCATGTATAAACAGAACAGAAGGGGACCCAGGATGGAGCCTTGAGGGATACCACATTTGATAGGAGTGGAGGAGGATGAACAGTTTCCAATCCTGACAGAAAAGCATCTGTTTGTTAGGTAAGAGTGAAACCATTTTAGTACCTGTCCCTTCAAACCTACATCTTCCTCTAATCTTTTATAAAGGATGTCATGGTCAATTGTGTCAAAAGCTGCACTTAAATCAAGCAGTACTAAAATAGCACAAGACCCAGAGTCAATAGTGAGAAGGATGTCATTATGTACTTTTAAAAGAGCAGATTCTGTGCTATGCACAGGTCTAAAGCCAGACTGAAATTTATCATAAATATTGAATGTTTTCAAATAAGAGGAAATCTGGTTAAAAACAACTTTTTCTAAAATCTTTGATAGGAAAGGCAGCTTAGAGATGGGTCGATAATTTTTGAGGTTGTCAGAGTCAAGTGAGGGTTTCTTGAGGAGTGGCTGCACAATGGCATGTTTAAAGCTCAGAGGGACACTGCCACTCATTAGGGAGCTGTTGATGATGGCCAAGACAATTGGACAGAGGATAGAAAAAGCCTCCTTAAAGAGACGTGATGGCAGGATGTCCAGAGGGCAGTAAGTAGGCTTCATGTTTTGAACCACCTCTGTTAGCTGTGAGCATGATACTGGCTGAAAGTGTTGGAGGGCAAGGGTGTCGAACTGCAGTCCCGGAGAGCCAAAGTGTCTACTGATTTTTTGGCAGATTTCTGCAAATGTGACATGTTATAGTTTCTGATTGGCCACAGAGTAAACACAAATTGGGTTTTAATTGGCTGCAGGCTGAAAGGGGACATTCCCGGACTGGAATTTGCCGTCGCAGATCTAGAGCTTTGTTTTCGATCTCTCAGGCCCCAGAGAGTCAGACCAGCGAGATGAGGGGAGAGGAAGCATTACGATATTTTAGCTGACCATAGACTAAACAATCTCAAGTATACGACAGGCAAGAAACAAGCACATTGGGAAACCCAAACCAGAAGTCTATTACTCCTCGAAGTGTGCAAGGACTCACTGAGTGTCGTAGACAGCATTTGTCCGTTAATATCATACCAGGTGCTCTTGGGCGCCTCTAGTGGTGAATCCGGAAAGTGTCAGGGGAGGCGATCATGTTCCAACCAAATCACCACAGCTCTCCGCGAATGCAGAGCAGCTATAAGGTGCATGGAATCATGGGATTTTTTCCAAAAGCAAACCAGCAGAAATTTATCTCCCACAATTCAGCATGTTTTATGTTAATGAAGCTGTCGGGAATTACCGACAATTAACAAATTTCTCCCACAGCAGGTGAGGCGCATTAACTCTAACGCTGAATTACGTTTAGAGCAACATCAAAAATCAGAAGATACAGTGGCTTTCCACGATCCTTTCAATCTCACTGAGCAGTCTGAATCCGTTCTGATCCTTCCACAAGACCTTGCCGCATAACACAGCATTCAAGTCACCACATTACAACAGGTATCAAAGACACTTTGATTTTGCTTTTTACCCAGTTATGTAAACTAAATACTCATTTGCCGCACATAAAATAGTGATTATTTACGGTTTCTCCCTCATACATTTCCTTTGGAATCTTACAAACAGATGAAGCTCTCGTGACTGAAGGAAATAGAGTGACGAGCTGGTGCATCATCACACTAGTTCTTCCTCTGCTCTATTCTAAATAAAATGAAACTGCATTATAGCTTGGTACACAGGAGGCGCTGTGAGGCAAAAAGATTGGGGAAAATGTAAGGGCCCTAAGAGTGTGGGGCTCTCAAAAAAATTTTCTGTTATTATAGAGTGGGGGGTAATGGGGACGGATATATTATTTTATGGGGCCAAAAATCCTCAGCAGTGCAGTTTGTAATGGAATATTTGGTAAAATATTTTCTCAGTTAAAACCTGGAAATCTCTCAAATCTGGATTATGGACTTTAAAAAGAGCTGTTCGGGGTTTTACTTTGGGCAGTTATCTGGCTAACTCCGTAATCCTGCTTTATGGAACAGACCACAGGAAATTCTTTCATCAGATCCCTGTTCCTCATATTATGGTTCTTCAGGGCTAAGAGCTGCTGGTTTTCCACCCTCCCTCTACCAGGGAGTCAGGTGTAAAGCCAAAGCAGCCAATCAGCATCGAGACCAAGGTAAGGAAACAAGGGCTGGATTTGGACTTGAGGGCAAGATTTGAGGATCCCTGTATCAGACTGTGTGTAAACAAATAACACACGCAATAACGCACGCAATAACACACGCAATAACGCACGCAATAACCCCCGCAAACTCAGGTGTGGCCTACCTTTCAGGAGGTGAATGGGACAAAACACACACACACACACACACACACACACACACACACACACACACACACACACACACACGCACACGCACACACACACACACACACACACACACACACACACACACATGTTGGGTTTTCATGTCTTGTGGGGACATTCCATAGACTTGCATTCGTTCCCTAACCCCTTTCCCTGACCTTAACCCTGAACAATACATACCTAACCCCAACCCTAACCTTAACCTAACCCTGACCATATCCCAACCCTAAACTTCAGCCCTAACCCTAAAATAGCTCAATTTCCTCATGGGGACCTGAAAAAGTCCCCATACGGATGAAGAATTCTGGTATTCCATTACTTGTGGGGATATTTACCTACAAGGGTAGGTAAACAAGGACCACACACACACACACACACACACACACGCATGCACGCTCACAGGTGCGTCCTACCTTTCAGTAGGTGAACCGGGCAGGGGGCGCTCATGTAGCCCTCTCCGTCAGGGCCCTCTGGTTGGGTGGGATGAGATGAAGTGCCCTGCCAATCACTGAGCGCCTTCTGGAATGAGTGAGCTAGGCAGGCAGTCAGCTCCTTGGCCCGGTCTGCGCGGCTGCACCAGAACACTCGGCACTGCAGCTGCTGGCCGCGCTGCCGGCAAATGTAGAGGAAGACGTTTGGGTGTTCGGTATCGGCCGCACAGTAGGCGATGTCCTTCAGATACGTCTTTGTCAGCTGGCGGCCTGTGGCAATCTCCTTCACCTCCACGTACCGTGGGCGAACCACCACGGCGTGATCCTTCGCCAGCCTCCCCAGGCCCGGCGCTGGGACTGCGGCAAGCATTCGCCCTATAGCCTCCCGAGCCTGTTCCATATCCAGGGAGTAAATTTTCTCAGTCCCCAGGTAGTACACTTTGAAGAGAGGGTCACCATGCGACAAGCTCTCCGTACGACTGCGATGAAACCGCCGCCGTAGTGCGGCAGGGGACTTCTTTAGCGTCTGCATCAGGTGAAACGTGCCCAGTGACATGGCTGCGACAATGTGGTAACACTTCAAATCGCGGCTGAGTAAGAAACTTTCTTCGTCTCCTTTCTTAGCCGTCACATTCACTGCTGAGTCAGATCTGGCAGGATAAAAAGAAGAAACAAATTAATCAAAGCAACTGCATGGAAGCTGGCTAATCTGTGTAGAAAGCAAACATCACCATCACAGTGTTAGAATGCAGCTGCAGGGAAGGTGCTAATCTGTGTATAAAGCAAACATCACCTAGCATCTAGAGATGGCATCTCTAACAGAAAGACACAATGCAATTACTGCCTGTGTTAAACCTTGATTAAACCAGCGCATCCTGATGCGCTGATCAATAATGGATAGGCCTACTCCTTGATCTGCCATTTCACCAGCTGGGACACACCTGGACCAGACAAAGGCATCTGAAGGCTGAAATCAGAACGATGGACCGAACCAGCACGCAGTCATCAGAGATGATAATTATCCCACGGAAACAAAATTTTCTGTTATATTGAGATTACGAAATAAATAAACACGTTATCACGGGAAAACGGACTTTGTCATATCGAGATATCAAAATAAATCAATGCGTTATCATGAGAAAATGGACTTTGTTATATCGAGATAACGAAATAATAAGTCGTTATCAAGAGAAAACGGCAGTAAAATAAAAAAGTAAACACGTGGCCGCTCTCGGCTTCCGTACCATACCAGAAACTGGCACAGACAAATCTATAGTCTTGAAAACAGAACGCTGGAAGACAAAATACACTACTAACAACTAGCCAATTGCATTGGTGGATAGAATCTATTATCTATCGACTTTAACACGAAAAATTCGCAGAGTAAATCACAAGAAAAAGTTTTCTTCTTCTTTTCTAGTTTTTCAATTTACAAAAGCTTAAGCGGGACAGGGCAGTTTTTGATCTAACTAATATTGCTCACTGATATTTAGGCGTAGCCAATAGTCTATCTCTTATTGTACAATTTTTAGACGTATGTGCTGCGAAGCGTAAACGGATGTGGGCCAATATGGATGTGGAAATAAGGTAGGCCAACATGTCTTGACGCATCACATTGCTGAACTGCGAAGTTGGCAAACAGGGGTGTTGTCGACCGCGCAGTAGAACTGCGAGAAACTATCGTCCTGAGCCACGTTGTGACCGAACCTTATCAGGATAGTTAGTTGCTGCCGTGGATAGATTAGAAACAGGGTGGGACAGCCCCATTCTGACAAACGCCTCTCAGTCAAAATATACTTGAAAATATAGCGTAAAAGTGCGACTGCATCACATACCAAACACTGGCATAGCGGAACATGACCTATCTTATAAAACACTGTAAACCCAGATAGTGTGGCGAACTCAAATGTTTTGTGGAAATCTATTACCTCAAAAAAAAAAAAAAAAAAAATAGTGTACGCCAACTTATTAGCATTGTGTGGGCGGAACTTAAAGAAAATAAAGTCAAAATTTTTAAAAAAGGTAATTTTTGCCATGATTTTAAGTGCTGTGAACACAAAATCGTTAAGTTTGCTTACACATTTTTTGAGTTAGGCTAATCGGTTTCCACAAAACAACTGACTGCACCACGCTATCTGGGTCTACAGTGAAGTGGAAAATAAAAATGGAAATGCTGTGCAAAAAATATGCATATACAGCTCAAAAGGAATCAACAACCATAACGTAAAACTGTCAGATAAAACCAAGTTTCACGTCGCTTTATATTAATCGAAATATTCATATTAGTTCTCCCACCTACAACCGCGCGATATGCGTTAAACGGCTGTGGAATAAATGTAGAAATAATGACAGCTACATAAACAGATAAAAATCATCCCAAATAATGAAGTTTAAAGCGGGAGTGCGCACACTCTAGTCTACCTCTCTAACATTACAACTTTAGTCAACGCGCACCAATACGCGTGGTCGAATAATTTTAATGGCAAACTTGGTTTTTGCATCAATTCTCACCGTCAAGGTAACCGTGGCAGGATGTCCGCTTCAGGATATTCGTTATCACTGTGTTCGCCTTCGCAGAGCTGCTTAACAGGTTGAGCTACTCCTAAGTACATCAACGTCCAGCGACTTTCTGCAGTATCCTCAGTCTCCTTTAGAATAGCCAAATTTGGTAAACTAGAGTGACGACGCGAATAAAAGACAGTCGTGTTTATAAACATAAATACTTCATAATGACCGCATAATATGGTATCATATGGGTTACCCAAACAAGCCTTACGGCAGTGCTGAGAGAAAATGTCAAGTATAGTCATATACGTGACGCCGAATTCGCTTTGACGCAATTGGATGTTCCTGCTGCCTGGAATCTTCAGCGCGGTTTCATTTGCTGAATAATAAACCTTGCCAACTGCGAACGCTACCTGCCTGTCACATGAACGTCGTTCGGAGAGGTGTGTTAGCAGAGAAAGATGAGCACACGAACTCCTTCCGTGAAAGTGCCCTTTTAGTCGTTAAAATGAGAATAGTAATATAACCTTGTGGTTGTCTTGGTTAAATCAAAGCGATGACGCCGGTGCGCAGAGACATTAGGTAATTGTGTTTACCTTCGCGCTCTAATTATGTCACAGAAATAGCCTGTTCGATGACATACTGAAAAAAAATAGGACTAAATATAGGTGTACGGGAGAATGTATTAAAATGGCTTCAGACGTTGCTGTGGGTGGAAACACATATTTCCGAGAAGTACGCTGTCCTAAAAGCTTACATATTTGCGGAGCCCAGACTCGTCTCGACGCGTCATACAGTGACGCTGCCTGTCCTAAACGTCGATAAACGAACCCTTAAAAGGTATCTAAAGTCGATTCCCATTGTTTTTGTTTATCGGCCAATCAGCGAGCCGCACCTGCGCAACCGAACCGAAATAAAAGGATTATCTACGCTTGTACACAAAACATTGGTTTATATGAATGAAATTGGTCATGTGACAATGCAAGATGTCAACAAAAGCAAGTGATTTGTTTGTAAACATTGGACGTTCAACGTCCCGTCTGAGAATCGACTTTAGATGCCCTTTAACCCGAACCTAAACCCTAAGCGTCAAATAAGGACGCCAAAACCCTCCTTTTGAGTCGTATATCGCCGCTTGGTCAAGGGAGCGTCATTGTGTGACGAGTCGGGATGAGAATGTGTTGAAATGCGACGGATTTCTGTTTGAACACTTTCTATAAAGTTTGTGGTTTCTCTCTGGTCTACAGTAGGTGTTCCGACCCACCACACGTCTCCAGTATCGCCAACACAATGAATTCGCTGTACCCATACTAAGCTTGCCCTAGTTCAGTCCTTCACAATGAAGTCTGCCATCTACACGGTGGATTTAACAAACATCAGCACTGGGTGCACGTCAGTTTGTTTTGCTTATGAGGTACAATAAAGTTTTCATAAGCTACACTGATCAGCCTTAAGATTAAAACCACCTGCCTAACATAGTGAAGGTTCCCCCTTGTGCTGCCAAAACAGCTCCATCAAACTGATGTCACTTGAATCCCCAAACGCAGGGTTTCCCAACAGAACATTTCCCAGAGCATCACACTCCCTCCACCAGCTTGTCTTCTTCCCACCGTGCATCTCATCCCCAGGTAAATGATACACTTGTGCCCAGCAATGCATATGATGCAAAAGAAAATTGGATTAACTGGACCAGGCAACCTTCTCCAACTGCTTCTAGGTCCAGTTCTGACAGTTCTGTTGCTTGTTTGGGGGTGCTGTTAGAGGTGGACAGGAGTGAGAGGGGGCACTTTAACTGGTCTGCAAGCTAAAACATGCAATACACAGCAGGGTATGATGCACTGAGTGTTGTGACACATTTCTTATGTAAATATGATTGAAATTGTCAGCGACTTGTGCCACAGTCACCCTTCTGTCAGTTTGGACCAGATGGAATAGTCTTCATAGCCCTCGTGCATTGATGAACCTTGAGTGTCCAAAATCCTGTGGTCGGTTCTAGGGGTGTAACGATTCTGAATCGATGTTTTTTTAAAGCGTAGTAACACCACCTGTTACCATGGGGCGAACATCCGAGCTTTCCCTTTTCCTTTATTAACCCCCGTGCTGTCCTGAACGAAAGTGCCTAACATCAAAGGGCATGGGAAATGCTTCCGGAAAAAACTTGACTGACATCAGCATTTTTCAGCTACGTGCTGAAAGGAGCCAAGCAAATGAAAACAAAATCGTCTCCTATTAACTAATTAGGCAACTCTAACAAAAGTAAACCTGTTCCCATTTACTTTGCTTGATTAGCAATTAAATGGTGGATTCTTTTACTCTCTAAGTAGAATGAGTAGAGCTGTTTATCAAGACAACATGTTTGCTGCATTTTGAAATTAAAATGGCCGTAGAACAGCAGATTTGCATGAACACGATTTCCATTGCCACGCCATTTCGTGCTGCTGTGATAATTTATATCTCACATTCACGTTTCATCCGCTTTTCAGAATGTTTTCCACCTTGTGTATTTTTTAGACGCTTTTAAACTCCAGGGCGATCTTATAACAAATCTCTTTTAAATTAATCTTGAATAATGTCCTAAAATGCTGCAATCAGAGATGTAATTCAGAGGAAGATTTTTTCTAATTATTCAAATTGGCATTCTTTCAATCTAACACCGTAGGCCAGTTAGGTTTGTCTGCTTTTCACCATCACATCTTAATCGTTATAGGCTACTGGCTAAATTTCTTGATTGTTACTTAGGCCAAGTACACGGGAGCAGATTTAAGGAAGGGCGCACCTGCAATTAGCGAAATCTAAACTCGGGCTTCTTCCCGACGACATTTTAAATCGTTTTAAGCCACTTCAGGTGTGTATATTTCAAGACATCACACGCGACTGCCTTCACACCCATGACGGCAAGTTGTCTCAACACACTTAAAAAAAAGAAAAGAAAATCCTCGTTCAGCATCGCCACATCCCAACTCAGCATTTCATCTCTCGTTGTAGTATTTTTAGGAGATCTATAATGATAAAATAAAAATAAAGAGATTTATTTTCAGATCGCCCAGGATTTCAAAAAAATACACGAGGTGAAAAACATTAAAGCGGATGAAACGTGAATGTGAGCTATAAATAATCACAATCACACGAAATGGCCAAATCTGGCGTTCTTGCAAATCTATGCCCATTTAACTTTAGGAATGCAGCAATCAAACATGCTGTTGTAATAAACAGCTCTACTCATTCAGCAAAGTAAATAAGCGAATCCCCTGTTTGATTGCTAATTGAGCAAAGTAAACAGGGACAAGATTAGAGTGACCTAATTGCTTAAAAGGAGATGATTCTGTAGTCCTTTACTTGGCTCCGTGCAGCATGTCGCCGAAAAATACTAATCAGTCAAGTTTTTTTTTCCGGAAGCATTTCTCATGCCCTTTGATGTTTGGCACTTTCGTTCAAGACTGCGTCGGGTTTAAAAAGGAAAAGGGAAAGCTCGGATGTTCGCCCCATGGCGGTCCAATGCCTTAAAAAACATCGATTCAGAATCGATTCAGAATCGTTACACCCCTAGTCGGTTCATGGTTTGTCCCTCCTTGGACCTCTATCAGTAGGTGCTCGTGTCTGTGAACAGGAAACGCCCTCGTCAGGCCATAACGAGTTGGCCCTCAAAATCATTCATTTCCTATTTCCCCCGCATCCAACAGGTCAAGCACAGGAACCGACAGCTTGCTTACCAGCTAAGATCTGTCTGCAGACCTGCTCATGTGCCATTGTTGTGAAATAATCAATATAATTTGCTGCATCTGTGACTGGTTTTAATTTTTTGGCTTATCGATGTATATACAGTACTGTGCAAAGTTTTAGGCTCCATAAAGTTTTTTATTTAATTTTGATTTTGGATGTTTATTTTTGTTCTCATTATTGGTGGTGCTATAGATTTAGACAAAAAAAAAAAAAAAACATTTTAAACACAAATTTTAATTTTGACATATCTTACAACAATTATCTTTGTATTCACAAAATGCAGTTGATAAAAATAATATGCCCTGACAGAGATCTGAACGTTACGAAGGCTGTGTGGGAATACTTCAGGAGTCAGACGCCAGTGAGACTGCAGAGGACCTGAGGCATATTCTCCAGTGAGCTTAGAACAACCAAACTGCCAGTAATCTTATAAAACTGCAAAACTGCTGGACAGTCTCCCTAATTTTTAGGCAAAGGGTAGTCACATAGACGCTCATGTGCCCAGGGGCTTTCGGCAATGGACCAGGGTGATAATGGGCACAGCAGGATGCAGTGCATCAAAATTCTCAGCAACTTCTGCCTCCGTTGCCCTTCTGTCGGTTTGGACCAGATGGGATAGTCTTCCTTGCCCTGCGCATCGATAAGCCTTGGGTGCCCAACACTCGGCGCCGGTTCATGGCTCGTCCTTTCTTGGACCACTGTCAGTGGGTATTGCCACTGCTGACAGGCAGCATCTCAGGAGCCTTGCTGCTTCAGAAAAACTCTGATTTGCTTGTCTGTCGATAACTATTTGGCCCTGTCAGAGTCGCTCAGGTCTAATGTAACAGGCCAAAGTATACCCCCAGCCCAGAGTATAACTGGGGATAAAGTGGGCTGGCCTGTTTTATACCCCCACCCCCAGGCTAGATTATACCCTCCCACATTCAGTCACATTTTATATCCCAGGGTAGATTTTGGTCCAGGCCAGATTAAACGCAGGTGTAGTCTGGTAAGGGGTTAATCTGGGCTGCTACACCTGGTGCGCTAGCCGGTGGCGTCCCAGGGTCTGTGTAAATATGGTATGTCTAAGCAATACTGTATTTGGGTCAATGACAAATAAGCCTTTTAAAAATGTTTTTTTTTTTAAATAAATCTTTAAAAATGTACAGAATGCATTTATTTGAAGTTGGAAGAGAGTGTTTAAACAAGTCTTAATGGTTGCTCAACATTTATAGGGTTTTAGTAGAGTTTTAGACTGTATTTGCAATTTCACCAGCCAAAAAATGTCAGATGGCACAACCAAAAGTTTCTTGAAAAAAAAACACACTTCCCTCTTTTTTTTCGAAGTGATTTTTTTCGTAAGTATACCTGAGAGTGTCTACTCTGCCTAAAACATTACTATTTTGTAATTGAGCTGGGTATTAAAAGTAACTTATGGATTCTTTATTGTAGGGGGCGGGTATTTTGGTTTTCCAAATAATTTAAGAACAATTAAACTATTAAACTTTGTTTATGTGAAAGGTTTTCAATATAAAATTATGCCCCCATATGAATTCATATTTTAAATTACATATTTAATACATTTCACATAGTGTTAACTTGCTCGGACGGTCGCGCCACCTGATATTTTGAGGGTTTGAGATGGCAAAACATAAAATATATATTATTTTTATGATAAACTGGAAATATGTTCAAATTAAACTGGTTTTATAGAATAAAATGATACTTATTATGAATCATTTAAAATTATTTTAAACCAAAGTAGTGCACTCGGACAATGTCATGTCATTGACCCATTTGTGTTTTCATGGCCTTAAATATACACATCAGTCCTCCCTTCTCTCCTGCTCAAGATCATTACTCTGAAGGCCGGAAGGTGATTAACTGTAACTTACAGTCATTTTAGTCAACGCAAAGTGGCCTGAAATCATCAAGCCCTCAAAAGCTAGAGCACTGATCTCAGGCCAGTTTCCCTTTCCCACCTCCTCCCCACATCCACTACGAGAGGAAAAGACAAATCTGATCCCAGATCAGCACTCATACTCAGAAATGTTATGCATCTGGGCCCGGGCATTCATGCTTTAACACCGATTACGAGGCTCTACCATTCCTTCAAGAACTCACTGAGCATCAGGAAATGCAGCCTTGTCCTTTCTCCAGTCCATTAAACTGTGACCATGACGACCCGCAGGTCAGCTGACCGCCCAGCTCGCCCACGTGAGAAGCAAGGTGACGCATGATACTGCTGGGAACCCATGACCTCACACAAGGGTGAGACTCCCATAAAAGGAGAGAAGAGAGAGAGGACTTTAGTCTGCGAGCTCTTCATGGCATGAGGAGGAGAGGCTGTCAGCGATATGTAGTTAAACTTTAGTCTCGTCACGTTGTCCGTGGCGACTGTTTTAGTGTTTCCTCATGGGAAGAATAACTTATGTTCTCGTGCAAAAATAGCCTGAGCTGCCCCGTGCTAAAAGAGTAAAAAAAGATGATTATATGTATTTTTATATACAGTATGTGTATGTATGTTTACCCAAAATATACACTAGCACCCAAAAGTTTGGAATCACTTGTGATTTTCACAGATTAAATGCAAGAAACTCTGTGTTACGGCAAAACAACAACTCAAAATACAAATGCAAACTGAGCTGGGACTTTTTGGAAAGGAAATGACAAAATATGGTGCAGCAAGCAGAGTCACCCGATCTGAACCCCATAATGCCCTCGAGGGATCACCTGGATAGTTGTGTTCGTAAAGTGTGCCCATCGACAAAGACACACCTATGGTAAATATCGCAGTCCATATTTAGAGCTATTGAGAATGATGACTTTGTAAAATTAATGTCCCGAACCCCTAAAATTTTCAAAGCTGTGAATAAACCTCTTTGGGGACACTGTGATGAAAAGTCTCTAATGGAGATAGCTGTGTTATTTACAATGGGCCTAAGAATTATCGGCGCCCCGGACTGGAAATGCACTAAAAGTACTACTGAGACAATAAAAACATCGAAGAGATAAACTGCAAATGCCAACGTGAAATATATTGTTCTTTATCAATGCTTCAATGGAAGTAACTAGAATTGTTTATTAATTTAGTTCAAAATCTTGTTCCTCCAAATCAAGTGTTCACCATAAAAGGCACCTCTAAAGATAATTGTAAACAAAATCTTCCAAACTTAAGACAAGAATAAAATTCAACAATTTAAGTTAATTTAAGTGTTAAGGAACTGCATTGTAGTTGACCTTTGTAAATCTGCTAAAGGCTACAAGAAGATACACAAAAGGTTAAATGTACCTCAGAGAACTGACAGGGCAATAATTTAAAAATCTAGAAAGCATGCTGCAGCTGAAAACCTGATAAGCCAATGACTCGAACACATTTTTCCTGTCAGGATAGGAAGAAGGATGGTTTGAGAAGCAATAAAATCTTGAAAAATCAACATGAATGAATTTTTAGCCCCAGTGGCATCTTGGGGTTCAAAAGTACAGTCAGAAGTAACTTGAATAGCCACGGGCTCTTTGGAAAGATCACTGAAAGACAGTTAAACCTAAGACATTGAAGTAAGCTCTTACAATTTTCCAAAGGTCGTTTAAATTATGATTGGACAATAGTCCTACGTTCAGATGGGACCAAAATTGAATTTTTTGGTCAAGTCCAGCATGGACATGTTTGATATCAAAATAGAGTCACAAACAAGGCACCTCATGCCCATGGTAACGTAATGTAATGTAGCATAACATAACATAACGTAGCATAACATAACATAGCATAGCATAACATAACATAACATGGGTGGCGAGAACAGGCCGTTTTTGAGGAGAATCAGAGGTATTTTGGGACTGTTTGAATTACAGCAGTCCAGCAGCACTGGTAGAGATTAATGACTTGATTGATTCCGCCAAATATCTGGCAGTTTTGGCAAGCAATCTGGCTGCCTCTGCCAGAAGTTCACACTTTACCACAGGAGGACCTTCCAGCAGGACTGAGCAAAAGCTCACCTCAAAATTTGCTCAGAAATGGTTTAGGGACCTCAAAATCAATGCGCTGAAATGGCCATTTTAGTCATCAGACCTCAGTCTGAACAAAACCCCCCCATGCTTAACTGAAGAGGACACTTGTTTAGTGCAACTCCAAGAATGTGACTCATCTGAAAGGATTTGCATGGACAAACGGTCAAAAATCCCTCCAAACGTGAGCCTGAACCTCATCAAACAACGCAGGAAAAGACTCCAAGCTCTAATCCATGACAGAGGTGGTTTCACCAAGCACTAAACCAATTGCCAAGAATTATGAAACCAAAATTTTGGAGATTTTTTTTAACTACAAAATAAATGCATGATTTTAGTTGGTTCCAATGGAACATTAAGAAGCTACAATATTTTCTTGACAATATCATAGTAATGTCATGATTTATTATGTAAAGTGTTTTAGGGCATTTCCAGTCAGGGGTGCCAATAATCCTGGAGCACACTGTAACATTTACACATTCATTTCCCCAGAAATACTTAAAATACAAGCAAGAACATCTTAAAATGCATTTTGGTGTTTGTTTCACACAATTTTTTAATACACGAATATTTGAATGAAATAGCAAGAACTACTTAAATGACTAGTGAGCCCACACTTAGATGGGATAGTGCATTTATGTTGTCACGATTTATTTTCAGTAGCATCTCTCTCATGTTTGTGGAGTGTATGTTGGAGAAAAAAAACCCTGTAACAACTGATTCTGTTTGTAAACAGATGGTGGGTTGAATTAGGTCTTGTTGTGTTTTGGAGCACGCTTGTTTATTTGTGGCCATTTAGTTTGGCAAGCAGAATTTGTAGAAGATAGGATCACTATTAAACTGCTTTAGGCCACTCTCAAAGGCAGTACACATGAAGAATACGTGCTACCAGTAATGCACTAAGATTATGGCTGAGATAACAATTCAGCTCTGGCCATACTGGTCTTTCAGTGTGAATGCAGAGCAGGAAACACTAGATTGGCAAATTTTTCATAAAAATACATCATTAGTAAGCCTCCAAACACCACTGCAAATTCATGAGGCATGATGTGATATGTCTCTGATTACTATGATTAGCAACATACGTTTATGACACTGAGTTTCTTATATTTAGCAAAATACATTGTACATGAATTTAAAGGGTGGAAAAAGTTACAGGCTGCCAAATGATGTTACTGGCAGACTGAAGAGATAATATTTCTTTAACTGATCAATGAATAACTCTTAGTGCCAGGAGGACATTGCTGCCAGAAATGGGTAGCGACAGAGGAAAAAACATCATGGACTCCCTTCTCACAAATGAGGACTGACCTGCAGACTGAAGAAATATTACAGCCAGATGTGTTCAGCCTGGGCTGGGGGTTCGCAGGTGGCTTGAGAAGCAGCTGTGGGTGTTTTTTTTTTCTTTTGTTTTGTCTGGACACACATTTACTGTAAATCAATAAGATTGCAATAAGAACTAAAAACTCAATGAAGACAACAGCCCAGTTGAAACCATATTGGCTCATCCCTTACCTGCAGTCTAATATTTTGTCAGTCAATCAATGTCTTATAATTATATCCGGATTACAAGCATTTTACTGCATAAGAAAGACCTAGCACCATATTACAAGGAGCAATGGATAACATACACTGAACTCCAATACACTTGGCTTGTGATACTGTAAAAACAGTCTCATGATTGCCAGCTGCCTGTTTGAATCGCACGTCTCCTGTTATTCAAAAAGTTCTCGCACCTTTAGCACCCAGTTGTAACCTGCTTCACATTCATGCAAAGCAGGGCACCCTGTGCAATCCAGAAGTGCGTCAGCTACATGCGCTGGAGACGTCAAATACATTTGTTTATGGTTAATGGAGACTGAGTAACTGTTTTTCAGTTCTGTAATGTATAACCCTCACCACTATTCAAACACGTACGGTGTATGCCGGGTTCATATTATACAGCACAATGCACCTTTGAACAAAAATAATTATGGGAAGATCGACAGGTTTTCAATCCAGATTATCCAAATTTAAATAGATTTTTTTAATGATTAGTATCAGTATTTTCAGCTTAGCAGATAACTAAAGACCTGAATATAATTGCCACGTAACTATGCAAGGGTTGAAACAATTCCCTTCATACAGATGGCAAAGAATATTCCACACATCATATTCAATATGAATATGGATTCATTGTGATTTGAAACAAACCAACAAAAACTTGATCTAAAAAAAAAAACTGAAGGGGGTAATTGCAGTCTGATATTTTGGTCCTCTGTTCCTTTCTGCTTGATGTGAAAACTTGCTGAAACCCTGCAGCTTAATTCGGTGGATTGCTGAAAGAGGGTGTGGCCCAGTTTCTGGTTATTCCAGCTGAAGCCTTTGCTGACACTGTATCATCCTGTTGAGTCAACAAACATTAGCTTGGCCTGCATGTAGTTAGCTGGCCTAAAATGAGCAGCTGGAAGCCATCTTGAGCGAGTCGATGGTCTGGTCAGGAAATGTCTCCACCGTAAGGCCCATCGCAAAGCAATGTATTCATGTCTCATAGGTTACGTGTCCCACATTTCCTTCTCAGTAAGATGTTTGCTAAAATATTATGATGTGATTTTAATGCATGTCACAAAAACATTGTGCTAATGAATAAATGCATTTTATTTCATCAAAAAAAAAAAAAAAATCTCAAATGCAGAATGGGGTGACTTCATTGCTCTTCTTCTCAGTATTAACCTAGCCAGATGAGAAAACCACTCATTGTAATTTTTTTGTTTTGAAAAGAAATATTTTATTAATGAAATTATCACTAAACATTATATTTGACTTGGAAAAAAAATGTACTATTCATTGTTTGAAAATGACCAATGTCTTTATTGTTGTACTTGTTTTTGGCAGACATTTTTCCAGTATACCATAAATAATGTGTTAGCTCATTAATGTGTAATCATGTTAATATGCTAATTTGGTGTGAAAGAAAATACTTCTTATCCACTGAGGGCATTGGAGAAGAATCATGCTGTTTTAAGGCTCGTTATACAGTCTACATAAGGAATGCCACAGCAATTGCTTGACCTGCACAAGTTGTTTGTTTACATAGCACGTGTACATGCAGACTGACGCCCATGGATCCAGTCTGAGTTTGTGCATATTTCTTCATCACAGGGAAACATTTGAAACCAAGGTGGTTCTGGAGAGAGGAATTAAAAAATGGGGACCATGGAGAGTGATTTAGTGGTTGTTGCCCTTTTACTGGCACATTTTCATTTAAAGTCCCAACATGAAACGCACTACACTGCAGCAAACATTTGTGTCGCATTAGGGCAAAAACATGAGCTGAGGCTGAATTGTCAAAAACTTACATCCTATTCTCTAAGAGCGCTTTCACACTAGTTACGATTGTTCCATACCGTGCCACAGTGCGATTGTCCCCCCTCCCGTCTCCCCCTACTGGTCAGCTTTCACACTAGTAAAGTCGTTCCGTACTGGAGTACACTTGTGCATGTCAAAATTGCGATACAGTGGGTGGCAGTATACACCAAGGGGGTTTTAAATAGAGAAATATATGCAAACAAGAAGCAAACCCTTGCGTCTACGTCCCGCACTTTGTAATATTGCAGACACAGTTTTAGTTTGTCACGGCACTGTTTTATAGTTCTGTGATAACCACGCGAATGTAACTACTCACAAATTATTCCATAGTCCAGTTGTGATTGTATGTTTTCGTCTGCCCAAATTTTGAGCAAGTATTTAATTTCTTCATCTGAACAGAAAGATCCTTTCGCAGCTGTGTTTGTAAAAACAAAAGAGTCGCATAGACGTCACAAAACAGTCCCCATCCGTGTTCAAGTACGGTTGCTTTCACATTTAGTACGAGTACAGATGAACCGTACCCGAGACGACCTCTTCCAAGCTGACTCGCGTACTGTACCCGAGCACGCTACGCTTGAGTTCACACTTACCAAATGAACTGGACTTAGGGTCCAGTGTACTTGGATCCATGCCTGAGTCCCTCGTGTGAAAGCACGCTAATTCCCTGATCACCTCTTTTTGACCTCGATGGGCAAGGTCATCAGGTTAAGGGAAGATGTGAAGGATGGTTGATAAGGTCTTAGGAAAAGACACCTGCAGTGCGTAGAAAATCTGACTGCACTCACACCAGGTGATGTCATCAAAATCTGACTGCACTCACACCAGGTGAAGTCATTACACTCCCTGTGTCCCTCATGTTCGTTTGCTTTCGCGAACGGCCAGAAGGGTGGTGCATCGCTATAGATACTGCTGCTGTAATAGATGGGTGGTGCATCGCTATAGATACTGCTGCTGTAATAGATGGGTGGTGCATCGCTATAGATACTGCTGCTGTAATAGATGGGTGGGGCATCGCTATTGATACTGCTGCTGTAATAGATGGGCGGGGCATCGCTATGGATACTGCTGCTGTAATAGATGGGTGGTGCATCGCTATTGATACTGCTGCTGTAATAGATGGGTGGCGATACTGCTGTAATAGATGGGTGGTGCTATAGATACTGCTGCTGTAATAGATGGGTGGTGCATCGCTATAGATACTGCTGCTGCTGTAATAGATGGGTGGTGCATCGCTATAGATACTGCTGCTGTAATAGATGGGTGGTGCATCGCTATAGATACTGCTGCTGTAATGGATACTGCTGCTGTAATAGATGGGTGGTGCATCGCTATAGATACTGCTGCTGTAATAGATGGGTGGTGCTATTGATTATAGATACTGCTGCTGTAATAGATGGGTGGTGCATCGCGATACTGCTGCTGTAATAGATGGGTGGGGCATCGCTATGGATACTGCTGCTGTAATAGATGGGTGGTGCATCGCTATAGATACTGCTGCTGTAATAGATGGGTGGTGCATCGCTATAGATACTGCTGCTGTAATAGATGGGTGGTGCATCGCTATAGATACTGCTGCTGTAATAGATGGGTGGTGCATCGCTATAGATACTGCTGCTGTAATAGATGGGTGGTGCATCGCTATAGATACTGCTGCTGTAATAGATGGGTGGTGCATCGCTATAGATACTGC
Source organism: Gymnothorax javanicus (assembly GCA_029692085.1). Lineage (NCBI taxonomy): Eukaryota > Metazoa > Chordata > Actinopteri > Anguilliformes > Muraenidae > Gymnothorax > Gymnothorax javanicus. The sequence continues at coordinate 6,431,961 of CM056199.1, read as the reverse complement.
TGCTGTAATAGATGGGTGGGGCATCGCTATTGATACTGCTGCTGTAATAGATGGGTGGTGCATCGCTATTGATACTGCTGCTGTAATAGATGGGTGGTGCATCGCTATAGATACTGCTGCTGTAGTAGATGGGTGGTGCATCACTATAGATACTGCTGCTGTAATTAACTGTGGGGTGATGCCATCTCATTTATTTTCGTAAAGGACAGTCCAGTTTGTTCTCCACTAAAGGAGATAAGTAAGGAGGCATTGAAGATCCATACCTTAGCATTTAGAGAATTCAAACAGTTCTTACAATGGCTGCCACATAAATAAAAATTAACAAGAAGTTAGGAACCTTCCTTAGCAAAAAAAAAAAAAAAAAAAAAGCACCAGCTATGGTCCGCACAAGCTTGCTAATCTGGGGCAAGTGAATATACCCAATGTGCACTTTTACGAACCAGTGGAGCTAACACTCATCAGTCCTCCAGAGAGAGCTGCCTCTGCGTCTTCTTCTTCTGCTTACAAGTTTTACAGTGGATTGCAAATGTCTCCAGGTACATATATTGCAACTTACAGGGTGGATTTTGTCAAAGGTCGTGAAATTACTTCTTCCCCTCTAGGGTCGCAGGGGAGCTGGAGCCTAACCCAGCTGACTCTGGGTTAGAGGCAGAGACTCACCCTGTGCAGCTCACCAATCCATCACAAGACGCACACACCATTCACACACCAACCACTCACACACTCATACCTATGAGCAACTTAGAGTCTCCAGTTAGCCTGACATATATGTCACAGGACTGGAGGAAACTGCAGTACCTGTGGAGAAAATCATGAAAACTCCACACAAAAGGCCCCAGGCTGGATTCAAACCCAAGACCGTCTTGTTGTGAGGCAGCAGTGCTGCCCAGAAGTACTTCATGGCCAGGTTCAAAAAAAATGAAGCCTTTTTGTGAAATTTTTGGCATTATTTTTGTTTTTTATGGTAACAAACATGCAATGTATATCCAGTAAAGACATATGAATATAAGTGTAGCCAAACAGTACTCTGTCCAAATACATCAATTTTAACAAAAAATGTGTTACACTCCTGACTTGTCACTTTTTATCCAACCTCATTCCCACAGCAACCTCTTTTCCTCCAAATCTCACTTCCCTAAAATCAGACCCCCGGCTAATCCTCTCTCCCCCTTCACACCTTATACACCCAAAGTCTCTCGCTGCGTCCATCGCCATCTTGATTTTCTCCCGTTTTACTTTCAAATTTCAATTGTGCAGTTTATTACAAATGCAATGAAAGCCAAGAAACTTCTTCTATTCGCCCCAAAGATTCTGCATCTTAACCCTGTGATTCATACTGACGACTCGCCATCAAATCCTGGCGCTGCAAACTGCAGTCATGTGCCTGCGCTTTTTACACCAGCCCTCTGCTGCATACTGCAGTCATGTGCCTGCGCTCTTTACACCAGCCCTCTGCTGCATACTGCAGTCATGTGCCTGCATACTGCAGTCATTTACACCAGCCCTCTGCTGCATACTGCAGTCATGTGCCTGCGCTCTTTACACCAGCCCTCTGCTGCATACTGCAGTCATGTGCCTGCACTCTTTACACCAGCCCTCTGCTGCATACTGCAGTCATGTGCCTGCGCTCTTTACACCAGCCCTCTGCTGCATACTGCAGTCATGTGCCTGCGCTCTTTACACCAGCCCTCTGCTGCATACTGCAGTCATGTGCCTGCACTCTTTACACCAGCCCTCTGCTGCATTGCAGTCACACCCAGCCCTCTGCTGCATACTGCAGTCATGTGCCTGCGCTCTTTACACCAGCCCTCTGCTGCATACTGCAGTCATGTGCCTGCGCTCTTTACACCAGCCCTCTGCTGCATACTGCAGTCATGTGCCTGCGCTCTTTACACCAGCCCTCTGCTGCATACTGCAGTCATGTGCCTGCGCTCTTTACACCAGCCCTCTGCTGCATACTGCAGTCATGTGCCTGCATACTTTACACCAGCCCTCTGCTGCATACTGCAGTCATGTGCCTGCGCTCTTTACCAGCCCTCTGCTGCATACTGCAGTCATGTGCCTGCGCTCTTTACACCAGCCCTCTGCTGCATACTGCAGTCATGTGCCTCTTTACACCAGCCCTTTACACCAGCCCTCTGCTGCATACTGCAGTCATGTGCCTGCGCTCTTTACACCAGCCCTCTGCTGCATACTGCAGTCATGTGCCTGCGCTCTTTACACCCTCTGCTGCATACTGCCTGCATACTGCAGCTGCATGTGCAGTCATGTGCCTGCGCTCTTTACACCAGCCCTCTGCTGCATACTGCAGTCATGTGCCTGCACTCTTTACACCAGCCCTCTGCTGCATACTGCAGTCATGTGCCTGCGCTCTTTACACCAGCCCTCTGCTGCATACTGCAGTCATGTGCCTGCGCTCTTTACACCAGCCCTCTGCTGCATACTGCAGTCATGTGCCTGCGCTCTTTACACCAGCCCTCTGCTGCATACTGCAGTCATGTGCCTGCCCTCTCTTTACACCAGCCCTCTGCTGCATACTGCAGTCATGTGCCTGCGCTCTTTTACACCAGCCCTCTGCTGCATACTGCAGTCATGTGCCTGCGCTCTTTACACCAGCCCTCTGCTGCATACTGCAGTCATGTGCCTGCGCTCTTTACACCAGCCCTCTGCTGCATACTGCAGTCATGTGCCTGCGCTCTTTACACCAGCCCTCTGCTGCATACTGCAGTCATGTGCCTGCGCTCTTTACACCAGCCCTCTGCTGCATACTGCAGTCATGTGCCTGCGCTCTTTACACCAGCCCTCTGCTGCATACTGCATCATGTGCCTGCAGTCTGCTGCATGTGCCATGTGCCTGCGCTCTTTACACCAGCCCTCTGCTGCATACTGCAGTCATGTGCCTGCGCTCTTTACACCAGCCCTCTGCTGCATACTGCAGTCATGTGCCTGCGCTCTTTACACCAGCCCTCTGCTGCCCTCTGCTGCATACTGCAGTCATGTGCCTGCGCTCTTTACACCAGCCCTCTGCTGCATACTGCAGTCATGTGCCTGCCTTTACACCAGCCCTCTGCTGCATACTGCAGTCCCTCTTTACACCAGCCCTCTGCTGCATACTGCAGTCATGTGCCTGCGCTTTTACACCAGCCCTCTGCTGCATACTGCAGTCATGTGCCTGCGCTCTTTACACCAGCCCTCTGCTGCATACTGCAGTCATGTGCCTGCGCTCTTTACACCAGCCCTCTGCTGCATACTGCAGTCATGTGCCTGCGCTCTTTACACCAGCCCTCTGCTGCATACTGCAGTCATGTGCCTGCGCTCTTTACACCAGCCCTCTGCTGCATACTGCAGTCATGTGCCTGCGCTCTTTACACCAGCCCTCTCTGCATACTGCAGTCATGTGCCTGCGCTCTTTACACCAGCCCTCTGCTGCATACTGCAGTCATGTGCCTGCGCTCTTTACACCAGCCCTCTGCTGCATACTGCAGTCATGTGCCTGCACTCTTTACACCAGCCCTCTGCTGCATACTGCAGTCATGTGCTCTTTACACCAGCCCTCTGCTGCATACTGCAGTCATGTGCCTGCGCTCTTTACACCAGCCCTCTGCTGCATACTGCAGTCATGTGCCTGCGCTCTTTACACCAGCCCTCTGCTGCATACTGCAGTCATGTGCTCTTTACACCAGCCCTCTGCTGCATACTGCAGTCATGTGCCTCGCTGCATACTTTCATGTGCCTGCACTCTTTACACCAGCCCTCTGCTGCATACTGCAGTCATGTGCCTGCGCTCTTTACACCAGCCCTCTGCTGCATACTGCAGTCATGTGCCTGCGCTCTTTTTACACCAGCCCTCTGCTGCATACTGCAGTCATGTGCCTGCGCTCTTTACACCAGCCCTCTGCTGCATACTGCAGTCATGTGCCTGCTGCGCTCTTTACACCAGCCCTCTGCTGCATACTGCAGTCATGTGCCTGCGCTCTTTACACCAGCCCTCTGCTGCATACTGCAGTCATGTGCCTGCACTCTTTATACCAGCCCTCTGCTGCATACTGCAGTCATGTGCCTGCGCTCTTTACACCAGCCCTCTGCTGCATACTGCAGTCATGTGCCTGCGCTGCACCAGCCCTTGCTGCATACTGCAGCACCAGCCTGCTGCATACTGCAGTCATGTACCCAGCCCTCTGCTGCATACTGCAGTCATGTGCCTGCGTCTTTATGTCTGCTGCATACTGCAGTCATGTGCCTGCGCTTTTACACCAGCCCTCTGCATATACTGCAGTCATGTGCCTGCATCTTTACACCAGCCCTCTGCTGCATACTGCAGTCATGTCATGCCCTGCACACCAGCCTTTTGCATACACCAGCCCTCTGCTGCATACTGCAGTCATGTGCCTGCCTGCTTTTTACACCAGCCCTCTGCTGCATACTGCAGTCATGTGCCTGCACTCTTTTTACACCAGCCCTCTGCTGCATACTGCAGTCATGTGCCTGCGCCACCAGCCCTCTGCTGCATACTGCAGTCATGTGCCTGCGCTCTTTACACCAGCCCTCTGCTGCATACTGCAGTCATGTGCCTTTTTACACCAGCCCTCTGCTGCATACTGCAGTCATGTGCCTGCACTCTTTACACCAGCCCTCTGCTGCATACTGCAGTCATGTGCCTGCTTTTACACCAGCCCTCTGCTGCATACTGCAGTCATGTGCCTGCCTGCCAGTCTTTGCATACACCATGCCTGCTCTTACACCAGCCCTCTGCTGCATGCAGTCATGTGCCTGCACTCTTTACAACAGCCCTCTGGTGCATCCTGAAGTGATGTGCCTGCACACAGCCCCTCTGCTGCATACTGCAGTCATTTGCGCTCTTTACACCAGCCCTCTGCTGCATACTGCAGTCATGTGCCTGCGCTCTTTACACCAGCCCTCTGCTGCATACTGCAGTCATGTGCCTGCGCTCTTTACACCAGCCCTCTGCTGCATACTGCAGTCATGTGCCTGCGCTCTTTACACCAGCCCTCTGCTGCATACTGCAGTCATGTGCCTGCTGCTACACCAGCCCTCTGCTGCATACTGCAGTCATGTGCCTGCGCTCTTTACACCAGCCCTCTGCTGCATACTGCAGTCATGTGCCTGCGCTCTTTACACCAGCCCTCTGCTGCATACTGCAGTCATGTGCCTGCGCTCTTTACACCAGCCCTCTGCTGCATACTGCAATCATGTGCCTGCGCTCTTTACACCAGCCCTCTGCTGCATACTGCAGTCATGTCCTGCGCTGTCTGCTGCATACTGCAGTCATGTGCCTGCACTTTTACACCAGCCCTCTGCTGCATACTGCAGTCATGTGCCTGCATTCTTTTACACCAGCCCCTCTGCTGCATACTGCAGTCATGTGCCTGCGCTTCTTTACACCAGCCCTCTGCTGCATACTGCAGTCATGTGCCTGCGCTCTTTACACCAGCCCTCTGCTGCATACTGCAGTCATGTGCCTGCGCTCTTTACACCAGCCCTCTGCTGCATACTGCAGTCATGTGCCTGCACTTTTACACCAGCCCTCTGCTGCATACTGCAGTCATGTGCCTGCACCTCTTTACACCAGCCCTCTGCTGCATACTGCAGTCATGTGCCTGCTCTTTACACCAGCCCTCTGCTGCATACTGCAGTCATGTGCCTGCGCTCTTTACACCAGCCCTCTGCTGCATACTGCAGTCATGTGCCTGCACTCTTTACACCAGCCCTCTGCTGCATACTGCAGTCATGTGCCTGCGCTCTTTACACCAGCCCTCTGCTGCATACTGCAGTCATGTGCCTGCGCTCTTTTACACCAGCCCTCTGCTGCATACTGCAGTCATGTGCCTGCGCTTGTTACACCAGCCCTCTGCTGCATACTGCAGTCATGTGCCTGCTGCTTTACACCAGCCCTCTGCTGCATACTGCAGTCATGTGCACCAGCCCCAGCCCTCTGCTGCAAACTGCATACACCATCACTCTGCTGCATACTGCAGTCATGTGCCTGCGCTCTTTACACCAGCCCTCTGCTGCATACTGCAGTCATGTGCCTGCGCTCTTTTACACCAGCCCTCTGCTGCATACTGCAGTCATGTGCCTGCTGCACCAGCCCTCTGCTGCATACTGCAGTCATGTGCCTGCGCTCTTTACACCAGCCCTCTGCTGCTGCATACTGCAGTCATGTGCCTGCACTCTTTACACCAGCCCTCTGCTGCATACTGCAGTCATGTGCCTGCGCTTTTTACACCAGCCCTCTGCTGCATACTGCAGTCATGTGCCTGCGCTCTTTACACCAGCCCTCTGCTGCATACTGCAGTCATGTGCCTGCGCTCTTTTACCAGCCCTCTGCTGCATACTGCTGCTGCATACTGCAGTCATGTGCCTGCACTCTTTACACCAGCCCTCTGCTGCATACTCAGTCATGTGCCTGCGCTCTTTTACACCAGCCCTGCTGCATACTGCAGTCATGTGCCTGCACTCTTTACACCAGCCCTCTGCTGCATACTGCAGTCATGTGCCTGCGCTTACACCAGCCCTCTGCTGCATACTGCAGTCATGTGCCTGCGCTCTTTACACCAGCCCTCTGCTGCATACTGCAGTCATGTGCCTGCACTCTTTACACCAGCCCTCTGCTGCATACTGCAGTCATGTGCCTGCACTCTTTACACCAGCCCTCTGCTGCATACTGCAGTCATCATGTGCTGCACTCTTTACACCAGCCCTCTGCTGCATACTGCAGTCATGTGCCTGCGCTCTTTACACCAGCCCTCTGCTGCATACTGCAGTCATGTGCCTGCGCTCTTTACACCAGCCCTCTGCTGCATACTGCAGTCATGTGCCTGCACTCTTTACACCAGCCCTCTGCTGCATACTGCAGTCATGTGCCTGCCTTTACACCAGCCCTCTGCTGCATACTGCAGTCATGTGCCTGCGCTCTTTACACCAGCCCTCTGCTGCATACTGCAGTCATGTGCCTGCACTCTTTACACCAGCCCTCTGCTGCATACTGCAGTCACCAGCCCTCTGCTGCATGCATACTGCAGTCATGTGCCTGCACTCTTTACACCAGCCCTCTGCTGCATACTGCAGTCATGTGCCTGCGCTCTTTACACCAGCCCTCTGCTGCATACTGCAGTCATGTGCTCTTTACACCAGCCCTCTGCTGCATACTGCAGTCATGTGCCTGCGCTCTTTACACCAGCCCTCTGCTGCATGCTGCAGTCACTGCAGTCAGCCCTGCCTGCACTCTTTACACCAGCCCTGCTGCATACTGCAGTCATGTGCCTGCGCTCTTTACACCAGCCCTCTGCTGCATACTGCAGTCATGTGCCTGCGCTCTTTACACCTGCTGCATACCAGTCATGTGCCTGCGCTTTTACACCAGCCCTCTGCTGCATACTGCAGTCATGTGCCTGCCTCTTTACACACCAGCCCTCTGCTGCATACTGCAGTCATGTGCCCTCGCTGCCCTCTGCTGCATACTGCAGTCATGTGCCTGCGCTTTTACACCAGCCCTCTGCTGCATACTGCAGTCATGTGCCTGCGCTCTTTACACCAGCCCTCTGCTGCATACTGCAGTCATGTGCCTGCAGCCAGCCCTCTGCAGTCATGCATAGCCCTCTGCTGCATACTGCAGTCATGTGCCTGCGCTCTTTACACCAGCCCTCTGCTGCATACTGCAGTCATGTGCCTGCGCTCTTTACACCAGCCCTCTGCTGCATACTGCAGTCATGTGCCTGCGCTCTTTACACCAGCCCTCTGCTGCATACTGCAGTCATGTGCCTGCGCTCTTTACACCAGCCCTCTGCTGCATACTGCAGTCATGTGCCTGCGCTCTTTTACACCAGCCCTCTGCTGCATACTGCAGTCATGTGCCTGCGCTCTTTACACCAGCCCTCTGCTGCATACTGCAGTCATGTGCCTGCGCTCTTTACACCAGCCCTCTGCTGCATACTGCAGTCATGTGCCTGCGCTTTTTACACCAGCCCTCTGCTGCATACTGCAGTCATGTGCCTGCGCTCTTTACACCAGCCCTCTGCTGCATACTGCAGTCATGTGCCTGCGCTCTTTACACCAGCCCTCTGCTGCATACTGCAGTCATGTGCCTGCGCTTTACACCAGCCCTCTGCTGCATACTGCAGTCATGTGCCTGCGCTCTTTACACCAGCCCTCTGCTGCATACTGCAGTCATGTGCCTGCGCTCTTTACACCAGCCCTCTGCTGCATACTGCAGTCATGTGCAATTTACACCAGCCCTCTGCTGCATACTGCAGTCATGTGCCTGCGCTCTTTTCACCAGCCCTCTGCTGCATACTGCAGTCATGTGTGCCTGCGCTCTTTTACACCAGCCCTCTGCTGCATACTGCAGTCATGTGCCTGCGCTCTTTACACCAGCCCTCTGCTGCATACTGCAGTCATGTGCCTGCGCTCTTTACACCAGCCCTCTGCTGCATACTGCAGTCATGTGCCTGCGCTCTTTACACCAGCCCTCTGCTGCATACTGCAGTCATGTGCCTGCGCTCTTTACACCAGCCCTCTGCTGCATACTGCAGTCATGTGCCTGCGCTCTTTACACCAGCCCTCTGCTGCATACTGCAGTCATGTGCCTGCGCTCTTTACACCAGCCCTCTGCTGCATACTGCAGTCATGTGCCTGCGCTCTTTTACACCAGCCCTCTGCTGCATACTGCAGTCATGTGCCTGCGCTTTTACACCAGCCCTCTGCTGCATACTGCAGTCATGTGCCTGCGCTCTTTACACCAGCCCTCTGCTGCATACTGCAGTCATGTGCCTGCGCTCTTTACACCAGCCCTCTGCTGCATACTGCAGTCATGTGCCTGCACTCTTTACACCAGCCCTCTGCTGCATACTGCAGTCATGTGCCTGCGCTCTCTTTTTACACCAGCCTCTGCTGCATACTGCAGTCATGTGCCTGCGCTCTTTACACCAGCCCTCTGCTGCATACTGCAGTCATGTGCCTGCACTCTTTTTAGCCCCTCTGCTGCATACTGCAGTCATGTGCCTGCACTTTTTTCACCAGCCCTCTGCTGCATACTGCAGTCATGTGCCTGCGCTCTTTACACCAGCCCTCTGCTGCATACTGCAGTCATGTGCCTGCACACTTTACACTAGCCCCCTGCTGAATACTGCAGTTATGTGCCTGCGCTCTTTACACCAGCCCTCTGCTGAATACTGCAGTCATGTGCCTGCACTCTTTACACCAGCCCTCTGCTGCATACTGCAGTCATGTGCCTGCCCTCTGCTTACACCAGCCCAGCCCTCTGCTGCATACTGCAGTCATGTGCCTGCGCTCTTTACACCAGCCCTCTGCTGCATACTGCAGTCATGTGCCTGCGCTCTTTACACCAGCCCTCTGCTGCATACTGCAGTCATGTGCCTGCAGTTTTTACACCAGCCCTCTGCTGCATACTGCAGTCATGTGCCTGCGCTCTTTACACCAGCCCTCTGCTGCATACTGCAGTCATGTGCCTGCACTCTTTACACCAGCCCTCTGCTGCATACTGCAGTCATGTGCCTGCGCTCTTTACACCAGCCCTCTGCTGCATACTGCAGTCATGTGCCTGCACTCTTTACACCAGCCCTCTGCTGCATACTGCAGTCATGTGCCTGCGCTATTTACACCAGCCTCTGCTGCATGTGCAGTCATGTGCCTGCGCTCTTTACACCAGCCCCCTGCTGCATACTGCAGTCATGTGCCTGCGCTTTGTTACACCAGCCTTCTGCTGCATACTGCAGTCATGTGCATGTGCTCTTTACACCAGCCTACACCAGCCCTCTGCTGCATACTGCAGTCATGTCATGTGCCCTCTGCTGCATACTGCACCAGCCCTCTGCTGCCCTCTGCTGCATACTGCAGTCATGTGCCTGCACTCTTTACACCAGCCCTCTGCTGCATACTGCAGTCACGTGCCTGCGTTCTTTACACCAGCCCTCTGCTGCATACTGCAGTCATGTGCCTGCAGATACACCAGCCCCCTGCTGCATACTGCAGTCATGTGCCTGCGCTCTTTACACCAGCCCTCTGCTGCATACTGCAGTCATGTGCTCCTGTTCCAGTCCAGCCTCATCAGCTGCAGATACACCACATGCTTCCTGTTCCATTCCAGGATCATCAGCTGCAGATACACACACTGCTGCTCCCTGTTCCAGTCCAGCATCATCAGCTGCAGATACACACACTGCTGCTCCCTGTTCCAGTCCAGCGTCATCAGCTGCAGAAACACACACTACTCCCTCTCCAGTCCAGCGTCATCAGCTGCAGATACACACACTGCTCCCTGTTCCAGTCCAGCATAAACAGCTGCACATATACACACTACTGCTCCCTGTTCCACTCCAGCGTCGTCAGCTGCCGAATCACACACTGCTCCCTATTCCTGTCCAGCATCATCAGCAGCAGAAACACACACTACTTCCTGTTCCAGTCCAGGGTCATCAGCTGCAGATACACACACTGCTCCCTGTTCCAGTCCAGCATCATCAGCTGCAGATACACACACTGCTCCCTGTTCCAGTCCAGCGTCATCAGCTGCAGATACACACACTGCTCACTGTTCCAGTCCAGCATCATCAGCTGCAGATACACACACTGCAACTCCCTGTTCCAGTCCATCATCATCAGCTGCAGATAAACAAACTGCTCCCTGTTCCAGTCCAGCATCATCAGCTGCAGATACACCCAATGCTCCCTGTTCCAGTCCAGCGTCATCAGCTGCAGATACACACACTGCTCCCTGTTCCAGTCCAGCATCATCAGCTGCAGATAAACAAACTGCTCCCTGTTCCAGTCCAGCATCATCAGCTGCAGATACACACACTGCTCCCTGTTCCAGTCCAGCATCATCAGCTGCAGATAAACAAACTGCTCCCTGTTCCAGTCCAGCATCATCAGCTGCAGATACACCCACTGCTCCCTGTTCCAGTCCAGCATCATCAGCTGCAGATACACCACAATGCTCCCTGTTCCAGTCCAGCATCATCAGCTGCAGATACACACACTGCTGCTCCCTGTTCCAGTCCAGCATCATCAGCTGCAGATACACACACTGCTCCCTGTTCCAGTCCAGCATCATCAGCTGCAGATACACACACTGCTCCCTGTTCCAGTCCAGCATCATCAGCTGCAGATACACACACTGCTGCTCCCTGTTCCAGTACAGCATCATCAGCTGCAGATACACACACTGCTCCCAGTTCCAGTCCAGCATCATCAGCTGCAGATACACACACTGCTCCCTGTTCCAGTCCAGCATCATCAGCTGCAGATACACACACTGCTCCCTGGTCCAGTCCAGCATCATCAGCAGCAGATATGAACACTACTGCACCCTGTTCCAGTCCAGCGTCATCAGCTGCCGATACACACAATGCTCCCTGTTCCAATCCAACATCATCAGCTGCAGACACACACACTACAGCCCCTGTTCCAGTCCAGCGTCATCATCGGCAGATACACACACTGCTGCTGCCTGTTCCTGTCCAGTATGATCAGCTGCAGATACACCCACTGCTCAATGTTCCAGTCCAGCATCATCAGCTGCAGATACACCACTGCTCCATGTTCCAGTCCAGCATCATCAGCTGCAGATACACACACTGCTCCCTGTTCCAGTCAGGCGTCATCAGCTGCAGATACACACACTGCTCCCTGTTCCAGTCCAGCATCATCAGCTGCAGATACACACACTGCTCCCTGTTCCAGTCCAGCATCATCAGCTGCCAGATACACACACTGCTCCCTGTTCCAGTCCAGCATCATCAGCTGCAGATACACACACTGCTCCCTGTTCCAGTCCAGCGTCATCAGCTGCAGATACACACACTGCTCCCCTGTTCCAGTCCAGCATCATCAGCTGCAGATACACACACACTGCTCCCTGTTCCAGTCCAGCATCATCAGCTGCAGATACACACAATGCTCCCTGTTCCAGTCCAGCGTCATCAGCTGCAGATACACACACTGCTCCCTGTTCCAGTCCAGCATCATCAGCTGCAGATACACACACACTGCTCCATGTTCCAGTCCAGCATCATCAGCTGCAGATACACACACTGCTCCCTGTTCCAGTCCAGCGTCATCAGCTGCAGATACACACACTGCTCCCTGTTCCAGTCCAGCATCATCAGCTGCAGATACACACACTGCTGCTCCCTGTTCCAGTCCAGCATCATCAGCTGCAGATACACACACTGCTCCCTGTTCCAGTCCAGCCATCATCAGCTGCAGATACACACACTGCTGCTCCCTGTTCCAGTCCAGCATCATCAGCTGCAGATACACACACTGCTCCCTGTTCCAGTCCAGCATCATCAGCTGCAGATACACACACTGCTCCCTGTTCCAGTCCAGCATCATCAGCTGCAGATACACACACTGCTCCCTGTTCCAGTCCAGCATCATCAGCTGCAGATACACACACTGCTGCTGTTCCAGTCCAGTCCAGCATCATCAGATGCAGATACACACACTGCTCCTTGTTCCAGTCCAGCATCATCAGCTGCAGATACACACACTGCTCCCTGTTCCAGTCCAGCATCATCAGCTGCAGATACACAAACTGCTCCATGTTCCAGTCCAGCCTCATCAGCTGCAGATACACACACTGCTCCTGTTCCAGTCCAGCATCATCAGCTGCAGATACACACACTGCTGCTCCCTGTTCCAGTCCAGCATCATCAGCTGCAGATACACACACTGCTCCCTGTTCCAGTCCAGCATCATCAGCTGCAGATACACACACTGCTGCTCCTTTTCCAGTCCAGCATCATCAGCTGCAGATACACACACTGCTCCCTGTTCCAGTCCAGCATCATCAGCTGCAGATACACACACTGCTCCCTGTTCCAGTCCAGCATCATCAGCTGCAGATACACACACTGCTGCTCCCTGTTCCAGTCCAGCATCATCAGCTGCAGATACACACACTGCTCCCTGTTCCAGTCCAGCATCATCAGCTGCAGATACACACAACTGCTCCCTGTTCCAGTCCAGCATCATCAGCTGCAGATACACACAACTGCTCCCTGTTCCAGTCCAGCATCATCAGCTGCAGATACACACACTGCTCCCTGTTCCAGTCCAGCATCATCAGCTGCAGATACACACACTGCTGCCCTGTTCCAGTCCAGCATCATCAGCTGCAGATACACACACTGCTCCCTGTTCCAGTCCAGCATCATCAGCTGCAGATACACACACTGCTCCAGTCCAGCATCCAGTCCAGCATCATCAGCTGCAGATACACACACTGCTCCCCTGTTCCAGTCCAGCATCATCAGCTGCAGATACACACACTGCTGCTCCTGTTCCAGTCCAGCATCATCAGCTGCAGATACACACACTGCTCCCTGTTCCAGTCCAGCATCATCAGCTGCAGATACACACACTGCTGCTCCCTGTTCCAGTCCAGCATCATCAGCTGCAGATACACACACTGCTGCTCCCTGTTCCAGTCCAGCATCATCAGCTGCAGATACACACACTGCTCCCTGTTCCAGTCCAGCATCATCAGCTGCAGATACACATCCAGCATCAGCTGCAGATACACACACTGCTCCCCTCCCAGTCCAGTTCCAGTCCAGCATCATCAGCTGCCGATACACACACTGCTCCCAGTTCCAGTCCTGCATCATCAGCTGCAGATACACCTACTGCTGCCCGTCGAAGTCCAGCATCATCAGCTGCAGATACACACACTGCTCCCTGTTCCAGTCCAGCATCATCAGCTGCAGATACACACACTGCTCCCTGTTCCAGTCCAGCATCATCAGCTGCAGATACACACACTGCTCCCTGTTCCAGTCCAGCATCATCAGCTGCAGATACACACACTGCTCCCTGTTCCAGTCCAGCATCATCAGCTGCAGATACACACACTGCTCCCTGTTCCAGTCCAGCATCATCAGCTGCAGATACACACACACTGCTCCTGTTCCAGTCCAGCATCATCAGCTGCAGATACACACACTGCTCCCTGTTCCAGTCCAGCATCATCAGCTGCAGATACACACACTGCTCCCTGTTCCAGTCCAGCCTCATCAGCTGCAGATACACCACCTGCTCCCTGTCGAAGTCCAGCATCATCAGCTGCAGATACACACTGCTGTTCTGTTCCAGTTCCAGTCCAGCATCATCAGCTGCAGATACACACACTGCTGCCCTGTTCCAGTCCAGCATCATCAGCTGCAGATACACACTGCTCCCCTGTTCCAGTCCAGCATCATCAGCTGCAGATACACACACTGCTCCCTGTTCCAGTCCAGCATCATCAGCTGCAGAATACACACACTACTCCCTCTCCAGTCCAGCGTCATCAGCTGCAGATACACACACTGCTGCTCCCTGTTCCAGTCCAGCATCATCAGCTGCAGATACACACACTGCTCCCCCAGTTCCAGTTCCATCAGTCCAGCATCATCAGCTGCAGATCCAGTCCAGCATCATCAGCTGCAGATACACACACTGCTCCCTGTTCCAGTCCAGCATCATCAGCTGCAGATACACACACTGCTCCCTGTTCCAGTCCAGCATCATCAGCTGCAGATACACACACTGCTGCTCCTGTTCCAGTCCAGCATCATCAGCTGCAGATACACACACATCAGCTGCTGCCCTGTTCCAGTCCAGCATCATCAGCTGCAGATACACACACTGCTCCCTGTTCCAGTCCAGCACATCAGCTGCAGATACACACACTGCTACTCCCTGTTCCAGTCCAGCATCATCAGCTGCAGATACACACACTGCTGCTCCCTGTTCCAGTCCAGCATCATCAGCTGCAGATACACACACTGCTCCTGTTCCAGTCCAGCATCATCAGCTGCAGATACACACACTGCTCCCTGTTCCAGTCCAGCATCATCAGCTGCAGATACACACACTGCTCCCCGTTCCAGTCCAGCATCATCAGCTGCAGATACACACACTGCTCCCTGTTCCAGTCCAGCATCATCAGCTGCAGATACACACTGCTGCTCCCTGTTCCAGTCCAGCATCATCAGCTGCAGATACACACACTCCCTGCCCAGTTCCAGTCCAGCATCATCAGCTGCAGATACACACACTGCTCCCTGTTCCAGTCCAGCATCATCAGCTGCAGATACACACACTGCTCCCTGTTCCAGTCCAGCATCATCAGCTGCAGATACACACACTGCTCCCTGTTCCAGTCCAGCATCATCAGCTGCAGATTTACACACACTGCTCCCTGTTCCAGTCCAGCATCATCAGCTGCAGATACACACACTCCCTGTTCCAGTCCAGCATCATCAGCTGCAGATACCAGTCCAGTCCAGCATCATCAGCTGCAGATACACACACACTGCTCTCCCTGTTCCAGTCCAGCATCATCAGCTGCAGATACACACACTGCTCCCTGTTCCAGTCCAGCCTCATCAGCTGCAGATACACACACTGCTCCCTGTTCCAGTCCAGCATCATCAGCTGCAGATACACACACTGCTGCTCCCTGTTCCAGTCCAGCATCATCAGCTGCAGATACACACACACTGCTCCATGTTCCAGTCCAGCTGCAGATCATCACTGCAGTTCCAGTCCAGCATCATCAGCTGCAGATACACACACTGCTCCCTGTTCCAGTCCAGCATCATCAGCTGCAGATACACACACTGCTCCCTGTTCCAGTCCAGCATCATCAGCTGCAGATACACACACTGCTCCCTGTTCCAGTCCAGCATCATCAGCTGCAGATACACACACTCCTGTTCCAGTCCCAGCATCATCAGCTGCAGATACACACACACTGCTCCCCTGTTCCAGTCCAGCATCATCAGCTGCAGATACACACACTGCTCCCTGTTCCAGTCCAGCATCATCAGCTGCAGATAACACACACTGCACTCTGTTCCAGTCCAGCATCATCAGCTGCACATACACACACTGCTGTTCCCTGTTCCAGTCCAGCATCATCAGCTGCAGATACACACACTGCTCCCTGTTCCAGTCCAGGATCATCAGCTGCAGATACACACACTGCTGCCCCTGTTCCAGTCCAGCATCATCAGCTGCAGATACACACACTGCTCCCTGTTCCAGTCCAGCATCATCAGCTGCAGATACACACACTGCTCTCTGTTCCAGTCCAGCATCATCAGCTGCAGATACACACACTGCTCCCCCTGTTCCAGTCCAGTCCAGCACATCAGCTGCCAGATACACACACACTGCTCCCTGTTCCAGTCCAGCATCATCAGCTGCAGATACACACACTGCTCCCTGTTCCAGTCCAGCATCCATCAGCTGCAGATACACACATCAGCTGCTACCTGTTCCCTGTTCCAGTCCAGCATCATCAGCTGCAGATACAGATACTGTTCACTGTTCCAGTCCAGCATCATCATCTGCAGATCACACACTGCTGCTCCCTGTTCCAGTCCAGCATCATCAGCTGCAGATACACACAGCTGCAGTTCCAGTCCAGCATCATGCAGCTGCAGATCCAGTCACACATCAGCTGCAGATGCTCCCTGTTCCAGTCCAGCATCATCAGCTGCAGATACACACACTGCTCCCTGTTCCAGTCCAGCATCATCAGCTGCAGATACACACACTTTCCAGTCCAGCATCATCAGCTGCAGATACACACACTGCTCCCTGTTCCAGTCCAGCCATCAGCTGCCACACACTGCTCCCTGTTCCAGTCCAGTCCCAGCATCAGCACACTGCAGATATCCAGAGCATCATCAGCTGCAGATACACACTGCTCCCTGTCCAGTCCAGCATCATCAGCTGCAGATACACACACCTGTTCCAGTCCAGCTCAGCTGCAGATCCAGTCCAGTTCCAGTCCAGCATCATCAGCTGCAGATACACACACTGCTCCCTGTTCCAGTCCAGCATCATCAGCTGCAGATACACACACTGCTCCCTGTTCCAGTTCCAGTCCAGCATCATCAGCATGCAGATACAGTACCTGTTCCAGTCCAGCATGCTGCCCCCTGTTCCAGTCCAGCATCATCAGCTGCAGATACACACACACTGCTCCCTGTTCCAGTCCAGCATCATCAGCTGCAGATACACACACTGCTGCCCCTGTTCCAGTCCAGCATCATCAGCTGCAGATACACACACTGCTGCTCCCTGTTCCAGTCCAGCATCATCAGCTGCAGATACACACACTGCTCCCTGTTCCAGTCCAGCATCATCAGCTGCAGATACACACACTGCTCCCTCTTCCAGTCCAGCATCATCAGCTGCAGATACACACACTGCTCCCTGTTCCAGTCCAGCATCATCAGCTGCAGATACACACACTGCTCCTGTTCCAGTCCAGCATCATCAGCTGCAGATACACACACTGCTGCTCCCTGTTCCAGTCCAGCATCATCAGCTGCAGATACACACACTGCTGCCCCTGTTCCAGTCCAGCCTCATCAGCTGCAGATACACCAACTGCTCCCTGTTCCAGTCCAGCATCATCAGCTGCAGATACACACACTGCTCCCCGTTCCAGTCCAGCATCATCAGCTGCAGATACACACACTGCTCCCACACTGCTGCTCCTTCCAGTCCAGCATCATCAGCTGCAGATACACACAGTAGTCTGTGTTCCAGTCCAGCATCATCAGCTGCAGATACACACACTGCTCCCTGTTCCAGTCCAGCATCATCAGCTGCAGATACACACACTGCTGCTCCTGTTCCAGTCCAGCATCATCAGCTGCAGATACACACACTGCTCCCTGTTCCAGTCCAGCATCATCAGCTGCAGATACACACACTGCTGCTCCTGTTCCAGTCCAGCATCATCAGCTGCAGATGAACACACTGCTCCCTGTTCCAGTCCAGCATCATCAGCTGCAGATACACACACTGCTGCTCCCTGTTCCAGTCCAGCATCATCAGCTGCAGATACACACACTGCTCCCTGTTCCAGTCCAGCATCATCAGCTGCAGATACACACACTGCTCCCTGTTCCAGTCCAGCATCATCAGCTGCAGATACACACACTGCTCCCTGTTCCAGTCCAGCATCATCAGCTGCAGATACACACACTGCTGCTCCCTGTTCCAGTCCAGCATCATCAGCTGCAGATACACACACTGCTCCTGTTCCAGTCCAGCATCATCAGCTGCAGATACACACACTGCTGCTCCTGTTCCAGTCCAGCATCATCAGCTGCAGATACACACACTGCTCCCCCTGTTCCAGTCCAGCATCATCAGCTGCAGATACACACACTGCTCCCTGTTCCAGTCCAGCATCATCAGCTGCAGATACACACACGGCTGCTCCCTGTTCCAGTCCAGCGTCATCAGCTGCAGATACACAAACTGCTCGCTGTTCCAGTCCAGCATCATCAGCTGCAGATACACACAATGCTCCCTGTTCCAGTCCAGTATCATCAGCTGCAGATATACAAACTGCACCCTGATCCAGTCCAGCATCATCAGCTGCCGATAGTCACACTGCTCCCTGTTCCAGTCCAGCATCATTAGCTGCAGATACACACACTGCTCCCTGTTGTAGTGCAGCATCATCAGCTGCAGATACACACACTGCTCCCTGTTCCAGTCCAGCATCATCAGCTGCAGATACACACACTGCTCTCCTGTTCCAGTCCAGCATCATCAGCTGCAGATACACATCTCAGCCAGCATCATCAGCTGCAGATACACACACTGGTCCTCCCTGTTCCAGTCCAGCATCATCAGCTGCAGATACACACACTGCTCCCTGTTCCAGTCCAGCATCATCAGCAGTAGATACACAAACGGCTGATCCCTGTTCCAGTCCAGTGTCATCAGCTGCAGATACACAAACTGCTCCCTGTTCCAGTCCAGCATCATCAGCTGCAGATACACACACTGCTCCCTGTTCCAGTCCAGCGTCATCAGCTGCAGATACACACACTGCTGCTCCCTGTTCCAGTCCAGCATCATCAGCTGCAGATACACACACTGCTCTCCCTGTTCCAGTCCAGCATCATCAGCTGCAGATACACACACTGCTGTTCCCAGCATCATCAGTTCCAGTCACAGCTGCTCATCAGCTGCAGATACACACACTGCTGTTCCCTGCGTTCAGTCCAGCATCATCAGCTGCAGATACACACACTGCTCCCTGTTCCAGTCCAGCATCATCAGCTGCAGATACACACACTGCTGCTCCCTGTTCCAGTCCAGCATCATCAGCTGCAGATACACACACTGCTCCTGTTCTGGTCCAGCATCATCAGCTGCAGATACACCACACTGCTCCCTGTTCCAGTCCAGCATCATCAGCTCCAGCTCCCTGTTCCAGTCCAGCATCATCAGCTGCAGATACACAAACTGCTCCTGTTCCAGTCCAGCATCATCAGCAGCAGATACACACACTGCTGCTGCCTGTTCCAGTCTAGCATCATCAGCTGCAGATACACACACTGCTCCCTGTTCCAGTCCAGCATCATCAGCTGCAGATATACACACACTGCTCCCTGTTCCAGTCCAGCCTCATCAGCTGCAGATACACACACTGCTCCCTGTTCCAGTCCAGCATCATCAGCTGCAGATACACACACTGCTCCCTGTTCCAGTCCAGCATCATCAGCTGCAGATACTCACACTGCTCCCTGTTCCAGTCCAGCGTCATCAGCTGCAGATACACACACTGCTCCCTGTTCCAGTCCAGCATCATCAGCTGCAGAAACACACACTACTCCCTCTCCAGTCCAGCGTCATCAGCTGCAGATACACACACTGCTGCTCCCTGTTCCAGTCCAGCATCATCAGCTGCAGATACACACACTGCTCCCTGTTCCAGTCCAGCATCATCAGCTGCACATATCACACACACACTGCTCCCCTGTTCCAGTCCAGCATCATCAGCTGCAGATACACACACTGCTGCCCCTGTTCCAGTCCAGCAGATCATCAGTTCCAGTCAGCATCATCAGCTGCACACTGCTCCCTGTTCCAGTCCAGCATCATCAGCTGCAGATACACCCACTGCTCCCTGTTCCAGTCCAGCATCATCAGCTGCAGATACACACACTGCTCCCCTTCCAGTCCAGCATCATCAGCTGCAGATACACACACACACTCATGCTGTTCCAGTCCAGCATCATCAGCTGCAGATACACACACTGCTCTCCCTGTTCCAGTCCAGCATCATCAGCTGCAGATACACACACTGCTCCCTGTTCCAGTCCAGCCAGCATCAGCTGCAGATACACCACACTGCTCCCTGTTCCAGTCCAGCATCATCAGCTGCAGATACACACACTGCTCCCTGTTCCAGTCCAGCATCATCAGCTGCAGATACACACACTGCTCCCTGTTCCAGTCCAGCATCATCAGCTGCAGATACACACACTGCTCCCTGTTCCAGTCCAGCATCATCAGCTGCAGATACACACACTGCTCCTCCTCCAGTCCAGTCCAGCATCATCAGCTGCAGATACACACACTGCTCCCTGTTCCAGTCCAGCATCATCAGCTGCAGATAACACACACTGCTCCCTGTTCCAGTCCAGCATCATCAGCTGCAGATACACACACTGCTGTCCCTGTTCCAGTCCAGCATCATCAGCTGCAGATACACACACTGCTCCTGTTCCAGTCCAGCATCATCAGCTGCAGATACACACACTGCTCCCCTGTCCAGTCCAGTCCAGCATCATCAGCTGCAGATACACACACTGCTCCTGTTCCAGTCCAGCATCATCAGCAGATACACACACTGCCTCCTGTTCCAGTCCACCATCATCAGCTGCTCCCTGTTCCAGTCCAGCATCATCAGCTGCAGATACACACACTGCTCCCTGTTCCAGTCCAGCATCATCAGCTGCAGATACACACACTGCTCCCTGTTCCAGTCCAGCATCATCAGCTGCAGATACACACACTGCTCCCCTGTTCCAGTCCAGCATCATCAGCTGCAGATACACACACTGCTCCCCCTGTTCCAGTCCAGCATCATCAGCTGCAGATACACACACTGCTCCTGTTCCAGTCCAGTTCCAGTCCAGCATCATCAGCTGCAGATACACACACTGCTCCCTGTTCCAGTCCACCATCATCAGCTGCAGATACACACACTGCTCCCCGTTCCAGTCCAGCATCATCAGCTGCAGATACACACACTGCTCCCTGTTCCAGTCCAGCATCATCAGCTGCAGATACACACACTGCTCCTGTTCCAGTCCCAGCGTCATCAGCTGCCGATACACACACTGCTGCCCCTGTTCCAGTCCAGCATCATCAGCTGCAGAAACACACACTGCTCCCCTGTTCCAGTCCAGCATCATCAGCTGCAGATACACACACTGCTGCTCCCTGTTCCAGTCCAGCATCATCAGCTGCAGATACACACACTGCTCCCTGTTCCAGTCCAGCATCATCAGCTGCAGATACACACACTGCTGCTCCTGTTCCAGTCCAGCATCATCAGCTGCAGATACACACACTGCTCCCTGTTCCAGTCCAGCATCATCAGCTGCAGATACACAAACTGCTCCCTGTTCCAGTCCAGCATCATCAGCTGCAGATACACACACCTGTTGTTCCAGTCCAGCAGCATCATCAGCTGCAGATACACACACTGCTGCTCCCTGTTCCAGTCCAGCATCATCAGCTGCAGATACACACACTGCTGCTCCCTGTTCCAGTCCAGCATCATCAGCTGCAGATACACACACTGCCTCCCTGTTCCAGTCCAGCATCATCAGCTGCAGATACACACACTGCTCCCTGTTCCAGTCCAGCATCATCAGCTGCAGATACACACACTGCTGCCCCTGTTCCAGTCCAGCATCATCAGCTGCAGATACACACACTGCTCCCTGTTCCAGTCCAGCAGCATCATCAGCTGCAGATACACACACTGCTCCCTGTTCCAGTCCAGCATCATCAGCTGCAGATACACACACTGCTGCTCCCTGTTCCAGTCCAGCATCATCAGCTGCAGATACACACACTGCTCCCTGTTCCAGTCCAGCATCATCAGCTGCAGATACACACACTGCTCCCTGTTCCAGTCCAGCATCATCAGCTGCAGAGATACACACACTGCTCCCCAGTCCAGTTCCAGTCCACATCATCAGCTCAGCTGCAGATACACACACTGCTGCTCCCTGTTCCAGTCCAGCATCATCAGCTGCAGATACACACACTGCTCCCTGTTCCAGTCCAGCATCATCAGCTGCAGACACACACACTGCTCCCTGTTCCAGTCCAGCATCATCAGCTGCAGATACACACACTGCTGCTCCCTGTTCCAGTCCAGCATCATCAGCTGCAGATACACACACTGCTGCTCCCTGTTCCAGTCCAGCATCATCAGCTGCAGATACACACACTGCTCCCTGTTCCAGTCCAGCATCATCAGCTGCAGATACACACACTGCTGCTCCCTGTTCCAGTCCAGCATCATCAGCTGCAGATACACACACTGCTCCCTGTTCCAGTCCAGCCTCATCAGCTGCAGATACACCAACTGCTCCCTGTTCCAGTCCAGCATCATCAGCTGCAGATACACACACTGCTCCCTGTTCCAGTCCAGCATCATCAGCTGCAGATACACCCACATCTCATTGTTCCAGTCCAGCATCATCAGCTGCAGATACACACACTGCTACTCCCTGTTCCAGTCCAGCATCATCAGCTGCAGATACACACACTGCTCCCTGTTCCAGTCCAGCCTCATCAGCTGCAGATACACCACCTGCTCCCTGTCGAAGTCCAGCATCATCAGCTGCAGATAAACACAGTACTCCGTGTTCCAGTCCAGCGTCATCAGCTGCAGATACACACACTGCTCCCTGTTCCAGTCCAGCATCATCAGCTGCAGATACACACACTGCTCCCTGTTCCAGTCCAGCATCATCAGCTGCAGATACACACACTGCTGCTCCCTGTTCCAGTCCAGCATCATCAGCTGCAGATACACACACTGCTCCCTGTCCAGTCCAGTCAGCATCATCAGCTGCAGATACACACACTGCTGCCCCTGTTCCAGTCCAGCATCATCAGCTGCAGATACACAAACTGCTCCCTGTTCCAGTCCAGCATCATCAGCTGCAGATACACACACTGCTCCCTGTTCCAGTCCAGCATCATCAGCTGCAGATAAACACACTGCTCCCTGTTCCAGTCCAGCATCATCAGCTGCAGATACACACACTGCTCCCTGTTCCAGTCCAGCATCATCAGCTGCAGATACACACACTGCTGCTCCCTGTTCCAGTCCAGCATCATCAGCTGCAGATACACACACTGCTCCCTGTTCCAGTCCAGCATCATCAGCTGCAGATACACACACTGCTGCTCCCTGTTCCAGTCCAGCATCATCAGCTGCAGATACACACTGCTGCTGTTCCAGTCCAGCATCATCAGCTGCAGATACACACACTGCTCCCTGTTCCAGTCCAGCATCATCAGCTGCAGATACACCAACTGCTGCCTGTCGATGTCCAGCATCATCAGCTGCAGATACACACACTGCTCCCTGTTCCAGTCCAGCATCATCAGCTGCAGATACACACACTGCTCCCTGTTCCAGTCCAGCATCATCAGCTGCAGATACACACACTGCTCCCTGTTCCAGTCCAGCATCATCAGCTGCAGATACACCATGCTCCCTGTTCCAGTCCAGCATCATCAGCTGCAGATACACACACTGCTCCCTGTTCCAGTCCAGCATCATCAGCTGCAGATACACACACTGCTCCCTGTTCCAGTCCAGCATCATCAGCTGCAGATACACACACTGCTCCCTGTTCCAGTCCAGCATCAGCTGCAGATACACACAGATCAGCATCATCAGCTGCCAGATCCAGTCATCATCAGCTGCAGATACACAAACTGCTCCCTGTTCCAGTCCAGCATCATCAGCTGCAGATACACACACTGCTCCCTGTTCCAGTCCAGCATCATCAGCTGCAGATACACAAACTGCTCCCTGTTCCAGTCCAGCATCATCAGCTGCAGATAAACACACTGCTCCCTTTTCCAGTCCAGCATCATCAGCTGCAGATACACACACTGCTGCTCCCTGTTCCAGTCCAGCATCATCAGCTGCAGATACACACACTGCTGCCCCTGTTCCAGTCCAGCATCATCAGCTGCAGATACACACACTGCTCCCTGTTCCAGTCCAGCATCATCAGCTGCAGATACACACACTGCTCCCCTGTTCCAGTCCAGCATCATCAGCTGCAGATACACACACTGCTCCCTGTTTCCAGTCCAGCATCATCAGCTGCAGATACACACACTGCTCCCTGTTCTGTTCCAGTCCAGCATCATCAGCTGCAGATACACACACTGCTCCCTGTTCCAGTCCAGCATCATCAGCTGCAGATACACACACTGCTCCCCCTGTTCCAGTCCAGCATCATCAGCTGCAGATACACACACTGCTCCCTGTTCCAGTCCAGCATCATCAGCTGCAGATACACACACTGCTCCCTGTTCCAGTCCAGCATCATCAGCTGCAGATACACACACTGCTCCCTGTTCCAGTCCAGCATCATCAGCTGCAGATACACACACACTGCTCCCCTGTTCCAGTCCAGCATCATCAGCTGCAGATACACACACTGCTCCCTGTTCCAGTCCAGCATCATCAGCTGCAGATACACACACTGCTCCCTGTTCCAGTCCAGCATCATCAGCTGCAGATACACACTGCTGCTCCCTGTTCCAGTCCAGCATCATCAGCTGCAGATACACACACTGCTCCCTGTTCCAGTCCAGCATCATCAGCTGCAGATACACACACTGCTCCCTGTTCCAGTCCAGCCAGCATCAGCTGCAGATACACACACTGCTCCCTGTTCCAGTCCAGCATCATCAGCTGCAGATACACACACTGCTGCCTGTTCCAGTCCAGCATCATCAGCTGCAGATACACACACTGCTCCCTGTTCCAGTCCAGCATCATCAGCTGCAGATACACACACTGCTCCCCTGTTCCAGTCCAGCATCATCAGCTGCAGATACACACTGCTGCTCCCTGTTCCAGTCCAGCATCATCAGCTGCAGATACACACACTGCTGCTCCCTGTTCCAGTCCAGCATCATCAGCTGCAGATACACACACTGCTCCCTGTTCCAGTCCAGCATCATCAGCTGCAGATACACACACTGCTCCCCTGTTCCAGTCCAGCATCATCAGCTGCAGATACACACACTGCTCCCTGTTCCAGTCCAGCATCATCAGCTGCAGATACACACACTGCTCCCTGTTCCAGTCCAGCATCATCAGCTGCAGATACACACACTGCTCCCTGTTCCAGTCCAGCATCATCAGCTGCAGATACACACACTGCTCCCCTGTTCCAGTCCAGCATCATCAGCTGCAGATACACACACACTGCAGTTCCAGTCCACACATCAGCTGCAGATCACCACTGCTGCTCCTGTTCCAGTCCAGCATCATCAGCTGCAGATACACACACTGCTGCAGATATCATCAGCTGCAGATGCTCCCTGTTCCAGTCCAGTCATCAGCTGCAGATCAGCTGCAGTCCATACACACATACACACTGCTCCCTGTTCCAGTCCAGCATCATCAGCTGCAGATACACACACTGCACCCTCTCCAGTCCAGCATCATCAGCTGCAGATACACACACTGCTGCTCCCCTGTTCCAGTCCAGCATCATCAGCTGCAGATACACACTGTTCCAGTCCAGCATCTGCTCCCTGTTCCAGTCCAGTCCATCATCAGCTGCAGATACACACACTGCTCCCTGTTCCCAGCATCATCAGTGCAGATACCAGTCCAGCCAGTCCAGCGTCATCAGCTGCAGATACACACACTGCTGCTCCCTGTTCCTGTCCAGCATCATCAGCTGCAGATACACGCACTGCTCACTGTTCCAGTCCAGCATCATCAGCTGCAGATACACACACTGCTCCCTGTTCCAGTCCAGCATCATCAGCTGCAGATACACACACTGCTGCCCTGTTCCAGTCCAGCAGCTGCAGATACACAGCTGTTCCAGATCATCACACACACACTGCTCCCTGTTCCAGTCCAGCATCATCAGCTGCAGATACACACACACTGCTCCCTGTTCCAGTCCAGCATCATCAGCTGCAGATACACACTGCTCCCTGTTCCAGTCCAGCATCATCAGCTGCAGATACACACACTGCTCCCTGTTCCAGTCCAGCATCATCATCTGCATGAACACACACTGCTCCCTGTTCCAGTCCAGCATCATCAGCTGCAGATACACACACTGCTCCCTGTTCCAGTCCAGCATCATCAGCTGCAGATCCACACTGCTCCAGTTCCAGTCCAGCATCATCAGCTGCAGATATACACACACTGCTCCCTGTTCCAGTCCAGCATCATCAGCTGCAGATACACAAACTGCTCTCCCTGTTCCAGTCCAGCATCATCAGCTGCAGATACACACACTGCTCCTGTTCCAGTCCAGCATCATCAGCTGCAGATACACACTGCTCCCTGTTCCAGTCCAGCATCATCAGCTGCAGATACACACACTGCTCCCTGTTCCAGTCCAGCGTCATCATCAGATACACACACTGCAGATATCACACACTGCTGCTCCCTGTTCCAGTCCAGCATCATCAGCTGCAGATACACACACTGCTCCCCCTGTTCCAGTCCAGCATCATCAGCTGCAGATACACACACTGCTGCCCTGTTCCAGTCCAGCATCATCAGCTGCAGATACACACACTGCTCCCTGTTCCAGTCCAGCATCATCAGCTGCAGATACACACTGCTCTGCTCCTCCAGCCAGTCATCATCATCCTGCACATCCAGTCCTCTGTTCCAGTCAGCTCATCAGCCAGCATGCAGATCAAACAGATCCCACTGTTCCAGTCCAGCATCATCAGCTGCAGATACACACACTGCTCCCTGTTCCAGTCCAGCATCATCAGCTGCAGATACACACACTGCTCCCTGTTCCCAGTCCAGCATTCATCCAGCTGCAGATACACACACTCCCTGTTCCAGTCCAGCATCATCAGCTGCAGATACCACACTCTCCCTGTTCCAGTCCAGCATCATCAGCTGCAGATACACACACTGCTCAGCTGTTCCAGTCCAGCATCATCAGCTGCAGATACACACACTGCTCCCTGTTCCAGTCCAGCATCATCAGCTGCAGATACACACACCCCTGCCCAGTCCAGTCCAGTCCAGCATCATCCAGCAGCTGCAGATACACACACTGCTCCCTGTTCCAGTCCAGCATCATCAGCTGCAGATCACACTGCTCCTCTGTTCCAGTCCAGCATCATCAGCTGCAGATACACATCAGCTGCAGATACACACCTGCTCCTGTTCCAGTCCAGCATCATCAGCTGCAGATACACACACACCCTGTTCCAGTCCAGCATCATCAGCTGCAGATACACACACTTCCAGTCCAGCATCATCAGCTGCAGATACACACTGCTGTTCCAGTCCCTGTTCCAGTCCACACACTGCATCATCCAGCTGCAGATACACACACTGCTCCCCTGTTCCAGTCCAGCATCATCAGCTGCAGATACACACACTGTTCCAGTCTCCCTGTTCCAGTCCAGCATCATCAGCTGCAGATACACACTGCTCCCTGTTCCAGTCCAGCATCATCAGCTGCAGATACACACACTGCTCCTGTTCCAGTCCAGCATCATCAGCTGCAGATACACACACTGCTCCCTGTTCCAGTCCAGCATCATCAGCTGCAGATACACACACTGCTCCCTGTTCCAGTCCAGCATCATCAGCTGCAGATACACCCACTGCTGCTCCTGTTCCAGTCCAGCATCATCAGCTGCAGATACACACACTGCTACTCCCTGTTCCAGTCCAGCATCATCAGCTGCAGATACACACACTGCTCCCTGTTCCAGTCCAGCGTCATCAGCTGCAGATACACGCACTGCTCCCTGTTCCAGTCCAGCATCATCAGCAGTAGATCCACAAACGGCTGATCCCTGTTCCAGTCCAGCGTCATCAGCTGCAGATACACACACTGCTCCCTGTTCCAGTCCAGCATCATCAGCTGCAGATACACACAGTTCCAGTACAGCACATCAGCTGCAGATACACACACTGCTTCCAGTCCAGCATCATCAGCTGCAGATACACACACTGCTCCCCCTGTTCCAGTCCAGCATCATCAGCTGCAGATACCACACACTGCTACCTGTTCCCAGTCCAGCATCATCAGCTGCAGCTGCAGATCCACACATCAGCTGCAGATACACCCAACTGTTCCCTGTTCCAGTCCAGCATCATCAGCTGCAGATACACTGCTCCTGTTCACTGCTCCCTGTTCCAGTCCAGCATTCATCATCAGCTGCAGACTGCTCCCTGTTCCAGTCCAGCATCATCATCTGCAGATACACACACTGCTGCTCTCTGTTCCAGTCCAGCATCATCAGCTGCAGATACACACACTGCTCCCTGTTCCAGTCCAGCATCATCAGCTGCAGATACACACACTGCTGCTCCCTGTTCCAGTCCAGCATCATCAGCTGCAGATACACACACACTGCTCCCTGTTCCAGTCCAGCATCATCAGCTGCAGATACACACACACTGCTCCCTGTTCCAGTCCAGCATCATCAGCTGCAGATACACACACTGCTGCTCCCTGTTCCAGTCCAGCATCATCAGCTGCAGATACACACACTGCTCCTGTTCCAGTCCAGCATCCATCAGCTGCAGATACACACACTGCTCCCCCTGTTCCAGTCCAGCATCATCAGCTGCAGATACACACACTGCTCCCTGTTCCAGTCCAGCATCATCAGCTGCAGATACACACACTGCTCCCTGTTCCAGTCCAGCGACATCAGCTGCAGATACACACACTGCTCCCTGTTCCAGTCCAGCATCATCAGCTGCAGATACACACACTGCTCCCTGTTCCAGTCCAGCATCATCAGCTGCAGATACACACACTGCTCCCTGTTCCAGTCCAGCATCATCAGCTGCAGATACACACACTGCTCCCTGTTCCAGTCCAGCATCATCAGCTGCAGATACACACACACTGCTCCTCCCTGTTCCAGTCCAGCATCATCAGCTGCAGATACACACACTGCTCCTGTTCCAGTCCAGCATCATCAGCAGATCCAGCATCATCAGCTGCAGATACACACACTGCTCCCTGTTCCAGTCCAGCATCATCAGCTGCAGATACACACACTGCTCCCCCTGTTCCAGTCCAGCATCATCAGCTGCAGATACACACACTGCTCCCTGTTCCAGTCCAGCATCATCAGCTGCAGATACACACACTGCTCCCTGTTCCAGTCCAGCATCAACAGCTGCAGATAAACACAGTATTCCGTGTTCCAGTCCAGCGTCATCAGCTGCAGATACACACACTTCTCGCTGTTTCAGTCCAGCATCATCAGCTGCAGATACACACACTGCACCCTGTTCCATTCCAGTATCATCAGCTGCAGATACACACACTGCTCCCTGTTCCAGTCCAGCATCATCAGCTGCAGATACACACTGCTGCTCCCTGTTCCAGTCCAGCATCATCAGCTGCAGATACACACACTGCTGCTCCCTGTTCCAGTCCAGCATCATCAGCTGCAGATACACACACTGCTCCCTGTTCCAGTCCAGCATCATCAGCTGCAGATACACACACTGCTCCCTGTTCCAGTCCAGCATCATCAGCTGCAGATACACACACTCCTCCCTGTTCCAGTCCAGCATCATCAGCTGCAGATACACACACTGCTCCCCGTTCCAGTCCAGCATCATCAGCTGCAGATACACACACTGCTCCCTGTTCCAGTCCAGCATCATCAGCTGCAGATACACACACTGCTCCCTGTTCCAGTCCAGCATCATCAGCTGCAGATACACACACTGCCCCTGTTCCAGTCCAGCATCATCAGCTGCAGATACACACCCCCTGTTCCAGTCCAGCATCATCAGCTGCAGATACACACACTGCTGCTCCCTGTTCCAGTCCAGCATCATCAGCTGCAGATACACACACTGCTCCCCTGTTCAGTCCAGCATCATCAGCTGCAGATACACACACTGCTCCCTGTTCCAGTCCAGCATCATCAGCTGCAGATACACACATCTGCTCCCTGTTCTGCTCCCCTCCAGTCATCATCAGCTGCAGATACACACACTGCTGCAGTCCAGCATCATCAGCTGCAGATACACACCTGTTCCCTGTCCAGTCCAGCATCAGCTGCAGATACACACACTGCTCCCCGTTCCAGTCCAGCATCATCAGCTGCAGATACACACACTGCTCCCTGTTCCAGTCCAGCATCATCAGCTGCAGATACACACACTGCTCCCTGTTCCAGTCCAGCATCATCAGCTGCAGATACACACACTGCTCCAGTTCCAGTCCAGCCTCATCAGCTGCAGATACACACACTGCTGCTCCTGTTCCAGTCCAGCATCATCAGCTGCAGATACACACACTGCTCCCTGTTCCAGTCCAGCATCATCAGCTGCAGATACACACACTGCTCCCTGTTCCAGTCCAGCATCATCAGCTGCAGATACACACACTGCTGCCCCTGTTCCAGTCCAGCATCATCAGCTGCAGATACACACACTGCTCCCTGTTCCAGTCCAGCATCATCAGCTGCAGATACACACACTGCTCCCTGTTCCAGTCCAGCATCATCAGCTGCAGATACACACACTGCTCCCTGTTCCAGTCCAGCATCATCAGCTGCAGATACACACACTGCTCCCTGTTCCAGTCCAGTCATCAGCATCATCACTGCTCCCTGTTCCAGTCCATCATCAGCTGCAGATACACACACTGCTCCCTGTTCCAGTCCAGCATCATCCTGCAGATACACACACTGCTCCCTGTTCCAGTCCAGCCTCATCAAATGCAGATACACCAACTGCTCCCTGTTCCAGTCCACCATCATCAGCTGCAGATACACACACTGCTCCCCGTTCCAGTACAGCATCATCAGCTGCAGATACTCACACTGCTCCCTGTTCCAGTCCAGCGTCATCAGCTGCAGATACACACTGCTCCCTGTTCCAGTCCAGCATCATCAGCTGCAGATACACACACTGCTGCTCCTGTTCCAGTCCAGCATCAGCTGCATACACACACTGCTCCCTGTTCCAGTCCAGCATCATCAGCTGCAGATACACACACTGCTCCCTGTTCCAGTCCAGCATCATCAGCTGCAGATACACACATGCTCCCTGTTCCAGTCCAGCATCATCAGCTGCAGATACACACACTGCTCCCTGTTCCAGTCCAGCATCATCAGCTGCAGATCACACACTGCTCATCCAGTCCAGCATCATTCCTCCCCCTTCCAGTCCAGCATCATCAGCTGCAGATACCAACACACTGCTCCTGTTCCAGTCCAGCATCATCATCAGCTGCAGTCCACATCATCAGCTGCAGTCCAGCACATCAGCTGCAGATACACACACCCCTGTTCCAGTCCAGTCATCAGCTGCATCACACTGCTGCTCCTGTTCCAGTCCAGCATCATCAGCTGCAGACACACACTGCTCCCTGTTCCAGTCCAGCATCATCAGCTGCAGATGCACACACACTGCTGCCCACACTGCTCCCAGTCCAGTCCAGCATCATCAGCTGCAGATACACACACTGCTCCCTGTTCCAGTCCAGCATCATCAGCTGCAGATACACACTGCTCCCTGTTTCAGTCCAGCCAGCTGCAGATACACACACTGCAGAGTCCAGCATCATCAGCTGCAGATACACACACTGCCCCTGTTCCAGTCCAGCATCATCAGCTGCAGATACACACACTGCTCCCCTGTTCCAGTCCAGCATCATCAGCTGCAGATACACACTGCTGCTCCTGTTCCAGTCCAGCATCATCAGCTGCAGATACACACACTGCTCCCTGTTCCAGTCCATCAGCTGCAGCTCCCTGTTCCAGTCCAGCATCATCAGCTGCAGATACAAACACTGCACCTGCTCAGCTGCAGATACACAAACTGCTTCCTGTTCCAGTCCAGCATCATCAGCTGCAGATACACACACTGCTCCCTGTTCCAGTCCAGCAGCTGCAGATACACACACTGCTCCCCTGTTCCAGTCCAGCATCATCAGCTGCAGATACACACACTGCTCCCTGTTCCAGTCCAGCATCATCAGCTGCAGATACACACACTGCTCCCTGTTCCAGTCCAGCATCATCAGCTGCAGATACACACACTGCTCCCTGTTCCAGTCCAGCATCATCACACACTGCAGATATCAGCACAGACTGCTGCTCCTGTTCCAGTCCAGCATCATCAGCTGCAGATACACACACTGCTCCCTGTTCCAGTCCAGCATCATCAGCTGCAGATACACACACTGCTCCCCGTTCCAGTCCAGCATCATCAGCTGCAGATACACACACTGCTCCCTGTTCCAGTCCAGCATCATCAGCTGCAGATACACACACTGCTCCCTGTTCCAGTCCAGCATCATCAGCTGCAGATACACACACTGCTCCCTGTTCCAGTCCAGCATCATCAGCTGCAGATACACACTGCTCCCTGTTCCAGTCCAGCATCATCAGCTGCAGATACACACACTGCTCCCTGTTCCAGTCCAGCATCATCAGCTGCAGATACACACACTGCTCCCCTGTTCCAGTCCACATCATCAGCTGCAGATACACACACCCCCTGTTCCAGTCCAGCATCATCAGCTGCAGATACACACACTCAGCATCATCAGCTGCAGATACACACACTGCACCCCTGTTCCAGTCCAGCCATCATCAGCTGCAGATACACACTGCTGCTCCTGTTCCAGTCCAGCATCATCAGCTGCAGATACACACACTGCTCCCTGTTCCAGTCCAGCATCATCAGCTGCAGATATACACACACACTGCTCCCTGTTCCAGTCCAGCCATCAGCTGCAGATACACACACTGCTCCCTGTTCCAGTCCAGCATCATCAGCTGCAGATCACACACAGCTGTTCCTGTTCCAGTCCAGCATCATCAGCTGCAGATACACACTGCTGCTCCCTGTTCCAGTCCAGCATCATCAGCTGCAGATACACACACTGCTGCCCTGTTCCCAGTCCAGCATCATCAGCTGCAGATACACACACTGCTCCCTGTTCCAGTCCAGCATCATCAGCTGCAGATACACACACTGCTCCCCTGTTCCAGTCCAGCATCATCAGCTGCAGATACACACACTGCTCCCCTGTTCCAGTCCAGCATCATCATCAGCTGTTCCAGTCCATATCATCAGCACACACTGCTCCCTGTTTCCCAGTCCAGCATCATCAGCTGCAGATCCAGTCCACTCAGCTCCACTGTTCCAGTCCAGCATCATCAGCTGCAGATACACACTGCTGCTCCCTGTTCCAGTCCAGCATCAGCTGCAGATACACACACTGCTCATCTGTTCCAGTCCAGCATCATCAGCTGCAGATCACACTGCCTCCCTGTTCCAGTCCAGCATCATCACAGCTGCACACACTGCAGATACACCTGTTCCAGTCCAGTCATCAGCTGCAGATCACACTGCTCCCTTGTTCCAGTCCAGCATCATCAGCTGCAGATACACACACTGCTCCCTGTTCCAGTCCAGTCCAGCTGCAGATACACACTGCTGCTCATCAGCTGCAGATATCACACACACACTGCTCCCTGTTCCAGTCCAGCATGCATCAGCTGCTCCCCTGTTCCAGAGCATCATCACACACACTGCTCCCTGTTCCAGTCCAGCATCATCAGCTGCAGATACACACACTGCTCCCTGTTCCAGTCCAGCATCATCAGCTGCAGATACACACACTGCCCTGTTCCATCCAGCATCATCAGCTGCAGATACACACACTGCTCCCCTGTTCCAGTCCAGCATCATCAGCTGCAGATCACAGCTGCAGATCCACCAGCATCATCAGCTGCAGATACACACACTGCTCCCTGTTCCAGTCCAGCCATCAGCACCAGATCCACACTGCCATCATCAGCTGCAGATACACACACTGCTCCCTGTTCCAGTCCAGCATCATCAGCTGCAGATACACACACTGCTCCCTGTTCCAGTCCAGTCATCAGCTGCAGATCATCAGCTGCAGATCCAGCACATCAGCTGCAGATACCCTGTTCCAGTCCAGCATCATCAGCTGCAGATACACACTGCTGCTCCCTGTTCCAGTCCAGTTCCAGCTGCAGATACACACATCAGTTCCAGTCCAGCATCATCAGATACACACACTGCTCCCTGTTCCAGTCCAGCATCATCAGCTGCAGATACACACTGCACCCTGTTCCAGTCCAGCTCCCTGTTCCAGTCCAGCCAGTCATCAGCTGCAGATACACCACAGCTGCTCCCACACTGTTCCAGTCCAGTCCAGCGACATCAGCTGCAGATACACACACTGCTCCCTGTTCCAGTCCAGCATCATCAGCTGCAGATACACACACTGCTGCTCCCTGTTCCAGTCCAGCATCATCAGCTGCAGATACACACACTGCTCCCTGTTCCAGTCCAGCATCATCAGCTGCAGATACACACACTGCTGCCCTGTTCCAGTCCAGTCATCATCGTCAGCTGCAGATACACACACTGCTGCCCCTGTTCCAGTCCAGCATCATCAGCTGCAGATACCACACATCAGCTGCTCCCTGTTCCAGTCCAGCATCATCAGCTGCAGATACACACACTGCTCCCTGTTCCAGTCCAGCATCATCAGCTGCAGATACACACACTGCTCCCTGTTCCAGTCCAGCATCATCAGCTGCAGATACACACACTGCTCCCTGTTCCAGTCCAGCATCATCAGCTGCAGATACACACACTGCCCCTGTTCCAGTCCAGCATCATCAGCTGCAGATACACACACTGCTGCTCCCTGTTCCAGTCCAGCATCATCAGCTGCAGATATACACACTGCTCCCTGTTCCAGTCCAGCATCATCAGCTGCAGATACACACACTGCTGCTCCCTGTTCCAGTCCAGCATCATCAGCTGCAGATTCACACTGCTCCAGCAGTCCATCAGCTGCAGATACACACACTGCTCCCTGTTCCAGTCCAGCATCATCAGCTGCAGATACACACACTGCTCCCTGTTCCAGTCCAGCAGCATCATCAGCTGCATCACACACTGCTCCTGTTCCAGTCCACCATCATCAGCTGCAGATACACACACTGCTCCCCGTTCCAGTCCAGCATCATCAGCTGCAGATACACACACTGCTCCCTGTTCCAGTCCAGCATCATCAGCTGCAGATACACACACTGCTCCCTGTTCCAGTCCAGCATCATCAGCTGCAGATACACACACTGCTCCCTGTTCCAGTCCAGCATCATCAGCTGCAGATACACACACTGCTCCCCTGTTCCAGTCCAGCATCATCAGCTGCAGATACACACACTGCTCCCCCTGTTCCAGTCCAGCCATGTTCCAGTCCAGCATCATCAGCTGCAGATACACACACTGCTCCCTGTTCCAGTCCAGCATCATCAGCTGCAGATACACACACTGCTGCTCCCTGTTCCAGTCCAGCATCATCAGCTGCAGATACACACACTGCTCCCTGTTCCAGTCCAGCATCATCAGCTGCAGATACACACTGCTCCCTGTTCCAGTCCAGCATCATCAGCTGCAGATACACACACTGCTCCCTGTTCCAGTCCAGCGTCATCAGCTGCAGATACACACACTGCTCCCTGTTCCAGTCCAGCATCATCAGCTGCAGATACACACACTGCTCCCTGTTCCAGTCCAGCATCATCAGCTGCAGATACACACACTGCTCCCTGTTCCAGTCCAGCATCATCAGCTGCAGATACACACACTGCTGCTCATTGTTTCAGTCCAGCGTCATCACCTGCAGAAACACACACTTCTCCCTGTTCCAGTCCAGCATCATCAGCTCAGCTAATTGGGCAACCTAGAAGAATAATCAATAACTCTAAAACAAAAATAGATTTATTATTCACAAATAAACCTGAGAAAATTTTTAAAACCTATTATCTTCTGACTTGCCAATTTGACCCCAATATTTTTTTTTTTTCCTCCAGGAAACTCACTAAACAATGTTTTTCCTTTTTTAATTCCTCTAAAAGTAGATCTGCGTCTGCATATGATTTTATCCCCATAACCCAACAGCAAAATTTTCTTTTAGCTTTACAAGAGTATGACTGGGCCAATATCTTATCGTCTACTTATGTCAGCAATGCTTGTGACCTGTTTAAGGAGTCCATTAAGGAGATTATGGCATCATTCTCCAGGAGGGGCCGTTACAGAAAAAAGGGGGATCACCTCCCCTGGATTAATGATGTCTGTCGAAAAATGATGGCTACTAGAGATCTCTTGTTGAAGAAATCCCTCAAGACTGGGCTGACCACTGTCTGTCATAATTACAACCCCAATTCCGAAATAGTTGGGACAAAGTGTAAATTGTGAATAAAATCAAAACGCAATGACTTTCAGATCACACCAGCCAATATTTTACTCACAATAGAACAGATATAACATAGCAAATGTTGAAACTGAGAAATTTTACAATTTTATCCACAAAATGAGCTCATTTCAAATTTGATGGCTGCTACAGGTCTCAAAAAAGTTGGGATAGGGGCCTGTTTACCATGGTGTAGCATCCCCTCTTCTTTTTAACACAGAGTGCAGGTGTCTGGGCATTGAGGAGACAAGTTTCTTGAGTTTAGCCATTAGAATTTGATCCCACTCTTGTTGAATACAGGCTCCCAGCTGCTGGAGAGTTTTGGGTCTCCTTTGACGGACTTTTCGTTTAATTATGCGCCAAAAGTTCTCAATCGGTGAACGATCAGGACTGCAGGCAGGTCAGTTCAGCACACGGACTCTTCTACTACGAAGCCATGCTGATGTAATAACTGCAGTATGTGGTGCTGCTTTGTCCTGCTGAAATGCACAAGGCCTTCCCTGGAATAGATGTCGTCTGGAGGGGAGCATATGTTGCTCTAAAACCTTTATATACCTTTCAGCATTCATGGTGCTTTTTAAAACATGCAGGTGTCCCACACCATATGCACTAATGCATCCCCATGCCATCAGAGATGCTGGCTTTTGAACTGAAAAGCTGATAACAGGAGGGGTGGTCTTTTCTCCTCTTTAGCCGGAGGACACGACGCCCATGATTTCAAGAAGAATGTCAAATTTGGACTCGTCTGACCACAGGGCACTTTGCCACTTTGCTACAGTCCATTTTAAATGAGACTTGGCCCACAGAACACGGAAGCCCTTCTGGATCATGCTCAATAATGGCTTCCTTTTTGCATGATAGAGTTTTAGGTGGCATCTGTGGATGGCACGGTGGACTGTGTTTACAGACAGTGGTTTCTTGAAGTATTCCTGGGCCCATTTAGTAATGTCGGCGACAGAATCATGCCGGTGAGTGATGCAGTGGCGTCTGAGAGCCCAAGATCACAGGCATCCAGTTAAGGTCTTGGCCTTGTCCCTTTACGCACAGAGATTTTTCCAGTTTCTCTGAATCTTTTGATGATATTATGCACTGTCGATGATGAGACCTTCGAAGCCTTTGCAATTTGACATTGAGGACCATTGTTTTTAAAGTATTCCACAATTTTTTATGGAAGCCTTCACAGGTTGGAGAGCCTCTGGCCATCTTGACTTCTGAGAGACTCAGCCTCTCTAAGACATCCCTTTTATAGCCAATCATGCTACACACTTGATGCCAGTTAACTTAATTACTTGCTAAATGTTCTTCCAGCCGATTTTCTTATTTATTAATTGCTTTTTCAGCCCTTTTTTGCCTGTGTCCCAACTTTTTTGAGACCTGTTGCAGCCAGAAAATTTGAAATGAGCTCATTTTGCAAATAAAAATGTAAAATGTCTCAGTTTCAACATTTGAAATGTTATCCATGTTCTATAGTAAATAATATGTTGGCTCATGTGATCTGAAAGTCATTGCATTTTGATTTTATTCACAATTTAGGTTGTACTATAAATTGCTTATTTTCGCATTGCCTTGGTATTGGCCTTTCGGTCGCGGTAACTGTGGCATTCACTCTCTTCAGAGAAGCAGACGACAGTCGCAGACCTAGCATTTAGCTCTTTAATTAGTCTTGAAGTAGCATACTTCAGAAGTCATCATATTGTCATGATAGCACAACATACTTAACCAATTAATAAAAATATTTTAAATTGCTTATTTTCGCATTGCCTTGCCTCCGCTTCCGACCTCGGGCCAATACTGCCACCCTCAGGCCAATACCAAGGCAATACGCAAATAAGCAATTAATAACATGTAATACGTGTTGTATCCTTGAGCTAGGGTGTGCACTATTTTTTCATTGTTGGACTGTGAAACACAGAAAGAGGAGAATAATTATTGTTATGCTGTTCATGATTTCTGAGGTTGTATAGTTTACCAAATAAACTTTATTTTCATTGAAACAAATAAAGTGTACCAATTTTGTTTGTAAAAATGCAAGACTAGATGTATATTTTAGTTGAGAGTTGTATTGTCTTTGGTTATCTTCTAACCAAGTTGTAAGCGTTGAGACATTCTATTGTTTATTTTCACTTAAATTTGTTTCCAAGAATAATAATTATTGCAAAGTCTGAGCAGCAGTAACCTAATAATGATAAAAATATAAGCAGTTGTTATGTTGTTGTCAATGTTGGTGCACAGACAAATTAAAGAGCCACACACAATCCTGACACTGCAAAGCGGATGCAATATCTTTGAAGGGCAAAAAATTTAAATCAAAGATGCTACAGGCCACTGAACTTGGACAATAAAGTATAAACCACTCGTGGGTTCCTTTGATGTTACTGAAAACTCCAAACGAGAAGAATAACATCTGCATTACATTTTAGGCAATTAAGTCTTTGTAAGGTCAAATTTATCTGTCCGGTTCATCCTCGACAAAATTATCAAAATCAAGTTCTTCCTCTTCTGTGTATCGTTTGATCATCTTTTCTAGTATCTTGATGAAATTTTTTTTCATTTGGCTGATGTTTGAAATTTTATTTTTCCAACGACGCGTGGTAATGACAACAACAACAACTACTGAAAAAGACTTATCGGACATCAATCAGAGTAGGAGATTTAGTGGTTTTGGTGGATGTCATTGACATCCACCAGACCCACCCAACCTTTCGACCAGCTACACATAACACAAGGCGCAAAAAATGATAGTGCTTTAATACTCTCCAACAAAACAGCAAAATTCACAAAATTCATCGAAAGAAGAATAAACAGTGTTGTGGGAAAATACTTTGTCCGAGCAAGTGGACAAACTGTTCCACTGACTCATGCAAATCTATCTCCAAAAAATAGATCCATTCTCCAGAGTCTGATGTAATTGGGTTTATTGTAAATCCACCCAGAAGAAGCACAAAGAAACCCAGACTGGTCTGCGCAAACCACGTAGCATTCATTCTTCATCAATCACCCCACGCCGACTGCCCTTCAGTTGCCCAACCCCTCATTTTTATTTACCTTTTTTCACGTTTCTTTAGGTGGGATTAAACATGACTCTCTCCACCTTGCCTAATATTACTAATTCTGATTGGTAAATTGTCCCATGGCGACCCTCCTCCCTTAGCAACAGGTTTGCCATTACATCATAGTGTACCTTCATTTTTCGGCCGCAAGGGACGCTCGAAGACCACACCTAAGTCTCCCAAACCTTGGGTTCTCCTAAAGTTTCGCAAGTTATCTGAGGACATGGATGGTTCCAGAACACTCAGATGCGCATGCTCAGGTAGTGGGACCAGGCTGACCGATATGGCCATTCCGGAGGGTTAGCTCACTAGGCCGGCCTTGAGGGTTCTGCAGAAGCGTCTTTATCAGGTTTTTTGACAGATTTATGAGTTTTTGCCTCTTTCTCAGCTCCAAACTCCCTCTCAGTATTTTTAAAGGGCCATATGAACCTGGCTACATTCTGTTGAACTGTGATTATAGTAATACTTTCATTTTTACAGTATTTAAGATTGTTTTCCCACCACACATTTCCCCCTTCTGTGACTTTTAATTGTCACAGATCTGTTAGTTATCCCTTCACCCTGCTGTTAAGTTCCGTCTGAATAGACCACTGCAGTTATCAAGATGATGACCCATATGCAGACCTGAGCATGGCGCGGAAATATTCCCTCCCTGTTTTAGACAAATAACACAGCATTTTTCATGATGGAAATTGTTCATTAATCGAGATCAACCCAACTGCTCTGGATTCATAATGGAAATGCTTAATCACTCTTAATATCTTTTTTTTACATGGTAATCAAGAGTCAGCCCACACTGATCTTGTCGAGAAAAATCAACTCAATCCACTCTCTAAACGGTTTTTCAATAGATTCTAGATTGCTCCCAAGTACACCCAATTTGCTCCCAGGCCTGTCCTTGCCAGATGATGAGTGGTAGTATCAGTTCATGCATATCCCCTCCTCTTTGTTTGGTTCATGGCTCACCATGTGTTTGGAATAGTTACCGCACTCCTATGCCTTCTTTTTTGTATACATCACTTGGAGCGGTCGATTCACCCCTGCCTTAGGTTGTCCCCCTGCGGAGATCTTACCCGTCTCTGGAGTGAATCACAACTATTGACCATTTGATTGTTGGAGGGATTTGAGTTTCCTCACCACTCAGGAATATAGAATCGGTGGGTGTACCAGAGTCATATCTCGAGCCTGTAACTAAGCTGATCGTGGTCACTGTTCACAACAACATTCAGCGTGGTCGGACCTTCTTGTAATTTAGCTTAACTCCACTTAAGGGTTACTTCACTCAGGTAAATACATGATTATACTAAGACCAGCCCAGGGTACACTGAATAAACATTAAACTTGATGCATGCAATTACATAGTACTTGATTATACATTATATGCTTTGAACAGAATACTGAGGTTATATACTTCATTATTATGCTCTATATATTCTAAGCAAGATAACGTCTTCTCTTGTCCCAAGCCTGCCATCCGATGTCGCTTTCTGCTGGTAGAAGAGATGTTGTTGGCCTTTTTCACTAAGCAGCAGTTAAAAGACATAGTTCAGCTGAGAAATGTAAAATGGGATAAAAATAACTAAGTGTTATTCTAACTATCACTTGAGATAACTATATGTGCACTTTTAACTATTAGTCTGTTAGTGAGTATTTAAGTGTGTGTGTGTTAGTATTAGGTATATATATCTTCAACCCTGGTGCTTTATGCACCGTGAGAGGGGTCGTCACTGTGGAGAGGCTACTAGCGATACGATGCAGTGACATGGATCATCTTTCCGGCGCTTCGAGCTGCCCCTGCTCTCCTTCCCCATTTGCAGAGAGGATTTCCAAAATGGACAGTCACTTGGGCCACCTTTTAAGATTTGCCAGGTTTCCATGCTGTTTCTGACACTCATTGGGTCCTTTTTGAACATCAGTCACAATGAAACATCCCGCTCTTTCACCCAATGTGAGTGTTACCTTCCAATCCTTGCACATACTCCATGTGATTCTGCAAGCATTGTGCCAAGAACCAGTCTATCCTGTATTGTCGTGATTGACGTGGCGAGAAGTTGATCCCCCTTTTTCCATATGTTGCTGTTAAAGTACGATGAATTAACCTCTGTTCATGATACAACAGCAAGTTTCACCATCCTGCTGCTATTTCCACCCATTCCTTGTGATTGGGGATGACATATGCAAATTAACCTTTTTCTAATTCCTAAATTTATACCCACAATATTATTACCTTGTTCAAAAAGTGACCCTTCTTCTGGTGATATGATGTTCGAAATGCGCTTTAAAAATGCCTTCCTTCCACTGTGTCTTGCACAAACCTCACCTTTACGCAATATTTGATTTCACATAGCTGTTCAATATGGTGACCTCACGCTTGCTTACTCCATTTACTCCTCTCCCCCCTTTTTGACGCATGGCTTATGCCATGTGTCAACTTAGCATGTATAAGAAACAGGTACTTTTGAAAATCAGGGCTTTCCATCAGTCCCACACATACCACTTTTTTCCACCCCCATTTTGTGAATGCATTCACCATATTAGGCAGTCCCCAGGTCAGTGCGGACTGCAGGACTATTTCAATTTGCTCAAAATACCCGTTCTGTCTCATTTGCCCATTTTATCTTAAAAACTCTGGTCAGCGTCATTGTCCCAGTCATAGTCGTTGTCAATTTCATAATTATCAAAGATTTTGTCAGTCAAATTGGAAAAAAAAAGAAAAAAAAAAAATATGATCACATATTATAAAATCGGCTTTTTCAAGTAACTGGTGGTACCACCTTTTTAAGTATTTTGAATTATAACGGAATCATTCTTCAGAATTTTAGAGTTGAATCCACCTCAAATATTATTTCCAAATTATTTATTTTGAGATGCTTATTGGCTGGCCAGGCCACTTAGGCAGTTCAATTTAACTAATTCTCATCTATTGTGGATATATATATATATATATATATATATATATATATATATATATATATATATAGCTTGCTCCTTTTTCTTGGTTTCTTGTCTCTATGTGATTCCGGGTCTGTAAAGAAACTTGACATTTAGATTCACATAACAACAGATTCACAGCTTCGTTACTCCTTAACTCTTTATTGTGTAACCCTGTAATACACACACTGTTAAAAGAAAAAGTTTCAACACACTGGTTTTGTGTCCTGAGGCACCAGATCTGGAGGCTGGTGAGTGAAGTCTGGTGTTTGGAGGGTGTTTGCTTTGAAACCAAATGTTGGTGTTTCGGCACACTCAAAATGAACTTTAAACACAGAAAACAGGGTTTCTTGACTGAGGTCCGGTGTTTGGAGGGTGTTTGCTTTGAAACCCAATGTTGGTGTTTCGGCACACTCAAAATGAATTTTAAACACAAAAAACAGGTTTTCTTCCAACTCAGGAAGTTTACTGCTGTTCCTGTCGAAGTGCAACATACCATAAACTCTAAATCAATCAAAAGAATCTCCTGGGTATAATAATCAAAATATAGCTTATGACCAGAAATGATCTTTGCATTACATTTTGTTGTTGTTACGCCGTTAATAGAAATTTCCAATGGAATGTGTGAAATGTATTTCTATTGTTTATGCTTCCATGTCCCAGGCAATCTCGTCACTGACTTGTAGGCCCACACACTCACCGAGAACACATCTCCTGTGC
Source organism: Gymnothorax javanicus (assembly GCA_029692085.1). Taxonomy (NCBI): domain Eukaryota; kingdom Metazoa; phylum Chordata; class Actinopteri; order Anguilliformes; family Muraenidae; genus Gymnothorax; species Gymnothorax javanicus. Next base: position 6,388,895 of record CM056199.1, on the reverse strand, counting down.
CTCACCGAGGGAATGGGAAGTCTATCATTTTCGCGTTGAACAGCGTTCAACGCAGGATCGCCAACTCATTCGCTATCGTCCACATTTATGTCAGTCAACATAAAAAAATACAGATGTGCAGGAAAAACCTATACAGAATTTTTTTTTTTTTTATATAATTACAACTCACATACATGCAGGATCACATGACTACAGTGTAATTGTTAGAAATGGTTCATAATTATGAATGAATGACTTATCTAGTAGGCCTACACTAAATGCTGATTCCACACTAATGCCAACGGTTATTAACATGCAGGGCACAGCACAGTGGTTAAAGTGCTAGGTTCAACATTAAAGACATTCATGTTACGCACCCATGCAAGAATGCAGTTCATGTGTTATTGTCAACTTGGCCTTTCCCAAAGGCATTCGTGCCTTAGTATTTCAGTCTAAAAATACGTGACATACGATCTGATTGTTGTAAAAGTGGGACAGCAGTCCGAACAACTTTATTAGATTTAAGCACTGAAAGTACTTAGTAACATTTACGGTTGGGAATAGAACTGGTCTGGCCATAGACTGTGAAAAAAGATGGACGGAAGCAACCATGATGTCACCCACTGATTTCAAGCGCACCATTTAGGAAGCCTCGATTTTGCACTTTTGTACTCTCGCCATTTTGTCATTTTGAAACTGGATGTTATTCCTATTGGGCCAGAGCGTGAATTGAAGATCCAGGGAGGAGCGAAGGGTAGATCTAAGGGTGGATCTGACCTTATCTGACGAGGACCAGAGGATAGCCATGCTCCAAAAAGCACATCTGGCTTTTATCCTTTGTTCTAGTCTGTTTGGGACTATAATTTACAAAATTGAGCATCATGACATATTGAAGGAGACTTGAAACTTCATGCGATAGATACCATAAAATAATCTGGAAAGTCATTATTCAAATAATAAATCATGTGGGAAAGTAGGGTTATTTCCTCATAGACATCTATAGCATTGAACTTCTTTCTGCAACTACCGATGTCGCCATCTGCTGGCCATTAAATAGACTGCAATTTTTTTTGAGATTTTTGCATTGGCTTCACTTTTTTTCAGACTCAGGTGCTTTCGTCCAACCCTTTAGAAAGTCTATGGGTCAGGGTGAGGTTTAGGCACTAAAACTACTTGGTTATGTTTAACTGCTTGGTTATATGTTCAGGGTACGGGTCAGGATTACGGTAAAGGTGAGGTTTAGGCATCGATATTACTTGGTTTGGTTCAGACACCAAACTACTTGGTGAAGTTTGGGAGTCGGACTGGGTTCTATTACGGGTACCAAAAAAAAAAAAAAAAAATAATAATTTCACTAGTGCTTGCGCTAATAGCCGAGTGAACCGCAGTGGTTTTGAGCGAATGACTAGGTGTGTGGAAAATATGAGTATCAACAACCTGAAACAATTAGACCTATTTTCTAACCAGACAGACAAGTAACATTTAAGTTGACCCCAGGATTTTTTTTGAATTTGGATATGAGCTGAAACTTGTTGGAGACACTTCGTTCTTTAACCACACCCACTTTAGAATGACAAACGCTATACATCGTTAGGCATAATTTAAAAATCAGATATTTAACTCTTTCAACCCTAGATATTCTAGCATCACTATGCCCTTCAACCCCCACAGCCTTCTGTAGGGCTGGTCATTATCTGGACATTGTACCTTACTGTTATCTCTGGAATCCCATTAAATGTAACCTGATATGTTCCAATCAATTAGTCAGATTGTTTGAATTTTCCCCACAGGAATTTGGGGGTTGAAGGGAATATGTTGGTCAGCCCTCTGTAGAGGGCTGTGGGGTTGAAAGAGTTAACTGTCTAATTTTTAGAGGTCATAAATTAACTTCTTTATTCATGTCATTTTGGTTGCAATCACATCTGGAAAGCCATAAGACCTCTGCATTAAGGGCTAGTTAATGTTCCCCTCGGGGCCAATGTTGGTATTTTGTTCATTCCTATAAAGCTAAAAAGAAATATGGAACCACCTTTTTTTTTTTTTTTTTTTTTGTTATAAGACTCTGTCTGCATGGCTTCTTGAATGTTCGTCTTGAGTTCTGCAGAATGCACTTGAATGGCTGTTTTATAACAGAAGCAGTGAGGAAATTGTTACAAATGAATTAGAGAAACCACTAAACTCTGCAGACTCGCAGCACTCATTAAATGGACCCTGATTTTGTCCAAAGTATATTTTGCCACAAAGACAATGTGACATCGCCTAACTGACTTAGTAGTCAGTTAGCGTGTAGTCAGATTTCAAATTTTATTCAATTAATTGAGCAATTGAGCATTTTTTTCTTCCAAATTGGCAATTAATGCAATTTGCAAATCTGAAATGACCTACAGGTGAGCAGTGATCTGGAGTGTTTCATGTGAATATCTGCGAAGGATCAGGTCTTTATAAAAATGTTTTCCTTCAGGTTTGCCGAGAACGTCAAAGGTATAAGTATCTACCTTCTTTGCAAAATGTTGACTTGTCCATTATGTTGCATTACCCAATGCAGAAACAGCAAGATTGATGACCTGTCTGGAATTCATAGTAATGAGCAAATTTCACAGTGTCTTGTAACCTTCCCCCTATGTTGAAAGGGAGTATTGCTGCAAAACATTCTCAAGCATTGGATATTGTGCAAAGCACGTGTGTAGAATTCATAGAGATATGTTCTCTGATAAATTCCCTGATACTAGTATTTGAAACCTTGAGATTAGATGTCCAACATGTGATCACAAAGTGGAGAATTTGAGAGCACTGACCTCACATTATGATGCACACTGCAGAAAATCAATTTGTTTGTGTGATGAAACACGTAATGTAGCTTTTGAAGTATACCCTTCATACACTTTTCATATAAGCAGACATCACAGATGTCACCTCATTAAAAGATGAACTGAAAGAGAATATTGGAACAGATTTGCCAAACACTGCTCATGATGTACAGTGCAGTGGCTGTAATGAGAGTGATGACTATAGAGCAAGACGCAAAGGTATGATGTTACATGAAGCTTGACTATCACTTTTCTTAAGTAGCGGAAGTTAGTATGCTTGGTTCTAACTCATTACAAACCATAATTGAGGACTGCACCAATTCTGCTGATGTGTCTGATGAACACACACTGACTGAGGTAATAAAGACTTGTGAAAAACATGAAATTGACAGTGAAGTTTTGGGGAAATTTAGAATCACTGAAACATAATATTTTATGACAAAGCTTGAAAGAACTCTACACGCTGTGGAAAATAAACAAATGCTATCAAACTATTTTCTCCTGTTTAGCCTATTAGTACAAATTTGGAGTTGCGATGAAAAACAGAACATTTATATACAGTGGGCTCCAAAACTACTGGCACCCTTGACTGGTAATGCACGAACAATAATAAAAAAAAATTATTATTGAGAAACGGAATATACCATGAGTGATATACTTTGTTTCAGTGGAAACAACCAAAATCATAACCATTTCATGCGAAATATATTTCAACAAAATCAAGGTTTCTTAATAATTGGCACCCTTCAGTTAGTACTTAGTGCAACTGCCTCAGGCAAGGATAACAGCATGGAGTCATTGATTTTGTTGTCACGGAACCATTTCTGTGTGGATCTTGAGGTATGTCATTGTCTTGCTAGAAAGTCCACCTATGGCAAAGTCCCAGCCTTCTGGCAGAGGCAACCAGATTGTCAGCCAAAATATCCTGATACTTGGTGGAGTTCATTATGTCATTAATCTTTACCAGTGCCCCTGGACCTCTTGAATTAAAACACCTCAAAACATGACTGATCCAGCATCATATTTCACCATAGGTATGATGTGTTTTGTATGCATCCCTGTTTCCGCCAAACATGCTGATGCTATGTCTGACGGAAACATCTAATTTTGATCTCATCTGACCAAAGCACCTTGTTCAAGTCATAATTTAAATGACGTCTGGCTTAACTCCAAGCACTTGCTTCTGTGTCTTCTGGTCAGAAAAGGCTTTCTTCTGGCAACCCTTCCAAAGAGCCTGCGGTTGGGAGGTGGCACCTGATGGTGCTTTTGAAACCTGGTGACCCCAAGATGCCACTAAGGCCTGCAATCCTTCACAGTGATTCTTTGGGATTTTGTTACTTCTCTCACCATCTTCCATAGTATCCTGGGGGCAAATTGCTCTTGTGTCCACTATGTTTGAGGGTTTTCAACAGTTCCATATCTTTGGAACTGTATGATAATTGCCCTGACAGTGCTCAGTGGCATATTCAATTTTAATGAATTTTCTTATAACCATTACTAGATTTATTAATGTTTGACCAACTGACAGTTGTTTTGTTTTCTTCAAGGTGTTGGATGACAATGGGACTTTGTATCTGTGTTATGTCATTTTTTATGCCCGAGTAAACAGGAAGTAATGTAATGGCTCAATATAGTTCCTTAAAACATAAGAAGCGTAACCTAAGTGTGAGTGCAGATTTTTTAGGATATCACAAATTAAAAAGAATGAAATGGTCGCACACTCAAATACCACGCAGTTTAATATTACCAACATTTCACCAGACAAGCTGGCTTCATCAGGGTTTTGCGGCCAAGGTGAACAATGTGCAAAACATTTAATTAAAGGTTGTGGTCATCCAGGTGTTCTCAATCAATTGTTAATCAGCCATAGTCACATCCATCAATCAGTGTAGTTCTAACAGATACCAATTTCCACATCCTCTGCTAAAAGACAACAAAAAAAGCCTAATTTAAACATTAACACTGTCATGATCTGTTTTTCTGTATGTTCTGGTTTTATGTTTTTTTATTCCGCTTATCAGCGCCCGGCGGCGAGCTATGGTATCGGGTCTCCGTCCGTCAAAACTTTGACATTTTGCTTTGGCGGAGATTCTGGGGCGCCAGTGCCTATATTTTCCACTTGGTTTATTAGTTTATTGATTCTGTTGAATTTTTGTATTATCTGCCACACCATTGCCGTTTACCAGTTCCGTGCACATTGTTCTGCCTGTGTTGTCTTGCCTTTCTTTTTTGTTTACTGCCAGTGCACCCCCTGTCTGCGAGCTGTCACATTTCCGGTGATTTCGAAGTTTTCTGGTGTTTCACAAGTTCCTTCACGTCTTGTTTGCTTCCTTCAACACTAATTACTAATTAAGTACTAATACTAGCACTCCGTGTGTTTGTCTGGTTTATCTACTAATCCATATTAATGTATTAATCCTGTAAATAACCATCATACTAACTTGCACTATTTGGGTACTATTATTACCGCACAAACTACTAACTTTACTGATTGGATCTCTCCACTTTCCACACATTAATCTACAACTCTGCCCGCTTAGCTCAACCAGTCCTTTGCCTTAGTTGCAAAGTATTTGCAGAAACTCTCTATTACTAATCTGTTTCTCCCATCTTTCCCCACTCAGGCACTCCTTTGAATGGAGCTGTTATTGTTTAGGATGTCTCTCTCGTGAAACTAGGCTTTGTCATTGTTTCCCCATTTTGTATTATTAATTACCTCTTGTAATTTCCCTCTCAGTAAATGTTTAGATAATCCTCACACACCTGTTGCCCGCCTCCTCGTTACTTCCCTTGTGTATAAGAGTTCCTCACTTCTGCTCACTCTTTGTTAGAATGTGGATCAACTTTTTCCTGTGCTGAGCTACCTGTGTGCTAGTGAGATCCTTCTGTCCCATTCGATACCTGTCTGTGCCTGCCTGGACTTGTTTTACCTCCTGTTACTGCCCATTTCTGTACAACCATGATTTCTGTCTTTTTGCTGCCTTGACTTATGACCTCAGATTTCAGACTCTTGACTATCCCTCTGGTTTGTGATTTTGTGGTGTGGTCTGTGCCTTTTTTTTTTTTTGATCTTCTGCCTGTTTATAGGCCCTGTTTTTGGATTACCCTTCTGTACTGTGTCACTGATTTTTTTTTTTTTTTTTTTTTTTTTTTTTTTTTTTTTTGATGAAACAAAATTTTCTGAAAAACACTGAATTACACCTAACCCAGGACTATTCAACCTTGTCCAGAAAGGGCCACTGTGGGTGCAGGCTTTCATTCCAACCAAGCAGCTACACACGTGATTCTACTGATCAACCCCAAGAGTCTTTGCTAATGAGCTTGATTAGTAGAATCAGGTGTGTAGCTGCTTGGCTGGAATGAAAGCTGCACCCACAGTGGCCCATTCTGGACAAGGTTGAATAGCCCTGACCTAACCCATCAAACAGGGGACAAAATGGCTTCATTTTGGTATCAAAAGCACCTCTTTAGGCAAATCATTAAAGATTTTATGGCCAATTTTGTGCCAGGATATTGATACCTTTGGGGGTGTGGGTGTTTGTGTGTGTGTGTGTGTTTTTTTTTTTTTTTTTTTTTTAAACATTCGGTGGAAGCAAAAAGCTGTGATCTAATGTACTCATAAAATACTTTTTGACTGAAAATGTCATTCATTATAATTTTTCATAAAATGTTTTGTTTAAAAAAAAAAAAAATTGAAAGTTTTTGGGTCTTTGTAATTATAGGCGTTAGAATACATAAAAAAATCCCTTACAGATGAGACCTGCGCCCAAAATCCGCATGCAAATCAAACAACCTAGGAGAAATACCTGCTGGCAAAACTTTTTATGTAGCCTTTCCACTTTTTCATGAGCTATATTGTATTCTGCATCTTTGTTCCCTCGAGCAATATGTTAGCCTGCTAGGAAAATACATGCTTGCAAAACGTTCACCTGCTCGCGTGGGTTTTTTTTTTTCGGTTGCTGATTTTACCAGGGGGTTTTTTTGGCTGATTTTTGTCAGTTAGAAAGTTATTGTTGTCGGCAGAGGCGGGCCTGAGGGCATGCCAAAACATGTACCAAACCCCGAATATAATTGGTTTAGCGACTTCACCAGTTGGACAGCAAGGTACGGCACACCACTAAGACAAACGGAACAAACCACAGCCCTGAATAACTTGTATTGTGAAAGTTGTTCTCGTTCCGCCCTGTTCCTTCAGTAGCCAAAGCATGACCGACTGCAAAAAGAGGTAACAGTAATTTTGTATGAAAGAAAATGTATAATTACTATTCAGTGCATAATTGTTGTATATGGCTTGCCTTATTTCCTGTGCTTGACAGGCAATAGATATTTTAATACCTTATACTGCTGATTTGGGTTTTTATTACCACGCGTCTGCAGACTTGAAACAGCTATCTGTCCGCAACAGGGTGTCTCGAAAAACACAGACCTCAAAATATTGAAATATGAATATATGTGTCTCGTTTTTGCCTCAGAAATTTTAAGTATGTATCTTATTTTTTTTTGGGGGGGGTTTTTTTGGGGTTTTTTTTAAAGGGTAGTGGTTTTTCCCCCGGGGGCTTTTAAAAAAAGGGGGGGGAAAAAAAAAATTTCCCCCAAAAAAAATTTTTAAAAAAAAAAAAAATAATTTTAATTTTAAAAAAACCAAAAAATTTTTTTTTAAATTTTTAAATTTTCAAAAAGGGGGGGGGGGGTTTGGGGGAAAAAAAAAATTTTTTTGGGGGGGGCCCCCAAATTTTTTGGGGTTTTTTCCCCCCCCCCAAAAAAAAATTTTGGGGGGGCCCCCCTTTTTTTAAAAAAAAAACCCCTTTTCCCCTTTTTTGGGGGAAATTTTTTTTTGGGTTTTTTAAAAAAAAGGGGCCCCCCCCCCGGGGGGGGGGGGCCCCCCCGGGTTTTTTTTTTTTTAAACCGGGGGGCCCCCCCCCCCCCTTTTTTTGGGGAAAAATTTTTTAAACAAAAATTTAAAATTTTTTAGTTTCGGGGGGGGGTTTTTTTTTGGGTTTTAAAACCCCCTTTTTTTTTCCCCCCTTTTTTCCCAAAACCCCTTTTTAAATTTTTTTATAAAAAAATTTTTAAAAAAATTTTTTAAAAAAAAAAAAAAAAAAAAAAAAAAAAAAATTAAAAAAAAAAAAAAAAAGAAAAAAAAATTAAAAAAACCCCAAAAAAAAAAAAAAATTTTTTTTTCCCCCCCTTTCCAAAAAAAAATAAAATTTTTTTTTTCCCCCCCCCCATTAAAAACCCCCGGGGTTTTTTTTTAATTTTCCCCCCCCCCAAAAAAAAAAATTTTTTTTTTTTTTTTTTAAAAAATTTTTTTTTTTTTTTTTTTAAAAAAAAAAATTTTTTTTTTTTTTTAAAAAAAATTTTTCCCCTTTTTTTTCCCCCCTTTTTTTTTTTAAATTTTTTTTTTTTTTTTAAAAAAATTTTTTGGGGGGGGTTTTTTTTTGGGTTTTTTTTTTTTTTGGGGGAAAAAAATTTTAAATTTTAAAAAAATTTTTTTAAAAAAAAATTTTAAAAAAAATTTTTTTAAATTTAAATTGGGGGAAAAAAAAAAAGCCTTTTTGCTAATTTTTGGGGGGGAAAAAAAAATTTTTTTTTAAAAAAAAAAAGAACCGGGTTTTTTTTTTTTGGCTTTTTTTAAAAATTTTTTAAAAAAATTTTTTAAAAATTTTTTTTTTTTAAAATTTTTCCCCAAAAAAAAACCAAAAACCTTTTGGGGGGTTTTTTTTTTTTCCCCCCCCCAAAAAATTTTTAAAAGGGGAAATTTTTTTTTTTTTATTTTAAAAAAAATTTTTTAAAAAAAAAAAAATTTTCCGCCTTTTTTTTTTAATTTAAAAAAATTTAAATTTTTTTAACCCCGGGGTTTTTTTTTTGGGGGGAGGGGGCCCCGGGGGAAAAAAAAATTTTTTTTTTGTTTTTTTAAAAAAAAAAATTTTTTTTTTTTTGAAAAATTTTAAAAAAAAAAGGGGGGGGTTTTTTTTTTTTCCCAAAATTTTTAAAAAAAAAAAATTTTTAAAATTTTTTGGCCTTTTTTTTAAAAACCCGGGGAAAAAAAGGGGGTTTTTTCCCGGGTTTAAAAAAGGGGGGGGGCCCTTTTCCCAAAAAAAGGGGAAAAAAAGGGGGGCCCAAAAAATTTTTTTTTGGAAAACCCCCCGGGGGCCCTTTTTCCCCCCAAAACCCTTTTTTCAAAAAATTTAAAAGGGGCCCCTTTTCCCCCTTTTTTAAAAAAATTTGAAAAAATTTAAAAAAAAAAAAAATTTTTTTCCCCTTTTAAAAAACAAATTTTTCCCCAAAAATTTTTTAAAAAAAAATTTTTTTTGGGGCCCCAAAACCCCCCCAAATTTTTAAAAAGGGTTTAAAATTTTTTTTCCCTTTTTTATTAAAAAAATTTAAAACCTTTTTTTTAAAAAAATTTTTTTTCCCAAAAAAAAAAAAAAAACCCCCAAAAATTAAATTTTTTTTTTTAAAAAAAACCCCAAAAAATAAAAAATTTTTTTTTTTTTTTAATTTTTTTTTAAAAAAAAATTTTTTTTTAAAATTTTTTTTTTAAAAAAAAAATTTTTCCCTTTTTCCCTTTTTTTTTTAAAAAAAAAAAAAATTTTTTTTTTTTAAAAAAAAAAAAAAATTTTTTTTTAAATTTTTTTATGGGAAAAAAAAAAAAAAAATTTTCCCCCTTTTTTTTTTTGGTTTTTTTGGTTAAATTTTTAAATTTTAAAAAACCCCCGGGGGGAAAATTTTTTTTCCCCAAAAAAAAATTTTTAAAAAAACCCCCCAAAAAAAAACCCCAAAAAAATCCCCCTTTAAAATTTTTTTAAATTTTAAAAAAATTTTTTTTAATTTTTTTAAAAACCCTTTTTTCCCTTTTTTTTTTTTAAAAAAATTTAAAATTCCCCCCGGTTTTTTTAAAAAAAAAAAAAAATTTTTTTTTTTTTTTTTTTAACAAGTTTGGGGTTTTTGGGGGCCCCCCCAAAAAAAAAAAAAAAAAAAAAAAATTTAAAAATAAAAAAAGGGGAAAAAATTTGGAAAATTTTTTTTTTAAAAGGGAAAATTTTAAAAATAATTTTTTTTTTTTTTTTAAAAATTTTTAACCAATTTTTTTTTTGGTTAAAACCCCTTAAAAACCCAAATTTTTTTAAAAAAAAAATTTAAAAAAAATAATTTTAAAAAACCAAAATTTTTTTTTAAAAAATTTTTTTTTTTTCCCCAAAAAAAAATGAATCCCAAAAAAAAAATTTTTGGGGTTTTTTTAAAAAAAAAATTTTTTCAAAAAAAAAACTTTCCAAAAAAATTTAAATTTTTTTTAAAAATTTTGGGAAAAATTTTTTTAAAAAAAAAAAAATTTTAAAAAAAAAATTTTTTTTTCCCTTTTTTTTTTTTGGTTTTGGGTTTTTTTGGGTTTTTTTTTTTTTTTTGGGTTTTAAAAAAAAAAAAAAAAAAACCCCTTTAAAAAATTTTTAAAAAAAAAAAAAAAATTTGGGGGGGGGGGGAAAAAAAAAATTTAAAAAAAAATTTTTTAAAAATTTTTAATTTTTTTTTTTGGGGGGGGGGAAAAAAATTTTTTTTTTTGGGAAAACGGGTTTTAAAAATTTTTTGGGGGGGACCCCAAATTTTTCCCGGCCCTTTTTTTTTTTGGGGGAAATTTTTTTTAAATTATTCCCCCGAACCCCCCTTTTCCCCCCCTTTTTGGGTTAAATTTTGGGCCCCCCCTTTTAAAAAAAGGGGGGAAAAACCCCCCCAAAAAAAATTTTTTTAGGGGGAAAAACCCCCCCAAAAAGGTTTCTTTGGCCCATGAAAAGGGGGTTTTTTTTTTCCCCCCCTTTTTTTTAAAAATTTTTTCCCCCCTTTTTTGGGGGGTTTTTTTCCCCCTTTTTTTTTAAAAAAAAAAAAAAAAAATTTTAAAAAAAAACCCCCAAAACCCCCCCAAAATTTTTTTTAAAAAACCTTTTTGGGGGGGCCCCCCGGAGAGGGGGGAAAAAAAAAAAATTTTCCCTTTTTCCCTTTAAATTTTGGGGGGCCCCCCGGGGGGCCCAAAAAGGGGGGAAAAAAAAAAAGGGGGGGCCCCTTGTCTTTTTTTGGGGGTTTTTTATTTAAATTTTTTGGGGATTCAAAATTTTTTGGAAAAAAAAATTCCCAAATTAAAAAAATTGGGGAAAAAATTTTTTCCCCCCTTTTTTTTAAAAAAAAACCAATTTTTTTTAAAAAAAAAATTTTAAAAAAAAAAAAATTAAAGGGTTTTTTTTTTTCCAAAAATTTTAAAAATAAAAGGGAAAAAACCCTTTTTAAACCGGGGGGGAAAAAAAAAAAAAATTTTTTTTGGGGTTTTTTTTTAAAACCCCAAAAGGGTTCCCAAAAGGGAAAAAACCCCCTTTGAAAAGGGGAAAAAATTTTTTTCCAAAAAATTTTTTTCCCCCAAAATTTTGGGGGTTTAAAAACCCCCAAAAAACCCAAATTTTTTTTTAAAAAAAAAAAAAAACCAAAAAAACCCTTTTTTCCCCCCCAAAAAAAAAATAAAAACCCCCTTTTTTTTTTAATTTTTAAAAACCCAAAAAAGGGGCCAAAAAAAAATTTTTTTTTAAAAAAAAAAAAACCCAAAAAAGGGGGTTTTTTTTTCCCCCTTTTTACCCCCAAAAAAAAAATTTTTTTTGGGGAAAAAAAAAAAAAAAAAAATTTTTTTTTGGGGGGAAACCTTTCCCCCCCCTTTTTTTTTGGGGGTTTTTTTTTTTTTAAAATTTTTTTTTAAAAAAAAACCAAAAAAAAATTTTTTTTTTTTTTTTTTAAAAATTTCCCTAAAAAAAAAATTTTAAAAAATTTTTTTAAAATTTTTTTTTTTTAAAAAAAAAAGGAAATTTTTTTTTTTGGGGGGTTTTTTTTTTTTTGGGAAAAAAAAAATTTTTTTTTTTTTTTGGGGCCCCCTTTTTTTTTTTTTTTTCCCAAAAAATTTTTTTTTAAAAAATTTTTTTTTAAAAAAGCCCTTTTTTTTTTGTTTTTTAAATTTTTTCCCTATGAGGAGTGTTTTAATACTGTCTACAAGGTGTTTCATGACTCCCCATGAGGAGTGTTTTAATACTGTCTACAAGGTGTTTCATGACTCCCCCATGAGGAGTGTTTTAATACTGTCTACAAGGTGTTTCATGACTCCCCCCATGAGGAGTGTTTTAATACTGTCTACTGTTTCATGACCCCCCATGAGGAGTGTTTTAATACTGTCTACAAGGTTTGAAACTCCCATGAGGAGTGTTCTGTTACTCCACACAGTGTTTGAAAACTCAAATTGTGTTGTGTTTGCACACACCACTCTGTGTTTCAAGACATTACATGTTGAGTGCACTAGTTCTTTTTGAAGTGGTGCTTCATGAACTCTGTTAGTGTGTGTTTCAATACTTTGTGTAGTGTTTTCAGACACTATAAAAAGAGCGTTCTGTTACACCTTCAATTTGGGGGTTTCAAAACACTTTCTTTTAACAGTGCACATTCAAAAATAAGGGAATATTAGTTAGTTTCAGCACAGCTTCCATAAACCAGCCGTTGACGGGTAGTTCCTGCTTAAAAGTAGAGAAAAAATATTTCATTAATCAATCATTCATTTCTTTGGATAGAAAACATTTAATCATCCACTCTTTCCATGATAATAAACAAAATTATTCACATGGCTCATTCACTCAGGACAGCTGTTATTGCTGCATACTAAAAGAAAAACTACCTGACACTTAACTTGTAACTTCTAAGACCTCCCCTTTTAGTTTCATACACTGATCAAAGACTTTTCATTTTAAAGACTGATTCTATCGGATTCAAAAAGCACTACATCCCTAATAAAGTCATAACTATTTTAGTTAGATTCCCAAATAAAAGATATTTTCTCTGCCAATTCATAGCCCGCTGTGGTATTTTCACTTAGTTTAGCTGTCTCATATATATGTAAAAAAACCTGTCCAATCTCCCAATATAAATATATCTTGAATTTTGTTTAATTCTTCTAAAACCACTTTTGTACCATTATTTCCTGCTATGTATAATATTTACTGCTGCTTTGGGCATATACTCTTCCTTTTTCTTTAAAATAGAAACTTCTGAATCAGTCAAGTTTGTTATGCGCACTTTCTTCCCACTTTGGTGTCTTATATTTTGACTTTTTTGTGTCTTTATTCATATGCTTTATTTTAACACTTTAAGGTGCATTTCTTGCACTTGTGTTCTAAAGTTTGCACTGTGCATATTTTACATTTTCTTGGTCTTCTCCACTTGACAACCCTAAATGCACCTCACTTTTCTATACCTCCATTATAATAATTGACAAACCTTAATTGCATTAAAGTACCTCTTCAAAAATTTATCTGCCTCTCTCCCAGGTCCACCAAGGACCGCTCCACAAGTGCAATCCTGCACTGGCCCTGTCATTGGGCAGTTTTTCGTCTCTGAAGGGCCACTTACGTCAGAGCTCTGATTCTGGGGATTATTGGCTATATTCACTTCGGCTGTTTTTACAGTATTTCTACGCTTTCGTGTCACTCTTTATGTGGCCTGACAGAATTTCTTCTCCATCACCACTGTCACTGGCCTTAAAATGGGAATATGTTTTCCTGTTGGTTTATCCACTTTACTTTTTCCTGAGCCGCCATTTTGGCATAATCTTCTCTTACTTGCTTGCTTGTGGGTCTTCCCTTCTTGGGTTTTCGGCTCAGTTCTTCTCTAATATTATTGGGCCTGGCTCAGTACTTTGCTGGTGCTGCATCTCCTTTGCTCTTTGGGCCCCTGCTTCTTCTGCTTCTTACCTCCCTGTAAATTCCACCTCTCCATTCACTTCTACTGCATCCTCCTCTGGCTCTGTTAACACATATTGTCTTACTCTGAAAGGATTTTTTCACCTGGATAAGGCGGTGGACTCAGAATGGGGTATAATGACATTTGTTCTTGTTTCCCTTTCTCCTCCCATTTTTGCTCCTTTCCTTTATCTTCCAACATGCCTCTAATCATTCTGAGTGAGCCGCAGTACTGTTTCCCTTCTTACCTGAACCGCCCCAGTACTTATTCTCTTCTGCTCTCTGTTCTCACATTTATAACTCATGTCCTTCGGTTTATGGTGATTTATAATGGCTTCTACTTCATCACAGACACCGGAGTCAAAGGTGCCTCCTCTGGGCCACTGCTGGCACCCTGTAGTTCGCCTGTTCCATTTTCTCATATATTTCTGAATCCTCTCTCTGTGCTCTGGGTCTCGTCTTATCATTATTTCTGCAGGTGCTGTTGCACCCCCTCCAGCGGAACTCCTGTTCCTCGTTATTTTCCCTACTTTTGCCCCCATGTCTTTATCTGGCGCTATTAATCAGGGATCTAACCTTCTAATTTTTTATGGAGACTGCTGGGTTATTTATAATATAACTGTAAGACTCCTTTGTACTTAAATTCGGGCAGGCAGTGATATAAACTATGGGTTTACCAAGTGCATTCCTTGTCCTTGAACACTAAATTCTTATGAGATACCAAGAGAGGGGAGGGTGCAGCAAACTCTCTGCATAGTATTTTTCCTATTCCTCATCAACTCAATTTGATCTATATAAGCTCCGCTCAAAATGTGTTTTCCTTAAAAAATTTCCCGTCTCATTACTATTTACAAATGCAAATTGTTTAAGCGCACGCTTACGATAATACTTCGAAAAAATGTATCAAACCAATATTTATAAATGCGACTCGCTCAATCAATATTATTTACAGTTGAAGATTGCTCCAGTAGCCTACTATCAGAGTATTACGTTCTCACCACGAATAACTTCCCACAGTGCTCTGCTCATGTTCATTACACAATATATACCCACAATTTTTATCTCTAATATCCATCTTTCTTTCGAAACAGCACTAAGATCGATCTGCGGTATGCCAGTCATACCTATGCACACAAAGTGCCTTTCATACATCCGCCCGTCAGATTGCAACGATAACAAATGGAGCAACATGGTGTAGGCTAATTAATTATCTGTCTTTATACTGCTCTTTCTCTGACGGTATTCAGAATTCGCGTCCCCTATTCCCGCTTTTTCTTCATTGAAGCATCAAATTTAGCCTTTTATAAATCTCCCATTACTTTGTTTATACTTCAACAAGTTTACCCCGCGCCAGTAAATATGCAAGCATTACTTGGAAAAATATGACTTTAAGACCTTAGAACCTTTCTGTTTTCTGTGTTTTACGATGGAAAAATAATTGCAACGCTTTATAAGGACTTTCAATGTTAGGACTCGGTACACTGTAGTGGTATAGAATTCAATAGACTGCCCCGTAAATGCCATATTATTATGTTTCACTGATCCGTCATCCGAAATTGAATATGCGCTTTTTCTCCGTTTTCTCCTCTTTAATTTCCTACGGTTCTTTACTTCTGTTTTTCTACTTTTAGCTTCGTTACCTTTCAATTACATTAGTTCTTCAATTTTTCTACATGTTGTGCTATAATTCCAGACGCAGTCTGTATTCCCTACCTATCACTTTCAGATTCCACTAAATTGCAATTAAACAAGTAATGCTCTCGGCCACAAATTAGGAACATCAGTTTGTTGTTGTCTGCCTCTGTACAATCTCCGTTTAATTGTTGCGCCCTCTAAACTTTTTCGTTGTATTTGCTGATCATTCAAGAGAGGCCTACCTACGTCTGTTTAATCTATAACCACGAACAATGTTATTGCCCTCAAACACCTCTCTGGGTTTAAATTACTCTAAATTTCTGGCGGTTGCTTCTATCATTTACATTTCCTTCAGATGTTTCCCCTACACAACTGCTGCAATTTTTATTGGTACAAAGTATTCAAAGCTTCAAACACCTGGGAATATTTTGTTATTTTAGAACAATTACTTCATATGAAGATTGCCCAAGCATCACTTTTAATCTGTTATAAGGCCATTCACATTTTAGATCGGCTGTTACGTTCACTTTAGGGCACCTTTGCCTCCCTCATTCGCATTGGTAAATACCCAAGGATTACACTCATGTTCACCCTTAGTCTAGTCCCATTCCAATGATGAACACACTTTTAACCTTAATAATTATAGTTCACAATCTGACTCATCAACGTATGTCTACTTACAACTCTACAGCCTCTAAAATGGCTAAACACCCGTTCAGCTTGCCACCCAAATTAACTCCACATGCCTTAAATTATTCTGTAATATATTTTTATTTAATGTGACTCAGTTCTACCATACAGGTTAAAAGCCACCCTCTGTCATCTTGCCCTTACACTGCCAAATCTACTCTGATGACAAAATCCGCTGATGCCCTTACAAACAGAATCCAGCCATTTCTTCCATGAAGAACACTACAAGATAGTAAAGCTTAGATCACTGTATTATTCAGTTGATTCCTTCATTAAGAAATATCAGACTCTAGACATGGAAAACACAAATTTAACTCGCTACTCACACTGGCCGTTTCATACTCTTTTTCTGGACAAAATGACCCATTCGCCCCTCCATCTAAGGAGCGTTTTTCCCCCCCCAAATCTAGATATTTTCTGTCACAAATCTCCACTGCTGTCCCTTGATTTTTCCTTATTACTGGAGCTTGTACTTTCAATCACTTTCTCTACAATTAACCACAAACTCCTTTTCCAACCTTTCAGTAAAACAACCACTATTCTACTTTACTTTCTGCGTTTTGGACAAACCTACTTCTTTCTTTCCTCACACAGTACATTCCACAGGCAGGAATCGTACCCGCAACTCCCTTTTCCTGAGGAATGCCAGCCAGATAACCTCCGCTGTAGTCATAAACTAATTTATGTAAAATGTTTCCCTATTTTTTCAACCCGTTCACCAAAAAGCCCTGCATATTATGCTGCTAAATTTATTTCTATCTCAATGTACATGCAACGAATTTTGTACTTCACTAAAATTTTGGATGCTTTTTTGCTCCTGTTAAAAGCATTCTTCTCTCCAAATTTTCACTCCGAGCATTTTCTGTGCTGCACAAGAAAGCAGATCAACCTCCTGATTTGAACACTATATTTTACATATAAAACAATTTCGCACTTACAGTCAACACTCTGTATTATCACTACACAAATTATAAAGCATATTAGTAGGTTATATTAAAGTCATTATTCACATAGCGCTATATTATTTACAATTTCAGCTGGTTCTGATCGAATAAGTTTTATCACACTTTGGGGTCACATTCGAATTTTGTTATTGTGTACGTACAAATTATGATACAAATTTCAGATAAACACGTTTTACTTAATTTTTTCTTTTCAGCTGACCATTCACTGCAGATTTCATAGCACTGATAAGCTCCAATAATTTTATACCTCACATAGATAATTACACTGCCCAAAAAAGCTCATACATTTTCCTAAAATTTGTCAATCAGGTATATTTTCCGAACCAGTAATTGGGTTTGTGCATTTTACCTAGGTCTATTCACTTAGTTGACTTTTTATACATATTGGAAATTTCTCTCTCTCTCTCTCTCTCTCTCTCTCTTTCTCTCTCTTTCTCTCTCTCACACACGCACATACAATTATCTCGTACCACACTTTTCTGCCGGCACATACACACTGTTCTAGCGTACCCTTACGCTTCTGGCCATCATTGCTGTCTCTCTGAGTGATTTATGAAGTTGGTAGCACAAGCGGCCCCCCCCCAAAGCAACTTATCTATACTCCTGCAACAGCTCAACTCTTTACTCTCTTATAAATATTTGCACATTTTCAGTCGACTTAATTTTCACAGATCCACAACATAGAGCAATGTCTATCTGGCAACATGGGGCGGTGACAAATCGGGGCAATTTGCAGCAGTCTGCCTGGGCAAGGCAGTGTCTGCTTAGCCAATAGGGGCAGTGACAAATCGGGGCAATGGGTGACAAATCGGGGCAATTTAGGGCAATTTCTGCCTACCTAACCAATACGGGGCACTAGGTGACAAATCGGGGCAATTTGAGGCAGTCTGCCTGGGCAAGGCAGTGTCTGCCAAGCCAATATGGGGCAGTGACAAATCGGGGCAATGGGTGACAAATCGGGGCAATTTAGGGCAATTTCTGCCTACCTAACCAATACGGGGCACTAGGTGACAAATCGGGGCAATTTGAGGCAGTCTGCCTGGGCAAGGCAGTGTCTGCCTAGCCAATATGGGGCAGTGACAAATCGGGGAAATGGGTGACAAATCGGGGCAATTTAGGGCAATTTCTGCCTACCTAGCCAATATGGGGAAATAGGTGACAAATCGGGGTAATATCGCTATCTCCTTAAGCGATACGGGGATCTCACTAGTATTGCGATTTCCTTAATTTATGTTACCTTTCAACAATTATTTTTAATTTACTGAGCTCAGTACCCTTTTCCTGTTAACAGTAAGTTACTCCTTTAGTAACTGCTTTAGTTATCTGATCACTCCCCAGCCCACGCCCACAACACCGGTGTAGATAGCGGTTTATTTATTGTCTGCGCCACAACCCTACGATAGCACATTCAATGAACCAACATACTATCTTTACATTAAACATACACACAGACGACACACACATTCCAACACTTATCACAAGCACACATTACATCAGACTCTTTTTCTGGCCAAATTACTTAATTAAATTTAAAGTCTTACTTCTAGGTTCTTTTGGAGGAGACATAACATAACATAACATGAATGGCGAGAACAGGCCGTTCAGCCCAACTAGGCTCGCCAGTTTCCTTGTACCATCGTGAATATATCACTTCAGATACTCAATGACTCAATGGTATCTAGCTTTAAGTCAAGTCTGCTCTTGAAAACTCCCAAGGTCTCTGCCTCAACAATATGGTCAGGCAAGCTGTTCCACACCGAAATTACTCTTTGGGTGAAGAAATATTTCCGAATATCAGTGCTAAATTTACCTTTAGTCAGCTTCCATTTGTGACCCCGAGTTCTGCTAACAACACTTGGTTGAAGGAATCCTACATAATTCACTTTGTTAATCCCTTTAACATATTTAAAGACCTCAATCAAATCACCCCTTAGTCTCCTTTTCCTAAGACTAAAGAGATTAAGGATCTTCAGCCTTTTTCTCATAGCTTTCATCTTTAATACCCCGGAATTAGCTTCGTGGCTCTTCTCTGAACTTTCTCTAAAGCCTCTATGTCTTTCTTAAAGTATGGTCCCCAGAACTGTACACAATACTCTAGATGTGGTCTGACAAATGTGTTGTACAAAAGAAGCATCACCTCCTTGGATTTGAACTCAATACTTTTTGGCAATGTATCCCAGCATCCGATTGGCTTTTTAACAACTTCGGCACAATGGCTAGAGCCTGTGAGGGTTTGGTCAACAATCACTCCCAGATCTTTCTCTTGTGGAGCACATTCCAGTTTAAAACCTCCCATGAAGTAATCCCGTCTAATGTTTTTATTACCTACATGTACTACTTTACATTTCGCTACATTAAATTTCATTTGCCACATTTCTGCCCAATTCTGAATTCTATCCAAATCATCCTGAATCACTTTAGTGGACTCCAAACTATTTGCCAAGCCCCCAATTTAGTATCATCTGCAAATTTCACTAATCTGCTCTCAATATTCCTATCAAGGTCATTAATGTAGATGAGGAACAGCAGGGGTCCCAACACGATCCCTGGGGGACGCCACTCCCCACCCTACCTAGCTCAGATGATATACCACTGACCACCACTCTTTGTGTTCTGTCCTGCAACCAGTTATGAATCCACTTCAGAATACCACCTGTAACTCCAATGGAGCTCATTTTAAAAATTAGTCTCTTATGCGGTACTGTGTCAAATGCTTTCTGAAAATCCAAATATATGATGTCATAAGCCCTGCTCTGGTCATAAATCTTGGTGGCCTCTTCAAAAAATTCCAGAAGGTTTGTCAGGCATGACCTTCCTTTACTGAAACCATGTTGGCTATCCTCAAGATATTGTTACGCCCAAGAAATAAGTCCAGCTCATCTTTTTATGATAGATTCCAATATTTTGCACGCAATGCAAGTTAAACTGACTGGCCTGTAATTACCTGGCTCAGTACGGTCCCCTTTTTATATATTGGTATTATATTGCCCTGTTTCCAATCATTTGGTATTTCTCCAGTTTCTAAAGACCGTCTAAAGATGGCAGATAGCGGCTTAAAGATGATCTCACTAACTTCCTGAGCACTCTAGGATATAAGCCATCAGGACCCGCGCCTTATCTGCCTTTAGTTGATGCAACTTGTCTAATCTGACGTAATCCCTAACCTCAATTTCCGCTAAATAATCTTGAGCATTGGACAAGCCCTCTGGCCGAATAAAGACCCGCTCTAAGGTAAAATTCTCAACAAAGTAACCATTTAAGGTGTCCGCAATATCCTTATTATCATATAGCAGCGATCCATTTTTATTCTTTATGCACTTAACCTGCTCTTTGACTTTCCTTTTTCTGCTACAGTACTGAAAGAAGCGCTTAGGGTTAGTTTTTTGCCCCCTCTGCAATTTGTCTTTCATACAGTCTTCTAGCATTCCTCAGCTCTTTTTTTGACCACAGCCCGCATTTTACAGAATTCGCCCTTAGTAATCTCATTGTTATCCTCTATGTACATCTTATAAAAGATTCCTCTTTTCCCTCAAACTCCTACGAATAGCTGCTGTCATCCACTGAGGATTCTGCTTTTTCAGCTTACTTTTGGGCACCTTTTGGAATGAATTTACATTGCGAATCAAGTAAAACCCCTTAAATCTTTCCCACATCTCATTTACAGACTCACAGTCCAGGAGTGTCTCCCATTTTGTTTCACTTAGATATGACCGCATCCTGTCAAAGTTTGCTCGCCTAAAATTAAAAATTTTTGTTTTTGGAGACACCTTTTTAACTTCCCATGAAACCTCAAAATTAATAGTAGAGTGATCACTTGTCCCAAGTGGCTCCAGTACCTCAACATTGCTAATTCTATCTGGGTCATTACAGAGCAGCAAATCTAAAATTGCCTTCTCTCTTGTAGGTTTATTAACATACTGCACCAAAAAAATTATCATTTATGACATCTAGAAATTCTTCCTCCCCCCTACCCTGTCCTTTCACTATTTCCCAATCAATACCAGGATAATTTAAGTCTCCCATAATAATAGTCCCTCTTCCTCTACAAGCTTATGTAATCCTCTTAAGGAGCATTTCATTGACTGTACTGTCCAAAGCTGGTGGTCGATAGCATACACCTATGTTTAAACCAGTCTCGTGTTTGCCAGTGAGCCTGACCCAGATATCTTCACAAGGCACGGAATATTCAATTTCAGGAATTTCCTGCACATTTATGTTTTCGTTCACATAGAGTGCTACACCCCTCCTCGCCTATTACATCTATCCTTCCTAAAGAGCTTATAACCTTCTACATTATATTCATCTCCATCCTCTTCACTAAGCCATGTCTCTGTAATCCCAACTATGTCATAGCCTTCACTAATCATAACGGCCTCAAGTTCTTGAAATTTATTTTTAATGCTTCTTGCATTTAGATAAAAACATTTCAGGTTATCATGAACGCTCTTCCCTTCGATTTCCCATGCGCCTGCTGCTCAAAGCCCCTCACCATGCTTTTTTTTGCTTTAAAAATATATCATCAATAGTGCATGTAACGCTGTCAGCTTCCATCAGGGCAGTCTCGTTTCCCTCTGTGTAACACTCTCTAACCTCCCTGCCCCCCAAGTCCCTAGTTTAAATAACTCTCTGCTACCCTCAACATACGCTGACCCAGTGCAAAGGTACCCCTCCGGTTCAGGTGTAGCCCATCCGGCTTGAACAGGTCACCCCTGTCCCAGAAGTAGTTCCAGTGCCCCATAAACCTATACCCCCTCTTTCCTACACCAGGTTCGAGCCACGTGTTAAACCTCCAGATAAAATTCTGTTTCCCTCTGCTTGCACGTGGTACCGGTAGAATCCGGAGAACACTACCGTGGAGGATCTGCTCCTAAGCTTTTCAGCTAATTCAACAAATTTGCTTTGCAGAACCTCAAACCTACCCTTACCTATGTCATTAGTCCCAACATGGACCATGACAACTGGATCCCTCCCCGCTCTGGCCAGGAGCTTGTCCACAGACGCTCAGGAGGTCTCCTACCTGGGCACCAGGCAGGCAACACACCGTCTGTGAGACTCCTTGTCGCGCGAACAGACTAAACTGTCTATTCCTCTAAGTATTGAGTCCCCCACTATCAATAACTCTCTTTTCTGAGGGGTAGAGGCCAACAGGGTGCCCTGCTGCTCATCAGTCCCTCACTCTCAGGGTCAGGGGCCAATTCGAGTTCCTGCAAGGGCCGGAATCGGTTGGACACCTCAACCACTGGAGGAGCTGTCGCTGTGCGGTGTGCACGCCCTTTCCTGCGCTGGACGTCCCACCGTCACCCAACTTTCTCCCTGCCTGCTCTGGGGTCCCCACACCACCCTGCTTTGGCGTACAAACCATTTCTCTAAATGACATACTACTTAGTTCCTCTAGGAACTCTACTGATTATGAACTATGTCGTGCCGCCAACTGGCCCTGAAGAACAAGGATCTTGCTCTCCAGATGCTCAATTAGCTGGCACGGTGACAGACAAACCCACCCTGGAAATCTCTTTCCAAAAGTGCGATCATCCTGCAACCGTCACATAGTTTTGGCCACATTTTGAACCCCCTACCTAATGACCTCGCTCACCCTAGATAACAAAGAAAATTACTAATGCCGAGACAGAAGCTCAGGAACCACAATTTATTAATTAACCTGAGAAGCCCTAAGCAGCAGTCACAATAGAAACCGTGGGGAAACTATGTGAATGGATAATAAGCCTCTTTTAACAGGGGCTTAGTTTTAGTGAACAGAAATGAAATACCAAATTGAGAAACTCTATCGATAATAAGCACTCCTAATAAGCCAACTTGAATTTATCTTGACCCGGTACTATTAATATACTAACCCAAAAGTCTCACAGGGCTTAGCTGAGAACCCAGATAAAAGACTGGCTATACTACACCCAGGAGAAACTGGAGGAGGGAGGAGGCGGAGCACTCGCAAAGCTTTCGTTTAAATTCAAGGGTAATCGAACGGACGACTAAAGTGACTGCTGTCCTATTGACTAAATACTAAATCTCAGATCCCCAGCCAAAAAGCAAACAGTAACTATCTAGCTAGCCAGCCACAAATACAACCAAGAGTAACCGAGATAAGAGTTAAGCCTCGGTTCCCTTTAATTAAAACGGACCCGAATAAACAAGTCGTTTACTTGTGAGCGAACTATACATGGTATCTCCCCAACAAGCTGTCGCTGAGCACTCAAACAAGCAGTTAAACTTTAATCAGCTGATCAAGGCACCGCAACCGGAGGAAAATACAAAGATAACGTAATTTGCAATGTGTTTAATCAGAAGAGCCCTTCGATGATAATAAAATGCGAAAAAAGACAAAAACCCCGGTTCGTTAATATTCAAGCTTGGAAATGCGTTTATGCGGTAATGCGGTCAGGATAGAGAACGAAGGGACTAAAAAACCCGGTGAACGTCAATATTTATTGGCTAGAAGACTGTATGAAAGGCAAGCGACCAAGTATGAAACCAAACCGGGTTATAGTTAGATATCCCGTAATTTGATATATTCCTGGCGTTGAGAGCTTACAATAGTTTGTTAGCTAAATCAGCTACAGAAAAAAAGCAGGCGACAGTGTACCTCAGTCCTTGAAAACAACTCTGACTTACTTTGTATATCACACAATTCACTAAGTTAGACAATTACTTCGTTTAGTTTATTCTTTAAATTTAGCGTTTAAATTTATTTTACTTTACCTTACTTTGCTCCCCGGAGACTGAAACCCCCTCAAAAAAAACCCCAAAAAACCCCGTCGCTTTTTGTTTGACCAGATTAGCGACTTAATTTGGCTGTTTGCTCACCGAGTTGTTAAAGGGGGAAAAAGGGGAAAAAAAAAGATGATGGAGGAAGATTCTCCCTGCCCCTAATGCGACAAAGGTTATACCTCGGGAGCAAATTGTCTAATCTCTAATACTGTTTGAGCCTGAACACACAAATTAGTTTCCAGATAACTCCGTCTAAACAAGAGTAAAACTTCAGATTCGATCCCGCACGTCTTCCTCTGTCTCAACTCAAGCAGAATGACCACCAACGAACAGCGCTACAGCACAACCAAGAGGTCAGCCCAACACTTTAAGTTGCCTTGGTCCGGCTGGCTGCATACCACTCTGAAGTCCAACAATTATTTAATGCAGAAAAAAGACTCTGCTTACCTTATTTTTGTTATCATGGCCACTTGTTGAATTCAGAGTTAGTAAGCTTCCATATCGGACCTCTGGCTCCTTCCTTCTCTTCCTCCTGGCTGTCAGGCTCGCCAATTGTTGTGGGAAAATACTTTGTCCGAGCAAGTGGACAAACTGTTCCACTGACTCATGCAAATCTATCTCCAAAAAATAGATCCATTCTCCAGAGTCTGATATAATTGGGTTTATTGTAAATCCACCCAGAAGAAGCACAAAAGAAACCCAGACTGGTCTGCGCAAACCACGAGCATTCATTCTTCATCAATCACCCCACGCCGACTGCCCTTCAGCTGTCCAACCCCTCATTTTTATTTACCTTTTTTCACGTTTCTTTAGGTGGGATTAAACGTGACTCTCTCCACCTTGCCTAATATTACTAATTCTGATTGGTAAATTGTCCCATGGCGACCCTCCTCCCTTAGCAACAGGTTTGCCATTACATCATAGTGTACCTTCATTTTTTACACCACAAGGGACACTCAAGACCACACCTAAGTCTCCCAAACCTTGGGTTCTCCTAAAGTTTAGCAAGTTATCTGAGGACATGGATGGTTCCAGAACACTCAGGTGCGCATGCTCAGGTAGTGGGACCAGGCTGACCGATATGGCCATTCCGGAGGGTTAGCTCACTAGGCCGGCCTTGAGGGTTCTGCAGGAGCGTCTTTATCAGGTTTTTTGACAGATTTATGAGTTTTTGCCTCTTTCTCAGCTCCAAACTCCCTCTCAGTATTTTTAAAGGGCCATATGAACCTGGTTATGTTCTGTTGAACTGTGATTAAAGTAATACTTTCATTTTTACAGTATTTAAGATTATTTTCCCACCACAACAGAGCGACTAACAATCAGGCCCATCCAATCAGTTCTGTCTCTATTACTTTCCATTTCGACGCTAAGTAAAAAGTCACTACGGCAGGCCGACCAAAGAAAACGGCCAAGCTGTAACAAAAGTTTATCCGATTTCTACCTTTTTCAAAGAACCAGTAACACACAATTGAAAACTCACTTGATTCGTCTCTGGATTTGTTACAGGCTGTGCGATTTGTTGAGTTTGGTCCTGGTAAAAATGTATCGACTTTAAAGTGTTGTGGTGCGAATGTGGCATGTTATCGATATTGTGTTGTTGGCTATTTGAAAAACGTAGACATCCGACAAACTTTTGTTACAGCTTGGCCTTTTTCCTCAGTAGGCCTGTATGTGTCAATTATGCGGCAATCTCCGCCCCTCTCACGAGGTATGGAATCTAAGGCCGACCCCAAGCTTACAAATGGGATCTCAAGCCCGAAAGGGGCTTGAGATCAGGCTAATCCCGTGCCGATCTTGAGCTAATCCCTTATCCTGCCTTTGTGCAATAGGCCCCAGCTCGTATTTCGTGTCCTAGAAGGTAGAAACGCTGTATATCTACAAATGTCAGTTCTATGCGGCTATTTCCGAAAGATAAGTGAAACATTCACTAACCTCAAACGGACATTTGATTGACTGTTTCATGCGCACATCACGGAACTAGCATGGAGAGACATTTGTCGCTTTATTATTCAATCAAATAGAACAGATTTGCAACCAAAAAAGAGATTTGAGAGCAAGAGAGAATAAGTGGCAATCAAAAAAAAATTTTGAGAACGAAACAGAATAGGTTGCAATTGGAAAAAAAATGTTTTGAGAGCATATTTCTTCAACTTCAATCAAAAATAATGTTTGTAAGTAAAAACGTATGATTATTTTGCTTATAAATCAGTCCTCTTAGCTTGCAAGTAAAAAAAAAACTTTTGCTAGAAAATCAGTCTTCTTTGCTTGCGAGTTAAAAAGTTTTGCTTGAAATTCAGTCCTCTTTGCTTGCAAGTTCTAAGGTTTTGTTTACAAAGTCAGCTGCACTTAATCGGCGGGGCCTATGCTGATGAATGAGAGAAGAGTTTTTATTGGTGGGTTTTACCTGGCTCCAGTGCGGGCTACAACCTCCGCGTTACACTCACTTTTCCTTCGTGTTATGCTACCGGGAGAAAAGTTGATAGTCTATTGCCCTTTGAAATTTAACCCCCGAATTCATAAAGGGTGATGATCACCCAATTATTTTAGTCACGTACAACTAATGTACGGTGGCTAAAACAGAGGAGTGCGCGTGTGGATAAACTCCTGTGACTAGCGCAATTCAGGTAGAACATAATCGGGTGTTTACCCATCCGTGTACAAGTTCCCGCTTAGCCGATGTGTAGTGGTGTCATGTGCATGGTATTACGAAATATGTGTGCCAAAAGGGTATGCCTATCTGAAGAAACCCGGAGATCGCGGCACATGTGCTCTGCTGATTTCCGCTCAATTGAGAAAGTCAGGACCAAAATGTCGAAAAAAGCCGCTGACAATTTCACCCATGACCAGAAAATGGGTCTAATTGAGTGTGTAAAAGGTAGGAGAACAGTTATAGAGGATAAAAGAGTGACACCGATGCCAATCGAAAGAAAAAAACTGAACTGCATCAGGTGGTTGCAGACAAATTGACAGTTGAGACTGAAATAGCGTTTTCTGTTATAAAAACGTGCAGCATTAATGCCTCCTGGGTTAACGATTGCGACGTGGGTGCCGTCAATAGCACCGATCACTCCTGGAAAATTATCTACGACATGAAATCCTTGAATAACTGCTCGTCTTCCATTCTCTTTCTGGGGAAATCTTATGAAGTGGTTTTTCCTGGCACATATTGCCTCGGTAATACGACAAACTATTTGACAGGAGGTAGCCTGTGATACACCACACATGTCACCAACAACCATTTGGAATGCACCACATGCATCAAAGCGCAGGGCATTACAGAGTTGGTGTACTGGAAGACGGGCATGGTTTCGTCTTGTGGGATGGTGAATGTCTGCTTTGATTAGGCCTAGAATATAACGGTATGATGCTTTAGAAATTCTGTATCGCTTGACAAATTTCGTGTCGCTGTACTCTTCTAAAGGATTCGTCCTGTCTTTGAAAACCCTCAATTCGGCACCTTGCCTTTGGTCAGCCATCTCTTCCTGTGCTATTTCAATTATGCGCAAGAGATCCATGGTCATACGTCCAGCCACACAAGCAAGCCAACAGAGAATTGGTAGCTTGTACGCGAGAAAAACAAGCCCCCTGGGACGATTAGAATTTCTTTTGTTACTTAAGACAGGTGTGATTAACTATGTACGTTGGATAAACAGCAGCTGATCTGATCTCTCTTTATGAATTCGGGCCTAAATTTGTCCGCTCGATCATCACCTGTTTATACACTGTTTAGCCAAGTTAACCGTGATCAAGTGAAAAACACCCTTTATGAATTCGGGGGTAAGTGTTTCCCATATGTTATGAATTATGCTAAATAGCGTAGGCTACAGCCTGCCGTACTTTCACAACATCAAGAATAAGTAATGAATTATAATGCCCTGCTGCTTCAAGCACGCTGATTAGGAGCAACATGGTTGCCCCCCTCCACTCACAAGTCACGGCCTGAGCAGAGCAGCCAACGTTGGAATGAGTGAGTGAGTAACAGGGAGGCGTATACAACGTAAGGCTGTAATTTAAACATTTACCCCCGAATTCATAAAGGGTGATGATCACCCAATTATTTTAGTCACGCTCAACTACTGTACAGTGGCTAAAACAGAGAAGTACGCGTGTGTATAAACTCCCGTGACTAGCGCAATTCAGGTAGAACATAATCGGGTGTTTACCCATCCGTGTATATAAGTCCCCGCTTAGCCGATGTGTAGTGGTGTCATGTGCATGGTATTACGAAATATGTGTACCAAAAGGGTATGCCTATCTGAAGAAACCCGGAGATCGCGGTACATGTGCTCTGCTGATTTCCGCTCAATTGAGAAAGTCAGGACCAAAGTGTCGAAAAAACGCGCTGACAATTTCACCCATGACCAGAAAATGGGTCTAATTGAGTGTGTAAAAGGTAGGAGAACAGTTACAGAGGATAAAAAGAGTGACACCGATGCCAATCGAAAGAAAACTGAACTGCATCAGGTGGTTGCAGACAAATTGACAGTTGAGACTGAAGTAGCGTTTTCTGTTATAAAAACTTGCAGCATTAATGCCTCCTGGGTTAACGATTGCGACGTGGGTGCCGTCAATAGCACCGATCACTCCTGGAAAATTATCTACGATATGAAATCCTTGAATAACTGCTCATCTTCCATTCTCTTTCTGGGAAAATCTTATGAAGTGGTTTTTCTAGCACATATTGCCTCGGTAACACGACGAACTGCTTGTCAGCAGGTAGTCTGTGAAACACCACACGTGTCACCAACATCCATTTGGAATTCACCGCATGCATAAAAGCGCAGGACAATACATAGTTGGTGTACTGGAAGAAGGGCATCGTCTTGTGGGATGGTGAATGTCTGCTTCGATTAGGTCTAGAATATAACGGTATGATTCTTTGGAAATTCTGTATCGCTTGACAAATTTCGTGTCGCTATGCTCTTCTGAAGGATTCGTCCTGTCTTTGAAAACCCTCAATTCGGCACCTAGCCTTTGGTCAGCCATCTCTTCCTGTGCTATTTCAATCATGCGCAAGAGATCCATGGTCATACGTCCAGCCAGGGGCGTAGCTAGGGATTTTGGGCCCCCAGAAAGAAAATTACACAGGCCCCCCCCAGCTGGCCAGCCAAACAAGAAAAAGTTTTTTTTTTTTTTTTTTACAAATATCTATGCATTTTATGTATTTTTTGAACTCTTAATTTCCTTGTATTAAAAGCAATAGTTTATTTCCTTCACATTACTTCGTGTTTATTAGCATATTCCCAAAGTAGGATATAATATCTACCATTTAAGCATCTAACCCCCACATTCGGACAATTCTTATAACACTGCATATATATTTCTTGATTTTACCCCTAGTGGTTCTTTATGTACCTTACACGGTTGCACTTAATAAAATCACAACACACCAGGTTCTTTCAAGTTTGAACAAGATTCCAACTGCTGGGTTTTATTCATAGGTGAAAAAAGTACACAACTATTGTACTCAAGTAGAAGTACAGTTACTCTGGTTAAAATTAACTTAAGTAAAACTAAAAGTACTGGTTTATAAATCTATTCAAGTGAAAGTAAAAAGTATTCAACACACACGCACACACTTAACAATTTTTGATAATCCGGCGAAATGCTATTCGTAAAGCAACACTGACATAGGAGGTTGCATTGGCTAAAGCTGTTTGGATGCACGTTGTTATAATAACAAGGAGAGGCAAAGTTGTGCATTGCAATGCAGACGCAACAATAACTGGCACCAATCTGGCGCACTTACATGAGCCATCACCTGAATAAATGCCAGGTATAGCCTATCGGAGACTGGCACGCAATCAGTGCACTTGCTAATGAGAGCCTGCAGTATCACCGATCGTGTGACATTATTTAACCATCCATCTACAACAAATATGATCAGACAGATACATCATTGAACACATACACAAAGCACATTCGCCAAACTGTGCAAACAGGCAATCTCTCAAATTGGAAAAAAGCACCACGGCGGATGCTGAAAAGACAGCTTACTAACAACAAGCCAAACATCACCACAGCGGGTGCTCTCTCGCTCTCTCACGCACAGATACACACACGCACGCAATCACCCCAACTTCTCCAACTCTAAGGCTAGGCTGCCTCACTGAGACCACAACCAATCACAAGGCCTACATAACCATGCAGTATGCCGAAGCCGAAAAGGACACACACACAGTCGCACACACTCATCTATTCGTCCAGTCGCCCACTTGCTTCACTGTCCCACCAGCCGTCAAGTCGTCTGTGCTAGCAGCTGTAGCATCTAACGATACCTCAGCACCTACTGCTTCAGAGGAGCGCTTGGCTTCAGGGTCACTGGGTGGGAAAGGAATCAGAGGATCCTCCGTTTTGGTAGCGAGAGGGCCCACTGTGCTAGCTGCCCCAGCATCGTCTTTCGTGCCTCTTCATCTCCGAGTGCCACACTTTTGAATGTGAACCCAAAGCGTACGAGTGATACACTCTGGTTTAGTTTTCGCTCGTTCGCCATTTTAGTACAACTTCTCAACGTTGTCTTTCTTCTGTTTGGCGCGCATGGCTAATTTGCATACGTGACTGGCTGGCTCCGCTTGGCAAAAAAATAGAACATATGTGTGAATAAATGTTTTGAATTCTTTATACTGGACATGGTGAGCTTAAAAACATTTTAGTGACCATTAGTGACAATAAAATATTTTTTTTTATTTCTTAAGACAAAATTTGAGACCCATTCAAATTTTGCTTTGGAGGCTTTCAGAGGGTCTCATGGGTTAATCCCCCCGTATTTCGCGCACTGCTCCAGCCAACGAGCAATATAAACAAGAGGCGCTATGTTACGATTTCAATGTGCAAGTCTGGCCGGCATCTTGTGACGGGCGTCCATCACAGAAAGGTGCAGCTAAGTGGATTCATGCCTTCCAGAAATTTTGATTTCCACTGAGTGCCATACAGGCCTAACAAGCGAAAAATACCGCAGTACTTTGAATCACTCCCGACTTAAGGCACGTCCGAAAACCGTTGAAATCAGCAGCCGCTGTCAGTAGATGCGAATAGATGTTTACTTGTTCCTCATTCATCGTAATGTCAGTGTCCGGTCTGCACCATGCAGCTTCTATCAAAAAAAAAAAAAAATAGTCATAGATACGTGTCTGATCCAATTACAAACCAATTATTGTTTTTTCTTTTTTAATAGATAGGCCTACGTGTCAGATTCAATTACAAACCAGCGTTTTTTTCTCTCTAAACTAATAAGCATGTTTCACGACTTGGCTGCGGTCACAATAAGACACTTGTTATCAAGGTTCGGCATTTGCGATGCTAATTTATCTTACTAGTTGACAAGTGTCCGTCCTGATCGTACTGCTAGATAAATAGACCCAGCCTGACAGAACGAGATCAGTCATAATATTACCGTATCGACTACCGAAGGGTTTTAAGATGGCCTGGGTGTTTACCACTGTATTTTCAAACATTCCCAATGGAAAAATATCAATCGCTCAGGGGTCCGCTTCCGAATTCACAGATGCTCACTTACGTCGTAGGAACCATTGACAATGAATGGACCTACTTTGTCAGCTGCTAACTTAATTGGCAACAACGCTTTTGGTAAACGCAATGGGCGATAATAGACCGAAATGGCGCTTCAAGCTAACTCTTCTCTAGTTATCGGTCAGAAAAAGGCCGGAAATAAAAACGCTGCTGAATGATTATTATTGATATTTACCGAAATATTAACCAGAGCGTGTTTGTTTACATGGGTTCAAGCGGCAGGCACGCCCGTCATAGACGGCGGCCAGCTCCGCACACATTGGAACGACCAACGTAGCGCCTTTAGTTTAAATATCTCGTTGGCTCCAGCGACCTCCAGGCTTGCAGAGGTAGGAAGCCATAAACTTAAGGCGGCATCACACTTCCTGTTTAGTCACCTTTCTCCTCTCCTTTAGGCTTGCTGTCCCGCGCAGCGCAAGGGGTGGACTATACCATTTGTATATTTTAAAAGGGGGGAGCAGAGGCCCCTAGTATTTGATTTTACTCTATTTGAGACCAACTTTAATCTTTTGACCAATCCATTTAGTTGCTTTTGATTCAATAATGACATTAATTACTAATAAAAAAATAAATTAATAATAAAAATTACACTTTTCATTCCAGGCTTCTCAAGGGGCCCCCTCCCACTGTGGGCCCGGGTAATCCGTACCCTCACCCCCCCCCCACCCACCTACCTACCTACCTACCTCCCGTGCTACGCCCCTGCGTCCAGCCACACAAGCAAGCCAACAGAGAATTGGTAACTTGTACACGACAAACAAGCCCCTTGGGACGATTAGAATTTCTATTGTTACTTAGACAGGTGTGACTAACCATGTACGTTGGATAAACAGCAGCTGATCTGATCTCTCTTTATGAATTTGGGCCTAAATTTGTCCGCTCGATCATCACCTGTTTATACACTGTTTAGCCAAGTTGACCGTGATCAAGGGAAAAACACCCTTTATGAATTCGGGGGTTAGTGTTGCACGGTACCCGCGGTACCAATACGTCACGGTTCCTACTATACCAGAAAATCTGCACCACAGCACTACCGTGGATTACTAAACTACCGCTGAACCCGGTGCTTGTTTCCACTGTGTAGCGGGCTGAGGCTACTCCTCCAAGCTCCTGTTCTTACTACACGCTGTTCTGATGACAAGCACACACACACGGCGAATAATTTAACAAATCCCCGAACGTATTTCTAACCAGCCAGCGTTACTGGTCCATACAGTGCGTTTTTCTTCCATAATACACATTCTACATGTGTAGAAGGAACCGTGACGTTTTGGCACCGCGGGTACCGTGCAACACTAAGGGCCGATTTCACGAAAGTGTTTTAAGGTTTACAAGCGGATAATTTTCTTAAGCAATGTTTCCATTAATACGGCTGAAGTCCGGCTGCGGGGCAGACACGGGACATCGCGTGCGTCCTCAGCGTTTCCATAGAAACGGCTGAACTACGCTGTTCATCCGTTCCCGTCCTCATGGCAGGACCCAACTCAGCACTACTTAAACAGCGCCTCATGGTGGGCGAAGAGCTCATCATAATAATTGGGTCATTCTACAGAAACGGCCACTTTTGGGATAGCATTATGTAAAAAAATATATGAATTTTCATACATTTAAACTTCAGTAACACTAACCATTTTGCTTTATGAATCCACAAAAATTAGAGCTTAATCGATTATCATTATTTTTCTACACTCGCTTAAAACATGCTTCTGCTGCATTTTTTGTAATTGGTGTTACCTCATAAATTCACAAGTTTTCAATAGTTTTAAGAAATAATATTGCTTAAAATATTCTGTACACATAGATAGACAAAAAAATATATATGTATGACGCCTTTTCAAAGGCTTAGAACAAAGATAATCATAGTAACATAAATGATGGTAACACCAGTGACAATTTTCATGTCAAAGCCATTTTACAAAATGGCAGTAATAGTAATTCAAACCAAATGTTGCTATTCATGTTGGCCTCATTAAAATGCATAATAAAATCCAATTGTATTACATTTCTTTGAACTTTCCTTCTCATAAAATGGGTAACACCAGTGACACCTTCTAAAATCCCCACATGAAATTGTGAGATTAAGGGTCACTTTTACAAAATATGAAAAGAGGCCGCAGACTTATCATGTTCATTCCATGACAGTCTCTCAACAAGTTGTTTGCTCAGTAGGAAATGATGTTATAAATGTTTTTATTTTTTTCAGAATAGGGATTATTGTGAAGTGGTAACACCAGTGACATGACACCCGGGGACAGCCATTTCCATTCAATTATTTCTAACAATGAGGTGGAATTTTATTAAGTTTTGCTATCCATTTCATAAATGTCATATTGGTGTAAAAATTATTGCATTCAAAATGTGGGGAAAATTTATTTTAAAACTTAAAATCTGACATTAAACCTCCACACATTAGCCTGGGGACATGCAATTTTCATGTGCCTCAAATTTAGTATGATTGGTTAAAAATGAATTTGACCCAATGCCAATGCTCAAATTGGTATTACTATTTAAAGAACATCTTATATTACTCAAATATATACATCTAATGTGAATATTTGTTGTGATTCTGCCTGTTTGCTATGTTTCTGATCTGTCTGCCATGTTTATTCTGTATTGCCTGGTTATTGTTTTGTCATTTGGTTACTTAGTTATGTTCATGTATTGTCTTAGTTTAGTTTTTCCATGTTTTGCATTTTGCCATAGTTACATTCCGGTCCATGTTTTTGTTATCACCATGCATTGCACTTTGTCTCCCCCTGTCTGGTCTCTTGTCTCTTGTCTGCTCACAGCCCCAGTATTGCGTGCCACTCTTTCGGGTGATTTAATGGATTCTGGTTTTCAACCATTCCTTCCATTCTCGTTTACTTCCTTCATCTTGCTTTTTCTGGATTACTAACCAATACTAACAGTTTGTTGTTTTTGTTAAATTACTAACCAAGACTAACGTTGTACATAGTACTAACTTACTAACAAGCACTAGGGATTGTATAGCTGCACTCTACTAATTGACTAACGATCTCTCAGCATTCGCCCTGTTCTAGTCTCCGCCTCTTGCCCTCACTCAATTTACTTTGCTGTGCTTACAGCAGATTCTCTGCACCTGTCTAATCACTGTTCTGCCACTCACTCTGTGCACATAGAAATCCGGATCTGTTTGTTCTGTCGATAGGCTGTCTTGTGATCCCTGTCCGCGTTTTGGCCTTTGCCTATTTCATGTGATTAGGTTCACCCTCATGTTTCCTTCCTTTGTAATTAGCCTCATTTCCTGCACCTGTGTTCTATGTATCATGTGATCTCCCAGGAGTGTATATTAGGTGTCTTTTCACAGCACTTCCTTGTCAGAACGTTTCTCTTGTTTACCTGTGCTGCTATCGTCTTCGCCTTGTACTCATAGTGTTACTCTTCTGACT
The DNA here is from genome assembly GCA_029692085.1 of Gymnothorax javanicus. Classification (NCBI taxonomy): domain Eukaryota; kingdom Metazoa; phylum Chordata; class Actinopteri; order Anguilliformes; family Muraenidae; genus Gymnothorax; species Gymnothorax javanicus. The sequence goes on along the minus strand of CM056199.1, from coordinate 6,354,402 downwards.
GGACCGTCCGACTTAGGATTTTTGGCTCTGCTTTTTGGTACTATTGTCTGCATCTGTTCACGAACCCTTTTTGCCCGACTACGAGTTTTGTGTTTGCTGCCCTGTTAACGGTTTGGATTACGCCCACTGGATTTTGACTTTTGCTTCTCTGACAAACCTGTGCCTGTGTACCGAACCTGTTTTTGCCCGACCACGAGTGCTGTGATTGCTGCCCTGGTTTTCGACTCTGATTCTGCCCTACTGGATTGTGATTTTTTTTTTTTTTTTTTTTTTTTTTTTTTTGGACTTCGTACCTTTGCGTTCTGCCCTGCGGGGGTTTCCCCCCTCGCTTAATAAACTCTCATCTACTGCACTGCTTGGTTCTCGCGTCTGGTTCCTGAGCGTATCCTCACAATATTAGCTATATTTGCAAATAGTATGCAAAGCCAAGGGACAAGAAAGTGGCTTTTTCTGTAGAATGACCCAATTAAAAGCTAAATTTTAATACAGAAGAAAAACTAACAAAAAGCACCGTTAAAGATGATAAAAAGATAAAGATGGCTGGAATTATGTTCTGTTGAATAATAAAGTCAGATTCTGAAGATTCTGCTTCATCCTCTGAATTGCAAGAATTAGATGAAATTATGTTCAAACTCCGTAAAACTGTCGCATGAAAACCACTACTCTGCTATCATGGAACAAACTTAAGCGTGTTATACACAGGAACACTTCTGATTCAGAAATCACAAAGGTATCGTGGCATTACAAAGCTCATAATTTAAAGCGGCAATATGCTTTTGATTCACTGAGAATGGTATGTTGCTGCAGAAACCTCGGCTCTGCTCTGAACAGGGCAATAAATACACATTGCTTCAAAGGTACTCACTTGTTAACAGAATAAAGAGGGGAAACCCCTTTGAACTATAGGGAAGTCCTCGTGCGATTCGTGCGCGCCGGAGCTGGAATCGCTCCCTGGTCCGATCGGAAAAACAAGCATGCGGCTCCGCTCCAGGAGCCGGGTGAAAATCGCGTGGATGGAAACACTTCATCTATAGACAATGATATGCGATTTTTGACGTACCCGTGTCTGCACCGGCGACTGACTTCAGCCGTAGAAATGGAAATATAGCTTTAATCGCCTGTTTAGCATGCGTTTAATTTTAATCACCGTTTTACGAGGAGCAATCGTCTGCGTGCGTTTAAATATTTTAAACGCCTGCGGTCAAATAACAAAAGAAAACTTAAACGCTCGTGAGGATATGTTTAACTCGTGAAAACTACTACCACAGATTGATTTGCACCAAAATGAGTGACGCCGACCTGCCTTCATCTGGTTGCCTGGTAGATTTTGAGCAAGACTTGCGCCTTTTCTGGAACAGAAATGCATAAATAAAGTAAATGAAATGAATGCATAAATTAGTTGCTTTCTTCAGTTTCTTATTCACTTAATAGAGGGGTTTTGCGAGGCCACGTTTTTCGTTTACAGTTTCCAAAAAGGCTACCGTGAGTGAAGACTGAACTGCATTTTTACTCTTCACCGATAATGAAAACATTAATCAAACGTCAGTCTGCTGATAAAGCTTCTTATCTCCATATTGATATGAAACAAAAACCTCTTTGTCCACTATACTTACATACAAAATTAAACATTTTTTAATTATATTTTAAATTATATTTATATTTTTTTTAATTTTATATTTATTTTTTTATTGTCCTGTAAAGGTTATCATTTTGAAGATACGAGGTTTTATCAGCAGGTCGACGATATGAAATCACCACGAATGCCGAGGATGAAACAATTTTGGTGAAAGATGCGTGTGACGTCAGCATCTTGCTCAGGTCCACAGGACACACAAAGGAAGTTTAACATTCTTTGAAGCAAAGTGAAATTCTCGCCAGGTTTTTTTTTTTATTTTTATTTTTGCCGACATGTCTGTGCGAAATGCGTGTCCACAACGCAACTACCCTTACATACGGGGTTGTTAACCGGTAACGACAATTGGGAATGCCCATTATGCAATGGCAGGTTGTCATAATTTGACCGCACCTGTTAAGTCTGAGGGCTAAACGCAAGGTTATCCGCGTGCAGCTTAACGTGCGATGATCCCATCTTGTGAAATGGTGTTTAAACGTTCGTTTAGCTGTCCGCGCGCAACGGCATTTTAATATGCATTTAAAATTTAAACGCATGTTAGTTATACGCACGCTAAAATGCTTCTGTGAAATCGGGCATAAATGTTTGAACCACAGCCCTACGGTGTATACGCCTCCCTGTAACTCACTCACTCATTCCGACGTAGGCAACTCTGCTCTGGCCGTGACTAGTAAGTGGAGGGGGGGGGCAACCATAATGGTGCTAATCAGCGTGCTTGAAGCAGCAGGGTATTATAATTCATCACTTATTCATGTTGTGAATGTACGGCAGGCTGTAGCCTACGCTATTTAGCGTAATTCATAACTTATGGGAAACATTTACCCCCGAATTCATAAAGGGTGATGATCACCCGATTATTTTGGTCACGCACAATTACTGTACGGTGGCTAAAACAGAGAAGTACGCGTGTGTATAAACTTCCGTGACTAGCGCAATTCAGGTAGAACATAATCGGGTGTTTACCCATCCGTGTATATAAGTCCCCGCTTAGCCGATGTGTAGTGGTGTCATGCGCATGGTATTACGTAATATGTGTACCAAAAGGGCATGCCTATCTGAAGAAACCCGGAGATCTCGGCACATGTGCTCTGCTGATTTCCGCTCAATTGAGAAAGTCAGGACCAAAGTGTCGAAAAAACGCGCTGACAGTTTCACCCATGACCAGAAAATGGGTCTAATTGAGTGTGTCAAAGGTAGGAGAACAGTTATAGAGGATAGAAAGAGTGACACCGATGCCAATCGAAAGAAAACTGAACTGCATCAGGTGGTTGCAGACAAATTGACAGTTGAGACTGAAATAGCGTTTTCTGTTATAAAAACGTGCAGCATTAATGCCTCCTGGGTTAACAATTGTGACGTGGGTGCCGTTAATAGCACCGATCACTCCTAGAAAATTATCTACGACATGAAATCCTTGAATGACTGCTCGTCTTTCATTCTCTTCCTAGAGAAATGTTATGAAGTAGTTTTTCCTGACACATATTGCCTCGGTGACACGACGAACTACTTGACCACAGGTAGCCTGTGATACACCACTCGTGTCATCACCAACCATTTGGAATGCACCACATGCGTAGAAGCGCAGGGTAATACACAAGTGGTGTACTGACAGAAGGGCATGGTTTCGTCTTGTGGGATAGTCAATGTCTGGTTCGATTAGGCCTAGAATATAACGGTACGATTCTTTGGAAATTCTGTATCGCTTGACAAATTTCGTGTCGCTATACTCTTCTAAAGGATTCGTCCTGTCTTTGAAAAACCCTCAATTCGCACCTTGCCTTTGGTCAGCCATCTCTTCCTGTGCTATTTCAATTATGCGCAAGAGATCCATGGTCATACGTCCAGCCACACAAGCAAGCCAACAGAGAATTGGTTACTTGTACACGAGATAAACAAGCCCCTTGGGACGATTAGAATTTCTTTTGTTACTTAGACAGGTGTGACTAACCATGTACGTTGGATAAACAGCAGCTGATCTGATCTCTCTTTATGAATTTGGGCCCAAATTTGTCCGCTCGATCATCACCTGTTTACACACTGTTTAGCCAAATTAACCGTGATCAAGGGAAAAACACCCTTTATGAATGCGGGGGTTAAATTTCAAAGAGCAATAGACTATCAACTTTCCTCCCGGTAGAATAACACAAAGGAGAAGTAGGTGTAACACAGAAGGTGTAGCCCGCGCTGGAGCCAGGTGAAACCCACCAATAGAAACTCTTCTCTCATCTATCAGCGTAGGCCCCGCCCATTAAGTGCAGCTGACTTTGCAAACAAAACTTTTGAACTTGCAAGCAAAGAAGACTGATTTTCAAGCAAAACTTTTTGACTCGTAAGCAAAGAGGACTGATTTTATAGCAAAGGTTTTTTACTTGCAAACAAAGAGGACTGATTTATAAGCAAAATGATCATACGTTTTTACTAGTTTTGATTGAAGTTGAAGAAATATGCTCTCAAAACATTTTTTCCAATTGCAACCCATTCTGTTTTGCCTCAAAAAATTTTTTTTGATTGCCGCTTATTCTCTTTTTCTCTCAAATCTTTTTTTGTTGCAAATCTATTCTATTTGATTGAATAATAAAGAGACAAATGTCTCTCCTCCATAAACTAAAGACTACATTGTATTTTGAAATGAACGTGCAGATGTGCACCTGAGAAAACACTGAGTGAGTAGTTTTATTTATTGAATCAATGATTGTTCTTTTTCACAATATGCCATTTCATGCACAAACGCCTTCATCTTTGTCAATGCTGTGTATTAAATATTTTAAATATAAACTTTATTTAATTACATTGCTCTCTCTAAAACATTTTAGGTAAGAAATGTATCATTGGGGAACTAGACCGTCGTATACAATGCAACGCACGTATCGGTTAGTATAGTTATGATTACCTCCGCTTCCCGTTGGGTAAAGGGCAAGGGCATCCCCAAGTTTACACTGTTTTTACACCCCTCCCCTTTATGAAGCTCCAATCATCGCTGTGAGGGAGACTTCACACGGAGTGACACTCCGTAGTGAAGTGCTACCGGTGAGGGAGCGGTTTGGAATTGTGCCCAGAATACATGCCCGGAAATCTCGGGTTAATATTGAACTTTCCCCTGAATCAGTTAGAATTTCTAATTAAATCCTTAAAGATGAATTTCACAGTGCGTGCTGGGAAACCTGAAGATTGCAAAGATATTTCGAGAATGATTATGGTGAGTGACCGGTGTTTAGACAATTTGTGCTGCCTTGCTACCATAATGCAAAGCGATTGTAAAGTCTTTTTTCGACTTATTATTGCAATATTAGTCAGTCTACAGTGCTAACTTGGTTATTACTTAGTGAATTATGACATAAGCAGATGTAATAAAAAATGAGTCGGATAAGTTTGTTTAAAGATACATGCCGCACGCTATTATCATCTTATTTCTACATTTTCAGGTAAACCCAACGTATATATGCAAATATATATCCGCTTACAGGTCGAAAGGCGCACTGAAAAAACATTTAGCCTATATGATTTTTGAAGATACTTAAGATGTAACCGAAGAAACAGAGCCCAAGATTTAGGCCCGCGCAAGCGACCCGCGAAGAAGCATATTTCGATGGGTACCAAAAATTGGCAGAACCCCTAACCGCCCCGAGAAAAAAAAAATAAATAAAAAAACCTTTCTCCTACGTTTGATGTGGGAAAATGCATTACTTCCGGGTAACGTATAGCTTATCAACATTGCATTCGTCCTCTATTACGCTTCCTCGACGATTTGCCTAATTTAATGTTGGTGGATTCGTTGAAATTGGCGGTGTAGTTTGTTTGGTAATAAATCTGGGATAATGTCGGAAAGAAATATAATTTGACGAAGGTGGAAAAATATTATGGTTATTATGCGCTTCAGAATTCACATATGCGTATACACACGACAATTGCCAATCTCAGGTGACGGCGTTCTGAAGTTGGCAGCCCCATTTTCCCGTTATTTTTTCATCATCAATTTCTGCCCATGGCTTCCCTCACCGTGTGCTGACCCTGTCGCAAGAGTCGTAGTGTATGAAATTCAATATGCAATCTCGTAGAGAGAATATTTTTCTCACAAAACTTGTTTTAGCGAGAACAATATTTTTGTGTTTACAGAAAAGTGTATACTACACTCTAAAAAATACTGGGCTGAAAACAACCCAAATTGGGTTAGTCCCAACCCAGTTCCTGGTTTAGTATAGGACAGAACACATACTGGGTTGACTTGACTTTATGACTTGGGTAGGAAATTTAACCCAGTATAAGGGTTCCTTTGTCAAACCAAATATTGGTAATTCTGACACAAATGTTGGGTTAATGCAACTCATTACTGGGTCAGGCCCACTAGCCCAATATTGATTTAAATTGACCCCTTGCCTCCTGGAGGAGGTCAATTTAAATCAATATTGGGCTAGTGGGCCTGACCCAGTAATGAGTTGCATTAACCCAACATTTGTGTCAGAATTACCAATATTTGGTTTGACAAAGGAACCCTTATATAACCCTTATAATTACATCATATATCATCAAAACAAAAATAAGATCAGTGAGAGGGAGAGAGAATGTGTGTAGGGGCGTACACACATACAGGCGATTTCTAACGGCTATTTCACCTACAATGGTGACCACAGGTGATGGGTAATCAAAATTTGATTCTGTTTAGGGAGGCATGGCCTTTAGTGGCACACATAGTTATTCTACGTGCGCCACGAATTCACATATTCTTCACATAATGCTCTTACATGTCAGATGTTGTACATCTAAACAAAATGGAGTATTGCGTAGCCTACAATTTAATTGGGAATGCATGAGGATAAGGTAACTCATTTTTTAATGTTGACATATTCAACAATATTAATAATAGGCCTATAATACAACAATATAAAATATTTACCTGCAAAAGTGTCAATCAGCTCCGGGAGTTGCCATTCTGTTAACTTTAGTTTAAGAAAGTCATCCATACTCAATTGCTATAGGGGAGAAGAAAAATATCTGTTAATATTCAATCAATGAACGGAAGTGTATTTTGCAGTCTATCTATCATGTGAAAATATAATGAAGTTACTGTAATCTAGTACCATCTAATGGTCTTTTATAATACCTCATATCATAGTGAATTTGTCTCGTGATTTGCCTCAGAAACGTGAATGGTCACTGATTACCTGCACTATTTGTAGTGAACCGCCCACAAAAATGTATATAAAAGCACTGTTTTTGTGTCACCCCCCTCAGAGAATTAGAAATATTCTCCAGTTTAATCTTAGTTATCATGCTACAACATTAGCCAACTAGCATTATCGCTATCATACTTGAAATGAGTTACACTTGGGCTAGCCTTATAGCATGCATGAATCATAGTTAGCTAGAAATCACTGTTGCTAAATGGATTATCAGAGCTAAAATGCTCCTCGTAACTGGCAATGCTGGCTAAGTGTGGATATTATAACCCAGGTGTAGACCACCATGAATCAAGATCAAGTGAGCTAAAGTCTGCTGTTTGAATGCAACGTTAAAAGGTGCCTTCACGTGCAATAGGAATTATGGTAAATACGAGTGACCGACGTGAAAATTGCACATGAATCCTCTCTCACGTCGTAATTTCCACTGGAGAACGGGGAGATAATTTTGATACACGAGTTGCTGAAATGAGAACCTTTCACCTTTTCAACATGGTGGGGAGCAAGGAAGGATTCATCGCGAATGGAAAATATTTCCTTTATTACCCGTTATGCTACTGTTAGCTGTTCATTTTATTCACAATTTTAACGTGCTCTCTACTTAAACTTAGCATCATCAAAAAAACTATCAAAAAACTCCAAGATGGCCGCGCACACGTCTCCGCGTTGTTTACTCTCTGACTCCTTGGTTTGATTAAATCTTTACCGATTTGTCAGTAAGTTTTTACCTCACATACTTACGGGTTAAATTGTCAAAAACCTGTCTGGAGACGAAACAAAACTTTTCACCAATTTTTTATCGATTTTTGCCACCACCGACACTCACCTGTCAGCTCGCTGGTTGCGTCCCGTGGGCTGTGGGTGCTACGGCAGGGGTTTCGTTCTGTGATTGTTTTGTTGGAGATCGTTGGTTGCGGGATTCTACTGTCTTCTCTGGGGTGACCAGTACCAGGCCAGCAGGAGTGTGAAGTTGTCATCCGGGTTTAGACCAGCTGAAGTACTCGCCGGCTCCAACTGTCCCGAACCCCACCTCCAGGTGCCCATGGGGGAGCAGGACTTCTAGCGTTGGCTGCCACCATCATCTGCTACTGCTGCTCACCTGGTTTCCTGGCGGTGCTGCGTGCTGGTTCTGGACGTGAGTGTTCGGTCATTTTCTGCTGCTTAGTCTTCGCAGGATGACAACACTGTTGGCTGCTCACAAGCCTGTTCGCGGTTAACAGTGGAGTCCGGGAGCCTCATCTGCTTACAAGCAACTTATGATTGTGGGGCAACTAGCCAGCTTGTTAGCTCCTAGCTGCTGGCTAGCACCTTTAGCTCAAGGAGGCAGGCTATTGCCGTGGCTCACGGTGGCTGGCTAGCGCATTAGCCTCTGGTGGCTAGCCGGAGAGCTAGCTGTTAGCCGTAAGCCTCAGCCGCTACACGTTCTCAGTCGGAGTTGCAGTGGTTTCCCCGCCATAACGATAATTTCAAATAACGCGTCTGACCCGAGTCAATCACAATGACTTTAAATCTGGTACTGTCGCCGGTTCTCCTACGTGCGTGGTGGTGTACCTGACCAAGTGCCCCGCCCCCCTCTGTGTTTACCCAGTTCAATCACAGACTCCTGGTCCTTGGCTCCTGCTGAACTGTCAAAGCTGTCATTGACATTCTCTTGTGGTTTATTTGCAAATGAATTTAGTCAGCCTTGGTTATGGTGTATTTCTGTCTTGAAAAATTGCTTTACTCTTGACGAAGGTTCACTTCTAAAGCTTGTGAGGCCCAATAATCTTGTTACTGTGGCATCATGTAATGTAAAGCGGAAAATCTTCATCTTGCTTTTACTCCTGCTCTCAAGCAATGTTCAACCGAATCCGGGTCCGGCCCTGAGTAACATCAGCACTCTTGATGAATTCAGAGCCAGGTCAGGCCTAGGCATACTTCACCTAAATGTCAGGAGCCTGCTCCCTAAATTGGATCTTGTTAAAATCTGGGTTCAGTCAACTAATACTGATATCCTTATCCTATCAGAATCCTGGCTTAGTAAAGCATTCCCTGATAAAGAAATTGCAATAAATAGGTATAATGTTTTTCGATGCAATCACCCAAGTAAAGGTGGTGGGGTAGCGATATATATTAGAAACAAATTTAATGTTACCCTTCTGTCTTCAGTTTCCATCACTAAACAATTTGAAGCCCTTGCCCTGAAGTTGGATTTCGCGCATGGTCAGACTCTCACAATCATAGGGTGTTATAGACCTCCCTCTGCCTCCATCGATGCTCTATCCTCTCTTGAGTCGTTTTTGACTGGGTTAAACTCCAGTGATCTTCTTTTGGTCGGGGAATTAAACCTTGACTGGTTAACGTCATCCTCAGACAACCTTAAATCTGTCTGCGATTCATCAAATTTGAGGCAACTTGTAAATTCTTCAACCCGTCCAAACGCTAAAAACCCATCAAAATCATCTTTAATTGACTTAATTTAACAAATGTTCCCCACAAGTACACAAACATAGGTATATTTGTAAATGATCTGAGTGATCACTGCGCCATCGCAGCAATTAGGAACACAAAAATTCCAAGAGCTAAGCCACATATTCTACTGAAAAGAGATAATAAAAACTTTTGTGTGCAAGCTTTTCTGCATGATTTGGCGGTGTTTAAATGGAGCAGAATTTCCTTAATGGATGATGTGGAGCTGGCCTTGAAATTCTTTTATGATGAGTTCAGTCGCATCATTAATAAGCATGCTCCCATCCGGAAATTCAGAGTTAAAGGACAGATAAATCCTTGGTTTTCTGCTGATTTAGGAAACCTTCTTAAGGAAAGGGACATTGCCTGGGCAAGGGCTCAGAAAACCAAATCAGAGGCAGATTGGCTCAGCTTTCGTCAGCTTAGGAACAAATGTACTTCTCTTATTAAGAGAGCTAAGTCTGACTTTTATCTGACTGAATCAACAAAAAATTGGAATGATCCCAAAAAATTTTGGCAGGTCATAAAATCAAATAGTCATGTAGTGACTAGTGACCTGCTAAGTTCTTTAATCACAGATTCTGGCCCCCTATCTGATAAAACAGCTATTTTAAATTGTTTTAATGACCATTTTATTTCTGCTGGCTCCTTGTTTGAGTCTTTACATCCAGAGCTGACTAATGCTGGCCCACCCAGTGTAAACTCACCCTTGTTTCCAACATCTGCAAGGGGGGGCATTACCTGTCCTTTTGAGTTTACTGCTGTGACTGCTTCTGAGGTTCATAGTGCTCTGAAGAGACTGGACACAGGTAAAGCAGCTGGGCCTGATAATATAGATCCTTTCTTTTTAAAATTGGCTGCTGATTTTATTGCTGAGCCTCTGGCATATATTTTTTACCTGAGTTTTATCAGCAATAAAATCCCTAAAGTTTGAAGTCTGCTTTTGTTCTCCCCCTGTTAAAAGGGGGGTGAACCCACAATGTAAATAACTACAGACCAGTTTCTAAATGATGTATTTTAGTTAAAATGTTTGAAAGGATTGTCCGTGATCAATTAAAGGAATTTTTAGAATCAAATAATATTTTATCATTGTTTCAATCAGGTTTTAGAAAACAGCATAGCACTGTTACGGCTGGTCTTAAAGCTTTAAATGATTTTATCGAGGCACTGGGCAGTAAGAAATATTGTGTTGCTCTTTTTATCGATTTGTCTAAGGCCTTTGATACAGTAGACCACAGACTGTTGATTAACACCCTACATAACATTGGTATTTCAGAATCTGCCTCTAATTGGTTCAGTGATTATTTAACAAACAGAACACAGTGTGTGCAGGTGGCTGGATCCACCTCTTCTGTTCTGGATGTTACCAAAGGGGTGCCCCAAGGTTCAGTCCTGGGACCCATTTTATTTTCATTATATATCAACAGTCTGTGTACTAATGTGTCAAATGTATTTTATCACTTTTATGCAGATGACACCATTATTTATTGCTGTTCATCTTCACTTACTCATGCTTTTGAGTTTTTACAAGCTGCTTTTAATGTTGTTCAGTCTCGTCTGAGAAGTTTAAAATTGGTCTTAAACACAGAAAAGACCAAGCTCATGGTCTTTTCAAATTCAAGTAAATTACAAGGAAATATCCCCACTCTTGTAACTCAACAAGGAAACCCAATCGAGCTGGTTTCTAATTACAAGTATCTGGGTTTTCTTCTGGATCGTGAGCTTTCTTTTAAAGCCCACATTGCAGGCTTAGTCACCAAGCTCAGGGTGAAGCTCGGGTTCTATTACGGAAACAAATCTTGTTTCTCACTTAGATCCCGGAAACTGCTTGTGTCAGCCACATTTCTTCCTTTGATTATGGAGATGTGTTGTATATGGGTGCTTCGCGTAAATGTCTGCAGTCTTGAAACACTGTTTATCACAGCGCCTTGAGGTTTGTCACTGGTGATGGTCGACTCACGCATCGTTGTGACTTGTATGCTAAATCTGGTTTGCCCTCTTTAAGTGTGCGTAGGTATATGCATTGGCTGACCCTGATTTATAAGGCTCTTCTTGGCTTAGTTCCATCATATGTATGTACTTTTCTTCAGAAAGCTAAAAACCGCTATGCCTTACGGTCCTGTGACGTTCTCCATCTCTCTGTTCCTCGCGTCAGAACTGAGCTGGGGAAGAGAGTGTTCAATTTTGCTGCCCCCACTACGTGGAACACTCTACAGACTGAACCGAAGCTCTCAGAGCTCATTTCACTTGGATCCTTCCGGTCCATGCTGATGGACAAACAGCGTGAGACCATTGAACAGTGCCTGTGTTCCTGACTTGTTATTTATGTTAAAAGTTTCTGCACTTTATTGCAAGACACTTTGCACTCACAAAAAATGTGTATTCTAACTATTGTATATTTTCACTTTTAATGTTTTTCATGACGTGTGCTGCTGACCTCTTGGCCAGGTCACCCTTGTGAAAGAGATCTTGATCTCAATGGTTTTATCTGGTTAAATAAAGGTTAATAATCATATTTAATATAGGGCACTGGCGGCCCCAGCAGCTCCCGCCGTTTGCTCAGGTGAAATGTCGAAGTTTTTGTTGACGGACTGATGGACACACGGACGGAGCCCAATACCATAGCTCCCGCGCAGCTCGGGCGGCGGGAACTAAAAATGTTGTTACTATTTGGGTTTACCTACCCTGAGCAGATGCTAGCTAGCAGTTGGGTTAGCCATTCATTTTGCCCCAACAACAAAAGCACTTGCACTCAACGCTGTTGTGATTTCGAATTCACAAATGGAAGGCATCATCTTCCCGATAGCACGTCAAGGCAGCATAAATAGGCTCCTTGCTAGCTGTTTGCTTAGCATCAGTGGTAGCGATCGGAGGGGGCAGAAACTTGGTTGCTTTCGGCTGTGTAAAGTTCTACAGGCTGTCCCGTTATGAAAATAATGACTTGGGAACGAACAACTAGCTAGCTCATGTTTCTGTCAAAGACAGAGGCAGCGTTCTAAAAAATTAGAAATGACAAACCTTAAACGTTTCCAAAGGTGGTCTCCCCTCTCAGAGGAAAAGAAAGACCGTTGGAGGAGGAACTTGTGCATTTATATGTAGTTGGACCCAGTTACGGGGTGGTGGCAGCCCATGACCTGGGTCGTAATCGGCAAATGACCCAGTACCTGGGTTCCAGGAGGAAGACATTTATTAAGTTTCTGACTGCAAGAAGCAAAACTAGTTCAGTGGATATGCAGTGAGACACGGGTCCATATTTTTCACGAGCATAAATAACGAAACTGTGTTTATATTACCGGAAAGCCGGCTGAAACGGTTATTAGACCTATATATTGAGACTTATTTAGACAAAAGTAAGCTGTCCGCATAGTTTCAATCATCTACATGACGGTGATTTGCAGTAATTGAAGGAAACTCACTCACGAAATTCAGATGTGTGGCGCAGCGTTGGGTCCCCCATGTGCTGACCGGCTGGTGCTGCTACCTGTTGACGGGATCTGAAAACGAAATGTCCAGGCTCCTGATCGTATTGAATTTAGTTTCTTCCAATTTTTCACAGACAGACAAAAATATAGCTACATTTAATGCGGCATGCTTTGTTGTACTCCTCAATGAGTATTTCAGTATTATATACAGTAATTAAGATTTTCGGGATTTGGCTATGTAGATTGGGACTCAGTTTGCTTCGATTGGACACAGGAGTCAGCAACCCATTGAAGAAAATGGCAACATGCTCTTGGCCGTGAGCTCCTCTGTAGTGGCCTCCTTGGCCTCATCAGAAATGTAAATTGAGGACATATGTTTGCTGTAAAACTTGTTAGGCATTAGGCTCTCTTGGCTTTTCATTAGGCCTGACAATGCTGTGTTGCCTATATGCAGAGGACAGTGCAGGTTGAAGAAAGTTAGGCCTACATTTCAACTGCATTTAGGAATATCAACCTATGTCATGGAGGCAGGCAATAAGTAATTAATTAGGGTACAGAAAACTAAAAAAAAAAAAAAACCTAGAACAAAAATGTGTTTCACCTTCTTCTGTCATCAGTATAAGTTAGTGTTTGAAGTGATTTGACTTTGTTCGATTATTACATTATTTTTTTTAATGGATCTTACCAAATAGGCTATATCTCATCATGAAAACCCAAACTTGCATGTAACCAAACCGCTGAGTTACAGTAATCATTGGTTGGGTTATTCAAATCAAGGAAGATTGAGGCACAGTCCAAAACCATTAACCCAACAACTGGGTTACTGAAAGTAACCCAATAGGGGTTGAATATACATAATACATGGTTAAACAGCCTCGACCCAGTGGTTGGGTTAATAAAATAACCCAGTATTTTTTAGAGTGTAAAAGGACATGCGATTTGTCTGTTAGTATTAATAAATGAAAAATTTATTCTAAAAATAATTCTGCATTGACCTGCAAGTGACATTAAAGGTATGATGGGTAGTTGATCTTTTGCTGCCTCTGATTCATTTTACTTATAAATAAACTTGGATTATTTATCGTTGCAGGATTTGGCTGTATATGAGAAAATGCCTGACCAGGTGAAAATTTCACATAAAGGTACAGTATACACTTGGTGAAAGAGTTTGGAAGGAAAAGTAATTTGGCCTCAAAGGTGCCGTATATAGCGAGCGCCAAAACTTATTGGACACGGACACATATTTATTTTTTGTTACTTTGATCCTTTTGACGATCACTGGATATGAATCATTGTAAACAGGTATTTTACATGCTCAAGAGGAGACTGAAGGCAAAAGGCCTCTGAAACGAGCAGGAACTGAATATGGCTGCAGTGCAGGCCTGGCAGAGCCTCACCAGTGACGATACCCAGAGTCTGGTGATGTCTGTGTGTCACAGACTTTAAACAGCCATTGCATTCAAAGGATATGTGACCGAATGTTGAAAAGTGATTACTTTACTCAACAGTATGTTTGACTGCCCTATAATTTTATGTGTCTGAAAACAGAGGAAATACATAGAAAAGGTTCTCATTTCTTAATGATTCTCTGATAAGGATGAAAATACCCTGAAATTACACCTTATAGTCCATGCTTCAACCTCATAGTCATTTTACCCTTTCAAACTCAAAGTGTTAAGTGCAGAACCAAAGTAATGTCACGACAGAGGACGTGTGGTGCTCACTGCATATGTAGAATGATAGTTTGACCTGAAACACAGGGGCTGATTTGGCTCCCACTGGCTGAGAGCCGAGAGTGCTGTATTACGAAGTAGAACCCTGTAATGATTCTCTGTCACCTTTTCTCTTAACTGCTGCAGAGCTGGAGCAAGATGGATTTTCTGCAAACCCATTCTTTCGCTGTCTCGTAGCAGAGGTCCCGGTCGAACACAAGAGCCAAGAAGGTTTCATTAGATTTTAAAACATATTCTCACAAAAATAATAATATGAATAATAATGATAACCACAAAATGTAAGCTTACGCTTGCACATACTGACTAAGCAATTTATTAGGAAAGGCCAATTATGCGACAGTGGTACTGTGCGCAAGTGTTTGCAGATAGATCAGTTAACGTTCAAATGAAACATCATTATGGGGGGAAAAAAACAAGCTTGGTGGCCTTGACCCTGGCAGCTAAAACTGAATGTCGTTGTAATATTTAAAGCTGGTGATTAATCAAGTTAATGCCCAACAGCAGGTTCACATTGGACATGTTCACAGTTGAGTTGATGTCCGTGGCCTGTGTAGACACTTCAGCAATGTGTACGAACAATTTAGGGAATGGAGAGCTGAATGGGATCAGTGCAGTAGTGTTCAGGCTGTATCGTAATGGTGTTAGTGTTGCTGCCTGGGTTTATTGTCATGGCCTCTTTGGCTGATTTTTGTGAAATGTTAAGAGACAGCGTGAGTCTGCTTGCTTTTATGCAGGACATACAACAGTGGGATATGCCTTATACTTCTACACCTACAGCACATGGGAGGGACGAGTGGTCTTTTTGGAGGACATTTATGTCATGCCTGAATTCAGAGGTGAGTCTGTGTGTGTTCGGTATCACCACTGGATTGAACAGGTCATTTCTGTGAGAGTTTTAGGGAGCTCATGCTAATCTCTGTTCTGTTTGTGCAGGGAAGGGCATCGGAAAGGCGCTGCTGGGGAAAGTGGCCGCAGTATGTATGGCTTCTGAATATCTGCACCACACTGTACCCCGTCTAACAGGCACCTTCCATCACAAGTGCATATGAATGCATTATTGTAGGCTGCACCAGCCAGAGACACATCCCTGTCTGCAAACATGGACAGCAGCCTTTGTGTGGCTCACAGCCAAGATTTGAGAGCCCTGTGGTCAGATGTTTGAATCCCAGCCGCACCTTTATCAGCTATGGCTGGAGCTCCGCATGGGTGAGGTAACGAGTAGCGGAAACCTGCCCTCAAGCGATTTATCACCTGCTTAATCACTGTCAGTGCGTTCATGATCTGCTGCCGGTTGCCCTGGTTGTGTTTATGCATAGTGGCTCTTAAAATTTGCCTGGGGGGCAAAAAACGGTTTGCATAATACTACTCATAACCAAATAAGAAAATGTATTTAATATTGTATGAATGTATTCTCATAATAGCCATCATGCTTTTGCAACATGATATAGCTAACAATAAGTTAGCCATTTTATTAACCATTACAAGCTGTAAATGTACTTATAATAATCATTAGGAATCCCCTCAGTTTCTGGCATCGTTTTTTTTGGAAAGCATCTTTGTTTGCGTCCAAAGACATGCCCTGCAGGACGAAGAGGTTCAGTACCACTGCGGCGAGGCGCTCCTTATCAGCTGTCGTGTTGGAACGAGAAAAACTGAACTCGTTTCACAGTGGGAAACGTATCTTGGCACCCACTCTGTTTCGCTCCCATTGTTTTCTGCCTGAGTGAAATCGCTGCGGATATGTAATAGTTGGAGACTGGCCTACTTTACTGCATCACTGGCCCCACCCACTTTTTCACCAACTGGTATCGCTTCCCATCACTGCGATTCTCTCAAGTGTCATTGAAAGAGAACAGCAGCATGTTGCTTTAGTCTCCAGACCTCGCTGCAGTGTGAGTGCCCCTTTAGAATGGAGTTAAATTTAACATATTTGCATGGAGTCAGATAACCTAGATAATACTGAATGAATTGTGTCTTAGAAGCACACAGTAAGATTACAGACATTCCTTCATCCCTTGAATTCATCCTTTTTTTGATGCTTCTGATGTGGGGGAATTCCTGCAGTTGGTGACCCTAATATGATAGCTTTTCACCCGAGTCAAACGAGGATTCTTGCAGTTTGAGTTAGGGCTGTGGCGGTTAAGGAATTCCCCCCTGCGGTGAGTCAGGGTGGCTCAATAGCGCGGTATGCGGTATTATTGCACCACCCCCTTTCATTTTTTATCTATCTTTTTAGCTAATTTGTTTGTTAATTACTGAACTCATTGTAATGTTTCCTCTGAAACTTGGCGCCTACACATTAAAAAGTTATAAAAAAAGACATTACAATTTTATAACACTTTAGTTTATTGAATGTCGATCAAAGGGGCGATAATGGTAGCAGCACAGATGCATTGGGGACAGGCTACACGTTGTTTCTCCTACTGATTGAACTTTAAATAACATATTGTAGTTGTCAAACAAAAATGAATTCAACAAACTTTTAGGGCTAAATCTTTAAAGGAGGACTATCATGGCTGGGAAAGTTGGGTGTCATTGCTTCAATATATCATGAAAAAAGCTCCTACGACTTTGTTTTCTTTATTTTGCGATTTCTTTAATTTTTATGAGCGATTTTACAAAACTAGTGGACCGCGCCGTTTTCACAACAGCAGACGAAAATTCACCCTCGATCCGCTTGGGGCGCCCCTAATCCTGACGTCAGTGCGGCTGTCAGCGCCATGAATTTCTGTGGGTGCCCTATCTGTACCTCCTGCCCGATCGGTTCTGCGCATGCTCAAACGTTCTGCGCAAGTGCATTGTTTAACTCATATTTACGACACTGCCCGATGTGTTCTCCGAATGCGCAACAGTTAAACCCTTTACCGGTTGGACTGGCGATTCAAGTGCTGGTTAAGCGATCGAAATAGTCTGCGTCTCAAGTCTCTTAAATTACATCCTACTAGGATGATCCTAGTTCCCCGAGGATGCATGGAGGAAAGAGGAGAGAGAACAGATGAAATGAGGACATATGTTTTAAGCGACATGAGATGTCCTTTCCTCAGTTGCGTTAGGCTATATGAAGCAAAGCTCGTTTCTGATGACGGACTTGGCTGGATCTGTTGGAATATGATCCGCGGGAATTGGCACACATGTAAACCGTGAATTAATCGCAAAATTTAATTATCAAAGCATGAAACACAGTTTAGCTGCCGCATGCAATATACCACAAAAAAACGGCATAGGGGAGCCTAAATTTGAACTGTGGTAGCTTTTAAAAGTGTGATTTTTTTCATATAATATTTAAGTTCTCCGGTTATTGACTCCCCCTAAAATTTTGTTGCGTTGTTGGCGACCCTATTGATAATATATGACGTAGATAAATTAATAGCCAATTTTAAACTCGGGCATTCCGGATATTTGTACCCTCATCAGAAAAAATAAATAAAAAAATCACACGCCCTCGATATAAAATCCATTTATTTTCGGACGCATCCACGAATTTCCGTTTCTTTTCCATCGTAAGCTGTAAGGGATTACTTGACGTTGTTTTTCAGATCGCAATTGGAAAAAATAAAACCCCCTCCGGATGCCTAAAGAGCAAGAGAGCGGTAGGCTATGTGGAAAATGCACCGTCAATGCGTTGAATGTCAGTTGAGGGACACGAATGATCACATATATTGACAAAGGAGGGGTCACGTTAATATGTGGTTTTGACCCACATGGTTTACATTATGGATAGGAAATTAATTATGTATATAAAAAAGGAAATGAATTATGTATATAAATACCCAAATTCCTGTCAAGCAACCCATACTGTTAACACTTCCATAAGATTTCGCTCGGTTTCCTTTTTTTGCCATGACTTGCGCTGGAAGTAATGAACATAGGCGATTTTGTGCAAAATGTGGCAAAATACGCCTATTCAAATAAAAATCTATACATGAAGGACCATGAAATAAAATATAGGCTAATCTCTCTAAAATGTCCTTGTGTTGTCGTGAATTTGCTACTACTGTGTTGTTAAAGTAAAAAGAAGTCGCTGGCTACTTGAAGGATCATGAGATAAAATATAGTCTTTCTAAAATATCCTTGTGTTGTAGTGAATTTGTATACTATGTATGTTGTTAAAGTTAAAAAAAAGTCGCTGACTGCCGTCAAGTAAAATGTTCACGCATGTGTGGTACAAATCGGGCAGGAATTCTCTGCACTTGCGCAGTACTGGTATTGCGCATGCACAGAACCGATCTGGCAGGAGGGACAGATAGGGCACTGACAATTTCCATTGTCCTGCGGTCCTGCATCGAGATCGTGGAATGGCCGAGATATTCCCGCTTCCTCTATGAGGCAAACAGACGAGCTTGATTATTACCTTTTTCTATCCGAAACCAGTTTAATCTAGAGGTGAACTAACGTCAGAGGTCATTTGAAATGCTTCCGGAAAGAAAAGTGCGATTTGAAGTCTGCTAATGCCGTCATCTTGGCATAATTAGCTCACTTTAAATCAGTTCCCGTGTACTTTGCCTAACTTGTAATCAAGACATTTATTCAGCCAACTGACCAATCAAAACCAAAATCAAGCCAATAATGATTTAGAAGAGATAATGAGAAGCAGACAAACCGAACCAGGCTACCGTGCTAGATTGAAGTAATGTCAGTAATCTGAATAAATAGCAGACCTCTAAATTCCACCTCTCGTCGGAAAACTTTCACGTATTATTAAAAAAGATTTCTAAAAAATCAAATCATGTTAAGATGGCCCTAGTTTTTAAGTGTCTAAAAATATATGCGAAGTAGAAAACATTGTGTGAAGCGCATCAAACGTGAATGTGAGAGAGAAATTATTTTCGCACTGCAAGCAATGGTCAAATGCACCGAAGACAGGGCAAGCACGTTCAGGCAAATCTGTGCCGCAAATTTTAAACATTTTTTATTTAATAATTGAACAAGATTCGCACACAACGGCAAAATGTAATAATCAAGCAAACACATTCAGGCAAACTGCGTGCTGAACTAAGCAAAGTTAAGGTCTTCAAAATCATCCTCCTCTACTCGACAATTGCTTTCACCCCCTTCCCATTTACTTGGCTCAATTTGCAATCAAACAGTTGATTCGCTCAATGAACAATTTTCAATTGGTTGGTAGTCTAATTTATTTAGATATCCATGTATTCAGACATTTTGACATCGCATGCATCGTGCACATGAATGCATGTGGCAGCCGCAGTGACGTTATGATCTTGCAAGTTCTCATGCCACTTGTGTCCTTAATAGCGGCCTCCTGGAAACAGCTATTCCGGCTAATTAATGGACATTTAAAAGAACAGGGGGTATGTATGGACAAAAAATCGACCGTGGATATTATGTTGGAGTTAATTACTATAAGATTAAGTTAAAACGTGTAGGTCAATATAGTCCTCCTTTAAATGCAAATAACAGCATCTTACTGAAATGAAAAGCAAGTGCCCGTTTTTTTAAGAGACTACAAAAATGAGACGTACGAGGCACTAGACAATTAAAAAAAAAAAAAAACAACAAATATTCTCCTTCAGCCTATAAAGAAAATAGCCTATGATTTATGCCTGGGTCATGATCCTTGTTGCGCGCGAGGAAAACCAGTATATTCACCTTATGTGGTTTCAGAGAGGATCGGAGAGGGGTAACAATATTTCCAGCTGCACTGAAAACTCTCTCCAATGGTGCGCTCGTTGCGCAAATGCACATGTACTGGCGGGCGACTTCAGAGAGGAGAGGGGTGCATCGTTAAATCGATGAACCTATTTACACCAGAAAAACTTCTGACTTACAGTTCGGATTTAA
The DNA here is from genome assembly GCA_029692085.1 of Gymnothorax javanicus. Lineage (NCBI taxonomy): Eukaryota > Metazoa > Chordata > Actinopteri > Anguilliformes > Muraenidae > Gymnothorax > Gymnothorax javanicus. The sequence continues at coordinate 6,334,193 of CM056199.1, read as the reverse complement.
ACAAGGCTTATCTACGACAACATGTACAGCTATGTTTCTTGAGACCATTGATTACTATATCAAACGTAACAGTGATGTTCTTACATGTTTTTGGACGCAAATCATGCTTTTGAAAAAGTTCATTACGGTAAACTGTTTACATTGCTTATCCAGCGGAGTTTACCTTTTCATATAGGCGAATTCGTCTTCTACACTCGTCAGCAAGTGTGTGTTTCATGGGACTTCTGTAAGTCTGAGTATTTTAACATAGCTAATGGCGATAAACAAGTGGGAGTCTTATCACCTGTTTTGTTTACAGTTCATGTTGATGAACTCATCGTTTTGTTAAAAGAGTCTAAGCTTGTAGTCATTTAGGAACTCATATTGGAGCATTGGGATATGCTGATGACATCGCTTTGCTCAGTCCCAGCCTACGTGCCTTACAGTCTATGGTTAATTTACGCCAGTCTTTCGCAAATGAATATAGTGTGACATTAAATGTTAAGAAGACAGTTGGTTTGAAATTCGGATCACCTATTAATGATTATTACAGGTTGCATTTGAATGGCTGTGTCATAAATTGATCTGGTAGTGTCAAACATCTTGGTCATTAAGTTAATATAGATTTATCCGACCAGAATGACTGTGCTTTGAAACGATCTGTATTTATTGGTGCAGTGAATAAATTACTTGGTAGTTACGGGGGATTGCAACCGCATGTATTATGCAAACAATTTTTTCTGCTTTTTTGCACCTTTGCAGTTTATCGCTGAACACTGCTTGCGTTTACTCCACTTGAATCGTTCCTTAGCTTATGGCTTCTCCGTCGTCTCTTTTGGCCGTTTCTCAATATGCGTTCTTCTCTGTACTTCTGTTCTTGTGAACTTGAGAAACGTCATCCCTCTGAGACCATGTACTGTCTCTATTCAAAGTTCGCATCTCGACGAGTACGGTTACCAGTCCCAGAAGTGTTCTTGACACGCCCATTTTTCCGAGGATGCGTCGGATGGTAACTTTCGTGAACTTGACAGCACGCATATCCCAGAATTCTTTTCGGCATCTAAGCGGGACGCCCCTAAGAGAGAAGGCCGGGGTTACGTTTCCCAAAAGCGTAGTTGCTATCTTAATTAGCAACTTACATAGTTCGTCCAGTCAGTCAATGGGTCCAACTATGTAAGTTAGCATCTGTGATTTCGGGAAATGCGCTCCAGGATCGGTAAAGCTGCTTTCACACCGGACGCGAAACGAATTTTTCGCACAATGGATTTGCATTCAAAGTCAATGCAAAGACGCGAAAACACACGTTTTGCGTGTATTCGCGTCTTTGCATTGACTTTGAATGTAATCTGCCGGTATCCATTCGCTATTTCTTAGCTAAATACTATTCTGCTAATTTTCAGGCGAGGAACTATTATCTGAGTACATTTGGAAGATTGGCTGCGTTACGATGTTTTATGTCGAATATGCTCCAGTGTTTTCGGAGTAGATAAACTGCAACAGCCGGCGGAACGTAGCTAAGCTAAGCACCTTAACTAGCTCACGCTCACAGACCCCGCTTCCCCCACAGATAACATTACTGGGGAAGAAAATAAGGATGATCGCGGAGGAAGTCGCAGCTCACTGGCTGGCGTATTGCATAATACCAACGAGAACGCATCGACTCAAACCGTCGACAGCGTTTTGAGTACACGTAGCCTTGGAAGTGCACTCTTCCTAGAACGACAAGCGAGAACGTTCCTCCCAAGAATGCAAGTTCGTTCTTAGCATTCTTGGTATTGAGAAACGGGTCTGAGCTATTTTCAGTCCGTGCGTCTGACGTTTTCAGTCCAAAATGGCGGCAGCGCCACCTAGTGGCTGTTGTCAGAAAAGCACCAGAGTTTCGTCTTGTATCCTTCTTGCCTGAGGTGTGGTTAGGTCAGGTCACGTGCGGTGGTGACGGTGGCCCACCATGCACCGCGGCGGGGTTCTTAGTATCGTGGTAATTCATTTTTGCGGTTACCGCGACAGCCCTAGTTGAGTCGCATGCGGGCGAATTCTACTGGACACATTGGCTGCAAATCAAAATCAAAACCAGAAAACTCTTGCTCTTTGCTTCACTGCTTGTGGAGGTGAGAGAAATAAGTCAGAAGGGGAAGAGAAGATGCAGGGATTGAACACCCATAAATTAGCAAATAAAATGTTCTTACAAGTGCCTCTAGTTACAGCCAAGTACTAGTATTGCTGGCAGGGACCAGGCAATATATTCAGAACTGTATTCTGAGAGAGTGGCATTGGCAGTGGAGCTGACATCTCAGAATTGCTTGAAATTTGGCACAGTGGTGCCCATACATGTGTAACGGGAAATCCCGGAGTTTGAGCTCAGTTTTTATTGACATGGCTACAGTGCCACCCAGAAGTGGAAAAGTCAGGTACCAAATTGAGAATTTTTGAGGAAAAATACCCATTTTTGAAGGAATGTTGTGGATAACTGCTTCAATGTGCCAAAGAAGTTACGATTATATCTGATACTGGGATACCCAAATTTTTAAAATGTGAAAGTTCCACCTGGTGATCATGTTGGTTATACTTGCAATGACAAGAAATCTGTATACAACAGGAAAAAAATATTTTTACAAATTCAGGCTTATTTTAATTTTTAAACCAGACCAATGCCAAATTCATCTTACCCGTTTAGTTTTCAAACATTTAAGGTGAGAAAAATGTTGAGGTATTTAGTTGGGCACTTTTTTGGTTTTTCGAGATTTTTGCTCCCAAAGTTGGGTGCGGGCTAATTTTTCCCTGTTTGTTGTTGCCTATTTGCAGTGATGTTCAGGGGCCCATAAAAATGTTAACCAAGAAGATAGAGCCTTGAAATTAGCTGAGTCTCCAGCCCTTTCAGGATATTTTAACATGCCAAAGGAAGTTTTATAGTACTCTTTGCCAATGTCGGGAAAAATGGGGCGAATGTTCAAAAATATATCAGTATGGGGGCGCTGTGACCAATATGTCAGATCTGACAAAACCAGACATGCGCCATGGACAAGTTTCTTGAAATGCAATATGTGTGTCTTATGTACATTGTGAAAACACTGATTTTGTTTTGTCACTATGTTGGTTTTACTAGTAATGCCAATACGTGGCGCCCCATCGTACCACCTTATTCAGATCTCGCAAAACCAGACATGCCACAGAGAAATCTCTTGAAATTAAATATGTGCAATGTACACATAGCGAAAACTCTGACTTTGCTTTGGCGGTTGGCTGGTTAAACTAGTTTCAGAGATGGGTGGTGCCCACAGAGGTACTGGTGCAAGATAAATTTTAATGTTTTAAACAGGTAAGCAACATATTATTTTGGCACATTTGGATATATGAATATATATTGGAACAATAACTATGACAGAGAAATTCAAGAGAGTTGAGTTTGTTGGTTGTGGTTTATGTAAAAATTCAGTCAATTCTAGACACTAGAAGGGATGACAATTAACACTGTGCAGTCACTTAATACTTCTGAATACAAGCCTTTTCCCTGCTATCCCTTGAGGTTTCAACTTTTTACCTGTAATCAGAAGTATTAAGTGAAGTATTAAGGTGTTTGTACTAAGTACTAAATGAAGAGTGCAAGTAACTATGAAGCCTTGATTTTGTTGAAATTTATATTGTATAAAATTATATAATTTGGTCGTTTCCATCGAAACATTAATAAAGTATTTCACATGTTGGTATATTCAATTTCTCTATTATTGTATTGTTTATATATACAGTCGCACCCAAAATGATTCATACCCGACCAATTTTAGTTTTTTTTTTTCAAGATATTTTTTGACAAATCAAATTTATTCTTTCACAAATGACACAGTAAGTTGACATAAGGTTGTAAGAAGTACAGTAAACAATTTTTCAAGGAATGGAATACTTTTTGGTATTTTATTTGACAGATTTACAAAAAATGCCATGTCCAGAATTATTCATACCCTTTTCTCAGTAATCGATGGCAAAGCCTTTATTCATGATTACAGCCTCCAAACGCGTCCTATAGTTGACTGCAAGGTTTCTATTCGTCTGCACAGGGATTTTGGCCCACTCCTCTTTGGCAAACTTCTTCAGGTCCTTAAGGTTTAAGGGTTTCCTTGCCATGACCTTGGTCTTCAGTTCCCTCCACAGATTCTCGATAGGATTGAGGTCGGAGCTCTGGCTTGGCTGCTCCAAAACATTCACTTTGTTGTCCACTAACCATTTCTTGACGGATTTGGCCGTATGTTTAGGATCATTATCCTGTTGGAAGATCCATTCCTGCCCAAGACCAAGTTATTCTGCAGATTGCTTAATGTTTTTACTGAGGATCTGGATGTACTGGTCCTGTTTCGTAATGCCGTTCACTTTAACAAGGTTTCTGGGCCCATTCGCTGAAAAGCAACCCCAGAGCATTATACTCCTGCCACCTTGTTTGACCGTTGGGACCGTGTTTTTCGAGTTTATATTTTTTTTTTTTTTTTTTTTTTTTTTTTGTATTGTTTGAGCATTGCCCGTCAAGGGTGCCAGTAATTTTTGAGCCCACTGTATATGAATGACTGTCTATCAAAAATTTCATTGTGTAAATATTTTGCTAAAGGACCAGTTGTTATCTCTACAATTTTGCCACAGTATCAATATCAAGGTATTTGGTCAAAAATATTGTGATAATTGATTTTGTGCATATTGCCGAGCCCAAAAACAGGTGTACGGAGAGCAGTTGGGCCACAGTCATTTATCACATATGCTGTGATGGTAAAAATACTTCCTCACTAGGTGGTCTCAGTGTTTATTGCTGAGTTTTTTGGGAAACAGCTAATTCCTACATCCTTACTCCTTTAACGGACTGGTATACCATCTTAATGATGATCGCTGCTGGGTAATTACATGCTGTTTCACTGAGAATGACTCTGTTAATGAAAGCGTTGCTGCGTGTGCGCTGTGTCACTGTGAATGACTCTGTTAATGAAAGTGTTACCGCGTGTGTGCTGTGTCACTGAGAATGACTCTGTTAATGAAAGCGTTGCCGCGTGTGCGCTGTGTCACTGTGAATGACTGTTAATGAAAGCGTTGCCGCGTGTGTGCTGTGTCACTGAGAATGACTCTGTTAATGAAAGCGTTGCCGCGTGTGCGCTGTGTCACTGAGAATGACTCTGTTAATGAAAGCGTTGCCGCGTGTGCGCTGTGTCACTCTGTTAATGAGAATGACTGTGCGCTGTAACTGAAATGCGTCCGTTAATGAAAGCGTTGCCACGTGTGCGCTGTGTCACTGTGAATGACTCTGTTAATGAAAGCGTTGCCGTGTGTGCGCTGTGTCACTGTGAATGACTGTTAATGAAAGCGTTGCCGCGTGTGCACTGTGTCACTGAGAATGACTCTGTTAATGAAAGTGTTGCCGCGTGTGCGCTGTGTCACTGAGAATGACTCTGTTAATGAAAGCGTTGCCGCGTGTGTGCTGTGTCACTGAGAATGACTCTGTTAATGAAAGCGTTGCCGCGTGTGCACTGTGTCACTGAGAATGACTCTGTTAATGAAAGCGTTGCCGCGTGTGCGCTGTGTCACTGAGAATGACTCTGTTAATGAAAGCGTTGCCGCGTGTGCGCTGTGTCACTGAGAATGACTCTGTTAATGAAAGCGTTGCCGCGTGTGCGCTGTGTCACTGTGAATGACTCTGTTAATGAAAGCGTTGCCGCGTGTGCGCTGTGTCACTGAGAATGACTCTGTTAATGAAAGCGTTGCCGCGTGTGCGCTGTGTAACTGAGAATGACTCTGTTAATGAAAGCGTTGCCGCGTGTGCGCTGTGTCACTGAGAATGACTCTGTTAATGCGTTGCCGCGTGTGCGTTGCGTTAATGCGTTGCGCGCGCTGTGTCACTGAGAATGACTGTTAATGAAAGCGTTGCAGCGTGTGCGCTGTGTAACTGAGAATGACTCTGTTAATGAAAGCGTTGCGGCGTGCGCTGTGTCACTGAGAATGACTCTGTTAATGAAAGCGCGTGTGCGCTGTGTCGCGTGAGCGCTGTGTCACTGAATGACTGTTAATGAAAGACTCTGTGTCACTGAGAATGACTCTGTTAATGAAAGCGTTGCCGCGTGTGCGCCGTGTAACTGAGAATGACTCTGTTAATGAAAGCGTTGCCGCGTGTGCGCTGTGTCACTGAGAATGACTCTGTTAATGAAAGCGTTGCCGCGTGTGCGCTGTGTCACTGAGAATGACTCTGTTAATGAAAGCGTTGCCGCGTGTGCGCCGTGTAACTGAGAATGACTCTGTTAATGAAAGCGTTGCCGCGTGTGCGCTGTCACTGTGAATGACTCTGTTAATGAAAGCGTTGCCGCGTGTGCGCCGTGTCACTGTGAATGACTCTGTTAATGAAAGCGTTGCCGCGTGTGCGCAGTGTAACTGGGCTTGTGTGTTTGTGCAGGTGTGTAAGGAGCAGCAGTGTCTGCGTCTGCAGCTCAGTGTGCTGAACTGGAACACTCCAGCCCGGGATTTCTACTTCTCCAAGGGCGCCCGGGATCTCACCGCAAGCGAGGGCTGGCACTGCCTCAGATTTGTTGGGGAAGCGCTGGACAAACTGGCAGAAAAGGCGCCCAAATAATAAACCTCTAGAGGTATACTTAGATTGATTTGAATCAGATGCACAAACCCCCCGACCATAGCAGTGCTCCAAGCCAGATGTACTATCGTACTGTACAAGCTGTAGTTAGCGCAAACATTGTTTTTGCGCAATGGTTAGCTCAAAATTACTCTTTATTGTGGTTCTAGACCAGTGTTGTATATGTTTCTATACCTGTTCTGCGACGTAGTAAAAAATACACAGGCGACAGTAATGTTAGCTATCGAAAACTAGCCTTTACAAATTACCTGCTCATCGATCTAACTACTTGTAAGCCACATTGGTTTGCAATGGCCTCCCACGCCGTGTATGAGGGAAAATGATTCTAAAATCAAACTTTGCACCACTTGAAGGGGTTATTTTCTCGACAAGTGAAGTTATTTGCATTGGTTGACAGTCGGACTTTGTATACTCACACTGCTATCATGTGAAGTTGCACAGCTAGTTGGCTTGTTGTTGGAACGTCACATTTGTTGTAAAGGAAAGCGGATTCTATAGCAAACTAAATTCGCTAACCACTGACATTAACCTATCCAACAGGAAATGGGCAAATTCCGTGACACTCTTAATCCTCTCCATATCCTTTATTTTTAGCAAGCGAGTCGAAGCTAGCCCAGACTTGCTCTCATCTTGGAACATGTTTTTCTGCTTTTTGTTTTATGTCGCAATATTTCCCTTTTTGTGTGCAGTGTCCGTCATTTTCATAGCTTTCTCTTGGGAACTTGGGTTGCCTGCAGGCTGTTACTGGTTGGGGGCAACACACCCACAGCCTGATGCTTGACTCAAATACCAGCAAAATACCAACTCTAAGCTTAAAAAACAAAATACCGGCAGAGGGAAGGGTCTCTGGCGATACAGGCACCCCATACATTTCTAGTGGGTCAAAAGTGATGGTTGAGGGGGTTCATTTTTGTATGTACATTTTTAAAATTCTTTTTAGACAGTTTTACTCAGTATACCTTTAAGTCACCCCCCTCCCCCCCAGCTGCTACCTTCATTCCTTTCATCGTGGAAGGCTCAAAGATTTTACTTTCACGTTCAGTGTTTTGAGTAATCTCCAATGATGTTGACTGAATAAATGCCCTTCTTACTTTAATCAGTTTAAAGACAAATTAAATATTTTTATTTGTCACTTATGGTTAGATTTATCTGCAGATAAGACTGGATGAGGACTAAAAGAAGATTAGCTGCAGGGAGCACCATGATACATTGGATAGTGATACATTTATTATTATGCCTCTGCCAGCTGTCCATTCTCGTTGTTTGGCTGCCATTCTGTTCACTGGTCTTGTGTGCCATTTCAGTCGAAGGAGTTGAGGGATTTTGATCAAATCAGACATTTAAACTCCCCAGTGACTGTAGCTGAACTGCTTAACCTTTGACCCAATGATGTCCAAAACCTAAGGTCAAATAAGGTCAGCAACGTGCAGGGACTGAAGATCAACTGTAAGGGTTTATGAAGCTATGGCAGACACAGGCATAGCAGTCAGTGCTTTAGGCTATGGCAGACACAGGCATAGCAGTCAGTGCTTTAGGCTATGGCAGACACAGGCATAGCAGTCAGTGCTTTAGGCTATGGCAGACACAGGCATAGCAGTCAGTGCTTTAGGCTATGGCAGACCCAGGCATAGCAGTCAGTGCTTTAGGCTATGGCAGACACAGGCATAGCAGTCAGTGCTTTAGGCTATGGCAGACACAGGCATAGCAGTCAGTGCTTTAGGCTATGGCTGACACAGGCATAGCAGTCAGTGCTTTAGGCTATGGCAGACACAGGCATAGCAGTCAGTGCTTTAGGCTATGGCAGACCCAGGCATAGCAGTCAGTGCTTTAGGCTATGGCAGACCCAGGCATAGCAGTCAGTGCTTTAGGCTATGGCAGACCCAGGCATAGCAGTCAGTGCTTTAGGCTATGGCAGACCCAGGCATAGCAGTCAGTGCTTTTAGGCTATGGCAGACCCAGGCATAGCAGTCAGTGCTTTAGGCTATGGCAGACACAGGCATAGCAGTCAGTGCTTTAGGCTATGGCAGACACAGGCATAGCAGTCAGTGCTTTAGGCTATGGCAGACACAGGCATAGCAGTCAGTGCTTTAGGCTATGGCAGACACAGGCATAGCAGTCAGTGCTTTTAGGCTATGGCAGACACAGGCATAGCAGTCAGTGCTTTAGGCTATGGCAGACACAGGCATAGCAGTCAGTGCTTTAGGCTATGGCTGACACAGGCATAGCAGTCAGTGCTTTAGGCTATGGCTGACACAGGCATAGCAGTCAGTGCTTTAGGCTATGGCAGACACAGGCATAGCAGTCAGTGCTTTTAGGCTATGGCAGACCCAGGCATAGCAGTCAGTGCTTTAGGCTATGGCAGACCCAGGCATAGCAGTCAGTGCTTTAGGCTATGGCAGACACAGGCATAGCAGTCAGTGCTTTAGGCTATGGCAGACACAGGCATAGCAGTCAGTGCTTTAGGCTATGGCAGACACAGGCATAGCAGTCAGTGCTTTAGGCTATGGCAGACACAGGCATAGCAGTCAGTGCTTTAGGCTATGGCAGACCCAGGCATAGCAGTCAGTGCTTTAGGCTATGGCAGACACAGGCATACCAGTCAGTGGTATAGGCTATGGCAGACACAGGCATAGCAGTCAGTGGTTTATGCTGACTTCTACCTTGTTTTGATTCTGCATTCTAGCACTTAAAGTTTGAAAGGATACAAGGAAGTGAGGTTTAAGTGCGGACAGTCAGCTCTGATTCCAGGGTGTTTTCATCCACATCGGATGAACTGTTTGCAGAAATGACAGTGCCTTTTGTACAACAATCCTCCTCATTTTTGCTCTGTTGCTTGGTCTTGTGTACTTACAGGAGGCTATCGAATTTGAAGGCACTCGGATATCCAGTGTGGCCGCCACAGCTGCCATCTTCAATTTTGTATTCCGCAGGATAACTTGAAAACAATTTATATTCATTCCAAACAATCCAGGGGCTGAGGGGTAACGCCGCTTCGCTGGGCTATTTTTTAATCAAGATGAAGGAACACTTTGCCCTTCAGCCCCTAAATCAATGGAGGTCGCTGCTCTCAGAAAGACAGTATATATAGAAAAAAAATAAATTGATGCAAGTGATTTGAGGTGCTCCAGTCTCGTCCTTTTTCCCAGTGATTTTTAACCCCTTTGCGCAGAAGCCAAATGTGGCTATTTATGCGTTACCCTATTTAATGCTTTATAATTCAAGATTTAAGCTTCATAGAGAGGGGGAATATGGCTCACCTGAGATAATACACTTTCAGAATTTAGTATTCCATCATATTTCAGTTTATTTTCATGATTTTGGTAGGGGGTTAAAACAATACATTTCTGGGATCATAAACTCCAAGACCACAAGTATTCCTCATCTGAGCATTAAATCATATTTGGCTTCGAAAGAGGAAGCCCAATAAGACATCTCTCCAGGTGGCTCCCCAAACACACACAGCCCACAAAACTGTGCACTGTCAAATCATAAAATAATCATATTTTTAACACAAATCAACTTTTGACTCATTAGTTGAAACTGAGAAATTTTACAATTTTGTCCACAAAATGAGCTCATTTCAAATTTGATGGCTGCTACAGTTGGGATAGGGGCCTGTTTACCATGGTGTAGCATCCCCTCTTCTTTTTAACACAGAGTGGAGGCGTCTGGGCATTGAGGAGACAAGTTTCTCGAGTTTAGCCATTGGAATTTGATCCCACTCTTGATTAATATAGGCTTCCAGCTGCTGGAGAGTTTTGGGTCTCCTTTGACGGACTTTTCGTTTAACTATGCGCCAAATGTTCACAATCGGTGAAAGATCAGGACTGCAGGCAGGCCAGTTCAGCACAAGGACTCTTCTACTACGAAGCCATGCTGTTGTTATCGCTGCAGTATGTGGTTTTGCATTGTCCTGCTGAAATGCACCAGGCCTTCCCTTCAATAGATGTCGTCTGGAGGGGAGCATATGTTGCTCTAAAACTTTATATACCTTTCAGCATTCATGATGCTTTTTAAAACATGCAAGTGTCCCACACCATATGCACTAACACATCCCCATATCATCAGAGATGCTGGCTTTTGAACTGAACATCTGTGGATGGCACGGCGGACTGTGTTTACAGACAGTGGTTTCTTGAAGTATTCCTGGGCCCATTTAGTAATGTCAATGACAGAATCATGCCGGTGAGTGATGCAGTGGCGTCTGAGGGCCCGAAGATCACGGGCATCCAGTAAAGGTCTTCGGCCTTGTCCCTTACGCACAGAGATTTTTCCAGTTTCTCTGAATCTTTTGATGATGTCATGCACTGTCGATTATGAGACCTTCAAAGCCTTTACAATTTGACATTGAGGAACATTGTTTTTAAAGTATTTCAAAATTTTTTTACGCAAGCCTTCACAGGTTGGAGAGCCTCTGGCCATCTTTACTTCTGAGAAACTCAGCCTCTCTAAGACATCTCTTGTATAGCCAATCATGTTACACACCTGACGCCAGTTAACTTAATTACTTGCTAAATGTTCTTTCAGCTGATTCTCTTATATATTAATTGCTTTTTCAGCCCTTTTTTGCCTGTGTCCCAACTTTTTTGAGACCTGTTGCTACCAGAAAATTTGAAATAAGCTCATTTTGTGGATAAAAATGTAAAATGTCTCAGTTTCAACATTTGAAATGTTATCTATGTTCTACTGTAAATGACATATTGGTTCATGTGATCTGAAAGTCATTGCATTTTGATTTTATTCACGATTTACACTTCGTCCCAACTATTTCGGAATTGGGGTTGTACTAATGCAAAGAATGTCCAAGAAGCCTCCTGTGTCCTCACATCAGCAATGACGCATGTTCAGACTTGGCTTACTAAATCTTGCCCTCTACTTAACGGCAAGAACACTGCCTGTATGATGCTCTCTGAATGGCCAACTGAGGCAACACACTCTAATGTGTATTTGAATAGGGAGGAGCTTGGTCTTGTTAAAGAATTTAAGTATCTTGGGATTGTCTTAGATCCCACCATAACCTTTAAGAATCATGTAAAAAAAAGTTACCAAATATAATCAAATTTAACCTACAAAATTTCAGGCAGATCAGGACGTCTTTATCAGAGAATGCAGCCAGAATGTACTTACATGCCATGATCTTCTTGCATATCAATTATTGTCTAGTCAATTGGTCATGTACAACAATTCTTAAGCCCGTAGAACTGCTTTACAAAAAGGCCTTGAAAGTATTTGATAAAAAACCAGACTCTTTTCACCATTGTAACATTTTTGCTTAATGCAGCTTTTTAAGTTTTGATCATTTTTAGCTCCCGCCGCTCGCGGTGCGGGAGCTATGGTATCGGACTCCGTGCGTGCGTGTGTGCATCTGTCAACACATTTTGCTGTATCTCATCAATGATTTCAGTTACAGGCTCCAAATGTTTACTGGACATGCATCTCATAAAGGCCTACAAATGACATGCCTAAAGGTGACCTTGGCCAATTTTTTTTCAAGGTCACTGGCCTAAAAATATCACTAAAAACTTCAACATTTTGCTTCATTTCATCAACAATTTCAGTTACAGGCTCCTAATTCTTACTGGACATGCATCTTATAAAGGCCTACAAATGACGTGCCTGAAGGTGACCTTGGCCTATTTTTCAAGGTCACTACCCTATCACCAAAAACTTAGACATTTTCCGTTATCTCATCAACTATTTCAGTTACAGCCTCCTAATTTTTACTGGACATGCATCTCATAAAGGCCAACAAATGACGTGCCTAAAGGTGACCTTGGCCTATTTTTTCAAGGTCACTGGCCCAAACATATCACCAAAAATTTCGACATTTTGCTTTATCCCATCAATTATTTCAGTTACAGGCTCCTAATTAGCTCCCGCCTCCCGAGTGGCATGGGAGCTATGGTAGTGGGCTCTATCCGTGCGTGCGTCCGTCCATGCGTGCGTCCATCAACAAAAACTTTGACATTTTGTTTATCTTAACGGCGGGAGCTTCTGGGGCCGCCAGTGCCCTATATTAAATATTTAAAAATTGCCTGTCTAATGTACAAGGTGCTGCAGGGTCTTGCCCCTGCCCCATTAAATGAGTTCATTAAGCTGAGAGCAGAGAGTGGCTCGTCCAAAAACACAAGGGCCTCTGCCAGGGGGGCCAGCGAGGTGTCCTTTAGGCGTACAACCATTGGACAAACAGTCTTGTCTGTTATTGGCAGTAAATATTGGAACAGCCTACCATTCACGATTAGGGAATGTCCCGCATATCAGGCTTTCAAATCCAACTTGAAGAGATGGCTTAAGGCAAACCAGATACGTAAACATAACTAATCTGCTTGTAGCAACCATCCTGCTTCTTTTAGCGTTTCCTTGCTTTATTTGTGCTATCTAACCAGACCTAAGATCATATTCAATGACCATCTTACTTCCCCAAACAGATATGTAACCATCATGTTTCATCATGTTAAAATGGGTAATGTGTAATTAATATCATCATGAGCAATGTTTAATAAATAATGGCACAAAGCACTTTATAATCCATAGTAAATCTTGGGTCTTATGTGCAATAACCATGGGCAATGTGCAATTAACGGCACATAGCACTTCACATATACAGTCGCGTCCAAAATTATTCATACCCCTACCAATTTTTGTTTTTTTTCGAGATAATTTTTGACTACTCAAATTTATTCTTGCACAAATCACACAGTAAGTTGACATAAGGCTGTAAGAAGCACAGTAAACAATTTTTCAAGAAATACAATACTTTTTGGTATTTTATTCAACAGATTTACAAAAAATGCCATGTCCAGAATTATTCATACCCTTTTCTCAGTAATTGATGGCAAAGCCTTTATTCACGATTACAGCCTCCAAATGCTTCCTGTGGTTGATCACAAGGTTTCTACACGTTTCCACGGGGATTTTGGCCCACTCCTCTTTGGCAAACTTCTCCAGGTCCTTATGGTTTGAGGGTCTCCTTGCCATGACCTTGGTCTTCAGTTCCCTCCACAATTTCTCGATAGGATTGAGGTCGGTGCTCTGGCTTGGCCGCTCCAAAACATTCACTTTGTTGTCCACTAACCACTTCTTGACGGATTTGGCTGCGTGTTTAGGATCATTATCCTGTTGGAAGATCCATTCCTTCCCAAGACCAAGTTTTTTTCTTGTGTATTAAAACCCGAAGGTAGCAAGTCAGAGCTGCCACAACCAGTAATGCCAGTACTGATGCTGCTGTTGTGCCCTTGAAAATCAGGTCCCAGTATGTGTCTTTGTAGTTCCCCCTTATTCCTGAAAGCCCACTAAGATAGCCTTGAATTCGCTGAATCAAACCCCTCTCACCTGCATTTAGTTTAATAATCTGGGATTTTAGTTGTTGTTCTTCGTCATCCAGTCGAAGAATATCATTAATCCCAGGCAAGGGTACTGGCTGTAGGAATTCTGCATACGGATCTTCCAAATTTAGTTCAATTTTGTTTTTGATAAAGTATAGTTTCCTGCCCCCAATGTCCATTGGATAGTTGACTTGAACACAGAATGAATTACCAGGTGGTGTGCAAACAAGAGGCTTTGAAGTTAAATTGTTGTTATTTGTATTTATACAGTATGTGTTGTTTCCCTTGAGTCTGATGTCTGTATAATCTGGTCTTACAAGTCTTGTTGAGATAAAACAGTCTGAATCACTGGAATTCACCAGCCACATCCTAAATTTGGTTAAAGCCTATCACCTGGACACATGATTACACCCGTCCTAACATCACAGCCTTCTAAGCATTCGACTGCCATCATCTTTGTGCCATTGTGAACAGCTAGTCTGTATAAACGGGTATTTCCATAACACATGAAGAAAACTTCCTAATTTTGTCTTTACATCACTGATATACTGTTCAAGTAACCCCAGCTGATGACCATTATACAAAGAGTTTCCTGTCCCAAACACACCTCCCAGATCCCCAAATATAGTTTGCTGCTTTCACTTCTCGGCTGCCCCCCAGAGTACCACCTCATCCCTTTCCCTTTGTATCAAGTCATCAAAAGGCCTAGCAACAGAGTATCAATCTTTACAAATATCTGTGAGTCGTGTGTTTAAGTCTCCCAGGTTCATAACAATTGTTAAAAATTCCCATTGTACATTATTCACATATGTGTGTGGGTTTGGAACAGTGATGATCCCGTTTGCTGGCAGAGACCACATCCGAGGGCATTCATTCTCGCATATTTGACCACTGTTCACTGTCCATCCAGGAATGCAGTCGCACCTGTAACTTCCCAGTGTGTTGATGCAAACCTGCTTAAAGCCACAAGGTTGTTCTTCCCTGCATTCATTGATGTCCACACAGGAAGACAGTCCATCACCTGTAAATCCTTTGTAACATTTACATTCTTCTCCATTCCCATCAGTCCGTCTTTTGCATGTGGCTGAACCATGGCAGGTTACATTGTAGTTTTTGTGGCTGAGGTATGAGGTCCCATTGCTGTGCATCATGCATGCGCTGGTTGTGGTTTGGCAGGTAAAAGTTGGGAGTATTGGAAAAATAAAACAAAATATAAAATATGCAATAAAAAGTAAAAATAAAAACAAAATATCCTTCAGTCCCCCCTTGATGCTTTTTAGTCCACGTCCTGTCTTGGTACCTGAAAAACATCAAGTGCAGTATTTATTCTTATGGCAGTTTAACATTTGGACCCAATTTACATTGGTCTGCATGATACCATTCATACCCCACTCCTTTCCTCCCCTTCACTGCAACCTTAAGATTTCCCTCCCTGCAGGTGTCCACAATTTCATGTGGCCCTGTCCAATTTGCATCCCAAGGTCCTTTCTGAAGGTAATGTTTTACCATGAATTGATCACCCTCTTCAAATTTATGTGTACTGGGTTTGACCCCATCATCCCATCTCTGTTTGTTGGTTTGGTGCGCTAAGCCCGTATTGTGAACAACAAAGTGGAATTTGTCCTCCAAGTGGCTCTGCACATTTTTCAGAATTTGAGCTGCAATTTGATTGAACTCATGCAGCATTTTATTCATGTGCTGATATGTTAAAGCTGGAGCAGATGGCGAGGTCTCTGACTGTGATATAGTTTTTCCCCTGCTTTTCTGCTTTGGACTCTGTCCTGCTGCACCTCCACCCCGCGACCAGCAGTCTCTTCTAAAATGTCCAGTCTTACCACAGTTGTGACAAGCATCTCTAGATGTCCTACGGCCCTCATTAGTAGCTACAGCCGAAACCTTCTTTTTATTAATGGGCACACTGTGTGTAATTTCATACTAGCTAGAGAGAAGACTACAGACTTCTAAATAGGTCAAATTATTTACTTTCTGTTTTTGATTCAATGCAAGCTTTGTTGCATCATTTATAATGTCATCATATTTTTGTATGATTAATGCAAGGAATACCGGATCATTCCTGCCTGGACTTGGCATGCCAGAATTCCTGGTGTAGCTAGTAAACAAGCGGTTAATGAAAGCTATTGGATTTTCACCTCTATCAGGTGTGGTGCTCTGTATTTGTTTCCAGTTGGGCTGTGGATTGCCAATCATATTCATCAAAGCAGACTCCCTTTGCTGAGCACTTGCCCAAACACCATCTACAGGACCTTTAATATGATCTGGTAGTGACTGAACTAGATCAGCTGGAATAGTTAACTGCCTGATCTGACAGCAATCCTGGTCGTTTAAGGTATGAGCTGTAGCCTGGCGTTGCAATTCCGCCAAATAGTTTCGAGGATCAGAGAGCCCATCCCATTGACCAATGTTTTTACACAAATTACTTAGCTCCACGGTGGACAAGGGAATACGTTCCCGGACTGACTCGTATTCATAATTTGTGGCAGCACTGCCCTCAGTTGCTAGTGCTGCTCTCTTTCGGGTTTTGCGGTCTCTTACGCGGAAGGGAGCCGCTTTTACTGGACCTGGAGCTATGTGACAATCAGGTGGGTCTGAACTGAGCTCCTCTGAAGTATTACAACTGCTCTCTGAGTCAGAGTATTCTGGTAAGTTAACACCCAAAGCAGCAACATGGCACTGAAATTGCTTGAGCTTATCAGCACTATTGCCCTTAACACCTGATCTATGTGCAACCTCTTGATTTTTCACACTTCTAGCCCATAGCATCTCGTAAGCATTTTTGCATTTTTCTAACTGCTTGTTCAACATGGCACTAACATTTTTTGAATCAGCCAAGTTTGCTCTCAGTGGTAGTTCAATACTGTTATGTGCAGCTAAACAGCGCTCTGCCTGTCCTGCAGCAGCCTCACTTCTAAGGGTCTCTACAGTCTCCCTCAGTGTTTCTGTTGTTTGCTGCTGTTCAGAACACTGTTTCTCTACCACAGACAAACAACGTTTCATTTCCGTTTGGCCTTGTAACAAAGCGGCTAGTACATTTGCATGCTTGCGCTTTTTATTCTTACAGTTACGATTGCGCTCTGCACACGCTTCCTCAAGCTAAGCGAGAGGATCTGATTTATCTAACAGAGATCCATAGGATCCCTCTTTGCTATGTTTTGCAACATAGTCAATGGCCCACTCCATCATTGTAGGTTCTGAGTACTTTGTGCACAATCTACCTACAGTGGCGGTTTATCTCAAGGACACAAGATAAATGTGGGATACCCTGCTGGTACTTTCACTAAAAAGCCCAGTTCCTCTACAAACACGCCTCCCGCTTAACCCTGTTAAGCTAACTTAACTGTTAAACAGGTATAATTTCATACATTAAAACAACAGGAGAACTCTCATGCCTAAGTCTTGAATTTGCTCCTAGTCCTGTGCTATTTTGCTCACTTTTGCCACAGCTGGCAAATCCCAACCATAATCTCACATTATTATCCACAGCAGGATAAAGCAGAAAACCCGTTATACTTACAAAGTCCCTTTGGTTCGTCGAAAGGAAGTTTGGAATGAAGGGCCCGTCTGTCTTTCTTTGCAGCAGTAAGCTTGTCTCCTCTCCGTGCAGCAAGAGATGAAATGGCTTGGTGTTGCTGTGGAAAATTCCTTGATTTTTTGTTGATGTTAAAATGGAAATGTCCTCTAATCGTCCCCCCTTTTCATCCGATGCTGGCTCGCCAATTTATGTAGGAATTTGGTCCTTTGTGAAGTAAACTGGTAATCCCAAAGTTCAGGTCAACAACAATTTATTTACAGAGCAAAATAGTCTTCTTTACAGTATGTAACATACCGGGTAAAAGCAAGGCAAGGCAATTACAAATCACTGTCAGTCAGGAAGCAGCTTTATACCTCTCCTGAGGCCAGTGTACCAATGAGGTGACAGGTAACCAAATGGTCATTATGACAACAGCATCATGTCTGCTAACTTTTCCTGATGAACTGTCAGACACCCCCCTGTGTGCTTCCTTGTTTCCCGTGGGTCTAAAGACATCAACACTCATGCATACTGAGGCCTATTGTTCTAACCTGTTGGTTATTGTCACCTCTACGTGTGTTTGTCTGCATCCCATTTGGTTGCAGTGAGACTTGAATTACCACCCCCCTTGATAAGTTCCCATCCCCAGGAAGCCAATCCCGGTTCAAGTCAACACCTTTGCACATTGGGGAAGCTTTGATCTACTAAAATGCCTTACAAAGTCCACGTATTCATAATTCAAGTTCCCAACCCAAGCGGTTTGAGAGAAATAGTCCAGAAAAGTTTTAGAGGTGAAGGTCAGTGAGGCGAGGTCAAAGGGTCATTCGGGTATGAAACCTCGACGAGGCGCGGCTACCCACCAAGGCAAGTCCACATACGCAAAATGAAGTTCCTAACTCAAGCGGTTACAGAAAAATGGCCTGGACAATGGCTGGACGTCCGAATGCCCGTCTGCAAAGGGGACGAAAATACCCCAGAGGAAAAAAACTTCCAGAGGAAAACACCCAAGAAGTAAAAAAAACCAACAAAAAAATCAAGACGCAACAGAGAAGTGAAAATGAAAGAGCAAAAGGGGACAAAAGATAAAGTGGCTATTTCCCGCTGCTCTCGAATAAAAGAAAGTCCGAATCCACAAGATGGACCAAAAGCATTTACAGAGATTGGCGACGATAATCCTGATCCAACAGTTTGGCTCTCAATGCGCAACAGCTACCCTAATGATCCAGAAATGACCCCAGCACTTTATCAAGAAACGAAAAACAACATCTTAGACAAAACGGGATGGCTTAACGATTCTGAAGTTCATGCAGGCCAAAGCTTGCTTAAGAAAGAATTTCCCATGGTTGATGGTCTTCACGATCCAGTCATAAGGGGTCATTTGGTAACTCCAGCTGCATCCGAGTTTATCCAAATAGTCAATGTTGGGAGACACTGGGTCTGCCTGAGCACCACTGGAGTAACAATCCCAGGTGTTGCGAGAGTGATTGACAGTCTATATAGAAACCCAAATGCTACTGTAATTGAGCATGGCTATAGAATGCTACACCACACGAGTGATGTAGTTACCTTTGTGAACGAAAAGGTGCAAAAAAAAGCTAAGTGCCAGTGATTGTGGCCTTTTGCTTTTGCCTTTGTAACAGATTTATGCCATGGATTAGACCCAACCAATCGAAGCTATGATCAAGCTAAGATGTGAGCGCTCTATGTCAGCTGCCTTGAAAGTAGAGCAATTACCCCTTTTCCAGCAGCCACAAGGAGAGTGCCCTTTCACCTGGATACAAAGGAGATGGTTCCAATTTTCTGTGAGTGTCGCCTTCCCAATGACAAAAAGATTATGTTCAGTGTTCTCAATGTTCTAGCTGGTATCGTCCTGATTGCGCACAAGTACCAGAGTGGGCAATTAAGACCAGCAGAAAGTGGCAATGTCAAAAATATAAAACTCGAAGGACTCTTCGACTAAGTAATACAACCCCGATTCCGAAATAGTTGGGACGAAGTGTAAGTTGTGAATAAAATCAAAATGCAATGACTTTCAGATCACATGAGCCAATATGTTATTTACAATAGAACATAGATAACATTTCAAATGTTGAAACTGAGACATTTTACATTTTTATCCACAAAATGAGCTTATTTCAAATTTTCTGGCTGCAACAGGTCTCAAAAAAGTTGGGACACAGGCAAAAAAGGGCTGAAAAAGCGATTAATATATAAGAGAATCAGCTGAAAGAACATTTAGCAAGTAATTAAGTTAACTGGCATCAGGTGTGTAACATGATTGGCTATAAAAGGGATGTCTTAGAGAGGCTGAGTCTCTCAGAAGTAAAGATGGCCAGAGGCTCTCAAACCTGTGAAGACTTGCGTAAAAAAATTGTGGAATACTTTAAGAACAATGTTCCTCAACGTCAAACTACAAAGGCTTTGAAGGTCTCATCATTGACAGTGCATAACATCACCAAAAGATTCAGAGAAACTGGAAAAATCTCTGTGCGTAAGGGACAAGGCCGAAGACCTTAACTGGATGCCTGTGATCTTCGGGCCCACAGACGCCACTGCATCACTCACCGGCATGATTCTGTCATTGACATTACTAAATGGGCCCAGGAATACTTCAAGAAACCACTGTCTGTAAACACAGTCCGCCGTGCCATCCACAGATGCCACCTAAAACTCTATCATGCGAAAAGGAAGCCATTGTTGAGCATGATCCAGAAGCGCCGCCGTGTTCTGTGGGCCAAGGCTCATTTAAAATGGACTGTAGCAAAGTGGCAAAGTGTCCTGCGGTCAGACGAGTCCAAATTTGACATTCTTCTTGGAAATCATGGGCGTCGTGTCCTCCGGGCTAAAGAGGAGAAAGACCACCCCTCCTGTTATCAGCGTTCAGTTCAAAAGCCAGCATCTCTGATGGTATGGGGATGCATTAGTGCATATGGTGTGGGACACTTGCATGTTTTAAAAAGCACCATGAATGCTGAAAGGTATATAAAGGTTTTAGAGCAACAGATGCTCCCCTCCGGACGACATCTATTCCAGGGAAGGCCTTGTGTATTTCAGCAGGACAATGCAAAACCACATACTGCAGCTATTACAACAGCATGGCTTCGTAGCAGAAGAGTCCGTGTGCTGAACTGGCCTGCCTGCAGTCTTGATCTTTCACCGATTGAGAACATTTGGCGCATAATTAAATGAAAAGTCTGTCAAAGGAGACCCAAAACTCTCCAGCAGCTGGAAGCCTGTATTAAACAAGAGTGGGATCAAATTCCAATGGCTTAACTCAAGAAACTTGTCTCCTCAATGCCCAGATGCCTCCACTCTGTGTTAAAAAGAAGAGGAGATGCTACACCATGGTAAACAGGCCCCTATCCCAACTTTTTTGAGACCTGTAGCAGCCATCAAATTTGAAATGAGCTCATTTTGTGGATAAAATTGTAAAATTTCTCAGTTTCAACATTTGCTATGTTATCTCTGTTCTATTGTGAATAAAATACTGGCTGGTGTGATTTGAAAGTCATTGCGTTTTGATTTTATTCACAATTTATCCTTTGTCCCAACTATTTCGGAATTGGGGTTATAGTTTGGTTTGAACAATGTCATGAGATGCCAGTTATAAGACATTGACATTGACAACTTAACAGGATTTTGTTTGTGTCTGTGTGATGAGGGCAAGGAGCAGGGAAAAAGCAAGAAAATCAACATGATTGTGCAACATTTGGTCTATCAATTTAATATCACACTTTGTATTGAACGGACACTGAGGAGGCTCCTGTGGAATGTTTAAATAAAGGATAGAGAACGACCAGAATAATATTTTGCTACTGCACTAGTGGGCCTATCAACACTTGGGGTCATAACCAAGCACATTTATACCTGGGATTTTTACAGTATCACAGTAACAAGACTAGAGCTGGACACATGAGAGCCTATACCTCCGCCAGCAGAGCTGGATTTGAACTTTGGCCTATATCTCAGCTGTACTTTGGCCTAGATATGCCAGAATTGAATCACTTGTTCCTCTTGTGCTACTTGAACATCCTGCGAAGTTTACTTAAAATCTATGCAACCGTTTTTTGAGATATCCTGCTAACAAACAGACAGACAAACAAACAAATAAATAAATAAACTAGAGGGTGTGTCCAGAAGGCCACATCACCCCGCCCGCGCCCTCAACGCCACGTGAAGGTCAATGTCATGGTGCAGTTGGTCTCCCCATATATGGTTTCCTATTTGTGATTGAGCATAACATAGGGCCTATCTCAGCCGGTTTCCCAGCTACAGAGCCTCAAAATATGAAGGTCGGCCATTTTGACCTTTCAAGGTCACTTGAAGGTCAAGGTCATGGTGCTGTTAGATTCCCCATATATGACTTCCTATTAGTCTTCAATAGTAACTATGGGTCAATCTTGCACCGTTTGGCTGCTAGAGCACTCGGAAAAGTGGTGATGCTTAGTTTGTCCTTTCAAGGTCACTTGAAGGTGAAGGTCATGGTGCCAGTAGATTCCCATATATGACTTCCTATAAGTGGTTAATAGTAACGGTATCTCCCACCGTTTAGCCCCTAGAGCAGCCTGAGAAATGGGTGACCTTGAGTTTGACCTTTCAAGGTCGCTCGATCTTCACCAAAAACAAATCAATTCTTCCCTTCCGCCTAAGGATTGTCCGTACCAAATTTGAAGACAATCCGTGCAGAATTTTGGCTTGTTGAGAGCAAACACACACACACACACACACACACACCCAGAGATAAACTAGAGGGTGTGTCCAGAGGGCCGCATCACCCCGCCTGCGCCCTCAACGCCACATGAAGGTCAATGTCATGGTGCAGTTGGTCTCCCCATATATGGTTTCCTATTTGTGATTGAGCATAACATAAGGCCTATCTCTGCCGGTTTCCCAGCTACAGAGCCTCAAAATATGAAGGTCGGCCATTTTGACCTTTCAAGGTCACTTGAAGGTCAAGGTCACGGTGGCAGTGGATTCCTCATATATGACTTCCTATTAGTGTTCAATTGTAACTATGGGTCTATCTTGCACTGTTTGGCTGCTAGAGCACTCGGAAAAGTGGTGATGCTGAGTTTGACCTTTCAAGGTCACTTGAAGGTCAAGGTCACGGTGGCATTAGATTCCCCATTATTTATTTATTTATTTATTTAAAACCTCCTAAAAGGAGGATACAATGAATTAACACAAGAAAACAATACTTTAAGACAAAACAATAAAATTACATACATGACATGCATAAAACAATTTATAATAAAACTGAAAAAGCTGCCAGCATTGACCAATTTAAAACTGTCAGCAATAGTCAAAATGGCTGTGTCAAAAGACGGACCATCAAATGTGTGTCACTGTCACTCTTGTTATTATCTTTGCTCAACAAAAGGGCTTTTAGACTGTCCGAAATTCCATCTGAGACACCATAAAATGAAAGACGGCACGGCTGTAAAAATGCCTTTACCGGGGAAAAGCCTGAATGCACCACCCTAGAGATTAAGGTCCCAGGCGTGGTGAACCCATTTACAATGCATTCGGAAAGAAAATGGATACAAACATCCCATGCTACAGACAGGGCCTGTGAGATTCTATACAACAATGAAAGGGCTTTTTGCTCTATTAAATTAGTTAATCTTGGGATACCTAGAGCAGTTAAAAGTTTCGAATGACGCTGACGGGCACCCAACCCCAGAAAACGCTTGATAAAGAGACCTTGAATTGATTCAATTTCTTCTAACTGCCCTTTGTTCAAATTGAGACACTCAAGCCCATTTAACAATGTAGGAACACAAGCAGTTCGCCAAAGATAGGTTTTACAATCTGCCTCAAGGCTAGGGTAGCAGAGGCCCGACTCGGACAGACCAAAGAAGGATCTTCCGCAGCTAGAAATATTTTTATCAATGTGTGTACGATTACTGCGGTCTCTTGAAAACACAGTTCCCAATAACTCTATGTCACATGCAGTATTAAGAAGGAATTCCCCTAGTTTCCACCTAGGGGTAGTCTGAAAAGGATGTGACCATACAATCATGCATTTAGATTTTTTAATACTAAAATTTAAACACCAATCAGCATAGTTATAGCATTTATCAATTAAACTTGGTAACCCTGTCACTGTTGAACTAATCAAAGTAATATATGGCTTCCTTTTATTGTTCAGTAGTAAGTATGGGTCTATCTTGCACCATTTGGCTGCTAGAGCACTCGGAAAAGTGGTGATGCTGAGTTTGACCTTTCAAGGTTGCTGAAGGTGATAACATTTGGTGATAAAAGAATCTCCATACCCAACTTCCTATTAGTGATTAATAGTAACTACATGCCTATCTCCAACCAATTTCAAGCTATAAGCAGTGGAAAGTCTGCCCTATCTCCCAGTGTTAACAAAATCTTCAAACTGATCCAGAATCCAGGATTTGACACGGATCTTCACCAAAAACTAATCATTTCTTCCCTTCCGCCAAAGGATTGTCCCTACCAAATTTGAAGACAATCCATCCAGAATTGTGGCCTGTGGAGTGCAAAGAGACACACACTGATAAATAAACGCCACAACTACATACACCCTTCCGCAACATTCTTTGCGAGCGGGGTGAATAATCGCAACAACTACATACACCCCTTCCGCAATATTCGTTGTGGGCGGGGTGAATAAACAAACGGAAGCAAAAACATAACCTCCTTGGCAGAGGTAAAAACCAATACCTAGATGCATGTAGTCATTAGGAATGTAATCTCATTCAAGCATGATTCCTAAAGCAATCCATTCAAGGGTTTACTCTACACGCCTGTCTCTCTTGTAGGGGTAAATTATACAAGGAATTTTCAGGACCAGTCATAGTATTCAGTGTCTATTATTTACTTGTCCATAAAAAAGGTTCAAATGTATTACATGAATTGACAGTGTACATAATAATGTTTACTAGCAGCTTAAGAAAAAGGCATAATTTTCTGTGAGACTGGTGGAAAAGTGAACTTTGACTTTGAACACCCATTCATATTAGCACCCATTTTGTTTTAAAGATATGGACATCCTTATTGTACAATCAGTTTTTCCCAATCGCAGTGATACTACTACTACTAAGGCGAGCATATTTGTACATGTTTGATTACTTCCTTTCATTTGCCACATTTCCCCACTACAGGTATAGTATCCCTAGGCAAGCTAGTGTCAATTTAAATAAACCTTTATATATTACAGATAATACATTATTCATTGTAATACATGAATGACCATGATTTTCAGTCTTTGACATAAGGACTTTCAATTATAAAACTGTATCAAAATATTGGATAATACACTTTTGTTATATATTTGTTCAATGAAAAAGCAGTTTACTTTATAATACGTGTTGTATCCTTGGGCTAGGGTGTGCACTATTTTTTCATTGTTGGACTGTGAAACACAGAAAGAGGAGAATAATCATTGTTATGCTGTTCATGATTTCTGAGGTTTTATTGTTTACCAAATAAACTTTATTTGTCATCGAAACAAATAAATTGTGCCAATTTTGTGTGTAAAAATGCAAGACTAACTGTATATTTAAGTTGAGAGTTGTATTGTCTTTGGTTATCTTCTAACCAAGTTGTAAGCGTTGAGACATTCTATTGTTTATTTTCACTTAAATTTGTTTACAAGAATAATAATTATTGCAAAGTCTGAGCAGCAGTAACCTAATAATGATAAAAATATAAGCAGTTGTTATGTTGTTGTCAATGTTGGTGCACAGACAAATTAAAGAGCCACACACAATCCTGACCCTGCAAAGCGGATGCAATATCTTTGAAGGGCAAAAAATTTAAATCAAAGATGCTACAGGCCACTGAACTTGGACAATAAAGTATAAACCACTCGTGGGTTCCTTTGATGTTACTGAAAACTCCAAACGAGAAGAATAACATCTGCATTACATTTTAGGCAATTAAGTCTTTGTAAGGTCAAATTTATCTGTCCGGTTCATCCTCGACAAAATTATCAAAATCAAGTTCTTCCTCTTCTGTGTATCGTTTGATCATCTTTTCTAGTATCTTGATGAAATTTTTTTCATTTGGCTGATGTTTGAAATTTAATTTTTCCAACGCACGTGGTTATGACAACAACAACAACTGAAAATGACTTATCGGGCATCAATCAGAATAGGAAGACGAAGTGGTTTTGGTGGATGTCATTGACATCCACCAGACCCACCCAACCTTTCGATCAGCTACACATAACACAAGGCGCAAAAAATTATACAGTGCTTTAATACTCACCAAAAAAACAGCAAAATTCACGAAATTCATCGAAAGAATAAACAGAGCGACTAACAATCAAGCCCATCCGACCAGGGGCCTATTGCACGAAGGCGGGATAAGGGATTAGCCCAGGATCGGCACGGGATTAGCCTGATCTCAAGCCCCATTTCGGTTGCACAGAGCGTGTGAGCTAAACACGGCACTCGTTACTATGGAAACAAAGTCTGTGGAGCTAGCCAGCTCCGGAGCAAGCTTACGAACTAGCTAAGCTCCTGTCTCCAGCCAATTTCACCTCGCCTCATTCAGCAGTCACCCAAATTGAAAATCATTGTCCTTAACAGTCGTTCTGAATTGTTCACTACACATTGCTATCTCAATTATTGTAGGCCCAGAGTAATTATCTTATAAACACGTGACCATTTGTGTCAGTAAAATAGCCAATATTCAATCATTATATTCAAGTATCCATGTGACAGTGACCATCACAGTTCAATCAGTCCCCCTTCCATGTCACATTTTAACCATATTTAGAATCCGTCATCATCAGATTGGTCCTTATTCCCCAAGTTGAGACTTCCATCAGAGTAGAAAATGAGCAGTGCTGCATAGGTGACCGTGTTTCAGCGCGGTCTCAAATCGCTGCGGTAACCCCCTACCTACAGCACTGCTGCTACTTTTCTCCGTCTTTATTCAGACTGCGACGGGTAAGGCAGAGTCCTTGCCTTACTGCTGGACACGAGTGCAATGTCGTTAAACCAAGACATACTGGAATCAAACATTTTCAGGAGGCTCCTTGACGTAATTTTTACACGCTAACATTCTACTTTTTAATTTTAGTATGCCTTCATTAGGGGTGATTAAAAGCAGTAAGTAAACTAATCTGAACACGTCATCTAGATCAGACTGTCAATTCAGTTTATACAAAACATTCAAAGAACTTCAGCCATGACTGGGAGGTGCATGAGAAACGCAGAAATATTTCCTTCTGCTTATCATATTTAGTCATGGCTACATGCCCTTCTTGCGCACATCACACACGGGTTTTTCTGTATATGGTTTTGCTCGATTTTAAGTCTGTCTGACAGGCATGGCTTATCTCATTCACGGTAACGCCGAAGTGCATCAGCTACTCCTTTTTGACGGCGCTGAAACACCTCAGTTTACTTTCACTTGAGTTTAGCTCACTTTAATACTCCTCTCAAACGTCTCGCACCATTCAGACAGAAACTAAAGGAATAGCAAGCAGAGGCATTTCAGCGATCCCATCGTCCCTCTGTCTGAACGTAGTCTTTGAGTGTTGCTGGCGCATGCGTTTGCTGCAGCTACTTAGTGTCCATGGTGATGATCAGCGATTCTGTGATCGATCTCGGGTCTATTAGAGGTAGCCGAGTCGTGCACTCAGCAGGATCAGCGGCACTGGGCTTCACTTAGCCTATCCTCCTCCACCCGCTGTTGGCTTTGTGCAATCAATTAAGCCAGCGACGCGCTGTTTGGGATATGGCAATCCTCGCTTTGGCATTGATCCAGGATCTCAAGATCCGACTTTTGTGCAATAGGCCCCAGTTCGGTCTCCATTACTTTCCATTTCGACGCTAGGTAAATGGTCAGTACGGCAGGCCTACCAAAGAAAACGGCCAAGCTGTAACAAAAGTTTGTCCGATTTCTACCTTTTTCAAAGAACCAGCAACTCACAATTGAAAACTCATTTGATTCGTCTCTGGATTTGTTACAGGCTGTGCGATTTGTTGAGTTTAGTTCTGGTGAAAATGTATCGACTTTAAAGTGTTGTTGTGCGAAGTTTTGCGGTAATGTGGCATGTTATCGATATTGTGTTGTTGGTTATTTGAAAAACGTAGCCATCCGACAAACGTTTGTTACAGCTTGGCCTTTTTCCTCAGTAGGCCTGTATGCGTCTATTATGCGGCAATCTCCGCCCCTCTCACGAGGTATGGAATCTAAGGCCGACCCCCAGCTTACAAACCATCCTTCTTTCGAGTGCAGCTCGTATTTCGTATTTGGGAAGGTAGAAACGCTGCATATCTACAAATGTCAGTTCCATGCGGCTATTTCCGAAAGATAAGTGAAACATTAACTAACCTCAAACGGACATTAGATTGACTATTTCATGCGCACATTGTGAAGGAATTTTTGTTGTCACTGTTATAATTCCTATTAATAGTGTTAAGTGCACTTAGATTTTATTACATTATAGTTTTACTGCCTTTTGCAAATATATACTTGTTTAAAAAGCAACTGCTCATTTTGTTCTTAGCTTTAGGCTCTGAGAAAACTGTCTGTGGGAATGTACTGATAAGAGGGGTGCTTGCACCTGGATAGGAGTTTTCGACTCATGTCTGGGAACTGTACCCACTTAGCAAGAGAGAGTTGTTTCTATCTGTACCAGGCCTTGAAACTGAGCCCCTAAGCATAAGATGTGACTCCTCTAGGCGCATCCCTAGAGCAGAAATCTTCAGAGAATAATATGTTTTTGTACTGTGTGATTGATTGCCTGAAGGAACGCCCGGCTAGAAGGGCATAAGCAATGTCTGTGAAAGTGGCTCGGCAGAGACCAACCTCTGACTGATGTGGACACAGAGTCCCTGTTTGCTCTCTCATTCTGCAGAATTATATTGCAATAAACTGTTGATCATGTTTCTTTTAACCTGCTCTAAGACTCTCTTATTACGACTCAAACTGAGTAAAATCCTCCACAAATCTGGTGTCAGAGGTGGGATCTCACAACTGGACGGAATCGGACCGGACCTGGCGAGACTGATCATTCCGGGATGAAAAGGCTTCCCGGTCTTGGTATACTGTTTCCTCTTCAGCGACGTGAGGACGCCTCGGACCGGCCTCCGTGACCTCCATTGCTGAGATCCTACGAACTCAAATTAGGATTCGGTCCATCAATATTTGGTGAGTCGTAAACTTATACATTTATAAGTAAATGAACCGTGTCATTTTGATTGATGTAGTCTGCCATTAAATGTGAAAACAGAATTGCAACTGGTCATTGCATTAGGCCGGACTTCGGCAGTTTGAAAGGGTTGTCGGGGTAATGGATAACATTGATCATTGTATTTCTGAGTATTGTCGGGGACAATAAAGGTTAAAGTTTTCAAGGATTTTGTACTAAAACAAAAATCCCTTTGTAGAGACGTCTACATTGACACAGAACGCGTTCTCTCTAGTCGGGGACTAGAGTCAAGGTTAAAATGAGGACAAGTCAATCAAAATGCGAAACGATGCCAAGCAGTAATATTGTCAAAATTATGACTGAGAAACCTGGTTCAGAGAGTACGAGCAGATTAAATCTCTGGTCAATGAAATATGGTTTTCCTGAAGGGGGTAGTTTGAGTCTCACAGTGTTGAGGGATTTGGAAGATAAATTGTCGGATGAAGAGTCCAAGTTGAGAAAGAAAAGGAAGGTTAAAGTGAAAGATCTTGAGGAAATAGAATTGAATAGAAGGTTATTGTGTATGTGGAAGAAGGAGGCTGATGCACGTAGCAGAAAGCAAGATAGTAAAACATTACCAAAAACTGATGCATTAAGTAATATTACACACAAAGCAGAAATGCCGCCTGCATATGCGAAGGTGGTACTTGTCTCTGTCTCTTCTGTTTCTTCTCTGCCTGCTCCACCACAGAGTAGCGGACTTTATCCAGACCTGACAGCCCTGAAGTGGGACCCAGACACCGACTCTTGCCCTGCCAACTCGCCTCGTCAGCCAGTGAATAATGTCCCACCTCCGGACCAACAGCCACCACCCGCCGCCAGGAGAGAACAGTCACCGGAACCGTCTGGTACCTCGCCTGTCTCTCATTCTGACTCTGCTTCTGAGGCAACTAAGCCGGTGTTTCATTGTTGCGGTCGTAAATTCAACACTTACGGGGCACTGCAGTCTCACATAGAAGACAAGCACAATTCGGCTACTTCTGAGGCAGTGCCCTCGCCACGCGCAACAAGTAGCGCCAAACCAAAGAAACTTGTGGTACAGGCTCCAATGATTGAAATAGCAGGACCGACAGGGCCAGCACTGGCATTCAGGCCGTGGTCCAATGCCGATATCACACAGGCATCCGAACATTTGCCTGATCCCGCCAATGGCGGTACTACAGAGTTGGTAAATCAGTTCACTGCCTTCTGTAGAGAATTTAGACCAACTATTCAAGAATTGCGCAGGATTTTCACCATAAAAATGAAAGCCCATGATTTCCAGAAAATACAGGCCGCACTGACCAGCAATGAGTATGTCAAGCACTTAGATTGGGACAGTGAGGCTAATGCTGCTTACAGAGGTGTCATTACAGAAATAACAGCCAAAATAGAGACCAGTTTTCCACGTCATGTGGACATGGACAAGATCCACGCCTGTAAGCAGGAACCGGACAAGGGCGTAGAGGACTTCCTGACCCGCCTGACCAAGACGTTCAACAGCTACGGAGGCATTCCCCACCCAGGGCGCCTGGGGACCACTGCAGGAACCTGGGAAAGTCACATGGTAACTGCCTTTTTGCGAAGATTACAACCTGCTATTGTCTCTGCAGTCCGCAAGTCCTGCATCCTTCCGGAAGAAGCGCACCTAGATGAGGTCAAACGACACGCCATCCATGCCCGACACATGCTGCGTGATGCCAAGACCAAGCGAGCAGAGGCAAGGGAAAGCGACCTCCACAAGGCGACGCTCACACTCCTGCAAACTGTGGCCAGCGGAGAAGGAGGGCGTGGCAGAGGAAGAGGGCGTGGCCAGGGACAAGGAGCATGGCAAGGGAGGCCACGGGACAACACAAATGACACGTGTTACATCTGCGGCGGAACCGAACACTGGTCCCGTGACTGTCCCCATCCTCCCCGCCCGAGGAGGGGAGGGGGAAGAGGGGGAAGACCAGGCAGTTCTGCCTACCCCCGACACAATGTCTACAAGGCACCGGAGGACCACCAGGAGGCGGACTGACGGGCGGAGCACAGGTCTGTGGTCTCACTGATGGACTCGATGGAACCGGTTTCTACTGACACAGGTTGTATGTCTTCCTTATCTTTAGTTCCAATTGACACATGCACCAGCAATGAAGAACTGCTTTGCCAGGACACACAGACACCCGTAGCACATATAGGTTACACCACACAACTGTTTATGGGCTTACCCCAACTTCAGCTCCTGATTAGTGGAACAAAAATTACTTTCCTAGTCGACTCAGGTGCAACTCATTCATGCCTCACCAGCAGTACCTTACCTACAAAGCCAGCATTGAATGGTAAATGGTTAATGTCTGCTAGTGTGTCAGGGCATTGTACAAAAGAGTTTTTCACTGTACCACTGTTGTGCAAAAATGACCAAGGCAGGGAGTTCACTCACTCTTTTGTGCTCTCCCCTGCATGTCCGTTGAATCTTTTGGGACGAGACTTAATGTGTAAATTAGGCATAGCTCTGGTATCCACACCTGAAAATGTAGAAGTTCACCAGCTAAATTCAGATCCTCAATCTTTCTCTATGTACTAAGACAATTGTAGTCTTTTCCAAGTTTTTGAGTGGCACATACAGAGTCCGTTGCCGCTCGCAGAACAGGTGTTGGAGAAAGCTAGAGCTGTCCTACCGGCATATTCCGTCTTTATGTCCCCAGGGGCCCTACATTGTACAGCGCACGTTACATATGGGCCTGACCTCCGATATGAGGCCGATTGCTTTTCTACATTACTAACTGAAGAGTATTTGTACACTAAATCAATTTGTTGGAATCAAACTGTGTGTTTCCTATCAGTAAACTTGACCCGTAGACAATGTGAGCACTTTATGGTGCCCTCATCAGCACCGCATGTCTCACTGGCGCGCCGAGCCCATCAAAATTGGAAAGAGGTGGGCTACTATGCATTGCAGGAAGCACAGGCCACCGATTGGATTATGTACAGCCCCAGAGAGGGCATTGAATATTCACCATCGACCCAAATTTTTCGAGAAAAAAGCGTTACTTGGGTTTTTCGTGTCCCGCACTAAAGAAGCGAGCATTGTTGACTCAGCCTGCATGAATTTGACCGCTCATGACAAATCGATGTTGACCATCCCTGACCACCTGAGATCTGTCCCAGTTACATTGTGGGCGCAAGACAAATATGATGTCGGCTTAATTAGGAATTGTCCACCAGTGCATATCACTACTAAATCTGATTACAGGCCCTGCCGTCACCAATACCCTCTCAAACCTGAAGCTATTGAGGGAATCAGGCCTACATTTGAGGCGTTGTTAGCCAAAGGCGTAATTGTGCCATGCTGGAATTCTCCTGTCCGCACACCAATTTTTCCTGTACAAAAGGCTGATGGCATATGGCGTTTCGTACAAGATTTGCAAGCAGTAAATGCAGCTCTACAGCCGAGGGCGCCATGCGTACCTAATCCGTATACAATTCTCTCTCAAATTCCCAGTTCAGCTGTCACATTTTCTGTCATTGATCTGTCCAATGCATTTTTCAGTATCCCAGTCCACCAGGACAGTCAGTTCTGGTTTGCATTCATGTTTGATGGAAAGCCTTACACATTCACGCGTCTCTGTCAAGGCTATTGTGAGTCTCCTACAATTTACAACTCTGCTCTGGCAGACAGTCTCTCTTCTTTTACCTTTCCAGGCTCATCTGTTCTTTTGCAGTACGTTGACGATCTTCTTATCTGCAGTCCTGATGAGGCCACCTGCAAGACAGACACACTGTCCCTTCTGCAGCATCTCGCAGCTGAGGCCCACTAAGCAAGTCTCAGCAAACTCCAATGGTGCCGAGAACAGGTGACGTTCCTTGGCCACCTCATTTCGGCGAATGGTAAGACACTCTCACCGAAGCGCATTCAAGCCATCCAAGAAATTCCAAAGCCCACCGCAAAGAAACAATTACATTCTTTCCTTGGCATGACATCATATTGCCGCACTTTCATCCCAAATTATGGGCCTATGGAGGCTCCTTTGCGTTCACTGCTGCATCACTCAGACCTACCCTCTGCTAAACTCCAGTGGACGCTGGAGACAGAGGAAGCGTTCACGAACCTGAAAACAGCCCTTCTTTCAGCACCTACTCTAGGCATACCTGACCCTACCCAGCCGTTCACTCAGATGGTGGACGAACGCAATGGTCACATGGTTTCTGTCCTCCTACAGAAACATGGACCCAAACTTCGTCCGGTAGCTTACTTCTCATCTAAACCTGATCCTGTGGCAACAGCCCTGCCACCCTGTCTGCGTGCCGTCGCCGCGGCTGAAAAAGCAGTAACGGCATCCAGAGCATTTGTGGGCTGCTCTCCTCTTACCTTGCTGGTCCCGCATGCCGTATCTTTGCTCCTCCTCGAGCAGCGCACTTCTCATTTGTCAGCGGCTGGGTGGTACACTTACCACACCACTCTCCTTTCTGCCCCTAATGTGAAAATCCAGCGATGTACTGTCCTTAACCGTGCAACTCTTTTGCCAACAGAGGACGATGGTGAACCGCATGACTGTGCATATACTGTCCAGCAGGTATGCACACCTCGCCCAGATCTCCAAGCACACGCTCTCGACAACCCTGATCTTGTTCTGTTTGTTGATGGGTCCGCCTCAAGGGACCCAGAAACGGGCAAACTCCAGGTAGGTTTTGCCATTGACACAGAACACGATTTGGTGGCATGCGGCTCCCTACCAAACCACTTCTCTGCTCAAGCTGCAGAACTCATTGCACTCACAGTAGCGTGTGAAACGGCCACTAATCAGACTGTTAACATCTACACTGACTCTAGGTACGCATTTGCAGTTGTACATGACTTTGGGACGCTCTGGAAACAGCGCAAATTTCTCACCTCTGCAGGCACACCTATAAAGAATGCTTCCCTGGTGGCAGGTCTCCTGTTAGCCATTCTCTTGCCAGAAAAAGTGGCAGTCATTCACTGCTCTGCACACACACGCCGCACAGACCCTATCTCCCTTGGCAATGCCGCTGCAGACGCAGCTGCAAAACAGGCTGCTAGAACTGCTCCGCCTTACCTTGCCCTGTCCACTGAGCAGTCTGAACTCACCTCCGCAGATGTTGCAGACATTGTTGCAATGCAGTCCTTTGCTACTGCAGCCCAACTTTGCCTCTGGAAAGAGCGCAAAGCCCTACAGGACAAAACAGGTGTTTGGCACGTGAGCGGCAAGGTTTGTGTGCCGAAACATTTCTACCCATGGTTTGCCAAGTTGACGCATGGTCTGGACCATGTGTCAAAAGGAGGGATGATGGACATGATGAGTCAATGGTATTATACCTGTGGATTTTCAGTTTTTGCGGCTGAATTTTGCAAACTTTGCATGATTTGTGCTACCAGGAACACAGGTAAGACAGTAAAACAGATTCTTGCAGCTCACTCACCAACTGAGCGACCGTTCCAACATCTCATGATGGACTTCATTGAATTAACACCATCAGAAGGTAAGAAATATTGCCTTGTGATCGTTGACATGTTCTCCAAGTGGGTTGAAGCATTTCCCACAGGAAAGGCGGATCCAACAGCCGTTGCAAAAGCCTCACTGAGGGAAATCATACCCAGGTGGGTACCTGACCGCATCAGCAGTGACAGGGGAGCACATTTTGTCAACAAAGCCATCACCGAAGTAGGAAAATTTCTGGAAATTGACATGCGAAAACACTGCGCCTATCACCCACAAAGTGGCGGAGCAGTAGAAAGAGAAAATGGCACATTAAAACATAAGCTGGCTAAGTGTTATGACCACACTGGCCTCACTTGGGTCCAAGCTCTCCCCATCTGCCTGATTTACTTGCGCATGCGTAACCGAGCACGAACTAACATGTCACCATCTGAAATTCTCTTTGGCAGGCCCCCACAACTGGGAGTGGATGAAAGGAGATTCGAGCCCCCTTCAACCAAAATTTGTGAAAATGACATGTTACAGTACTGTAAAGCCTTGCCGTCTCTGCTGTCCCAAGTATCCTCACAGGTCAGAGCAGCTCTACCGAAACCAGCCCAGGAGACACTTCACAGGCTCCAACCTGGTGACTGGGTGCTGATCAGGAAGGTGAAGAGAAAGAACTGGCGAGACAGGCCCTGGACAGGACTGCACCAGGTTCTCCTCACCACGGAGACAGCTGTAAAGGTCGAAGGTAGAGCTTCGTGGGTACATGCGACACATTGCAAAAGGATCATTCCCTTGCCAACCAGAGCAAGCCACTGCCCAGACATCCCGGGAACAAGGACCAAGTAGTGGCAAGCAAGATCTTGCACTACTATCCCAGTGGCGGCAAACGAGATTTGTGCCACCAGCTGATGTAGCGGCAAGCGAGCTCTTGTGCTACCAACCAGATGTGACTGCAGACGAGGTTCTGTGTCACCAATGAGCTAAAAATGATTGTCACGTGGCTTCAACACAAAGGAAGAGCATCTCCTCTGGAAAGAGGAACTGTGAGAGACTTTTTGTGTGAAATGATGCTCTATGCGGTAGTACTTGTAATCATTGTGCCTGTGATTTTAGCGTTCTCAAATACACCATGTTGCACCGACTCAGCCAAAAACATCACACACACATCAAAACGGGAACCAGAAAATATCACGCCTATTAGACATCGCAGAGCAATAGGAAAATCAGCATTACAAAGAGACGTGTTAATAGGAGCTAATGTAACATGTGTAGCAGGGCAAAATTGCATTTTTCAATTAGATTTCTGTGCAGTAGCCCCGTGTCGTGGCCAGGGTTTACAGTGGGTCTGGAGTGACAAATATTTGTGCACCTCTGTCGCCTACTGTGAACACCTCCGCAACATGTGGGGATCCCAACAAACTGCTTACGGGTGTTCATGTGAGGAATGGAGTATGGTTGTGGCAAACACTGGACCCCAGGACTGGGGTCCCAAACCACAGGAGGCACCAGATCTGAAACAAAGAATCACTATATGGAAAGGGTCATCTCCACCAAATTGCAAGGGAAAGAATTGTAACCCCCTCACCATCAACCTTAAGAACCCAAAGCTGGGTGATTCTGGTTCATACGTTGTAGGAGCATATGTATCCGGCAGCGATCCGATTGGCCGCATCAGGTTATATGTGATCGAGCCCCCTAGAAATAAAACAGAGGAAGTAACAGCTGGCCAGGAAATACTAACTTCCCCACTAATAACCTACATGAACATCACGTCCGTTCGTGAAACTGTGATGCTAGAAACAGGTTATACTGACACCAACAAGTGGCTAGATTGGGTACATTACACCGCAAAGGCACAGAACAAAACTGATTGTATAGTTTGCACAAGCGCTCGCCCGTTATTAGGAACAGTGCCATTTGCACTCGATTCGAGAACTAATCAGAAAGGATTAGAATGTGTACTCCGAATGTACACCTCCGCCGACATTCCAGTTAACCAGAGCTGTGTATCCCTGCACTATTTGTTACCCCCGATAACTAAATTAGTACAACCACCGTACTTTACCCCAATGAACGGAAACTATACATGCTTTGCTCGGTATAATCAAACGGGAACATCGGTAGGACAAAATTTATGGTGTAGCACCACAATAAATGTTACTAGATCGCAGCAATACCCATGGTTAAATAGTCAGTCTCTAGAGCTGACCTATGGTGGTACTGCGGGGGAAAAAGGTTGTGGCCTAGATTACCCCAAGGATGGTCAGGCACGTGTGCCCTTACACAGCTCCTTATGGCGTTTCATATTTTGCCACACAAGGCCCTAACTCAGCCTATCCCACAGGACATGCATACCCAATTACAGCGCCACAAGCGTGAGACCCCAGGAGGATCGTTTGATAACCATGTCTATATTGATGCAATAGGGGTCCCTAGAGGAGTCCCTAATGAGTTTAAAGCGCGAAACCAAATTGCTGCAGGGTTTGAGTCGATCATATTTTGGTGGTCAACCGTCAACAAAAAATGTTGACTGGATAAATTACAGGAATTACAATCAACAGCGATTTGTCAATTACACCCGTGATGCCATCAAAGGCCTGGCAGAGCAATTAGATGCGACCAGCCTCATGGCCTGGCAAAACCGAATGGCCTTAGACATGATTCTCGCTGAGAAAGGAGGTGTTTGCAAAATGTTCGGTTCAACCTGCTGCACATTTATTCCGAACAATACGGCACCAGACGGTTCCGTCACAAAGGCTCTAGAAGGCCTTACCGAATTATCCAGAGAGTTAGCAGAAAACTCAGGAATCAATGACCCATTTACAACCTTTCTAGAAAGCTGGTTTGGACGCTGGTCTCACGTGGCAGTATCAATTTGCACTACTCTAGCGATCCTGGTAACTGTCCTGCTCATAGAGGCATGCCGCTGTGTCCCGGCGATTAAAGGGTTTCTGGCACACATTATTGATAACATGATACATAAAACAATGATGAAGTATACGGTCGTCCCTGAAGAAGATTGTGGAGACGATTCAGGCGATTCTGACTGTGATACCGTTGTATAAATATTAACCCTACTTAATGGCACTCACACCTACAGAACACCGCACCATTAGATTGCAAGTACATACCTACCAAGTGCGTCCACTGCTGACTGTTCAAACACTAACTTGCAAGCATTTCACCTCAGGACAATTTACAGAACAGAGAGGGAAAATTGTTAACATCTTCTGGAATCAAATGTTGTTAGGTCATTATATTGAACAAAATTATCCTTGTACAGAAGAGAAATATGATTTTGTATTCTCAGAGATGGGAACCTGGGTACCATTCAGACCCAGGAATGTAACCCTTTATATTCCTCCATAATGATGTCTTATCTTAAACCATGTATTGAGGTGATCTGACTGATGTATTTTGGTTGATTAAGTTTAATCAAAAGGGAGGAGTATGAAGGAATTTTTGTTGTCACTGTTATAATTCCTATTAATAGTGTTAAGTGCACTTAGATTTTATTACATTATAGTTTTACTGCCTTTTGCAAATATATACTTGTTTAAAAAACAACTGCTCATTTTGTTCTTAGCTTTAGGCTCTGAGAAAACTGTCTGTGGGAATGTACTGATAAGAGGGGTGCTTGCACCTGGATAGGAGTTTTCGACTCATGTCTGGGAACTGTACCCACTTAGCAAGAGAGAGTTGTTTCTATCTGTACCAGGCCTTGAAACTGAGCCCCTAAGCATAAGATGTGACTCCTCTAGGTGCATCCCTAGAGCAGAAATCTTCAGAGAATAATATGTTTTTGTACTGTGTGATTGATTGCCTGAAGGAACGCCCGGCTAGAAGGGCATAAGGAATGTCTGTGAAAGTGGCTCGGCAGAGACCAACCTCTGACTGCTGTGGACACAGAGTCCCTGTTTGCTCTCTCATTCTGCAGAATTATATTGCAATAAACTGTTGATCAATTTTTTTTTTTAACCTGCTCTAAGACACTCTTAATACGACTCAAACTGAGAAAATCCTCCACACACATCACGGAACTAGTATGGAGAGACATTTGTCTCTTTATTATTCAATCAAATAGAATAGATTTGCAACCAAAAAAGAGATTTGAGAGCAAAAGAGAATAAGTGGCAATCAAAAAAAAATTTTGAGAGCGAAACAGAATAGGTTGCAGTTGGAAAAAAAAATTTTGAGAGCATATTTCTTCAACTTCAATCAAAACTAATGTTTGTAAGTAAAAACGTATGATCATTTTGCTTATAATTCAGTCCTCTTTGCTTGCAAGTAAAACACTTTTGCTAGAAAATCAGTCTTCTTTGCTTGCGAGTCAAAAAGTTTTGCTTGAAATTCAGTCCTCTTTGCTTGCAAGTTCAAAAGTTTTGCTTGCAAAGTCAGCTGCACTTAATGGGCGGGGCCTATGCTGATGAATGAGAGAAGAGTACCTATTGGTGGGTTTTACCTGGCTCGTAGGGCTGTGATTTAAACATTTATGCCCGAATTCATTAAGGGTGATGATCACCCGATTATTTTAGTCACGCTCAACTACTGTACGGTGGCTAAAACAGAGAAGTACGCGTGTGGATAAACTCCTGTGACTAGCGCAATTCAGTAGAACATAATCGGGTGTTTACCCATCCGTGTACAAGTCCCCGCTTAGCCGATAAGTTGTGGTGTCATGTGCATGGTATTACGTAATATGTGTACCAAAAGGGCATGTCTATCTGAAGAAACCCGGAGATCGCGGCACATGTGCTCTGCTGATTTCCGCTCAATTGAGAAAGTCAGGACCAAAATATAGGAAAAAACGCGCTGACAATTTCACCCATGACCAGAAAGTGGGTCTAATTGAGTGTGTAAAAGGTAGGAGAACAATTATAGAGGATAAAAAGAGTGACACCGAAGCCAATCGAAAGAAAACTGAACCGCATCAAGTGGTTGCAGACAAATTGACAGTTGAAACTGAAATAGCGTTTTCTGTTATAAAAACGTGCAGCATTAATGCCTCCTGAGTTAACGATTGCGACGTGGGTGCCGTCAATAGCACCGATCACTCCTGGAAAATTATCTACGATATGAAATCCTTGAATAACTGCTCGTCTTTCATTCTCTTCCAGGGGAAATCTTATGAAGTGGTTTTTCCTGGCGCGTATTGCCTCGGTAACGCGACGAACTACTTGACAGCAGGTAGCCTGTGATACACCACACGTGTCACCAACAACCATTTGGAAAGCAGCACATGCATAAAAGCGCAGGGCAATACATAGTTGGTGTACTGGAAGAAGGGCATCGTCTTGTGGGATGGTCAATGTCTGCTTCGATTACGTCTAGAATATAACGGTATGATTCTTTGGAAATTCTGTATCGCTTGACAAATTTCGTGTCGCTATACTCTTCTAAAGGATTCGTCCTGTCTTTGAAAACCCTCAATTCGGCACCTTGCCTTTGGTCAGCCATCTCTTCCTGTGCTATTTCAATTATACGCGAGAGATCCATGGTCATACGTCCAGCCACACAAGCAAGCCAACAGAGAATTGGTAACTTGTACACGAGATAAACAAGCCCCTTGGGACGATTAGAATTTCTATTGTTACTTAGACAGGTGTGACTAACCATGTACGTTGGATAAACAGCAGCTGATCTGATCTATCTTTGTGAATTCGGGCCTAAATTTGTCCGCTCGATCATCACCTGTTCATACACTGTTTAACTAAGTTAACCGTGATCAAGGGAAAAACACCCTTTATGAATTCGGGGGTTATTGTTGCACGGTTTCCGTGGTACCAAAACGTCACGGTTCTTACTATATCAGAAAATCTACACAACAGCTCTACCGTGGATTACTAAACTACCGCTGAGCGCGGTGCCAGTTTCCACCGTGTAGCGGGCTGAGGCTACTCCTCCAGGCTTCTGTTCTCACCACACGCTGTTCTGATGTCAAACACACACACGGCGGATAATTTAACAAATCCCCGAACATATTTCTAACCAGCCAGCGTTACTGGTCCATACAGTGCGTTTCTCTTCCATAATACACATTCTACATGAGTAGAAGGAACCGTGACGTTTTGGCACCGCGGGTACCGTGCAACACTAAGGGCCGATTTCACAAAAGTTTTTCAAGGTTTACACGCGGATAACTTTCTTAAGCTATGTTTCCATTAATACGACTGAAGTCCGGCTGCGGGGCAGACACGGGACATCCATATATATATATATATATATATATATATATATATATGTATATATAGAACACTAGATTGCGCATAGGGTTCGCTCCAGTGAAGCGTCTGGATATACACCCGGAAGTAAAGTTAGCACGTAGACTCCCATTCATTTTCGCCTACTTTAAAATTCATTTCTAAAAACACTTGCGTACGAGTCGGTGTTATTTTGGTATCGCTGTGCTGAGCAACATTTTGTCTCCCTAAATATGTGCTTTTTGGAGGATGGAAAGCGGCACACTTACTAGAGGGAAGATCGAAATGTGACTCGGTGTCAACGTTAAAGTGCGTGCAGAAAAGTTAACTAATAACTTGACCGAGGCTTTTAATGACCCTCTGGTAAGATAATTGCTTGGAAGTATTCGTTGTTATAAGAAACGTTAATAAATGTTTGTTTACATTTTCAAATTGCTGTCTGATTTCTTCACTTCATTGTACCCTGGTTGAGCATATTTGCCATTTACTGAATCGTTTATATTAATTCATATGGTTAATGCCGACGTTGAACGGAAGCGCTAGTTAACTCCAGCAGTGGAGGCCGACTATCGTAAATGTTTAGCATACGTTAAAAACAAGGTAAACGTTAACTAGCTAGCTTGCTAGTTCGTATTTTTTATGTTTATGTTAATGTAGAATGTTACTTAAAATAATCCGACCAGCACGCCTCAGTTTTAACAGCCAAGCCTTTCTCTCCTCATCTTTTGGAAATCTGTATATACAAACAAAGCAACTCATCCACTGTTTTTAAATATTTTGCCGTTTCATCTCAATTACAAGTAGCTAGCTTGTTAGCCACCCTTTTAATTTTGTTTAACGTCAAGTCAACATAGTCTCGCAACGGTAAGGTGACCAATCAAGGTAGCTGGTGACCGTTAACGATATAGGTAGCGTTTGTTTTTAGTCAGCGGTCTTTTGAAGTCCGTGAGATGGCTAATTAGCTTGTTAGCACGAAAACGCGATTTTTTCAATTAAAGTAATAAATTCGCGTCTCTACGTTAACTTCGCATGAAACGATTTATTACAGCCCTTCGAATGAATATTGCTGCAAAACGCAGCCGCACATCTCGGCATTTCAGCGATTATATTAACTTATTTGAAATTTGCCTCGTAGGAAACCATTCATTTTTATGAAGAAGTTGGGTGTATCAATATAGCGGCCGGGTGCTTCACTTTGTGTAAATGTAAATATGATGTCATCTGCAATCTAGTGTTCTAAATATATATATCTATGGGGACATCGCATGCGTCGCATGGTGAGTCCTCAGTGTTTCCATGGAAACGGCTGAACTACGTTGTTCATCCGTTCTCGTCCTCATGGCGGGACCCAAGACAGCACTACTTAAACAGCACCTCCTGGTGGACGAAGAGCTCATCATAATAATTCAAAGCTACGTTTTAATACAGAGGAAGAACGAAAAGAAAGCACCGTTAAAGATGATAAAAAGATTAAGGTGGCTGGAATTATATTCTGTTGAATAATAAAGTCTGATATTCTGAAGATTCTGCTTCATCCTCTGAACTGCAAGAATTGGATGAAATTATGTTCAAACTCCGTTAAACTGTCGCATGAAAACCACTACTCTGTTTACCATCATCTTGTAACAAACTTAAGCGTGTGATACACAGGAACACTTCTGATATACAGAAATCACAAAGGTATCGTGGCAATACAAAGCTCATAATTTAAAGCGGCAATATGCTTTTGATTCAATGAGAATGGTATGTTGCTGCAGAAACCTCGGCTCTGCTCTGAACAGGGCAATAAATATACATTGCTTCAAAGGTACTCGTTTGTTAACAAAATAAAGAGGGGAAACCCCTTTGAACTATAGGGAAGTCCTCGTGCGATTCGTGTGCGCCGGAGCTGGAATCGCTCCCTGGTCCGATCGGAAAAACACGCATGCGGCTTCGCTCCAGGAGCCGGGTGAAAATCGCGTGGATGGAAACACTTCATATAAAGACAATGATATGCGATTTTTGACGTAGCCGTGTCTGCACCGGCGACTGACTTCAGCCGTAGAAATGGAAACATAGCTTTAATCGCCTGTTTAGCATGCGTTTAATTTTAATCACCGTTTCACGAGGAGCAATCGTCTGCGAGCGTCTAAATATTTTAAACGCCTGCGGTCAAATAACAAAAGAAAACTTAAACGCTCGTGGGGGTATGTTTAACTCGCGAAAACTACTACCACAGATTGATTTGCACCAAAATGAGTGACGCTGACCTGCCTTCATCTGGTTGCCTGGTAGATTTTGAGCAAGACTTGCGCCTTTTCTGGAACAGAAATGCATAAATAAAGTAAATGAAATGAATGCATAAATTAGTTGCTTTCTTCAGTTTCTTATTCACTTAATAGAGGG
This sequence comes from Gymnothorax javanicus, assembly GCA_029692085.1. NCBI lineage: Eukaryota > Metazoa > Chordata > Actinopteri > Anguilliformes > Muraenidae > Gymnothorax > Gymnothorax javanicus. The sequence continues at coordinate 6,291,584 of CM056199.1, read as the reverse complement.
GTTTTGCGAGGCCACGTTTTTCGTTTACATTTTCCAAAAAGGCTACCGTGAGTGAAGACCGAACTGCATCTTTACTCTTCACCGATAATGAACGCATTAACGAATCGTCAGTCTGCTGATAAAACTTCGTATCCCCAAATTGATAAGAAGCAAAAACCTGCATGTCCACTATCCTTACATGCAAAATTAAACATCTTTTATTTTATTTATATTTTAAATTATATTTGTATTTTTTTTAATTTTATATTTATTTTTATTTTCCTGTAAGGTTTATCATTTTGATGATACGAGGTTTTATCAGCAGGCCGACGATATGAAATCACCACGAATGCCGAGGATGAAACAATTTTGGTGAAGGATGCGTGTGACGTCAGCATCTTGCTCACGTCCACAGGACACACAAAGGAAGTTTAACATTCTTTGAAGCAAAGTGAAATTCTCGCCACGTTTTTTTTTTTTTTTTTTTTTTTTGCCGACATGTCTGTGCGAAATGCGTGTCCACTACGCAACTACCCTTACATACGGGATTATTAACCTGTAACGACAATTGGAAATGCCCATTATGCAACGGCAGGTTGTCATAATTTGACCGCACCTGTTTAGTCTGACCCCTTGTCTAGACCGTAAGCGCCACGTCAGCGTCGCGCTCGCGTGACGACAGCGTTCACGCGACACAGAAGCGACTGTCTATACCATAGATATCTATAAATATATATATATATCTATGGTCTATACCGGTACCGTCTTGCCCGCATATGATTCGAGGCGTAGAGCAGCAAAGGAGCAGCCAAACCTTCTGTGCAGCGTGCAGTTTTCTCTTGATATGTGTGAGTAATAATAATAATAACAACAATAATAATAAAACTAATACACAGGATTACACAATACAGAATCAATAAATAAACAGCAATACAGCAGAAAACATGCCATCAGAAACAAATCAAAGAACAAGGTCAGATAATAAAAAATAAAGATAATATGACAAAAGTTACATGATAAAATAAAGTTAAAATACTAAAGTATATTGTACATTGTAGCCTAGTAAACCCATGAAATTTAAAATTGCAAAAAGCCTATAGATTGCAAAATGTAGATAAATACATTAATTCAATGCATTTTTATTGGGCATCCCCTCGCGTGTACGCGCGTATTTGTCGGAAAAATTGTCTCGAAGCGTACATAAAAGCTTCGGGTCGCGTTTACGCCCCTGAGACGCAGTTGAGACGCGAGCCGCACAAAGCTGGTGTAGACAGCTGTGTATTAAAACGAGAGCTTATCTGCTGCATCAGACGCGCGAGTAAAAAACGCGTCTAAAACGCTTGCGGTCTGGACAAGGGGTGAGGGCTAAACGCAAGGTTATCCGCGTGCAGCTTAACGTGCGATGATCCCATCTTGTGAAATGGTGTTTTTGGGCCGGTTCATACTCTACGCAAGGTACGCGAGCGAACGCGAGCACAGGTCCGTTCCATTCCGTTCACAGAGAAGCCTGAACGCGCGTCCCTTGCTGCGCTGTGCCTCGTTCAAAAGCAGTTCACTGCTCATGCAATAGGGGGTAGCAAAGTCTTCTCCTTCTCCTCCTCCTCCTCCTTTTTTCTTTTTGGTGTGTTGAACACGGCGTATGGTGTATTATTTGTTTTATCTCCCCTATTGGAATCTCACGGAAATACACGCGTCGATGCGTCATACAACAAAAATTTGGACGACACACTTTGTTACGCAAGGGACGCAAGATGGCTACCTTGCGTTGCTCGATCGTTGCCTTCGCGCTTAGCACTTTCGCGTACCTTTGCGTGAGAGTATGAACCGGCCCTAACCGTTCGTTTAGCTGTCCGCGTACAACGGCATTTTAATATGCATTTAAAATTTAAACGCATGTTAGTTATACGCACGCTAAAATGCTTCTGTGAAATCGGGCATAAATGTTTAAATCACAGCCCTACGTTGTATACGCCTCCCTGTAACTTACTCACTCATTCCCACGTAGGCTACTCCGCTCAGGCCGTGACTAGTAAGTGGAGAGGGGCAACCATGTTGCTGCTAATGAGCGTGCTTGAAGCAGCAGGGCATTATAATTCATCACTTATTCTTGTTGTGAATGTACGGCAGGCTGTAGCTTATGCTATTTAGCGTAATTCATAACTTATGGGAAACATTTAAATTTCAAAGAGCAATAGACTATCAACTTTCCTCCCAGTAGCATAACACAAAGGAGAAGTGGGTGTAACGCGGAAGGTGTTGCCCGCGCTGGAGCCAGGTGAAACCCACCAATAGAAACTCTTCCCTCATCCATCAGCGTAGGCCCCGCCCATTAAGTGCAGCTGGCTTTGCAAACAAAACTTTTGAACTTGCAAGCAAAGAGGACTGATTTTCAAGCAAAACTTTTTGACTCGGAAGCAAAGAGGACTGATTTTCTAGCAAAAGTGTTTTACTTGCATGCAAAGAGGACTGATTTATAAGCAAAATGATCATACGTTTTTACTTACAAACATTAGTTTTGATTGAAGTTGAAGAAATATGCTCTCAAAACATTTTTTTTTCCAATTTCCACCTATTCTGTTTCGCTCTCAAAATTTTTTTTTTGATTGCCGCTTATTCTCTTTTGCTCTCAAATCTTTTTTGGTTACAAATCTATTCTATTTGATTGAATAAGAAAGAGACAAATGTCTCTCCTCCATAAACTAAAGGCTACATTGTATTTTGAAATGAACGTGCAGATGTGCACCCGAGAAAACACTGAGTATTTTTATTTATTGAATCAATGATTGTTCTTTTTCACAATATGCTATTTCATGCACAAACGCCTTCATCTTTGTCAATGCTGTGTATTTAATATTTTAAATATAAACTTTATTTAATTACATTACCCTCTCTAAAATATTTTAGGTAAGAAATGTATCATTGGGGAACTAGACCGTCGTATACAATGCAGCGCACCTATCGGTTGGCATGGTGATGATTACTTCCGCTTCCCGTTGGATAAAGAGCAAGGGCATCCCAAAGTTTATACACGTTTTTACACCCCTCCCCTTTTTGAAGCTCCAATCATCGCTGTGAGGGAGACTTCACACGGAGTGACCATAGACTGTATAAAAAGATGGACGAAGCAACCGTGACGTCACCCATTGGTTTCAGCATACCATAAAGGAAGCCTCGATTTTGGCAATTTGAATTGCGCCATGTTGTCATTTTGAAACCGGATGTGATTTCTATTGGACGAGAGCGAGAATCAAGATCCGGGGAGGGACGTGAGAGGTGGATCTGACCGTATCGGACGAGGACCAGAGGATAGCCACGCCTCTAAAGCATATTCTGACTTTATCCTTTATTCTAGTCTACTTGGGACCATAATTTACAAAAATGAACATCATGATATATCGAAGGAGACTTGATCTTGCTATAGCTGCCATAAGATAATGTGGAAAATGATAATTTAAATGAAAAATCAGGTGGGAAAGTAGGGTCATTTTCTCATAGACTTCTATAGCATTGAACTTCTTTCTGCAACCACCGACGTCGCCGTCTGCTGGCCATTAAATAGAATGCCATTTTACGGTGCTTCCGCATGGGCTTCTTTTTTCAGACCAGAGTGCTGCGTCCATCTTTTAATACAGTCTATGGGAGTGACACTCCGTAGTGAAGTGCTACCGGTGAGGGAGCGGTTTGGGATTGTGCCCATAATACATGCCCGGAAATCTCGGGTTAATATTGAACTTTCCCCTGAATCAGACAGAATTTCTATTTAAATCCTTAAAGATGAATTTCACAGTGCGTGCTGGGAAACCTGAAGATTGCAAAGATATTTCGAGAATGATTATGGTGAGTGACCGGTGTTTTGACAATTTGTGCTGCCTAGCTACCATAATGCAAAGCGATCGTGAAGTCTTTTTTCGACTTATTATTGCAATATTAGTCAGTCTACAGTGCTAACTTGGTTAGTCTATTACTTCGTGAATCATAACATAAGCAGATGTTATAAAAATGAGTCGGATAAGTTTGTTTAAAGATACATGCCGCACGCTATTATCATCTTATTTCTACACTTTCAGGTAAACCCAACGTGTATATGCAAATATATATCCGCTTACAGGTCGAAAGGCGCACTGAAAAAACCATTTAGCCTATATGATTTTTGAAGATACTTAAGATGTAACCGAAGAAACAGAGCCCAAGATTTAGGTCCGCGCAAGCGACCCGCGAAGAAGCATATTTCGATGGGTATCAAAAATTAGCAGAACCCCTGACCGGCCCGAGAATCAAAAAAAAAAAAAACCTTTCTCCCACGTTTGATGTGGGAAAATGCATTACTTCCGGGTAACGTATAGCTTATCAACATTGCATTCGTCCTCTATTACGCTTCCTCGACGATTTTCCTAATTTAATGTTGGTGGATTCGTTGAAATTGCCGGTGTAGTTTGTTCGGCAATAAATTTGGGATAATGTCTGAAAGAAATATAATTTGACGAAGGTGGAAAAATATTATGGTTATTATGCGCTTCAGAATTCACATATGCGTATACACACAATTGCCAATCTCAGGTGACGGCGTTCTGAAGTTGGCAGCCCCGTTTTCCCGTTATTTTTTCATCATCAATTTCTGCCCATGGCTTCCCTCACCGTGTGTTGACCCTGTTGCAAGAGTCGTAGTGTATGAAATTCAATATGCAATCTCGTAGAGACAATATTCTTATCACAAAACTTGTTTTAGCGAGAACAATATTTTTGTCTTTATAGAAAAGTGTGTACTAAAAGGACATGCGATTTGTCTGTTAGTATTAATAAATGACAAATTTATTCTAAAATAATTCTGCATTGACCTGCAAGTGACATTAAAGGTATGATGGGTAGTTGATCTTTTGCTGCCTCTGATTCATTTTACTTATAAATAAACTTGGATTATTTATCGTTGCAGGATTTGGCCGTATATGAGAAAATGCCTGACCAGGTGAAAATTTCACATAAAGGTACAGAATACACTTGGTGAAAGAGTTTGGAAGGAAAAGTAATTTGGCCTCGAAGGTGCCGTATATAGCGACCGCCAAAACTTATTGGACAATGACACATTTTTATTATTTTTTGTTACTTTGATCCTTTTGGCGATCACTGGATATGAATCATTGTAAACAGGTATTTTACATGCTCAAGAGGAGACTGAAGGCAAAAGGCCTCTGAAACGAGCAGGAACTGAATATGGCTGCAGTGCAGGCCTGGCAGAGCCTCACCAGTGACGATACCCAGAGTCTGGTGATGTCTGTGTGTCACAGACTTTAAACAGCCATTGCATTGGTAACTTGACAGTTCTTTTTCAAAAGCCCCCCTCTTGGTCGGTGCAGTGGTGGTAGCTGTGCGCTGCTTGAAGAAGCTTGCCAGTGTCTTCTTAGCCTGTGGTGCGACTGCTTCTTCTCCATCTGCAGGCTCAGGCACAGCGGGCACACGTAGGTAAGGCGGCTGACAGCTGCTCTGATCAGCCAGTAGCGTCTCCGCCTCCAAGACAGCTCTGTGCTTCAACGCATCGACTTTTTCACTTGGGATGTAGGTGGCCCTGAACCGTGGATCCACAAATGAAGCCAGCTCCAATAGGTCAGTAGTGGCTGGGTCAGAATACTTGCTGTTGAGGTACTCAACAATGCTGGTCTTGATCGATTTGTAAAGCTCGCCATCACCCTCTTCACATGCCAGGAGACTTTCGTTAAAAAGGTGCAGCACAGGTTTCACATATGATAGAGTGACGTATTCCTCACCTGACAAAGCATCGGTAAATTCCTGGAGAGGTTTCAGTACCTTTTGGACTCAAGCCGGACCTTTAAGTCCTGCCAGGTAGGGGACAAGGTGCCTGGTCTTTTGTCGGCATATATTCTTTGGCCAGTGCTCTGTCCCGTTCGTGACTCTCCATCATCTGCTGCCTCGATCCCCAGCGTGGAAGACTTGGTTATGAGTTGGTGACCTGGCAGACCCATTTTAAATCTGACTCCCCCCAAAGCAAGATAAGTCTCTTTCTTCCTTAGCTGTGTACGAAAAACAGCGGCAATTCTTCTTGCACAGAGAATGGGTTCGATGACGTGACTTGTTGGTTCATGCCATGTCCTGTTTCAGAATCATAAAAAAACACAATCAAATGGGCATATGTGAGAAATTTCCATACCTTGGTTTCACTTCTTAACACACTCATACAACTAAGTGCTTTCCAAAATCAAGCTTTAGAAATATTCTACATTAATATTATTTTCTTGTTTCATAGTTTATTTTTTTAATCAACACCAGTCCTAATCATAAATATCAAATATTAAATTCATTTATTTTCTGAATTTTAATCCTGCAAGTGATTTTTAAGTATAATTATTTTTGTAAAATTTATAAATGATGACTATACTGTATGTACATTTACCTACAAAGTTTGCCTCTTGTTGTTCTTAGTATTTATGCTATTTTTTAATGCTACTTCATATTTCTACTCCGCTAAAACTCCACAATGTTTAGGCCTATGTGTCAACATTAGTTTCTACTTACTTTGCAGTTTGCTCTTTCAATCCAGAGAAAAAACTATAGTCTATCATAATACTTAAATATATGTTACTTTGATGATATCAACAGGCTTAACAGCATTTTAATGTCATAATTACTTCCTCTACCTTTTACCATATAGCTGTAACAACATTGTGCGGTAAACACATCAATGCATCAGAAATTCTTATCCAATAATCTAATAAATATGGTTATGGAATCTACCATTCTGTATTGTAAGTGATTTTACTTTTAGCACTTTAAGTTTCGTCCTTTATTAATTTATTTAACCTCTATTTAACAATCAATTTTTCAATGGAGTCCTGGCCAGGACAGTAGCATAAAACACAAAGTTGCAGACAGACACACAAAGGAAAATAAGGACAAACTAATGTTTTAATATGTTTTTGTTTAAGGCAAAATATCTGAATACTCCTCACAACACTGCACTCACCAATAGCCATGTGTAGTCTGTGACCGAAGCACTGCATCCTCAGCCACTTGTTCAGCTCAACCGCTTTAACGATGTTGCTCCCGTTGTCGGTTGTCATAGCAACATAGATGCTTTTCTTGGAGTTCCCAGCTTGCAATTGCGTCCTGCAGGGCCTCAGCAATATGCTCGCAGGTGTGATCCTGGGGGAAATAACTTGTTTGGAGACACGCTGTTTTCAGCTCCCAGTCTTGAATGAAGTGAACTATCACGGTCATGTACGGCTCGCACGTCCTGCTTGACCACATATCGCCGGTCAACGCAAAATGGGTCATGTTAGCGAGCTGGTCAGCAAGGCCTGGCCTGACTTCAGTGTACATTTGTGGAAGTGCTTCTCGTGCAAAGTAGTTGCAACTGGGAAGCTCATATCTCGGGTCCATAGTTTTCAGTAGCTTTTTGAATCCGACTTGTTCCACAGTTGCAACAGGGACCAATGTGATAGGACACCGCTTTAGTTACAGTACACCACTTGTCACTTTTCTTTTCATAAGGCACACTGCGGGAAAATGAAGCTTGCAGTGAGCTTTGTTTCGGGCTGGAGCTTTTTCGGGTTGTGGATGGCTTGCGGCTGGGGCTTCTGCAGCGCGCAGTTTCACACACTCTTCGTACCGCAGTTTGTGCCACTGTTTTAGGTGGTGAAAAAGATTTGTAGTGCTTCCACCCCTGGCTGTAACTTGTTTATGGCACTCCCTACATATAATGTGATTTTGTTGCTCATCTGATACTTTAAATCCGAACCATCTCCAAATTACTGAGCCACTGCTTTTTCTTTTACTAACCAATTCCTCCTTCGCACGCTCTGCAGACGTTGTTGCTTCCTCCATGCTTGTTGAAGAGTGCCGGAGTGTCTGTTCCTGTCCCTCCCCCCTCATGCATAGAGGGGAGAAAGAGGAGGGGCGGGGAGCAGTGCAGAGAGCTCCGGGTCAGAAGCTTGCCTGGAGCAAGGATCACAGCGCAAATTTGAACTATATCGATATATGCGATATAGTCCAATTCCATATCACATTTAAAAATATATCGATGTATTTTTTATAATTATTCTTCAGCCCTAATCTCTGAACCTTATATCTGCATTCATTGGATGGCGGAGGGAGGGGCCACGGGGCCATGGCTGCTGTTGAATCTGATTGGCCCTCAGCCCCTCGGAGAAATAATGTCTTACGCTGAGTAATTTATTTCCTCAGAGGAGCGCTTAGCTGGTTGTTATGTTTGTTTTATGGGGGTGTAAAGAAACAGTAGTGTCGGAACTAGTTTGATATACCAGACTCTGCTACTTCACTTTTCTTCGTCCACAGAGTCTGGACAGTCGTGATTGACAAGTGTTTACTTCCTGGTGGGTGGGCGCTTGTCTGAAGTTTAAAATCATTGGTATACCCGTAAACTAAATCACTAACGTTTGGCGATGACTTATGTTATGCGCCGGCTCAGCCACTCAAGTACTCCGCTGTAAAACAGTCCTTCGCTACCAGAATGCAGCGAAACAAACTGATCAGCACAAGTTAATACTGTACTCATACATATGCCCATCTACCTCATTTTAGCCTTCACTCATTCACTTAAAGGAACCAAAAGTGCTCTTTCTGCTCTCCTTACAAGAAACAAACTGTTGAGCTATCGTTTTTCCTGCCGATACTGCTGCTATTTAAAAAAAAATGTAAGAGACCCGAAACCAACGGCAGAATCGGTGAGAATAACGACATTATTTACATTAGGGATCTAAATTCTTATGCTGATACCTAAAACTGGGACCTTAACCATACTTGCGCTAGATCATACCGAAGCCATATCTAACTTTGTCAGAATATAATGGCCAAGCTATTGTCTTCACCGCCATTTCATTCATGATAATGACAACATAACAACACCAGACAGCGACAGTTCTGTGACATGAATAAAACACGAACTTTTAAAAAGTTCGCTGCTAACTTAAATAGTGTGAAATTCGCAGGCAATGTAACACTAGAAGCTACAAGCTAGCTGAGGTGGTTTGGCTATCTCTCACAGAGATGAACAGGGTGCCTATTTAATATGTTTCATGATGGATATTAAGTTGATATTACAACTTTTCTCGAAACCTGTAGGAAGTAGCGCTACAACATCATTTCCATTCAAAAAACTAACCAAACATTCATACATATGTATAAAACCCTGCCATTGGTAACATCAGTGGCTGCATTTCATAGTTGAGGCCCAACACTTCTCCAGATCCTTTGGACAGACAAGAAAATATAAAGTCCTTCTATCTTTCTTTATGCATTTGGTGAGGCATAATTTTCTATTCTTTAAGCTGTGGATTCACTAGCAACTATTCACTGTTCAATGTAGCCAAATAAATCCTTTATTGTGAATCAATTTGAGTGTCATGAGTTGCTTTTGAAAGTAGCAATTATTGTATGTTCCATTTTGTACAAGTATGTTCCGACCAGAAACCTTTTCCAGATCATGTTTATTTTGTTAGATCTATTTAATTAGGTAAGGTCTATATTAAGTTATACAACGTGAGTACATGTAAAGAACACTTCTCAAGAAATTGCTATAGGCTACATCTACGAATAACGCAGTAATTGGGTGCCCCCTAAAATATTGCATTGGCCCCCTATTGGCCCCCCCTAAAAATAAATCCTAGAATCGCCACTGTCTGCATTCGTGTTGTTACACCCTCCAACAACACACGTACGAGGCATGGTGCCTCCAAAGTTAGGGAAAACCATTGAAAATAGGAAAATTTTGGTGCCGATTCAAGTTTTTGCATGTACTACAAATGTTAAGTTTGTGAACGTTCTCACTGTGTGATGTCACAGGTCAAATGTCATCGCTCTGACAGGCTGCACTGTGAACGCATTTTAATTGCCAAATTTACTAATTTAGAGTTCGGAAATTGGGGGAAAAATATATATTGCCGATTTCTTACAGCATCAAGGTATATATTAATGTTTACATAGTGTTTAAAGGAGAATGTTCCCGCCAGAACTAAGAGTGCTGAAAGGAATCAAAGCCGTCTGCAAGGCAGATAACACCTCATCCGATGAAAAAGCAGCAGAGTAAAGTCCTGTACTGTCCACACGCATTAAAGTGTTTCACGGCCGTTTCCAAGAGAGACCAAATTATTGACATAGGTCAAAATAAACAGCACTCTCGTATGAATTACGATAAGATGCAGATTGCTTTCCTAATCATAGTAGTAGCCTACACTTGTTTCGCAGGTGCCTGAACCAAACCCATTCAGAAAAAATGTTAAACTCTGATAAAGCGGGCGCCAGGAAAGCGTGGTTGTGATGAGACTTGAGCGTCACTCGTTAATCAATCAATTAATTTGCTGTTAGCACAACCGCAGGCGGTGAGATTCACAAATAGCTTATCTGGGTGATAAAATAGTGTCACTGATTTAGCTTTAGCCCATGCCGAATTCCTTTCGATCAATATTTCTGATAATATATGTAAAGACACACAGTGCTTTGGTCTCTAATCTGTAATCTCCAAAAGGGAGCGCTTTTGTCAGCAACAGAATAAAAATATGAGCCAGAACTGGTTTGAAGGGGGGACACCCTGTCTACGTCACTCATCTTTGGACTATGCAGAAACACCGATTGCCGAAGTTCCATAACTTCTTTTAGAAAGAACACACAGCACCAGTTGAGGCTGTATATTAATAACAAAGAGCCGAGACACGAACTGAAGGTAAACCGGCTTTTACTCGAAAGTGTAGAATGCCACGCAACGTTTGGCCAACCCAAAGCCCCATGTACAATCAGCCCATGTAATAACATAACGTGACCGCAACCCCTCTCTTTTCACCTCCTATCTCCTTTCACTATTTTTTCCATTTTCCTTTTTTTTTTAAAGGAACAAATAGGCATTATGAACAATACAGGCATACTGCAATGACATGGGTCTAAAGACTAACAACATAGTCCTTGAAACACACTGGGGGGCTTGGGAGCGCGATGACCAACGCGGGCCTTCGCAGATCATTGGGGCAGGAACAGCCAGAGTAGGCGAGATGGGCCGATCGGCATCCACACAACCAGAGGCTGGCTCTGCCTCGGACGAGGCAACAGGCAAGCAGGACGCTGCATCAAGTGGACTGCCCGGAATGCCAGGCGTAGAGATGACAGCAGGGATAGCAGGAAGCAAAGGCGGCTGGTGCGGACCTGGGAGCGGATCTACATCCCCCAGTCTTTCAGAAGGATGTCGCCCCAGAGAATACAGGCTGTCAGGCACATCGGGTGGAACCATGAAGCAGTCAGCCATCATCACGCGATACGATGAATTGCGTAGCTTGGATTCCACAAATTTTCTAATATTGCAGAACAGGGGTCCACTGAGACCACCCAGTTATCGGTCACTGCTTGGGAGTGGAGGTAGACCAGATCACCCACATCAAGTGCAGGCTCCGGATGTCTCTGTACGAGGGGTGCTTGGAGCATTCGCCATACGGAATGGTTAGCAAGACGCTGCCGGTTTTGCACAGCTACCAAATCACTGTCACCTAGGGAAACCTGAACATTTGAAAACTGGTTCTGCTGTGTCCACATTTCCCGAGAAGACAATCCACGTGAGCGGATGCGCGAGTTCAATGCTGCTGTTGCAATTGCCAGGGTCAGCAGAGTGACAGCACCCCCTAATGGGTCAAGGCGCAAGATTTCACCTGTCAGCTCCTGGATTGCCTTTTCTGCAACAGGATTCTTGTTGGGGTTCTTAGCATGCCCCAGCTCCAACGTGATCCTATGCTTGTGCAGGAAGTCATCGCTGACCAGAGCCTTGAATCCAGGGACAGGGTCGGTGCGTATGACTGCCAGGGACCATCCATGGGGAATATCTGATACAGAGCTGTATCAAGGCATCCCTCAGTGTCTCGTGGACGCTCATCTGAAAGCAGCAGGGTGGATGTGAACGATGTCACCGTCTCCGGGAGGACTAGTATGACCTGCCGGGAGCGCTTGAGTACATCAGCTGCGAAGTACAGGCCCACAGCTTCAGGTGATGAGGAAGTGGACTGCTCCACTCTGGCACTCGGCGAGTGGCGCAGCGCGGCACAGGAATGACAACCATCGAGACACGCATTAACTACTGCCTTGTCCATATCAAGGGCATACAGGTACCGCTTGACAACTGCCTTGAGCTGGTGGCATGTAGGGTGCGCCAGCTGGATGTGGAGTGCAGTCAACAGGCCATCTAGAACCTGCCGAGGGACAATAATGCACTCACGAGATGGCGTGAAGGGCTCATCACACCTGACAACGAGTAGGCCATCCGCCGCGACAGTGGCTACATTCAGGTACCTTTTGACATCTTTAACATTTGTGAGCTTCCTGGATGGCCTTGTGCCCTGAATGAGATGAGCATGGGTACGGCAAAGATCTGGGCACTCTGACTGTATTGCCAGCCAGGCAGGTCGGCTAGTGAATGGGAGGCACACAGATCCATCTAAGACATCCTGGACAGATGTCATGCGAACAACAGAGTCAGAGGTGCGCCTGATGAAGGAACAGACCTGACAACCTTCATCCTCACATGGTGGGCATTGCAGCTGGCAAAGTCAGACGGGAGAGTGGCAGAGCCCGCAACATGTCTGACGGAGGCTTAGTAACAGCTGACAACAGATAGGAAGGTTGACACGCAGGGACTTGCAGAAAACTCACCACGGCAGAGCTTCTCATATGCCTGCACACAGGGCTTGCTGTCGGTGAGGATGCATGCATTCACTTCAGACTGAATGATATCGGGACTGAAATGTTTGGTCGCAGCAGCAATAGAGAGAGCCTCTACCTCGCATGGCAGCCACATCATCTGGGACCCTCGCAACTTGGAGCTAAAGAAGTCAGCCAGGAGTAGATTGCCCTCCCAGGATACATAGAGGGTGGCGTCTATGCCAGGTTGTCTGACTACACCATCTGTCACGATCCACAACTGGTCCGATGGCCGAGGTAGAGTAATGACACGGTCAGATGAGAGCGCCTGTTGTGCATTATAGAATGACTCCCGCAATTCATCAGTCCACAGAATGACCTCTGAAGACTGGCACTAAGCCGTGACTTCGTCAAGTGGGGTGAGGTATGATGCACCCCTTTCGGGAGTACCCGGGAGAGAACCTTGTATGTGCCAATAAAGGATCTCATCTGGCCCACTGTGTCTGGTGCAGGGCAGGAGGTTAGTGTGTTAACACGATGTGGACTGGCAGTGAGGGTGCCAGCGTTCCAGATCCAGCTAAGGATGGTGGTAGACCTCGGGTTGATGACTGTTTTAGAAGCAAACAGGCGGAAATCGCATCTGTAAAGAGCCTGGAGGACTCTCTTCCAGTTGTGGAAAAGTTCCTGAGGTGTGTCGCCACCGCAGTACAGGTCATCGGCGATCTTGGCTACAATGCCCTCCTGTGACAGATGACCCAGAACACGACACATGAACTCCTCCAGTGCCGTCTCAGAGCCAGGCATGCCCATAGCAGAGCTGCATGTACCCCCGCACTCCCCTGAAGGGGGTTACGACGCCACAATACTTCATTGACTCGTGTGAGGGGTATCTGATAAAATGCACTGATCAGGTCTGTGACTACAATGTGTTTCCAGTGAGCAATGAGGCATAGGGTTGAGTAGAAAATTGGGCAGCAGTGAGGGCTGGGGCTTGCTGTAGCGGCCAACGTCAGCAAAGGCAGTCACCAAACAAGATCCTCCATTAGGCTTTTTCACCAAGAATGAGGGGTTGAGATATTCCACTGCAACATTGATGTCTATGGGGTGTCTGAACACACCTAGTTTCTCCAAATGGTCAAACTTGGCCTGGAGCTCCACGAGTTTGCCCTGTGCGTAGAGGGGAAGGTGCCCTTTTCTCTGTGGGGGTCCACCGGACCCATATTGACCTTGGCCTTGCAGGACCCAGCAGCACCATTGTAGCCCTTGATGTTAGGGTCAAAGACTACATTGTATTCTCTGAGCAGCAACCAAAACTGACTCACAGTCTCTTGTGGGAGGAAGTTAGCAGGATCAATCTGTACTGCTGACAAGTGGTCAGTCTTGGTTAGCCTTGGCTTCGATGGGCATGGGGCTAGACTGATGTAGAAGGTTCCTTGGGTTCAAAAACAGGGGTTACCTGGCATAAGAGGTCATGACGCTTTAGTGTCTGTGGCTCAGCCGTCAGATTGGGGATCGGAATTATACCTGCAACACTCAAGACAATGCTTGGCTGTGGCCACATCTGGGATGGCTTTAGCCTCCGCCCACTGACCGCATCAGAGTGTGGCTCAAAGGCGAACTCAGCATCTTGTAAACATTGCATATTTCATTTTACAAAAGATTGTTCCATTTCTAAACCAGTAAAATTCATCTGTGCCTTGGGGTTGGGTTCTGGTTGCACCTCTGTAGGATTCGGGTTGACGCTGATGCGGGGGAGCCCAGAGGCTGTAAGGGACAAATGGCTGATAAGCTCAGACCAGAGCCATGCCAGATAGCAATAAAACCTTTGTGGACTTCCAGGATGCTCACTCAGCCTGCATGGGGAAAGTGGCAATGGTCTCACCACGGGGGGGGTAGTTGCAAGGCTCTGGCTGACACAATGCCCCTGTGGGAGTCATATTACTATCCTTATTCTTAAGTTAAAGTCCAGTTATATTAATCTGTTTAAAATAATCTAAACCTCTGGGAACTGCATAATATGCTTATATGTTCAATATTTTGCTAAGAAATCACTTCTGGACTTATAACCCAATTTACCTATATATTAATTCATCTTAAGACTTTTTCATGACAACTGCATCATATTAGTACATATTCATATCATGTTTGGTCTTATTATTCTCGGGGAATCCAAGGAGTTGAATGGAGTATGTTTCATTCCCATTGAAATTATGGTTCATTCCCTTTTGGAAACTCCTGGGAATTTGGTCAGAATACCCTGGTAATCAATTTATTCTCCTCTCTCCGCTTTCGAAGTGTTTTATTACATCTCCCAATGGTGGAAACCCAAAACCGGATTCGACTTCTTCCAGGTGCTTGCGGCCATGCCGCCTGGATCAAAGGCGTGATTTGGCTTAAAGCGAAGGAAATAATCCATTCGGGAAGATCGATCCCATCTTCTCCCGCGACGAAGTGCGTGAGTAGACTCTATAGCTATGGCGGATCGTCTCTCTGATTTTGCACTCACCCAACTCTGTGTGCGTAGCTGTCGCCAGGTATGACTTTTATATTGGTCTAAATTCATGGTAGCTGATATTTGGTCTGTTGATTTAAGCTCTTGCCTACCTGGTGAATAAATTATTGTTATTCCTTTAAACTTCATGAGTCTCCGCGGACTCTTAATCCTTTTTATTCTTTCTAGTTGCCAAGCACGGATACCCAGGGGCATAATCCCATCGAGGTACGATACTGGCCAGCGTCTGGTATGGGATTGGTTTTATTGTTACAGACGCATCATGATCTACTTACATAAAAGGTTTCAGGGTATTGCTGGTTCTGGGATTCTATTTTATGTTCCATGGACGGTAAAGTCGGTTATCTGCTAAAATTCCCTGAAGGAACCCATGGGCGTGCATAGATCTGGGTTCGCTGTATTCACGCCAAAAGATGCTGTTGCAGTGATGGCTGACTCCCAACCTCTAATCTAATTGACGAACCTAGGATCCAGTAACAGTACTAAAAACCCGGGAGTACATGTTAGCGACGGCAGTAGTCTCCTAAGAGTTCGAGGTGTAGTCACTTCGAGACCCACGCAGGTTTCCCTAGATTATGGATTCTAATTCTAATTCTAATTTGAGTCAGATGATTTAATAAGAGTATAACTAAATTCATTATTATAAATTTATTATGGAGTCAGATTAATTGTAACCGTTGTGCTTTTGTGCCCCGTTGTTCGAACGGAGAAAATAGATCCATTTTATTGCGATTCACACCAGCCAGGAGGTTGCGCTTGTTAACACCAGCCCAAAAGAACACGTGGAGCCTTCGCCCATACAATTTCCGTCTTTTGGTATTGTTTTGTGGGTTTTACAATCTGATTGCACATCATGTGGTAGCTGTATTTCAATAAACCCCCCAGGCCAGACATTTTTGAGTGGATGGGAGCACGAAGTACAAATGCACGCCGTACAGCTGTGCAGGACTCCATGGCTGGTGTCGAGGAGCCATATTTGTAGGTTGTGCCATCGCCAAGGATCACCCCTTAGCAGAACGAACAGCAATGTCATTTGCCTCCATGAAAGGTGTGCCAGCAAGTACGTCGACATCAAGGTCCGCCACAATGAGGCCCTCGAACTGGAATACTCTGTCACCCCGTGTGAAGGAGATCCGTATCTCACCGATTACCTGCAGCTGTGAGGAACCATCAGCCTGATGAACTGACTGCGCGCTGGACAGGATCTGGGCCCTGCCGCGGTCACAGTAGAGTGGCGTATCATATTACCAGTCGCACTGCTGTCAATTGTGATACGGACGACGTGATGATTGTGGAACACATCAAGGTATGGGAACTGTCGTGTCTGAACACGGTAGGCTACAGCACCAGGAATGACTGCTCCGCTGTCTAATTCGTGGGTAGGTGTGCTGCCCCCTAGGTCATCCTCAGCATCAGACTCATCTTCCATAACGCCCACTATTTGCGGTGCTTAACAATGTAACGTCTGTCATTCTCTAGGAGGAAGTCACACTCACTCAGAAAATGACGGGTCTCTTGCTGACCCGCTTGCTTACACAGGGAACACACTTTGTCTTGGCGGGGCCTTCTGGGGAGCGCCTTGAGCGCAGCTCTAGAGCTCTGTGTGGGACGGCGTGGCTCAGTAGAGATGGCTGAGCGGAAGATTTTTGTATCATCAGACGTGCGAATTTCGTCTAGGAGGGAACACAGGGCCTGTGATATTTCTGGTTTTATAGATGTCAGGGTACGACACCTCAACTCAGTGCCATACCTCTGCTTTACGAGTCTGGGCAGGCTAGGGTGGATGAGCTTTAGCCATGTGAGGACCACCATGTTTTCCAGCGTGGGAGAGAGCTCCTCATCCTCACTCATTATCTCGCCATGGTGGCTGAGACTATTGGGGCACAACAATGAGTCCTCCACAAACGCTATTAGTCTTTGGTAAAGGTCCTCTGGACGCTCATCACCCTCAAGGTGAATATCAGAAAAGTCAATAAATTGAGCTCCAGTAACTTGCAAAGCCAAAGTGTTGCCTAATTGTCTGCCATATGAACCTCCAGTGATGTGGAATTTTAACTAGGCAATTTTTGGAAATAATTAGGGCAGTAATTGGCAATCTGCCTAAGCATCAGCTCAAGTGAGTTATCTTTCTGCAGTGCAGAGCGATGTCTAGCGACAGGAACGTCATCACCGTCATCTCGGAATCCATTCAATGGGTGCGCTTAATTTTTCTTTAGATACACAAATCCCTCGGTTAAAAATGGGGCAAAGTTTTTGTTTAATGAAAGCGTGTACAGAAGATTCTGTTTCCAATTTTTGAAACTGTTAATATTTTTAGTCTTGGAGAGAGACCACTGCTTCGGTGCTCGGTGAGTAGAAGCCATTTCTTACCAGCTTGAGTGCAAGGACGTGCTATCACAGTGACCGCTCACTGATTCGCTGCTCCAGCAAGCTACTCAGTTAGACGGTCATGGAGCACCCAGGCTCGAGTACTCGCCGCCGCTGCCACCACGCCAGTTGAGGCAGTATATTAATGACAAAGAGCTGAGACACGACCTGAAGGTAAACTGGCTTTTACTCCAAAGTGTAGTATGCCACACAACGCTTGGCCAACCCGAAGCCCCACGTACAACAACCTAAGTAATAACATAACGTAACCACGTATCGCTGGTCGGTACTGGTGCAGCTTGACCTTGGTAATTTCACATTTCTAATACAAACAGTCGGGCAATTATCACTAAAATCTTGAGGGAAAACACCACTAGATGAGTATCTCTGAGGCATATTATTCAGAATGATGACAGCCAAGGAGGATTTGGAGCCATTTTGGTTTAGGCCGTGTAGGTTGAGTAATTAATTGCGCTAGATTTAGATTATTTTAAAGCATGTGATGAGAGATTCCAGTAGATACAAGCTGCATGATGCCAATTAATGAAAACATTACAATGCGACCGCGATTTGGAGCAGCCATTTAAAGCACGTTCAAATGTCCTGAAACACTAAGCCCAAAGGAGTGACAGTGATCTGAATTACGGCATAATCATTTGAGACCGTAAGCAATTCTCAATCGCCAACCATAATGCTGCCTCAAACAGCCACAGAAGCGCAACTCCAATAACCAGTTTCCCCTTTTCATTTGTGCAAAAGCATATTCCCAAACAAGCCATATCACAAACACAATTGTTTTCAATTTAGAATGAAAGGGCAACAATTTCAGGAACATCAAGAGACTGGGCTGACCACTGTCTGTCATAATTACAACCCCAATTCCGAAATAGTTGGGACAAAGTGTAAATTGTGAATAAATCAAAACGCCAATGACTTTCAGATCACACCAGCCAATATTTTATTCACACAGAACAGATATAACATAGCAAATGTTGAAACTGGAGAAATTTTACAATTTTATCCACAAAATGAGCTCATTTCAAATTTGATGGCTGCTACAGGTCTCAAAAAAAGTTGGGATAGGGGCCTGTTTACCATGGTGTAGCATCCCTTCTTTTTTAACACAGAGTGCAGGTGTCTGGGCATTGAGGAGACAAGTTTCTTGAGTTTAGCCATTAGAATTTGATCCCCTCTTGTTGAATACAGGCTCCCCAGCTGCTGGAGAGTTTTGGGTCTCCTTTGACGGACTTTTCGTTTAATTATGCGCCAAAAGTTCTCAATGGGGTGAACGATCAGGACTGCAGGCAGGTCAGTTCAGCACACGGACTCTTCTACTACGGCCATGCTGATGTAATAACTGCAGTATGTGGTGCTGCTTTTGTCCTGCTGGAAATGCACAAGGCCTTCCCTGGAATAGATGTCGTCTGGAGGGGAGCATATGTTGCTCTAAAACCTTTATATACCTTTCGGCATTCATGGTGCTTTTTAAAACATGCAGGTGTCCCACACCATATGCACTAATGCATCCCCATGCCATCAGAGATGCTGGCTTTTGAACTGAAAGCTGATAACAGGAGGGGTGGTCTTTCTCCTCTTTAGCCCGGAGGACACGACGCCCATGATTTCCAAGAAGAATGTCAAATTTGGACTCGTCTGACCACAGGGCACTTTGCCACTTTGCTACAGTCCATTTTAAATGAGACTTGGCCCACAGAACACGGAAGCCCTTCTGGATCATGCTCAATAATGGCTTCCTTTTTGCATGATAGAGTTTTAGGTGGCATCTGTGGATGGCACGGTGGACTGTGTTTACAGACAGTGGTTTCTTGAAGTATTCCTGGGCCCATTTAGTAATGTCGATGACAGAATCATGCCGGTGAGTGATGCAGTGGCGTCTGAGAGCCCGAAGATCACAGGCATCCAGTTAAGGTCTTCGGCCTTGTCCCTTACGCACAGAGATTTTTCCAGTTTCTCTGAATCTTTTGATGATATTATGCACTGTCGATGATGAGACCTTCAAGCCTTTGGCAATTTGACATTGAGGACCATTGTTTTTAAGTATTCCCATAATTTTTATGGGAAGCCTTCACAGGTTGGAGAGCCTCTGGACATCTTGACTTCTGAGAGACTCAGCCCTCTAAGACATCCTTTTATAGCCAATCATGCTACACACTTGATGCCAGTTAACTTAATTACTTGCTAAATGTTCTTCCAGCCCGATTTTCTTATTTATTAATTGCTTTTTCAGCCCTTTTTGCCTGTGTCCCAACTTTTTTGAGACCTGTTGCAGCCAGAAAATTTGAAATGAGCTCATTTTGCAAATAAAATGTAAAATGTCTCAGTTTCAACATTTGAAATGTTATCCATGTTCTATAGTAAATAATATGTTGGCTCATGTGATCTGAAAGTCATTGCATTTTGATTTTTATTCACAATTTAGGTTGTACTATAAATTGCTTATTTTTAGCATTGCCTTTGGTATTGGCCTTTCGGTTACGTGTAACTGTGGCATTCACTCTCTTCAGAGAAGCAGACGACAGTCGCAGACCTAGCATTTAGCTCTTTAATTAGTCTTGAAGTAGCATACTTCAGAAGTCATAATATTGTCATGATAGCACAACATACTTAACCAATTAATAAAAATATTTTAAATTGCTTATTTTCGCATTGCCTTGCCTCCGCTTCCGACCTCGGGCCAATACTGCCACCCTCAGGCCAATACCAAGGTAATACGCAAATAAGCAATTAATAACATGTAATACGTGTTGTATCCTTGAGCTAGGGTGTGCACTATTTTTTCATTGTTGGACTGTGAAACACAGAAAGAGGAGAATAATTATTGTTATGTTGTTCATGATTTCTGAGGTTGTATAGTTTACCAAATAAACTTTATTTTCATTGAAACAAATAAAAGTGTACCAATTTTGTTTGTAAAAATGCAAGACTAGATGTATATTTTAGTTGAGAGTTGTATTGTCTTTGGTTATCTTCTAACCAAGTTGTA
Source organism: Gymnothorax javanicus (assembly GCA_029692085.1). NCBI lineage: Eukaryota > Metazoa > Chordata > Actinopteri > Anguilliformes > Muraenidae > Gymnothorax > Gymnothorax javanicus. The sequence continues at coordinate 6,271,083 of CM056199.1, read as the reverse complement.
GCGTTGAGACATTCTATTGTTTATTTTCACTTTTAAATTTGTTTCCAAGAATAATAATTATTGCAAAGTCTGGAGCAGCAGTAACCTAATAATGATAAAAATATAAGCAGTTGTTATGTTGTTGTCAATGTTGGTGCACAGACAAATTAAAGAGCCACACACAATCCTGACACTGCAAAGCCGGATGCAATATCTTTGAAGGGCAAAAAATTTAAATCAAAGATGCTACAGGCCACTGAACTTGGACAATAAAGTATAAACCACCGTGGGTTCTTTGATGTTACTGAAAACCCAAACGAGAAGAATAACATCTGCATTACATTTTAGGCAATTAAGTTCTTTGTAAGGTCAAATTTATCTGTCCGGTTCATCCTCGACAAAATTATCAAAATCAAGTTCTTCCTCTTCTGTGTATCGTTTGATCATCTTTTCTAGTATCTTGATGAAATTTTTTTCATTTGGCTGATGTTTGAAATTTTATTTTTCCAACGCACGTGGTAATGACAACAACAATAACTACTGAAAAAGACTTATCGGACATCAATCAGAATAGGAGGAAAGTGGTTTTGGTGGATGTCATTGACATCCACCAGACCCACCCAACCTTTCGACCAGCTACACATAAACAACACAAGGCGCAAAAAATGATAGTGCTTTAATACTCTCCAACAAAACAGCAAAATTCACAAAATTCATCGAAAGAAGAATAAACAGTGTTGTGGGAAAATACTTTTGTCCGAGCAAGTGGACAAACTGTTCCACTGACTCATGCAAATCTATATCCAAAAAAATAGATCCATTCTCCAGAGTCTGATGTAATTGGGTTTATTGTAAATCCACCCAGAAGAAGCACAAAAGAAACCCAGACTGGTCTGCAAACCACGAGCATCTATTCTTCATCAATCACCCCCCACCCGACTGCCCTTCAGTTGCCCAACCCCTCATTTTTATTTACCTTTTTTCACGTTTCTTTAGGTGGGATTAAACATGACTCTCTCCACCTTGCCTAATATTACTAATTCTGATTGGTAAATTGTCCCATGGCGACCCTCCTCCCTTAGCAAGCAACAGGTTTGCCATTACATCATAGTGTACCTTCATTTTTCGGCCGCAAGGGACGCCAAGACCACACCTAAGTCTCCCAAACCTTGGGTTCTCCTAAAGTTTACTTAAGTTATCTGAGGACATGGATGGTTCCAGAACACTCAGATGCGCATGCTCAGGTAGTGGGACCAGGCTGACCGATATGGCCATTCCGGAGGGTTAGCTCACTAGGCCGGCCTTGAGGGTTCTGCAGAAGCGTCTTTATCAGGTTTTTTGACAGATTTATGAGTTTTTGCCTCTTTCTCAGCTCCAAACTCCCTCTCAGTATTTTTAAAGGGCCATATGAACCTGGCTACATTCTGTTGAACTGTGATTATAGTAATACTTTCATTTTTACAGTATTTAAGATTGTTTTCCCACCACATTTCCCCTTCTGTGACTTTTTTAATTGTCACAGATCTGTTAGTTATCCCTTCACCCTGCTGTTAAGTTCCGTCTGAATAGACCACTGCAGTTATCAAGATGATGACCCATATGCAGACCTGAGCATGGCGCGGAAATATTCCCTCCCTGTTTTAGACAAATAACACAGCATTTTTCATGATGGAAATTGTTCATTAATCGAGATCAACCCAACTGCTCTGGATTCATAATGGAAATGCTTAATCACTCTTAATATCTTTTTTTTTTACATGGTAATCAAGAGTCAGCCCACACTGATCTTGTCGGAGAAAAATCAACTCAATCCACTCTCTAAACGGTTTTTCAATAGATTCTAGATTGCTCCCAAGCACACCCAATTTGCTCCCAGGCCTGTCCTTGCCAGATGATGAGTGGTAGTATCAGTTCATGCATATCCTCCTCTTTTGTTTGGTTCATGGCTCACCATGTGTTTGGAATAGTTACCGCACTCCCTATGCCTTCTTTTTGTATACATCACTTGAGCGGTCGATTCACCCCTGCCTTAGGTTGTCCCCTGCGGAGATCTTACCCGTCTCTGGAGGAATCACAACTATTGACCATTTGATTGTTGGAGGATTTGAGTTTCCTCACCACTCAGGAATATAGAATCGGTGGGTGTACCAGAGTCATATCTCGAGCCTGTAACTAAGCTTTTGATCGTGGTCACTGTTCACAACAACATTCAGCGTGGTCGGACCTTCTTGTAATTTAGCTTAACTCCACTTAAGGGTTACTTCACTCAGGTAAATACATGATTATACTAAGACCAGCCCAGGGTACACTGAATAAACATTAAACTTGATGCATGCAATTACATAGTACTTGATTATACATTATATGCTTTGAACAGAATACTGAGGTTATATACTTCATTATTATGCTCTATATATTCTAAGCAAGATAACGTCTTCTCTTGTCCCAAGCCTGCCATCCGATGCGTCGACTCTGCTGGTAGAAGAGATGTTGTTGGCCTTTTCACTAAGCAGCAGTTAAAAGACATAGTTCAGCTGAGAAATGTAAAATGGGATAAAAATAACTAAGTGTTATTCTAACTATCACTTGAGATAACTATATGTGCACTTTTAACTATTAGTCTGTTAGTGAGTATTTAAGTGTGTGTGTGTTAGTATTAGGGTATATATATCTTCAACCCTGGTGCTTTGCGCACCGTAGAGGGCCGTCACTGTGGAGAGGCTACTAGCGCATACGATGCAGTGACATGGATCATCTTTCCGGCGCTTCCGAGCTGCCCCTGCTCTCCTTCCCCATTTGCAGAGAGGATTTCCAAAATGGACAGTCACTTGGGCCACCTTTTAAGATTTGCCAGGTTTCCATGCTGTTTCTGACACTCATTGGGTCCTTTTTGAACATCAGTCACAATGAAACATCCCGCTCTTTCACCCAATGTGAGTGTTACCTTCCAATCCTTGCACATACTCCATGTGATTCTGCAAGCATTGTGCCAAGAACCAGTCTATCCTGTATTGTCGTGATTGACGTGGCGAGAAGTTGATCCCCCTTTTTCCATATGTTGCTGTTAAAGTACGATGAATTAACCTCTGTTCATGATACAACAGCAAGTTTCACCATCCTGCTGCTATTTCCACCCATTCCTTGTGATTGGGGATGACATATGCAAATTAACCTTTTTCTAATTCCTAAATTTATACCCACAATATTATTACCTTGTTCAAAAAGTGACCCTTCTTCTGGTGATATGATGTTCGAAATGCGCTTTAAAAATGCCTTCCTTCCACTGTGTCTTGCACAAACCTCACCTTTTACGCAATATTTGATTTCACATAGCTGTTCAATATGGTGACCTCACGCTTGCTTTACTCTATTTACTCCTTCCCCCCTTTTTGACACATGGCATAAGCCATGTGTCAACTTAGCATGTATAAGAAACAGGTACTTTTTGAAAATCAGGGCTTTCCATCAGTCCCACACATACCACTTTTTTTTTCCACCCCCCATTTTGTGAATGCATTCACCATATTAGGCAGTCCCCAGGTCAGTGCGGACTGCAGGACTATTTCAATTTGCTCAAAATACCCGTTCTGTCTCATTTGCCCATTTTATCTTAAAAACTCTGGTCAGCGTCATTGTCCCAGTCATAGTCGTTGTCAATTTCATAATTATCAAAGATTTTGTCAGTCAAATTGAAAAAAAAGAAAAAAAAAAGAAATATGATCACATATTATAAGTCGGCTTTTCAAGTAACTGGTGGTACCACCTTTAAGTATTTTGAATTATAACGGAATCATTCTTCAGAATTTCAGAGTTGAATCCACCTCAAATATTATTTCCAAATTATTTATTTTGAGATGCTTATTGGCTGGCCAGGCCACTTAGGCAGTTCAATTTAACTAATTCTCATCTATTGTGGATATATATATATATATATATATATATATATATATATATATATATATATATATATAGCTTGCTCCTTTTTCTTGGTTTCTTGTCTCTATGTGATTCCGGGTCTGTAAAGAAACTTGACATTTAGATTCACATAACAACAGATTCACAGCCACATTCCTTAACTCTTTATTGTGTAACCCTGTAATACACACACTGTTAAAAGAAAAAGTTTCAACACACTGGTTTTGTGTCCTGAGGCACCAGATCTGGAGGCTGGTGAGTGAAGTCTGGTGTTTGGAGGGTGTTTGCTTTGAAACCAAATGTTGGTGTTTCGCACACTCAAAAATGAACTTTAAACACAGAAAACAGGGTTTCTTGACTGAGGTCCGGTGTTTGGAGGGTGTTTGCTTTGAAACCCAATGTTGGTGTTTCGGCACACTCAAAATGAATTTTAAACACAAAAAACAGGTTTTCTTCCAACTCAGGAAGTTTACTGCTGTTCCTGTCGAAGTGCAACATACCATAAACTCTAAATCAATCAAAAGAATCTCCTGGGTATAATAATCAAAATATAGCTTATGACCAGAAATGATCTTTGCATTACATTTTTTGTTGTTGTTACGCCGTTAATAGAAATTTCCAATGGAATGTGTGAAATGTATTTCTATTGTTTATGCTTCCATGTCCCAGGCAATCTCGTCACTGACTTGTAGGCCCACACACTCACCGAGAACACATCTCCTGTGCCTCACCGAGGGGGGAATGGGAAGTCTATCATTTTCGCGTTGAACAGCGTTCAACGCAGGATCGCCGCTCATTCGCTATCGTCCACATTTATGTCAGTCAACATAAAAAAATACAGATGTGCAGGAAACCTATACAGAATTTTTTTTTATATAATTACAACTCACATACATGCAGGATCACATGACTACAGTGTAATTGTTAGAAATGGTTCATAATTATGAATGAATGACTTATCTAGTAGGCCTACACTAAATGCTGATTCCACACTAATGCCAACGGTTATTAACGCAGGGCACAGCACAGTGGTTAAAGTGCTAGGTTCAACATTAAAGACATTCATGTTCGCACCCATGCAAGAATGCAGTTCATGTGTGTGCGGTACTTGGCCTTTTCCCAAAAGGCATTGCATTACTTTGAGTATTTCAGTCTAAAAATACGACATACGTATCTGATCGTTGTAAAGCACGGACAGCAGTCTCGAGCAACTTTATTAGATTTAAGCACTGAAAGTACTTAGTAACATTTACGGTTGGGAATAGAACTGGGGTCTGGCCATAGATGTGAAAAAGATGGACGAAGCAACCATGATGTCACCCACTGATTTCAGCGCACCATTTAGAAGCCTCGATTTTGGCACTTTGTACTGCGCCATTTTGTCATTTTGAAACTGGATGTTATTCCTATTGACGAGAGCGTGAATTGAAGATCCAGGGAGGAGCGAAGGGTAGATCTAAGGGTGGATCTGACCTTATCTGACGAGGACCAGAGGATAGCCATGCTCCAAAAGCACATCTGGCTTTATCCTTTGTTCTAGTCTGTTTGGGACTATAATTTACAAAAATTGAGCATCATGACATATTGAAGGAGACTTGAAACTTGCGATAGATACCATAAAATAATCTGGAAAGTCATTATTCAAATAATAAATCATGTGGGAAAGTAGGGTTATTTCCTCATAGACATCTATAGCATTGAACTTCTTTCTGCAACTACCGATGTCGCCATCTGCTGGCCATTAAATAGACTGCAATTTTTTAGATTTTTTGCATTGGCTTCACTTTTCAGACTCAGGTGCTGCGTCCAACCCTTTAGAAAGTCTATGGGTCAGGGGTGAGGTTTAGAACGAAAACTACTTGGTTATGTTTAACTGCTTGGTTATGTTCAGGGTACGGGTCAGGATTACGGTAAAGGTGAGGTTTAGGCATCGATATTACTTGGTTTGGTTCAGACACCAAAACTACTTGGTGAAGTTTGGGAGTCGGACTGGGTTCGCCATTACGGGTACCAAAAAAAAAAAAAAATAATAATTTCACTAGTGCTTGCGCTAATAGCCGAGTGAACCGCAGTGGTTTGAGCGAATGACTCGTGTGTGGAAAATATGAGTATCAACAACCTGAAACAATTAGACCTATTTTCTAACCAGACAGACAAGTAACATTTAAGTTGACCCCAGGATTTTTTTGAATTTGGATATGAGCTGAAACTTGTTGGAGACACTTCGTTCTTTAACCACACCCACTTTAGAATGACAAACGCTATACATCGTTCGGCATAATTTAAAACCAGATATTTAACTCTTTCAACCCTAGATATTCTAGCATCACTATGCCCTTCAACCCCACAGCCTTCTGTAGAGGGCTGGTCATTATCTGGACATTGTACCTTACTGTTATCTCTGGAATCCCATTAAATGTAACCTGATATGTTCCAATCAATTAGTCAGATTGTTTGAATTTTCCCTACAGGAATTTGGGGTTGAAGGGAATATGTTGGTCAGCCCTCTGTAGAGGGCTGTGGGGTTGAAGGAGTTAACTGTCTAATTTTTAGAGGTCACTTAAATTAACTTCTTTATTCATGTCATTTGGTTGCAATCACATCTGGAAAGCCATAAGACCTCTGCATTCACTTGGCTAGTTAATGTTCCCCTCGGGGCCAATGTTGGTATTTTGTTCATTCCCTATAAAGCTAAAAAGAAATATGGAACCACCTTTTTTTTTTTTTGTTATAAGACTCTGTCTGCATGGCTTCTTGAATGTTCGTCTTGAGTTCTGCAGAATGCACTTCTGAATGGCTGTTTTTATAACAGAAGCAGTGAGGAAATTGTTACAAATGAATTAGAGAAACACGAAACTCTGCAGACTCGCAGCACTCATTAAACGGACCCTGATTTTGTCCAAAGTATATTTTGCCACAAAGACAATGTGACATACGCAACTGACTTAGTAGTCAGTTAGCGGTAGTCAGATTTCAAATTTTATTCAATTAATTGAGCAATTGAGCATTTTTTTTCTTCTAAATTGGCAATTAATGCAATTTGCAAATCTGAAATGACCTACAGGTGAGCAGTGATCTGGAGTGTTTCATGTGAATATCTGCGAAGGATCAGGTCTTTATAAAATGTTTTTCCTTCAGGTTTGCGAGAACGTCAAAGGTATAAGTATCTACCTTCTTTGCAAAATGTTGACTTGTCCATTATGTTGCATTACCCAATGCAGAAACAGCAAGATTGATGACCTGTCTGGAATTCATAGTAATGAGCCAAATTTCACAGTGTCTTGTAACCTTCCCCTATGTTGAAAGGGAGTATTGCTGCAAAACATTCTCAAGCATTGATATTGTGCAAAGCACACGTGTGTAGAATTCATAGAGATATGTTCTCTGATAAATTCCTGATACTAGTATTTGAAACCTTGAGATTAGATGTCCAACATGTGATCACAAAGTGGAGAATTTGAGAGCACTGACCTCACATTATGATGCACACTGCAGAAAATCAATTTGTTTGTGTGATGAAACACGGTAATGTAGCTTTTGAAGTATACCCTTCATACACTTTTCATATAAGCAGACATCACAGATGTCACCTCATTAAAAGATGAACTGAAAGAGAATATTGGAACAGATTTGCCAAACACTGCTCATGATGTACAGTGCAGTGGCTGTAATGAGAGTGATGACTATAGAGCAAGACGTACAAGGTATGATGTTACATGAAGCTTGACTATCACTTTTTCTTAAGTAGCGGGAAGTTAGTATGCTTGGTTCTAACTCATTACAAACCATAATTGAGGACTGCACCAATTCTGCTGATGTGTCTGATGAACACACACTGACTGAGGTAATAAAGACTTGTGAAAAACATGAAATTGACAGTGAAGTTTTGGGGGAAATTTGTGAATCACTGAAACATAATATTTTATGACAAAGCTTGAAAGAACTCTACACGCTGTGGAAAAATAAACAAATGCTATCAAACTATTTTCTCCTGTTTAGCCTATTGAGTACAAATTTGGAGTTGCGATGAAAAACAGAACATTTATATACAGTGGGCTCCAAAACTACTGGCACCCTTGACTGGTAATGCACGAACAATAATAAAAAAAAATTATTATTGAGAAACGGAATATACCATGAGTGATATACTTTGTTTCAGTGGAAACAACCAAAATCATAACCATTTCATGCGAAATATATTTCAACAAAATCAAGGTTTCTTAATAATTGGCACCCTTCAGTTAGTACTTAGTGCAACTGCCTCAGGCAAGGATAACAGCATGGAGTCATTGATTTTGTTGTCACGGAACCATTTCTGTGTGGATCTTGAGGTATGTCATTGTCTTGCTAGAAAGTCCACCTATGGCAAAAGTCCCAGCCTTCTGGCAGAGGCAACCAGATTGTCAGCCAAAATATCCTGATACTTGGTGGAGTTCATTATGTCATTAATCTTTACCAGTGCCCCTGGACCTCTTGAATTAAAACACCTCAAAACATGACTGATCCAGCATCATATTTCACCATAGGTATGATGTGCTTTGTATGCATCCCTGTTTCCACGCCAAACATGCTGATGCTATGTCTGACGGAAACATCTAATTTTGATCTCATCTGACCAAAGCACCTTGTTCAAGTCATAATTTAAATGACGTCTGGCGAACTCCAAGCACTTGCTTCTGTGTCTTCTGGTCAGAAAAGGCTTTCTTCTGGCAACCCTTCCAAAGAGCCTGCGGTTGTGGAGGTGGCACCTGATGGTGCTTTTTGAAACCTGGCGACCCCAAGATGCCACCAAGGCCTGCAATCCCTTCACAGAGATTCTTTGGGATTTTGTTACTTCTCTCACCATCTTCCATAGTATCCTGGGGGGCAAATTGCTCTTGTGTCCACTATGTTTGAGGTTTTCAACAGTTCCATATCTTTGGAACTGTATGATAATTGCCCTGACAGTGCTCAGTGGCATATTCAATTTTGTGAATTTTCTTATAACCATTACTAGATTTATTAATGTTTGACCAACTGACAGTTGTTTTGTTTTCTTCAAGGTGTTGGATGACAATGGGACTTTGTATCTGTGTTATGTCATTTTTATGCCCGAGTAAACAGGAAGTAATGTAATGGCTCAATATAGTTCCTTAAAACATAAGAAGCGTAGACCTAATAGTGCAGATTTTTAGGATATCATGAATTAAAAAGAATGAAATGGTCGCACACTCAAATACCACGCAGTTTAATATTACCAACATTTCACCAGACAAGCTGGCTTCATCAGGGTTTGCGGCCAAGGTGAACAATGTGCAAAACATTTAATTAAAGGTTGTGGTCATCCAGGTGTTCTCAATCAATTGTTAATCAGCCATAGTCACATCCATCAATCAGTGTAGTTCTAACAGATACCAATTTCCACATCCTCTACTAAAAGACAACAAAAAAGCCTAATTTAAACATTAACACTGTCATGATCTGTTTTTCTGTATGTTCTGGTTTTATGTTTTATTAGCTCCCCGCCGAGCGGCGCTGGGAGCTATGGTATCGGGCTCATCCGTAAAAAAACTTTGACATTTTGCTTTGGCTGGGGAGATTCTGGGGCCGCCAGTGCCCTATATTTCCACTTGGTTTATTAGTTTATTGATTCTGTTGAATTTTGTATTATCTGCCACACCATTGTCGTTTTACCAGTTCCGTGCACATTGTTCTGCCTGTGTTGTCTTGCCTTTCTTTTTGTTTACTGCCAGTGCACCCCCCCTGTCTGCGAGCTGTCACATTTCGGTGATTTCGGAAGTTTTCTGGTGTTTCACAAGTTCCTTCACGCCTTGTTTGCTTCCTTCAACACTAATTACTAATTAAGTACTAATACCCCTAGCACTCCGTGTGTTTGTCTAGTTTATCTACTAATCCATATTAATGTATTAATCCTGTAAATAACCATCATACTAACTTGCACTATTTGGGTACTATTATTACCGCACAAACTACTAACTTTACTGATTGGATCTCTCCACTTTCCACATTAATCTACAACTCTGCCCGCTTAGCTCAACCAGTCCTTTGCCTTAGTTGCAAAGTATTTGCAGAAACTCTCTATTACTAATCTGTTTCTCCCATCTTTCCCCACTCAGGCACTCCTTGAATGGAGCTGTTATTGTTTAAGGATGTCTCGTGAAACTAGGCTTTGTCATTGTTTCCCATTTTGTATTGTTAATTACCTCTTGTAATTTCCCCTCTCAGTAAATGTTTAGATAATCCCTCACACCTGTTGCCCCGCCTCACTCGTTACTTCCCTTGTGTATAAGAGTTCCTCACTTCTGCTCACTCTTTGTTAGAATGTGGATCAACTTTTCCTGTGCTGAGCTACCTGTGTGCTAGTGAGATCCTTCTGTCCGATTCCGATACCTGTCTGTGCCTGCCTGGACTTGTTTACCTCCTGTTACTGACCCATTTCTGTACAACCATGATTTCTGTCTTTTGCTGCCTTGACTTATGACCTCAGATTTCAGACTCTTGACTATCCCTCTGGTTTGTGATTTTGTGGTGTGGTCTGTGCCTTTTTTGGTTTTTTTGATCTTCTGCCTGTTTATAGGCCCTGTTTTGGATTACCCTTCTGTACTGTGTCACTGATTTTTTTTTTTTTTTTTTTTTTTTGGATGAAACAAAATTTTCTGAAAAAACACTGAATTACACACCTAACCCAGGACTATTCAACCTTGTCCAGAAAGGGCCACTGTGGGTGCAGGCTTTCATTTCAACCAACAGCTACACACGTGATTCTACTGATCAACCCCAAGAGTCTTTGCTAATGAGCTTGATTAGTAGAATCAGGTGTGTAGCTGCTTGGCTGAATGAAAGCTGCACCCACAGTGGCCCATTCTGGACAAGGTTGAATAGCCCTGACCTAACCCATCAAACAGGGGACAAATGGTTTCATTTTGGTATCAAAAGCACCTCTTTAGGCAAATCATTAAAGATTTTATGGCCAATTTTGTGCCAGGATATTGATACCTTTTGGGTGGGTGGGTGTGTGTGTGTGTGTGTGTGTTTTTTTTTTTTTTTTTTTTTTAAACATTCGGTGGAAGCAAAAGCTGTGATCTAATGTACTCATAAAATACTTTGACTGAAAATGTCATTCATTATAATTTTTCATAAAATGTTTTGTTTAAAAAAAATGACGCGCGAAAAGTTTTGGGTCTTGTAATTATGGCGTTAGAATACGCCAAAAAAAATCAAGACTACGAATGAGACCTGCCCAAAATCCAAGATGCAAATCAAACAACCTAGGAGAAATACCTGCTGGCAAAACTTTTTGCGAGCGCTTTCAAAGCACTCGCGAGCTATATTGTATTCTGCATCTTTGTTCCCTCGAGCAATATGTTAGCCTGCTAGGAGAAATACATGCTTGCAAAACGTTCACCTGCTCGCGTGCGAGTGGGTTTTTTTTTTCGGTTGCTGATTTGCAAGGGGGGTTTTTTGCGGTGGCTGATTTTTGTCAGTTAGAAGGCGGTTATTGTCGGCAAGGAGGCGGGCCTGAGGGCATGCCAAAACATGTGCCAAACCCCGAATGTAATTGGTTTAGCGACTTCACCAGTTGGACAGCAAGGTACGGCACACCACTAAGACAAACGGAACAAACCACACAGCCCTGAATAACTTGTATTGTGAAAGTTGTTCTCGTTCCGCCTGTTCCTTCAGTAGCCAAAGCATGACCGACTGCAAAGAGGTAACAGTAATTTTGTATGAAAGAAAATGTATAATTACTATTCAGTGCATAATTGTTGTATATGGCTTGCCTTATTTCCTGTGCTTGACAGGCAATAGATATTTTAATACCTTATACTGCTGATTTGGGTTTATTGCCACGCGTCTGCAGACTTCGAAACAGCTATCTGTCCGCAACAGGGTGTCTCGAAAACACAGACCTCAAAATATTGAAATATGAATATATGTGTCTGTTTTTTGCCTCAGAAATTTTTTAAGTATGTATCTTATTTATAACAATTTAATGGCCAGTGATAACACAAAAAAACTATATAGATAAATTAAGTCTGTATTGTGTTACCCTTACGATTATTGAAAGCTAACCGTAAACAGGCTATTCAGAGCTATTCAGGCTAACCGGAGTGCTATTCATGCACCTTTTTTTAAAATTTGTGAACCTTGTTCATGAAAAATAGTATAATAACAATAATCGACTATCGGACACGGAGTTATATTGAAACCATCTGACTGTCGGACACGGAGTTATATTAAAACCCTGTCCAACTTTTGGACACGTAGACAACTGCGATATATTTTTGGAGAACGCTTATCCAAGCCACTATTTTTCACGAACATGATCTTTATGGCATAATGGCGTTCACCTATTTATTATTAAGTGAAGCTTGCTGACTTCGCAAACCGCTCGTTCAGAAAATGAGTACTACGGGAAAAAAATGAACAAGGAATTTCGAAGAGTCTAACTGACCGGCAGCGGGTCAAGGTTTTAAATAGAAAACATGACTGTCAATCAAAACGTTTTTTGTAGTTTAGCTTTAAAAAGCACTCCTATTAGCCTGAATAGCACTCTGGTTAGACTGAATAGCTCTGAATAGAATGTTTACGGTTAGCTTTCAATAATGGTAAGAGTAACACGATACAGACTTAAATTATCTGTAGTTTTTGTGTTATCACTGGCCATTAAATTGTAATAAATCAATAAGATACGTACTTAAAAATTTCTGAGGTGAAAATTAGACACACAGCCTATATTCATATTTCAATATTTTGAGGTTTGCATTTCGAGGCCTGCGGTCTGCGTTTTGGAGACAACCTGTTGCGTGACAGATAGCTGGTTTAAAGTCTGCGGACACGTGGGCTATAAACACAAATCATGGAGTGTAAGGTATTAAAATATCTGTATTGCCAGTCAAGCACAGGAAATAAGGCAAGCTATGTTAGAAAAATTATGCACTGAATAGTAATTATACATTTTCTTGCATACAAAATTAACGTTACCTCTTTGCAGTCAGCCATACTTTGGCTACTGAAGGAACAGGTGGAACGTGAACAACTTTCACGATACAAGTTATTCAGGGCTGTGTGGTGTTCTGTTTGTCCTAGTGGTGTGCCGTACCTCGCTGTCCAACTGGCTAAGTCGCTCAACCAATTATATTCGGGGTTGGTATGCCCCCAGGCCCATTTTTTAAATTATAAATTCCCTCTACTAAACCAGGCGCAGTATGTAGCCTAATATCTGCTTACAGAGGTTATTAAATAAAGAAGAAGCGCTGCTGCGCTGAAAAACATCCTGCGCGGGATGCGTGTTTTATTTGTACACTCCATAAGGGTTCGCTCAGGATTCTGACCTTGTGAGCCTGCGCGCAAAGGACTCCGCGCGACACGGCCTTACTTGTGATGCATTGAAATCAATGGATAACACTGAATATCTTGTATAACTTCGCCGTTTAGTTAGCAAGTTAGGCTTACATGAAACAGATATGACTAACAATGTTTTTTAGCTAGCTAATCGTTGATGCGCCGCTCAGCTAGCTAGTTCGCTAGCTGAACAGTCATATTTTTTTTTTTCTAATACTTATTCGAATATACAAATAGTACAACTAGTACAAGGCTTCCTGATTGCTACTAAACAAAAAATTTTGCACAACATAATATAGAAATGAAAATTGAGGAAGCAAAATAATAATAAAACAGAAAAACAGAAAATAAATGATATATTCAAAAAAGGAGTGAGAAGAAGCATAGCTTATTAGCTCTCACCCCTTTTGTCTAAATAAAAAGTTATATATGTATATATACACCCATACATACACATACATACGCACACATACACGCAGGCTTCTCTGCTCCTCTCATCACCATGCCATATCAATTAATGAATGATAATCACCAATAATCATTCATGATCATTATCCCTTGTACCATGAAACAACATATTTTTTGCACATTTTCTTGAACTGGTTGATATTTGACTTTGCTTGAGTTCCTCAATTAGATTGTTCCATTGCTTGACACCGTAATAGATATAATTTAAACTTTTCAAGGTTGTTCGTATGTTTAAGATTTTGAAGTTATATTCCCCCTGATCTGATAACCTCCTCCCGATTCCTAAATTAATTTTGGATATTTTCTGGTAATTGTCTGCTTTTTTTGCCTTATACATGATGATTGCTGTTTGGTAAGATACGATGTCAGTGAATTTCAGTAGTTTTGATTGTATGAAGAGTGGATTTTATATATTGGGTGCATGTAGCAATTAACCATGTCAATAGAAAATAAGTGAATAGCCATTACTGCTTAACTAACTTGGGTGGAGTTGAACTGCGAGCATTTAGCTTGCTAGCTGGCATGAATAGCACCAAATAAAAAGTTTGCCAGCTAATGTAAACTTAAGAAACCTAGCTTAAGGCTTAGAAATTATCCACTGCCATACTTGACTGTTTAGCCTGGTGGGAATGCTAATTAGTAAGCTACTCTAAGGTCTAGCCCACTTAGTTTGGCTTACCCAGTTACATATCAAGATTTGCAACTAAAGCCAATTTACATTCATAGCCAAGCATCTTTGTCCTGTGTTGCAGTGTTGCTAAACTCAGTTGCTAATGAACTAGCTAATCAACCTGTCAAAGCGTAACTGACCTTGCTACTCGCTTAATTCATGACTCCTTGGTAATCTGTTACTAGTTAAGTGGCTTTTAAATAATTGCGATTTGCCGTTTTATTGATTTATATGCAACGAAAAATAGCTAGTTAGCTGAGCATGCGAGCTAAGCGTGTTTCGCCCTAACTTGTAAGATAGTTTGTAGGTTTCTTTTAGTCAACTAGCACCAAATTGTTATAATTGTTAGCTAGCTAGGCTAGCAAACTAGCCAGCTAAGCAAGCATTTTCAGTATGATCAAGGATAGTTGTCCTATCAATGTTTACCTGAAGGAGTTTCGCTAGTCAATGGAACTTGGTATACATGGACATAAAGGATAAGAGATTACTTGAATGAAACATTTTCAGCAAATTTTAACTGTCGACATTACCATTTACCAAATGGTACCAAATGGCACTATGGGCGTGGTTGGCAAATTTCAAAGGCCTGTATCTCAAAAACTATTGAAATTTGGGCAACTCATAATTGGTCCTAAGGGCTATTCTTTAAATAGGTTTCACGGAAATCGGAGGGGGTAAGGCCAGGAGCCCTGTTCAGTTTGACGTGGAATGACCCGCAAGTGAAAAATACCCTGTAATGCATTGTAATCAACTAGTATTGGGTCATTCCACGTCAAATCATCCAGGGGGTGCTACGTCATCTCCTCAAAATTCTTTGAAAAAAATTCACCAGTAAATATTCACACAAAATGAAAAAATGCCAAATATTAGGCCAGTATCTCAAATAGATTTCAAGTTATAGCCCTTTGAAATTTGAATAATATTTAAAGTTTTTTGGCGAACCCATTTTCAGCCGACTTTTGCAACTTGTTGCTCCAAATTGATTGCTTATACAAGGCTGAAATTGGGTATACTGATGATATTCATCCCCTAGAATCTGAAAATGGCCTTAGATTCTGTGTATCTTGATCCACTTTTGTATGGTAAAGCCTCAAAATCAGCCGAAAACACAAAATTCCCAAAATTGAGACCACATTTTATGACCTGTAACTCAGGAACTAAGATAAAAGGCTAGAATTCATCTTTTATTATTTTATGATATATCTTTCTGTAAAAAAGCAGTAATCCAAGTAATATCATTTGTAGAAGTTTTTTAATGAAATAATTTCCAAGTACATTTTTCTGGTTTTGCCCCAAAATGCTTTTTTTGGGGGGCAAAAAATGACCATGTCACCATTCATTCATCTCTCTGAAATTTTTACTGTGCAATCTTATAAATGTGAACAATGTCGGACAAAAAAAAAATAGAATGATGTTCAGCTTACTTTTTTTGGTTATGAATGTTTAAATTGTTCCAAACTTTTCGGTACCTAAATGGGTATAGGCCTGCTGCTTTTTTGTGGTGAATGTTTCTGGGATCTGCAAAGTACCTATGAGTCTTCTCATAGCAAGTTAAAAACATTTTCTCATGATGACAACACACAGAATCAATGTGCCGAACACCAGACTGCCACTGCATTAAGGCAGTATCCTCACCTGAGAAAGTATCTAGTCCCAATATTCCAGTTTTTCTTGTAAATTTCCTTGAATGACATGCATCATCTTAATGGATTCCAATACTGCACCAAGGTAAATTACTCCCCTCCATTTCAGTGCTCATGATGATCTAATAATCCCCAAGTGGGACTGCCTCCTTTCATGGTGAACTATTATTGCACAATTCAGTTATACAAGTTTGGGCTCATTTTGGATTAGCCTGTGATCAGTCAAGTCATGGCATGTTTGAGGCAATGATGTCATCCCCAAGAAAAACAATGAAACCAATGAAATAAAGGAATAAATCTGTGGAATCTAGCAAACATCGAATATTCTGACAAGACCTTTGTCATGTATTGTACTTTCAGATGGTGTATCATGTTCAAAAAATATTTTTCATCAGTTTTGTTTTATATTTAGTAGATAACAGCACTTGCAGCAGGCCTATACTCGTTTAGTCAGCGCAAAAATACACAATTTCGAACATATTTTAAAAAATTCATAACAAAGAAAGTAATCTTAACATCATTCTGATTTTTTTTTTGTCAGACACTGTTCACATTTGTAAGATGGCACAGCAAAATTTCAGAGCAATGAATAACTGGTGACATGGTCATTTTTTTGCCCCAAAAAGGGGCATTTTTGGGGCAAACTGGAAAAATTTACTTACTGGAACTTATTTCATTAAAAAACTTCTACAAATGATATTACTTGGATTACTGCATTTTTACAGAGAGATATATCATAAAATCATAAAAAATGAATTCTAGCCTTTTTATCTTACTTAGTTTCTGAGTTACAGGTCATAAAATGTGGTCTCGCTTTTTGGGCATTTTGTGTTTTATTTTGATTTTGAGGCTTCACCATACAAAAGTGGATCAAGATATAGAGAAGCTAAGGCCATTTACAGATTCTAGGGGATGAATATGGTTAGTATACACAATTTCAGCCTTGTATAAGCAATCAATTTGGAGCAATAAGTTGCCAAAGCTGGCTGAAAAGGGTTTGCCAAAAACTTACAATACTATTGAAATCTTGAAGGGCTATAACTTGAAATGTTTTTTGAGATACTGGCCTAATATTTGGCATTTCTTTTGTTTTGTGTGAATATTTACTTGTGAATTTTTTTTCAAAATTTTTTTGAGGAGGTGACCTGAAATTTCTCAAAATCTGGACGATTTGACATGGAATGACCCTATTGCTAACAATAGCTAATAAAGGCTATCCTGACCAGAGGACACCCCAACTGACCCCAAGTCAGTTTTCTGACTTAATTTATAGGACGGTCAGCTCCTCGGTATGACATCATTCCCAGCCCGACTTCCAACTTCTGAGCCAAATCAAATGCAGCATCAGCAGCGTGAATCACGAGTCCCCAGCCCATCAATATCGTTTATGCAATTGGTCGGATGAATGGTCGCCGCTTTCAATGTTGCTGTTGCTCAGAATTGTGGGATAGTGTTATCTCCTTTCTTTTCGGGGAAAAGGATGGTTCTGTGTGCCCTATGCTAAAGGAGGTAAATTAGAAGCACTGAGACACCTTTCCTTAACATTTAAAGAATTGAATGCACTCATCATGGCTGCCACGTAATTACCTCCAGATCATTTTTTTTTTAGGAGTTAGGAACTTTTTCAAGGCAAAAAGAGACTATTCGATCGCAGAGCCATAGGTCCAATTCCAAAATGCTCCTCACCACTAGTACTTCACTACCGAGTGTCACTCTGTGTGAAGTCTCCCTCACAGCTATGGAGGGAGCTTCATAAAGGGGGAGGTGTAAAAACATGTATAAACTTTGCGATGCCCTTGCTCTTTTATCTGATGGGAAGTGTTTTTTACTGTGCTATCTCTTTGGAGTGCACATGTGAGTCCACGACAGCATTGTTCTAAACTAATGGAAAAATTCACTTAGATCAGGTAAATGAAGGGCATTGGTGATATTCATGAAGGTTGTCCTGTGGCACCTGCCCAGAGAAATTGACTACACGCTTGAATATTTGACAGCGCCCTCTCCTGGTATAGCAAAGAACTCCACCTTAATGCCGTAACAAATTCTTTTTTTTTCCTCATCAGTCCAGTTAATATATTAAGTTTCCAAAAGGTTTTTACTGTGGCACATCGATGGAGATGCTGTAAAATAAGGTACAGATGAAAGTGCCACCTATTGGCAGTTTTAGCTGAGATTACACATCAAATATCTGGCTTACCATATAGAGTGCCAAAAAATAATTCCACCTTTTCTTGAATCTACATGGTAGAGTCTGAAGATATTCCAAATTTCAAATATCTATCTAGCTGGAGTAAAATTTTATGGACTCCTAATGATGGTCCCAAATTAGCCGAGAAGGTCGTGTTAGCAACTTTGACAGGGACAGCACTAAAATACTTAGTAGTGCCATAGAAATTTTTGGCATCTTCCATACACCATGTCAGAAGGTATAAATCAACCTACTCATTATCTCCATTCTTGTCTGGAGTATTGAAATATCAGACCTCAAAATAGGGCCAAAACAGCTGAAGTTCACTTTTCAAGGCCAAACATCGCAAAAACTCGAGCAAGATACTGGGGTTGTTCTCACATTATGCTATTTCATGTTCATAGAGCCTTTACAATAAAGCATAGTTTCTCAAGGTATGTCGCTGGAGTAAAACAAAAGTAAAGTCCAAAGGTGGATTTTTCATTTCATTTTTAAGCCAAACTGTCAGCCCCTGCCACACAATTCTTCAAGTTACCACTGGGTGGCAACTGATACAGGGAAAGTTCAAGTACTTAAATATACATATCCATCATAGTTTGGCAGATTGAACCGATTTCCCCATTATACTGCATCTCATAAGACTGGTTTTTTCCTATTTTGGCCCTGAATTTTTCGGTTTCCAGGTGGCGCTGCAACCAAACGGCGACCAATGGCAAAATAATTTGGGGATTTTCTGTGATACATGTGTATGCACTTACATGCAAAGTTATACAGTGGATATTTGTATATGTTGTAATGTTGACTATGGTAAACACATTGCAGAATTTTTTCTCTTTTTTGTTGTCAGAACACAATTTTTCAAGTAATAGGGTCATAGAAATTATTTAGAAAGTTTCTTTTTATGTTTGCATGAAGACCTGTAACTGTTTTGCAATACCTGTGTGATCTATGTGTTCAAGCCCTAACAAAGTAATATTCGCAGTTTTTCAAAAGCCCAGATGAATTTCCATACCTCAACAAGCAGTGTTTCATGACTCCTGAGGACTGTTCCAGCACTGTCCACAAGGTGTTTCATGACTCCCGATGAGGAGTGTTTTAATACTGTCCACAAGGTGTTTCATGACTCCCGATGAGGAGTGTTTTAATACTGTCTACAAGGTGTTTCATGACTCGATGAGGAGTGTTTTAATACTGTCTGCAGCGTGTTTCATGACTCGATGAGGAGTGTTTTTTAATACTGTCTACAGGGTGTTTTCATGACTCCCCAATGAGGAGCGTTTTAATACTGTCCACAAGGTGTTTCATGACTCCCAATTAGGAGTGTTTTAATACTGTCTACATGGTGTTTCATGACTCCCAATGAGGAGTGTTTTAATACTGTCTACAAGGTGTTTCATGACTCCTGATGAGGAGTGTTTTAATACTGTCTACAAGGTGTTTCATGACTCCCCATGAGGAGTGTTTTAATACTGTCTACAAGGTGTTTCATGACTCCCCATGAGGAGTGTTTTAATACTGTCTACAAGGTGTTTCATGACTCCCCATGAGGAGTGTTTTAATACTGTCTACAAGGTGTTTCATGACTCCCCATGAGGAGTGTTTTAATACTGTCTACAAGGTGTTTCATGACCCCCCATGAGGAGTGTTTTAATACTGTCTACAAGGTGTTTCATGACTCCCCATGAGGAGTGTTCTGTTACTCCACACAGTGTTTGAAAACTCAAATTGTGTTGTGTTTGCACACACCACTCTGTGTTTCAAGACATTACATGTTGAGTGCACTAGTTCTTTTGAAGTGGTGCTTCATGAACTCTGTTAGTGTGTGTTTCAATACTTTGTGTAGTGTTTTCAGACACTATAAAAAGAGCGTTCTGTTACACCTTTATTGGTGGCAACTTAGTTGCCACCAATTTGGGGGTTTCAAAACACTTTCTTTTAACAGTGCACATTCAAAAATAAGGGAATATTAGTTAGTTTCAGCACAGCTTCCATAAACCAGCCGTTGACGGGTAGTTCCTGCTTAAAAGTAGAGAAAAAATATTTCATTAATCAATCATTCATTTCTTTGGATAGAAAACATTTAATCATCCACTCTTTCCATGATAATAAACAAAAATTATTCACATGGCTCATTCACTCAGGACAGCTGTTATTGCTGCATACTAAAAGAAAACTACCTGACACTTAACTTGTAACTTCTAAGACCTCCCTTTTAGTTTCATACACTGATCAAAGACTTTTCATTTTAAAGACTGATTCTATCGGATTCAAAAAAGCACTACATCCCTAATAAAGTCATAACTATTTTAGTTAGATTCCCAAATAAAAGATATTTTCTCTGCCAATTCATAGCCCGCTGTGGTATTTTCACTTAGT